>JAKOOJ010000002.1:52942500-54142500 GCA_022577455.1 Arizona elegans | reverse complement strand
AAATCCTGAGTGGCTGCTGCTATTCAGTAACATTTTGATTTAGAAAATTTTAATTTCAGTGTAAAATCATTTCTGCTATGCGTACCACAACACCGGCAAGAAGATTTTATCCCTTACTTTCTTACACTTTTTTATTTAACAACCTTCCCAGAATCAGATGCACCGAATGTAGATGAGTGCAGAAAAAGCCTATGTGGTGGAAGGAGAGAGCAGAGGCCATTATTATTATTATTGGTTAATCTTTAGTGAGATTCACAGCCTTTGAGGCTGGTTAATAGCTCAGCAGCTCGAGTCCTAACCAAGGACCTAGGAACCGTTAAGGTATCGTCGGAGGATGTAAGCTGTTCCAAGTAAGGTGGTTTTTTGTAGAGTCAAAATGTTCAAGTCTGGCAAATTTAGAATTTCTAAATAGCAGGGTAGCCCTTTGGGTATTGCTCCAAGGGCTCCTATTATTATTATTATTATTATTATTATTATTATTATTATTATTATTATTATTATTATTATTATTAAGATCTTGTGGGACTTTAGGATTCAGACTGACAGGCACTTGGTCCACAACACACCTGACATAACAATAGTTGAAAAGAAAAAAGTATGGTTCATTGACATTGCAATACCTGGTGATGCACGGATTGAAGATAAGCAGCAAGAAAAAATCACAAAGTACCGGGACTTGCAAATTGAAGTTGAGCGACTGTGGAAAAAGAAATCGTGTGTTGTCCCGATTGTAATTGGAGCCCTTGGAGCAATACCCAAAGGGCTACCCCGCTACTTAGAAATTCTAAATTTGCCAGACTTGAACATTTTGACTCTACAAAAAACCACCTTACTTGGAACAGCTTACATCCTCCGACAATACCTTAACAGTTCCTAGGTCCTTGGTTAGGACTCGAGCTGCTGAGCTATTAACCAGCCTCAAAGGCTGTGAATCTCACTAAAGATTAAATAATAATAATAATAATAATAATAATAATACTCATGATCCCACAACTGTGATGCTCTCTGGAGAGATTTCTAAAAGCCATACATTGTTTGGCTAGTGATTTTGCTTGGGTTTACTGTTTTACTGAAGCCAAAGGTTGTTATTCACTGCAGAACTTAACAACCTTTGACTTGTCTTGAAAAAAAGCTAAATAGGATCAACTTATTAACTGGATGGTAGAACACTGGGAAACCGCAAGGCCCATGATGGCAAACCTATGGCATGCAGAGGTGGCACGCAGAGCTCTCTCTGCTGGCACGTGCGCCGTCACCCCAGGTCAGATCTCTGTGGTGTTTCTTTCGTGAGCTTCTGTTTCCCTGCAAACGATGAAACAGAAGCTCACGAAAGAAAAAGAGCTTTCCTCTTGCTGCTCTGCCAGTGCGTTGGGATGCCCCGCCTCCCTCCAGCCAGGTGGTCTTTGGGCTTCTGCTGCGCATGTGCGCATGTCTGTGTGCATGTCTGCGCTGCACACATCCGCACACGTGTGCACACCTTTCAGTTTGGGCATGCATGCACAGTTTGGGCAGTCGGTTTCTAAAAGGTTCGCCATCACTGCTATAGGTTATATTTATTTGTTACATTTATTTGCTGCCCGTCTCACCACAGGACTACTCTGGGCGGCTTGCAACAGTAAAATGGGAAAAGTAATTAAAAAATGTAAACATAACAATGAAACAAGAAAAAGAAACAAGAAAAATACAATTATATGAATTTAAAAAAGATAGATGGTAGGAAGCAGGAAGCAGCTGTAGCCACCTCCAATGGGATACTCTCTTGGGTCATCTCTTTAGGTTATTTGAACGTCCAATTGTCTTACATTCTGACACATCCCAAGACTTCTTCATTAGTTGTGAATATGCTTGATTTGAAGGAAAATATGCCTCTTGTGGTTTTCAGCAAATTGCAGTGTTTGCCTTTTGCCCTTTTAGATTGTCCCTCTCCAACAGCAGTGGCATCATTACAGCTTATTCAGATTTGATGCCTGCCTTAGTGAAGTCTATCAGGATTGGATAAGCGGTGACCGTAGTAGATTTGGAGGGAATGAAAGTATATTATTCTACAACCCAAACATTTTTAAACTATCAAACTTGATTAAATGGCATTAGTTTTTGTGAGCTATAGGTCACACTGGCCTGAAAAAGTAGCACCACTTTCCTGATTTTTTTTTATTGCCATTGACCAACAGAACTCTTCTACGATATTCTACAAGCAATCATCTGTCCTTACGCTGCAACTTTTTGACCTAGTTTGTGCAAAGTGCTTATAAAGCCATACAGTAAAATAGCAGGGGATGAAATAGCTCCTTAGTGCTCCCTACAGCGAAGCCATCATGCTTGTTAAACATCTTCTAGAACTGGAATTGCCAGAGTGGGTTGTTTTCAATTTAAACAATTACTCGATTGCTTCCAGTTTCGACTTCTGTGGTTATTCCCTGTCCTCATTCTGAGCAGGAGGGGAAACAATACAAGAGATCCTATGGGGAAGCCAATCAAGTTGTTAAAATGAAGACAGCATGTCGAACAACAAATGGAATGGAATTGCACAAAGATAGAAAATAACTGGTTTGGGAAGCATTGTTACAAAGATGGAATATGTAAAAAAAACCAAAGTTGAAATGAATGCATTGTGTCAGAATGGGCACTGATTGCAGACCAGATAACCCCCTTCAAATCTTTTCCACGGAGTCTACCCTTTGGAGTAGATTTGGATTTACAGGAGAAAGGAAATTTAATGTTCATACTCAGTATTTCTGTGCCAGGATTCCATTAGCTAATTAAGTTGTAATTAAGTTGTAGCTAGACACTTTTCTCCTGTTTAACATCCACATGATGCTGTCGACCATTCAACAGCAGGTGAGGTACAGATAGCCCTCGATTTGCAACAGTTCATTTAATGACAGTTCAAAGTTACAATGGCACTGAAAAAGTGACCGTTGTAACCATTTTTCACAGTTGCAACCTTTGTAGCCTCCACATGATCATGCAATCAACATTCAGATGCTTGGCAGCTGGTTCATACTTACAACCACCGTTGCTGTGTCTCAAGGTTGCGAGATCACCTTGTGCAACCTCAATGGGGAAGCCAGATTCACTTAACAACCAGGTTACTAACTTCACTTAACAACTGTGGCAAGAAAGGTCATAAAATGGGGCAAAACTCACTTAACAAACATCTCAACAGAAATTTTGGACTCAATTGTGGTCATAAGTCGAGGACTACCTGTATATGACACCCAGCTTTACATCCCCACCCCAGCTGGAGTGCTGAGTGCTGTCTCAGTATCTGGAGGCAGAGAGTCTGAATGGACAAGAACAGGCTTCACTTAATCCTAGCAAAACTGAGTAGTTTTGGATTTTGGGGCTTCCTGTATTGGGTCATTTTCCATCTTCGTATCTAGGCAGAGTAACACTGCCTCAAACAGAACCACTGTGCAATTTTGGGGTTTAACTTATGGGCTCCTGTTCAAAGAGCCAGTAACAACTATGGAAGGAAGTGATTTTACACACCTTTGTTACATGTGCCAGTTGCACCCTTTCCTGAATTAGGTGACTTATTCATATCCTGGTAATGTCCCAAATGGATTCCTGTAATGAGCTCTACATGGGATTGCTCTCGAATAACATCCAGAAACTGGAATGTAACAAAATAGGCGCACGTTGGAGTCCCCCATGTTAATACCTCAGTTCTCCAAGTTCCGCTGGTTCCTAGGGTGCTTTCAGATGTAATTTGGGTTGCTGCTTGTCACTTACAAAGGCAACCATTCTCTGGGACTGGATTATTTGAAAGACCACCTCTCCGACTGCATCTCCTTGTCCGTGCAGATTGAAACAGCAGGCACACTGCAGGTCCCATTGATTAAAAAACGTCATCTTATGGAACCAGAAAATGGGCTTTTTGGGTTGAAGTGCCTATCCTTTGGAACACCACACCTATTCCACCTGTTCCAAAGTTAGATGGATCCCAACCTTACTAGCTTTTGAGAAGGATTTGAAGACATGGATGGAGATTGGATGTTTACTAGGAACCTATATGGTGTGATTTACTGTAAATGGTTTTTATGAGCCATGGTGGCGTAGTGGTTAGAATGTAGTACTGCAGCCTACTTCTGCTGATTGCTGGCTGCCAGCAGTTTGGCAGTTCAATCCTGACCAGCTCAAGGTTGATTCAGCCTTCCATCCTTCAAAGGTTGATAAAATGGGAACCCAGATTGTTGGGGGCAATATGCTGACTCTGTAAACCGCTTAGAGAGAACTAGAGCACTGTAAAGCGGTATGTAAGTGCTATTGCAAAGTGCTATTATGTTTTTCTAGGTTTAATAAGCTGTCATGTTATATGTTGTTGGCTACCTAGTCACACCAGTCAGATGAATAGCTGTACAGATACTCGAGTGATGACCATAATGGAACCTACACATTATGGTTGTCAGTAGTAATGGTCGTAAAATGGGTCACTTGCATGACTGACCCCATTTTATGACCTATTTTTACGGTGGTCATTAAGCAAATGCTTTGATAATAAAACAAATGTCAGTCATTAAATAAATGCCATGGTTATTAAGCAAATCCATTGTTCTCTATAATTGGTTGTGGAAAATCATCATAAAACATGTTAATGTGACTACAAGGAATTGCAAATGGCCACAAATGCAGCCATGTTGCCAATTGCCCAAAGTACAGTCACGTGGCTGCAGGGGAGGAAACTGTCATAACTTCAGAGCCAAGTTGTAAGTCCCTTTTTTTGGGTCTGTCGTAACTTAGAATGATTGGTAAGCGACCAGTCATAAAGCAAGGACCACTTATACAAATCAAGTAAATACATTGAGTTTTTCATGTATGTTAGGGTTTTAAAGATTAAAGGTCTTTAAATATTAGAGAAGTGTGTATATTTATACAAGACATGTCACATGTTTACAAAAAGTATAGGTGCCCTTAAATTCTATGTATTTAGGAATAAGATCAAACCAACGGCCTTTTATACAAATATTGCATGGACTTGACTGGTTCAAGCTAGTTTGTAACAGAAAGAAGTAATGTGAGAACATTATATAACACCAGGTATATTATCTAATTTTTAATTCATCTTTCTGTATCCTTTAAAAAACCTCAAATTTTAAATATTCCACATAAATTTCTCTTCCTTCATAATGTAAAACAAAGCAAATTAATGAATGCAGAGTGCCATAATACTAACAAGAATTCTTAAGATTCCAGAGATGGTTTTGAGACCATTTTAGCTTCTAGATATGGTTACAACAAAGAATCTTTATTCCTACAGAGCATGAAAAACCCAAAAGAAGGAAGTCACAAACTGTAATTTTATAGTAATTGGTCTTGGTCAAGGACTCTGATAGGACTAAATTTTAAGAATAAATTTAGCAGTTGCTATGAGTAGGAACTGTAGAGAATTTCAATTTAATGAGCTATTGGGACAGGATCTTAATTTTCCTCTATGCTCCACACTCTACATGTATTTCAATGGGTTCAAGGATAATAGGGTTTTTTTTTTAAGTGTTCATGTTACGGCTACTCCCATTCCTTTTAAACATTCAATGTTACTTCATGTCATGTATTAATTCCGTAATATGTGTGGTTTCTGTAAATCAATAGTTAATTCTATTTCATCTGTCTGATTTTGACAAAGGTACAAATTTCTTTCCATCAAGTTAGGAGGATGTCATTTCTACTAACCCCTTTCAGTAAAGTCCTGTAAAAAAACATTATATGTACTTTATCATAATGAAGTAAATATAAAAAATGTTTTCCCTTTGCATAATCCTTTTAATAAATTGCTATTTTAATTAGCAAGTAAACCTGAGTTGAATAGAAAAAAAGCTTATTAAAAATAGATTTTGTTCCTAAGAAATGCCAGTTTCCTGGTTTAGCATCCTCTTCACACACATTTATACATATGCATATATAGCATATTCTCCTCCAAATGTATATTAATTATCACTAGGTAATTAGGTTGAACTAATTACGAAGTGACTGTCCAGATCAGTCAGTGAGATTCACTGAATCTGTATCTGTCCAATACCAATTCAACGTTCTAGAATTACTTTACATTATCAGTTGATACTGTCATGGATTGTGTTGCTGTATCAATTTAGCGCCTGCATTACCGTACAACTAGCATGGACTTCATAACTTAACAGAGCAGATAAATGTTCAACTAATTTGTTTATTTTCATTTGTTCCAATTCCAAACAAAAGCTAAATACAAATTTTAAACAGATAAGCACTAGATTTACCCAAAGGGAGTTGGCTTATACAGATTTACTTCAGTAAAATTATTCAACCCAGAAGCAAAGCGTTCTTTGCCAAAACTATACAGTAGTCTTTCTTATGTTCATTGCACAATCTTAAACAAAATATGTTCTGTCAAAACCAACTTTGACACTTCAAACAATATTTTACAATTAAATCCACAAATGCTTTTGATCTTATTCCTCCCCCCCCCACCCCAAAGAACCTCAAAGGGTTTTCCATGTCAGAAATGTTTTGGAAACCAGTATTTCCTACTCAGTTCACCAGCCATTTTACAAGTCAACACTCGGGAAAAAAAGCAATCCTCTGCCAACATTGTTTCTGCAGCTGCTATTTTTAATTTAGCTGCTTTAGGCTACTTCAGACCCCAGGTCTGTAAAATGTATTCAACTTAACAGAACACTCTACATTTAGTTATACAGCAAACTGGGGAAAGAGATCCAAAAAATGAGAATGCTAGTAAAGTCAAACATGGCCAAGCAAAATAAGAGAGGCAATTAATGCCTACAATGAATGAGATGCTTTCCTTCCTTAAAAGATTTCTTTCCCATAGTAAGCCATCTACTGTAGCAAGCCAGAGAACTCATCATCAGAATGAATCTGACACAGCTTTGATACAATCATGTTAAAAGCAACGCTTAGAAGGCTTTTACACCCTTACATTCACTTTTCACCCTATGAATACTGAAACAGGGGACATGACCAGCACAAATGGACACACCACCATAAATGATCGCTTTGTGCTCTCAGATAACATTTCTTTCAGTGTGTAACAGTCCCTTCATTTCACATTTTGGTAAGATGCTCATGCAATGCAGAAATATGCAGAGCATTCTCTTTCATAAAGTCCATGCAGAAAACATCTTAAAAAAAAGTTCTGAGATACAAATGATAACAGAAAATAATCCAGGATGATCAAGGTTCACGATGGATAGTGTTCTGAGCATGTGTCCATTTTCTTCTATTCCGAAAGAATAAATGGCGAGGAAAGTGGAAACTACACTCCTGCAATCTGTGATTTTCCCCATTTTGCTGGCCAGAACCCTATTCTGGCATGTATGGGCGGAGGTGATCCTCTACAGTACCAACCGCCCAGTGGGTGAGTTGCTCCTGTGGCAGATACAGGCAGATGCTGCATAACTTGAAGATTGTAGCTTTGTTTTTTGGAGTCTGTAAAAAATAGATAATTTCAGAACCAAGGATAGGGGTTTCTTTATGCATGGAAAAAAAGCTTTAAATTTCTCCTAGTTTGTCTTTTCAGAAATAATTTAGGAACTTGAAAGGAAGCATAGGGAAACCAAAACTAAAAATCTGTCACTTTATAATATTTTTTTACTGGATATACAACTATCAGAGTTCTATACTTTACTTTTTCTCACAGAGAAAATGCTTTTCCCAAGGCTAGATTAAGTTACCCTTTAAAAGTTCAGTAGAGACTCAGTACTACTATAAACAACTAACACTATTGATGCACACAGACTTATATTTGCTTGTGCGCATCAAATCTATATTTTTTCAATTCTACAATTTAAAAGGATGCTGCCTACTGAATGTTCGTTATACTACCAAAACACAAAAAAGCAACCAATCTGTTATACCTCACAATATTGTGCTTAATGCCTGTTGTATAGACCGTATTATCTATCTAGCTTCAATGTTCTGTCATGACAAATAATATTGCTAAATAATAAATCAAACAACTATTATATACTGGAAGAAGTTTACCTGCAAGTGCTGTCTGTCAATGAAAAGAAACACTGACTGGTTAGGGTTGTTGATAACAATTCCAGTCTTGTCCTTTCGGCTCAGTACATGCAGAAACTGTTTTTCATAGTCACCATGATGAAATTCAAACCTGGCCTATTCAACAACAAAAAATATTTTAATTCAAAATTTAAAAAGTGTAGATATTTTTTGAACTATTACATGCTCTCCGATGCCCAGTAACTCTGGGTTGCCTACAATTGTCAAAAAAACCCACTTAAAACAAACAAACTCAGTGCAAGACAAAAGAATTACGAAGAAACTAAACCCAGAGGGGAACAAAAAAGAAGAAAGGAACGTGGGTTGCCTTCTAAGATCCACCAACTTAATTATGAGCAAATTAGCACCCCGGAGTCTGAAGAAACGTATTCAATTCTTTTGCCTCCTCTATTCCAATATGGTTTGGACAAAACTCAGCAGCACTTTTTCATGCAGCTGTTGACAAAAATAGGATTGCCAACATGATCGCCAAAGTCCGATGACAGATATGGCACAAGAAGAATTCCAATGTACAAACTCTTATTCTATATAAGTTTAACAAATTTAGCAATTGGGAAAACTATTTTTTTCTATTGTTAAATTATTGTGTTAGAATTTTTAGGTGTGAAATTACAACTGCCAGTTCTTTAGCTCATACTGGCCTTCATATGCGTCAGGTTTTTCCCAAGTACCTAGGATGTCATAACGTATTGGCATAGCATATGTGCAGATTCAAGCACTGAAGCCTTTTGTAATCCACAGATAGAAAATATGCTTATTGACAAAATTTCCAAATGCTGTTCAAATTTTTTTTGGGTATGGCACTCAGTGTGCCAATAACTACTGGGGCCCTCAAAACCAATTTGTGCATTATTTGTTATACAGCGTTAATTAAAGTAAAATAAGCTTATTGAACTAGGAGATTGGTTCAAAAAATAAAGCAATATTTTTAAAATGGCAGAATGCCTTACAAATTAAACCTTCAATATATCACAACTACTAAGGACATCCAGATCCATTTGCATGCATACTCACAAATACCCTGTTAACCTCAAAATAAGACATCCCAATAATAAGCCCAATCGGGCTTTTGGGTGCATGGCAATAAGGCCAAGCGCTTATTTCAGGGTTCAAAAAAATATAAGACAGGGTCTTATTTTCGGGAAAACACGGTACACATCTGGTGTTGCAATCAACACTAAGTCAGGTAGATAACTGCTACTTTCTATCTACTTTGCATTACAAACCCCATAATAGACAATTATTGTCCAGGCTGATTCGAGTACACGGAAGTAGTATTCAAAGTAACATTAAGGCACCAGATTGCTAACTGCAGCTTCAAAAATCCAAGTGTCATAACTGATTAGCATTAAAAGGCAGTGGTTTTCATTTGAAATACCATCTGCTTACTTGAGTTTTATCTGCATATGCCATACCTGAACAGGCCTAAAGGGCTCATCATCTGATCCCTTCCATCTAGAAAACAGAAGACAGACTATCTTCTCAATATCATTCCGAGGCCAAAGTATGAAGTCCATCTCCTGTGTACAGCCAATCACATCCTGAAGAGATAAAAATCATTTAATAGTATCCAATAGCATAGCATGTAAATATGTATTAATCAGTAACTTCATTAAAATTGTAATGTAATGTAATAATTTATACACATACAGTATTAAGATTTTTTAATTCTAAGTACATTTTTTTCCAAATTTAAGAAATCTCAAAACTCAAACCTCTTTCAAATTTAAAATATAGCTCACATATACAGATAGTCCTTAACTTACAACAGTTCATTTAGTGATCATTCAAAGTTATAACAGCACTGATAAAACTGACATTTGTCAATTTTTTAGTTATCACCTTTGTAGCAACCTCATGATGTGATAAAAATTCAGAAGCTTGACAACTGAATCATGATCGTTGCTGTGTCCCAAGGACATGTGATCACCTTTTGCAACCTTTTGACAAGCAAAGTCAATGGGGAAGCCAGATTCACTTGACAACCGGGTTACTAACTTGTCAATTGCAGTGATTAACTTAACAACTATGGCAAGAAAGGTTGTAAAATGAGGTAAAACTCACTTAAATGTCTTAACAGAAATTTTGGGCTCAATTGTGGTTGTAAATCAAGGACTATCTGTACCCCATCCAATTGTTAAATGCAAGCATGGAAATTTTAAAAGAATTTCTGCACAAAATTACTCAAACTAAAGCATCAAACTTAAGTCATCGCATATAATTCAGTTTTGAACCATAGTATTCTCTTGTTCAAACAATTTTTAGCAGTAATATTTGCTGCTTTAATAAAACCCAGTAGACATAATTTATAGAATTTAAATCATGGGTTTTTTCTGTCAGCACTAATCTGTTTGGTTTAGATCTTGAATAAGCAGTAACCTCCTGCTTTGGAGAGCATCTTGTGAGTAATGTTTTTACAGGTATCTCCTGCTAATGAAGATGATTTCTATAGATTCTCCTCCTCTGTGAAGTTCTTTAAAGAAATTTTTGACTGAAAAATTCTCCGAAGGAGCACAGAAAAGCTGAAGAAAAAGGACACAATATAGGTAGCCCTCGATGTATGACTAATCGTCTAGTGACCGTTTGAAGTTGCAAAGGGTCTACTTGGAAGTACCTATGAGCTGGATTCAAAGTTCTGACAGTCTCCCCACCCAGTGGTCACGTGACCACACTTTAGGCACTTGGTAACAGTTGCATATGTTTGCAGTATCCTGCTGTCATGTGACCACAGTTTTGCTGAACACCAGCATTTACTACCAGTTTCAGGAAAACTGTGCCCATAGCAAACTATAGGTTTGCTTTATGAGCGTGGCATTTGCTTTATGGCCATGTTGTTCACTTAACTGCTGCAAAAAGTGTCATAAAATCAGACTGGTCACATGACCAATCCATTTTATGACCGTCACAAGTTATAATCATGATAGACATGCTCCATAATGGTTATAACTCAAGGCCACCCTGTGAGAATAATCTCCCTCACTTCCATTAGAAGAATCCAGGGGCAACAGGAAAAACTGATGACGCCAAAATGGAAATACATGCAGTGACATTATCACCCAACTGCAATTATATACTTGTGACCTGATGCTGACACAAATAGGCAAGTTACAATTTTTACATGATAGTGCTGTTACATTATGGCAGGGTCCTTCATTTGATCACGATCTATTCATACATAAGAACTCAGAATATTGTACAAGATAGTTTTGGAGAAATTAAAGACAAAGCAGCTGATTAAGATATACTTTTGAATTAATATTTAATATGTAATATTAATAATTAATATTTAGTAATATATTTTAATGAACTGATTTTACCTTATTAAAATTATATCTGATAAGAAAACGAAGTACAGTAGGTGAGGTAAGACTTGGAAAATTAAAACTAGGGACAAACCATACATATATTCTACTATAAAAAATTCTTCATGAACATAATCTCAAAAAGCTGCATGTCTTTATATACCCAAAGATTTTTAAAGAAATACAATAAGTTCTACTAGGTAACATAATGAATTCCATATCAGAAAAGACATACTGAATATTAATATTAAAGATGTATTAGAAAAGAAGGAACCTCTTTGTAGAAGTATTTCTCTTAGTAAAACCAGTACCATCTGCTTTTAGAATTGTACTTGACCGTAAATCTTTGATCCAAAAGCACAGCTGGAGTAAGGACTATAAGAAGAACATTTGACTGTCGAAAACAGAAGAAAAAAATAATTTTACCCTGCGCATAGACTGATAGCGGGGTGCATGTAACTGTACAATATCCTTTTGAAGAAGCTCAATGGAACTTTCCAAGGAATAACTGGAATCTCGGACACCTTTCAGGATATTTTCTTCATAATTATTGGTCATAACTGGTATCACTTCAGACACTTCGAAGAGTGCTGACTTTTTTCTCTAAAGAAAAGAAAATTAAGAAACATTTGTTACTAAGAAATAAATGTTGAAGTTCAAATATAAAATTTAGAAAAGTTAATTATCAGGAAGTTCAAACCTTAGTTTTAAAAGGATGTATGCAAAGCCAAAATTAATCTCTTAATTCAATGAAAGATACTAATATTAAAATCAGGGTCTTTAAATAACAGGACTTTGGCTGAAAGACAGAATTTGTAGGGTTTTTTTTTTTAAATTCAGTTTTGGGTACCTATATTCCTCTCATATACCATACATACAAACCCCACACAATATAAAATATTAAGTATTATCCTTCCACACTTGAACATTTGTAATTTTTACTAACAAACACAATGGAACTTTACAATAGTACCACTAAGTTATGGTACTTGGTGGTTATGTGTATTAAGAAATTTATTCAATAAACAAATAATCAGTCTATTTTTTATGCCAAGAAAAGTTTATGCCTTTAATATATATATATTCTCCGTGTTTTGATTCTAAAAGACTTTCAAGATCATTAAATATGCATCTTATATGCTGAAATATCAAACAAATAAGGTTACCTTGTCTTTGAATACAAAGGCAATATACATCTTGAAATCAAACTGGTCAGCTAGAGATTCTTTTTTCTTTTTAAGCTGAGCACGAAGTCTGTTCAGAGCTTGTTTCTTCCGGGAGTTTGGGTCCCCCATTTTATAATACAGATGGTACAAAAGCCTTTGGAAACTGTCACTAAACTGTGGGCCCTTTTTTCATAAGACTCAAGTGCAACAGAAACAAGTCATTTTATTCCTGCTTATACCACTGAATCAATAAAAC
The DNA here is from genome assembly GCA_022577455.1 of Arizona elegans. NCBI lineage: Eukaryota > Metazoa > Chordata > Lepidosauria > Squamata > Colubridae > Arizona > Arizona elegans. The sequence goes on along the minus strand of JAKOOJ010000002.1, from coordinate 54,129,763 downwards.
AGAGGCAAACCCCAAAAGTGCACCTCAGGCAATTGTTTTACAAGACTGTCTTACTAGAGGGGTCATAAAACAAAGTAAGTAGTTGTCCAACCATTACTGGACAAAGGGTTTGCACATATTACCCAAAAAGATTTTTTTTTTTGAAGAAAATACGCTGATATACACAGTTTAAACCACAGGAATAAAGGGGCAAGAACAGGAGAAAAATCTTATCACAATTTATATGCATAAAAAAAAGGAATAAAGGGGATGGACCCAATCCATTTGGGTGCTGTTTCTTTGCCCCAAGCCCTCCAAAAAAACCCAAACAAAAACCTGAAATTAAAGACAGTACTCTATCACACCCAGGTTCATGACTCTGCTGGTTATTATTACCAAGATTGCTGCTATTGCTATACTGCCTGCTTAATTTTCAGTGATGATTAAACTTGGGAGAAAGCAAAGGAAGGAGTGCAGAAGAGGAGTGGATGTCCTGGGAGGCAAGACGTTTCCCTACTAACAAAATCATCAACCGCAGACAACACAGTGCTGGTTTGCAGAAGAGCAAGAAGTTTGGAAAACAGCAGAGTCATTTCTAACTTCATCACACTCATAATCAGGCACACGGTCGACCCGAGGCCGCGTCTGTTAGAGAAAACGGGGATCATGGTGGCCATCAATCAAAGCTTAAAGAGAAGTCAAAAAGGGAGTAGCCGGCCTAAAGATCTCCAGGCTATCTAGCAGTCCCTTAACCAGGGGGAAGAGACCTACACACTCCAATTGCTGTCTATCCCCATCAACTATCCCTCCTTTCTCCGCCACCGCCGCAACGGCCACTGTTGTTTAGTTGGGGCTGGGCATGGCTGGTGCGATGTCGCCTCCTCGGCGTTGCCTTTTTTCTCTTCCTTTTAACCGACCTGAAGAGGAAGAGAAGGGCCTGTGCTCAGCGCAGGGGGAGGGAAGGGGACTCAGCCCACAGTCCCGGGACTCTCTCTTGCATTCAGTTGGCTCCAATTTTCCTCCTTTTTCAAAAGGAAAAGTACGGAGGAGGGAGGCCAGAAGTTCTCAATTGCAAAAAAGAAAAAAAAAAGGTAGAGAAGAAAAAAAATAGCCGTTTGGGGCTTTTGAGACGAAGATGGCTAAATCGAATCAAACCATTTAAAAAAAAAGGGTGGGGGATGGGGGGAGATTAACCCCGCCCGTCCCTTTCGTACTTGTTCTGACAGGAGTTCGCCTTTTCTTTTTATAAATAAAAAAATAAAATAAAAAAAACCAAACACCCTCCCCCACCTCTTTCAACTTTCCCTCATAAATAATTTTTTTTTTTTAAAAAAAGTTAATTTCTCTCTCCTTTTTTTTTTCACCTCGGCGGGGAGGCGCAGGCGGCGAGAGAGCGCGGAGCGGAGAGGGCGGCCTGGCCTGAGATCCTCGCTATCCGCAGCCGGCGGGCGCGGGCGGAGCAGTGGAGGCTGTGGTGGCGGCGTCGGCGCTGCTAGCAGCACGGGTAGGAGCCATGTCAAGATAAAGCCACCAAGAAGCCGCCGAGCTCCCCCATCCCCTCTGCGCTGTTCACGACGACCGGGCCGCCCGCACTGCCGCTGCTCAGCCCCAGCAGCCTGGTCCCCATAGCCTAAGCTCGGCGCCCCGGAGCCGCCGGGGGAGGGCAAATGGTGGCGGCGGCGAAGGAAGGAAGAGGAGGAGGAGGAGGAGGAAGAGGAGAGGGAGGAGGAAGTAGCGAAGGCGAAGGCAGGCTGGGCCGGGCAGACCCTGCGCTACGAGGCTCGAAGGGCGGGAGGCAAAGAGAGCGAGCGAAGCCCCCCCTCCTGTCCCCTCTCAGGCGAAGGAACAGCGCGGCGCAGGAGGTCCCCTCGGTCCGGAGGAAGCGGGAGGCGACGAGGAAGCGTCAGTCGGAGCGGGGGAAAAAAAAAACACCCTCTCAAAATGGCAGCCGCCGCCTTTCCTTCTCGCCTGAGTCACACGGATAGGCTCCGCCTTTCCAGGCGCGGCGCAGGCGCTCTGCGGGCGGACTGTACCACTTGGCGAGCACGCGGGGAGGAGAGAGAGAGAGAGAGAGAGAGAAGGAAAGGAAAGGGGAAAGAGTTTGGAAAGCCCGATGGGGATCGGGATTCGCAGGGGATTTACAAACCTACACGGCTGACTGCGCGCGTATAGGCAGAATACAGCAAGCTGCGTACTTTACGCAGTTGCGGCCGTTACAGGCTGCAGTCTTAACCCCGCCGATAAGTCCGCCCCAATGAACAGAGCGAGGTTTCTGGCGCTGTAAACTTAAGATATGCGCACTGGCGGTGCCTGCTTGGCGTCACCCAGAGACCGAGTTCGCATCACAGGCTAATTGTGGTTCGAACGTACAAAGCCCGTCAAGTGACTGAGTTAATAGTTCAGCGTTCATATTAAATCCAAAGATCCTGGATTCAAATAAACGACGGGGAAATTTACTCCACCGATCCCCCAGGTTATAAGAACATCTGAGTCGCAATTTTTATCAGCATGGAGGGTTTATCTTTTTAAGTACAGAGTTGGGAATATTGGCTTATCTGTACGTTTCTCTAGTTGACGGTTTACAGTTGAAGTTTTTCATCTGCTGTTCACTGTAAATTGGTTTATTGTTGCAAGATTTTGGGTGCCTGTATTGGGTTGTTGTTTTTTTACATATAGCAAAGTGCTGTCAAACTTTCCCCTCATATCTATTACCTGTAAGGACTAATGCTTTGCATCATGAACTACAGGAGGATGTTAACCTTCTGAATTATAAAGGCTTGTTTACACCTCACATTTAACTGTGTTAAAGGTAGACCAGCATCCTGTCCCAGCTAAGAAATTCAGGCATTTTAAAATGAACAGGGAGCTCATGCTATCCATGTTAGTTATATGGATGTCTTGTTTAACATGGATTTCTGTAGCATCTGGATTGGACTCATAGGGTCACCTTTAGATGAGTTTTCTCTCCTGGCCTAATGCCAAAGAGAACCAAAGATTAACAGAGTTGGAAGGGACGTTGTAGGTCATCTACTCCAAGCCCCTGCCCAAGCAGGAGACCCTACATCTGCCTCTACCTAGGATTGAATTTACAACCTCCTGATTGTGAGGCAAGAGCTCCACCTCTAGGCCACAGCAGATAAAATGGGGCGGGGGGGGGGGGGGGGAGTCTCCTTCCAGTGTAACTCTGTTCCAGTTTCTGGCAGCATATGGAAGGGATTTGCTATTTGCTCCATTGTGTTTTTCAACTTCATAGTCCTGGAGTTCCCTGATGGTCTCCAATCAATATAATATCCAGATATGGTCATGCTTAACTTCCCAGGTCATGTCCAAAGATGACTGTCCAAATTACTTTGTTCTTCTGTGTGTAAAAAGAACTAGCAGATGAGAGAAATTAAGTTAGTTCCTTCCTTAACCGTCTGGCTTAATGCAGAAGTTTATTTCAAAAAGAGCCACCCTTAACTACTGTAGCTGTAATTTTAGTTTATTTGGTGCCAAAGAGTTTGTGTTCTGGCACAAAGGCAGTGCCAGATAGGATAAAACACACTGTGTAAACACAAAGACTAACTGGAGCTGCCAAAACAGCCACCCAGTGGAAGTTTGAATTAATGACTGGGAAAAAAAAGTTGTGCAACTGAGAAAAATCAGCAGAAAAGTCTTTACTGAAAAGTCAGTTTTCCTGTCTATGGAGATTTTCAATCATCCAGATCACGATTGTCCCAAAGGTGCTTTTTCCAAAAGGCAGCTGGACTTTCTTGGGTTTTTTCTTTGAAAACGATTCGCTTCTCATCCAAGAAACTTCTTCGGTTTTAAATTGACGGGTGGGGAATAGAAGGATTTGAGTGCTTAACGGCCCAGAGGACGGCAATGTTACAATATTTTGAGGATCAGACTCAATGATGAATTCAGAAGCAATTTCTTCAGTTAAAGAAGTGTTTATTCATAATAGGCATTCTACTTATTCTTGTCAGATTTACAGTGAGAAGCAAGCATGAGGTAAAAGCACTCTCTATTTATATCAAAGGGGAGGAGTCAAGGAAGGGGGTGATCACACATGAATACATTAAAGGAGGAGGAATAAATTAACCCTTTATATCCTGTATATATATACATATCTCTTGTAATAGAATAAGGCATTTACTTATGACAAATCCCCCTCTAAATGCCGATTCGACATATAACAATGATTGCATTCGGATTCAGAACTATATAGTACTTGTAATTTTGATGTCAAGTATTTGTGTTGTTTAGAAGGTAAAGGTTTAGTTAATATATCAGCTATTTGTTCTGAGGTTTCGCAGTGGATTGCTTTAATGAATCCATCCTGAGATAATTGTCTCACGTGTTTAAATTTGATATCTATATGTCTGGACCTTTGACCAATGGCGTCAGATCTTGATATTTCTATAGCCGCCTTATTATCTTCATGTATGACAAATGGTAGTATTGGATTCTTCCAAATATCAGATAATAAATCATTAAACCACACTAAATTATTTGAGGCTTTAGATAAACAGACGTATTCTGCCTCTGTTGTGGAAGTCGCTACTAAATCTTGCTTCCCAGTGTACCAGAATATTGGGCAATCATTTAAAAATAATACATAACCTGAGGTGCTCTTTCTGCATTTGATGTCACCTGCCCAGTCTGCATCAGCGTAACTGGTGATAATAGGTTCTTTAATATTATTGGGTTCTAAGAGTAGGCAGAAATCCATGCTGTGTTTTAGATATCTTAGTATTCGTTTAACTGCTTCCCAATGATACATAAGTGGTTTACTTACATGTCTAGATAATAAATTAAGTGGCAGAGCTATATCAGGTCTGGTCCAATTAGATATATACAATAGAGACCCAATAATTGATCTATATAATGTATTGTTCTCGAACTCAGGTGAAGATTCATCCATATTCCTTAGAAAATCAGTCTGCATAGGAGTATCGCAAGGTTTGGCATCTCTTAAATTGCATTTTTCCAGAAGTTCTATAATTTTATCTCTCTGGGATAATTTGAATCCCTTTCTTGTTTTATTGATTTGAACTCCAAGGTATTTGTTTACCCTTCCTAGCGACTTTAAAGAGAAATGTTCACTTAGCTTGGATACAAATAAGTCTTTCTTTTCTTTATGTTTGCCTATATACAAAATATCATCCACATAGATTAACACAAATTCTAATGATTCACCTTCCTTTCTAACAAAAAAGCAATTGTCTGCAGTTGTGGCTTTGAAATCCATATTTTTAAGCACGCTGACTAGACATTCATACCAACGCTTGCCGGATTGTTTTAATCCGTACAAGCTTTTGTTAAGTAACCAGGTCTCATTTCTATTTGTACATTGGCTATGAGGTGCCCTTACATATATCTCTTTGTCGAGCTTTGCATGTAAGTATGCAGTCTGCACATCATATTGAAAGACATCAAGATTGAGTATAGCCGCTATGACTAAAGCTGTCTTAACACTTTCGGTTCTTACAGTGGGAGAGTATGTGTCAGTGTAATCCTCAGGATATTTTTGAGCGTAACCTTGTGCGACTAATCTAGCTTTATATAATTTATTACCGTCTTCTAAATCTTTGATTTTGAATATCCATCTGGTGCCTATAATTGTCTTGTTCTCAGGGGCAGGGACTGGTGTAAATACACCTAATTCACGCAAGCTGTTCATTTCTTTTGTTATGGCTAATTCCCATTTCTCTCTTTCTTCCATGGGAAGTTTCAACACTTCCTCGTATGTGTTAGGTGTTGGTGTCTCGTCATTCACACACATTATATAATCCTTATACTTATTGGGTAATTGTTTTCTGTTACACCTGATTGTTCTTATTGGAATGCTCTCATTATCGTGTAAATACCTTGCTTCCTTTTTGGTTAATGAATCTGTTTTTATCCTGGTATGGTTACCTGTCCATGTTTTGTTTTTGTCATCATGTGTGTTATGTTCATGTTTCTCTCTTTCTATTCTGTCTTGTTGTTCAATATTTGGTTTTGTATTTTGGATTATCTCGTTAAGATGTATCTTAGACCAGTTGGCCTGTTCATGAAATACTGCTGTTCTTGAGACTATGAATTTGTTATTACTGTCAATAAATCTATATCCTTTTGTGCCTGTTTCGTATCCCATGAATCTGAGCCTTCTGGATACGTTATCTCCCTTACGTCTTAATTGTTTTGGTATTTGTACGTCTGCTGTAACTCCAAATATGTGCATGTGTGATATTTTTGGTTTCCTATTGTACATCACTTCGTATGGTGTTTTATTTAGGATGCTAGACCAGGTCCTATTTTGGGTATAGTTTGAATATAGTAATGCTTCTGACCAGAATTGTTTTCCTAAACCAGCATCTTCTAATGTACATCTAATCATGGTTTGCAGTGTTGAGTTCTTTCGTTCTGCTGTACCATTCTGAAAAGCAGAAAATGGGCTAGTTGTGAAGTGTAGCATTCCTTTGTCTTTTATCCATTGTGAGAATTCTTTTGACATGAACTCGGATCCCCTATCTGTCATGATTTGTTTTATTTTGATATTGTGTTGTGTTTCTACACGTTTGTAAAATTCTTTGAATTTTTGGAAAGTTTCATCTTTGTGTTTTAAAGTATAAACAAATCCATAACGGCTATAGTCGTCTACAATAGTTAGGAAATATCTTTTTTTGTATGTGATGGATGGTGTTAATGGACCAACCAGATCCATATGTACCAGATCAAAAATTTGGTTAGAGGTCCTTGTTGCCCTCTTTGGTTTTGGGTTTGTTCTGAGTTTTGAGGATTTACATACTGAGCATTCCAAATAGTTTTTACAATCCTTTATTTTAACGCCATCAGCATGTTCAATCATTTTTTGTATTACAGGGAAACTTGCATGTCCCAATTTTCTATGCAACATGTGTGCACATTCATCATGAATTGGTTTGCCTATATTGGGTCTTTTGTTATTGTGTGTATCACTAGTGGCTGTGTCTTTGTGATTACAGTGTGTATTGGGTTCTTCATTGTCATTGTTGTTACTATGTTCACTGTCTATGTTGATGTCGTCATCAGTGTTTGTATTAATGTTATGCAACCATTTATCTTCTGTTACAAGGAAGGGTAGGCCCCCTTCGATAACTACACTATTCAATTTAGTCCCATCCTTTTCTAGTATTGCTTTTCCCCCAGAGAAGATTATATTTATGTTGGAATCTTGGCTTAATTTCACTGCACTAAGTATGTTATGTGATATTTCTGGTATCAACAATACCCCCTCTACTTTACCTAAACCAGGTATATTTACATCTCCTTTCCCTATGACTTGAACATTTTCTTGATTGGCTACTCTTATCATAAATTTATCATTTGTGAATGAAGACAGTATTTTCTTGTTATTTGTTGTATGATTAGTCGCCCCTGAATCTATGAGCCAAGTATTGTTTTTTGATTTTTGTGTGATGACATCGTTATGTTTATCTAATCCATTTAATGATCCTGATTTTCTGTCCCTTGAATTATCTCTATCCTTTCTGCGTTCTCTGTAGTTTGGGGAGTCTCTATATCTGTATCTATCAATAGATGATTGCCTGTCTTGATATCTACCCCTATAATCACGGTTTTGTCTTTCCCTATGAAACATGGGGCAATCTCCCTTAGAGTGTTTTCTGGATCCACAATTGTAACATTCAATTGTTTTTTGGTGATTCTCTTGGAAAGTTACCCCTTTTGCCTGTCTGTGTTCTGTGTATGCATTGTATCTACTTTTCCTCAAATTATCTTCAGCTATTAACTTATTTGACAGACTTTCTATGGATAAGTATCCTAGATTGATTGAGTCTAAGTGTGATATGTAGTTATCCCATGATGAATCTAATGAGTTAAGGATAACGCTTTTCATTGTCTGTTCTGATATTATTTCTCCTCTTAGATGTAATTCTGCTCTGGTTTTGTTTAAGGATATTAAATGTTCACTTATGGTGGTTCCAGATCTTAATTTGGCTGAAAAGAAATCTTTAGACATTCTAGTGGTTGTTGCTACACTTTCACTATGAAACAATTTAAACATGCATTGAATTATTTCTGAAACAGTAAGATTATGCTTAATACTGTAGTACATGGCAGGTGATATGCTAGAAATTATTAAATAGAATGCTCTGTGATGCAGGCAGTCTATTTTTAGAGTCCAAGGTCTTTTGGGAGGATTGGTTATAAAAAATAATAAATTTTCTTTCATAAAGACAACCTGAATTTGTTGACACCATTCCTGTAAATTGATGCCATCAATTCTAAGTTTTGGGAAATCACTAGGTAGATTTCCAATATTACTATTCCCACTACTTACAACTGTGGGTAGTCCATGGTCCTGTAGATGTTGAAAATTGCAGAATGGTGTGGGTATTCTGCTGATGAGCTTGAAAGGTTCTCCTTCTTCATAAAGTTCATTGTAGTTCTCTGTGTTCATCTGCGCATGCGCGTTGGTCATTTCTTTGCTGAAGCCGCTGGGAGAGGTTCTCTTTGCTGTAGCTCCCTCGTAGTGCTCTCCTTCTGATGATTCGGTCTCCGGCTCGATCTTGGGTGTTCTGCTGGCAGCTGTGGTTCTTCTCTTTTCTTTGGAGCTTTCTTGCTTGGAGTATTTTGTTCTTTGGATCGTTTGTAGTGTGGGGGAAATTTCGCAGGGCCCTCTGGGTTCAGGCGTCGTCATCATCGTTGTCCGGATCGAGTCGTGCAGGCTTTGAGGTGTCTGTTTATTTCTTCGTCTCTTTTGTATTTTTGCATTATTGGCTTTTATCGATTCTTTTGAAATTGTTAGACTTGTGCCAAACGTTTTAAATAGTTTTCTCATGGGTGTTTCGATTTCTTGTTCGGTGGATGATTCTTCTGTATCTGTTTCTGACTCTTCAGAAGAATAAATATATTTTTTGCTATTTTTTGTGTTTTTTCGCACCAGAGTTTTTGAATGGTGCATTCTGATTGGTTCAGCCGTGTTCATTTCTGTGGCCGGTTGAAGAAAAGATGGCTGCCTTTCAAAATTTTGAGCGGGACCTCTGGTCTTGCTTCTGGTTATTTTTTCTTTCGTTGTAGGTTCGCTCACCATTTTTGTATTTTCGGGTTTGGCTTTTTCAATGTCTTTTTCTCTCGCTGCTCCATTTTCTTCCAAGAAGCCTCGGAGTTCCGCGATGAGTTTGTGGTCATCTTTTTGACTTTTTATTAGCCTCAGTATCTCCGATCTGAGGTCTTTGTCTTTTATTTTGTTCTCTTCTTGGTTGTCGGTTTCATCTGCTGTTTCTTCGATGTCTGTGGTGTTATCTTCAGATTCTTTGATTGTTGTATTTATTGGTTCATCGATCATTTCTTGATCTGTTTTTGTTTCTTTATCATTTGCCCTGGTATTAGGTCTTTCTTTTTTATTCTTGAGGTTTTCTTTCTTAGGCATGTTGGATTTTATTGAGTCAGTTCAACCATCGACTGCTACCAATTTGTTACAATATTTTGAGGATCAGACTCAATGATGAATTCAGAAGCAATTTCTTCAGTTAAAGAAGTGTTTATTCATAATAGGCATTCTACTTATTCTTGTCAGATTTACAGTGAGAAGCAAGCATGAGGTAAAAGCACTCTCTATTTATATCAAAGGGGAGGAGTCAAGGAAGGGGGTGATCACACATGAATACATTAAAGGAGGAGGAATAAATTAACCCTTTATATCCTGTATATATATACATATCTCTTGTAATAGAATAAGGCATTTACTTATGACAGGCAAAGAATATAAATCCTTCCATTCCCCCACCCGCTATTTAGAACTGAAGAAGCTTCTTGGTTGAGAAGAGAAACATTTTCAAAGAAAAAAAACCAAGAAAGCCCAGCTGCTTTTTGGAAAAGAAAGCACCTTTGGGACACTTCTCCGAACCTAACCCATTTTCATTTCCCTTGAAAAAGCAGAACATCTGGAGACTCCTCAAAACCTGACACGTTTAATTAAATCATAAGCTTGCATGGTTCAGGATCTAGAGATCCGAGTAAACTGGCACAAAATACTTTCTGACAGGAGTCTTTAAGAGCTGCTGCCAAAGCCTCCCGGAGCTTCTACCGTGTGAAATTGCCACGCAAAGCAACATTTGCTGTGCAAAAGACGGCCCTGCCTTTCATCTGGGAACAACCCAGTTCCATCTGTCCAATTCAATGATTGAGAAGCTGCTACTGCGGTCCCCACTCCGCCCCCGGCTCTAGCGATGCCCTTTAGTAGCCCAACTGCTAAAGTGGTTCAGATACTTTAAGAGAGGCCTTTTCGCTTCTCCCGATTCACATTGGAAGCTGCGCCGCCATTTAAAATGTGCAAAGGCCCTGTCAAGTGGGATAGTTCAAGGTTGCACAGTGTGTTTCCAAGACAACATTTGTCAACAGGAGTGTGGAAAAAAGAGTGAGCGAGACAATCTGAGCACCCTAAGTGTGTCATAAAGTACATGCGGGAAACACTTAGATGCCATATATGATAGCCCAGATTTATGTATACCAGTTCTGGTTGCTCGACTTTAATCCGGAATGTGTGATGTATATCACACTGCTTCTCCCCTGCTCCCACCAGTATTGGGATCACTACCAAACACCTCTCACATCCTAGTAAAATAGCAATAGCACTTATATACTGCTTCATAGTGCTTTACAACCCTCTCTAAGCGGTTTACAGATTCAGCATATTGCCCCCAACAATCTGGGTCCTCATTTTACCCACCTCGGAAGGATGGAAGGCTGAGTCAACCTTGGGAAAAAAAGCAAGTGTTTTGACGGTCTCCCATATCAAAATGCAGGGGAGGCTCTGCTTGGAGTTGGCTACCCAACTGTGGAGTGTCAGTTTTCTGTTTTTATGATAGGCTCCAAGGAACAGGGTATTATTGCTGCATTGATGTAATCATGGATTTGATGGTACGAATCAGAATGTATTGGCAATCTTGCTTGGGGGTAATTTACAATGAATGCATTACAGCTCATTCTTCAAAAAAATGAATCTGGAATTAGACTGAGCAATGGGACCCCACATTGCATTTGTTGTTACACATTTGTTACACTTACCTTATTTCTCCTATCAAGAATATGCACCGTTCATATTATTTATCTGTCAATCCCACCTTAAAAATAAGGTGGGGGGTTCTTCTCAAAATTCTAGGATCAAGGCCTAGCCAATAAAATACATTGGAGAATTAAAATAGAGAAAAGGAAACCCATATCCCTATGTATAATCAACCTGTGGAATTTATCAGCACAAACTCTGGGAATGATCTCTACTGTATCATGGATGATCTTGAAAGGAGCTGCTGAAGGTATTAACGGAGGACAGGTATGTTGAAAAATATTTAGTAATAAAATGTATATAGACTGTCTCAAACTAAAAAGATTCCAGATGGCATGTATAGCAGCAATAATGGTACAATTCCTATGCAGTACCATAACTATAATAGCGCTAAGATCAAATTCTTCATCTGTCTGCACCAATAACCATCGTTGATCTATATCTGAAGGCCTTCTAAAACAGCCAAAGTTTCAGAAGTCATGAGAAAGGAAGGCATCATTGATCCTGGGGCCAAAGGAAAAAAACTTTCACAGAGTTCGTGCCCCTTTTCATGCATTTATAATTGATAGGTACTCTTGATGGGAATTCTTTGTTCATTTAGACTGGAAAAAGTAATCAGCAGCTTGAAGACTCATTGATATTCAATGAAGTTCCTTGGGATATTCATTTAAGGTTTTTATTGCATGATTAAGAGCTGGCATTATTACTTTTTTTCACACACACACACACACACACACACATGGATGTTCCTGATAGAAGTGTTACATGGCACTATCAAGATTGTCCCATATATGCACATCTGGACAAATTCAGTCCTCATTCTTTGCTAGCATCACTTCAGGTTCCTCTTTACCTACTTCATCCCCAAGAGCTTCCCTTAAAACACAAGGAATCGGCTGAGATCGATGGATGGGAACAGTAAAATCAGACTTGGCAAATTCTGTTCTTTTAGCCAATTTCAATAAAAGCAGTTTTAGCCTTCCGGTAGAGTTGATTTGTTGGTCTGGTCTACCTAGAGAGACTGACATCAATCTTGCACAGACGATCTCCGTGTCTCTTGGCAGCCATCTGGATTTTTGCATGGGGTTGCTCTAACATAGCAGATTTTCACATGTTGTTGATCATGCTTATTGACTATATTTCCTCAACATACTATGCTAAATGATGGTAGAATAGTTTATGATTGAATATGTTGTGTAAGCCACAGTTAATAAGATTAATTCAGCACTGCTTTAACGCTGTAAGAACAGAGCTTTAATATTAAGGTTAGACTGCCATCTAGTGGAAACTGCCATTGACTTCCATTCAAGTTCAGCAATAAAGGAAATATTTTCCATTTACTACATAGCACTTAGTTTTAAGTGCTTTATCTTAAAACTTATCTTTTTAAACGTTCAGGTTGTATAACAATTAAAATACTAACAATTATTTGAACTCTAATTTTAAATGGGTTTTTTTCAACCAAGCTTGGCCAAATTATGTGTGCTTCTCTAGAATTTTTTCATTCCTTTCTAGGTAACACTGGATTTCTAAAACAAATTATTCATGCTTTTTTAAACAAGAGGGGTTGCCGCAAAGAAGAGGAGATCAACTTATTTTCCAAAGCACCAGAAGGCAAGACAAGAAACAATGGACGGAAACTAATCAAGGAGAGAAGCAATCTGTAATTAAGGAGAAACTTCCGAACAGTGAGAACAATTAACCAGTGGAACAGCTTGCCTTCAGAAGTTGTAGATGCTTCATTTGGAGACTTTTAAGAAGAGACTGGACAGCCACTTGTCTGAAATGGCATAGTGTTTCCTACTTGAGCAAGGGTTGAACTGGAAGACCTCTAAGGTCCCTTCCAGATCTATTCTGATTTCAGGTTAGGATGCACCAATGTTTCTTTTTCTGCTCAGCAGTAACCAGAGAGAAGGTCAAAATCAGAAGATTCCCCACTTATGGACAATTCTGTTAACCCTCTGAACTTATCTACCAATACATGTCTAAGAAAGCTCCTCCCTCAAAGAGGTTTTTTGAAGAAAAGATGGGCAGCTAAGAGGAAGGAGAGGGGATGGAAATCTGTTATTAAACACCTTAGAAATTTCAGGTTCAGTCCATTAAATGGATACAGTCAAAACTAATGCCTTTACTTGGAAACAAGTTTCCAAGAAACGGGGAATTACTTTGAGGATAATACTTTCATAGAGTTATCAAGAAGTTCGAAGTAAACATGCAATTATTTTGCTTGTACTGGCTTGCTTCCCACAGCTCTTGGGTAAGTGGTTCCAACTTTTTCTTTTTCTTTTACTAGTAATTTTAATAAAGATAATTATAGCAATAAAAACTAATGCACATTGAACAAGATTGAAGGACAAAAGTGCAGAAAAGAAAAAATAAAAGAATTTTAAAAAGTATGTAAAGAGGTGACTTCCCATCTTCATCACAAGTATAAAAAATGTAGTAGCTTATCACCTCCTTACTCCTAACAATCAAATAATGTCATAGAACTTGATTTCTTTTCATTTTTTCATTGTTCCTTCTCACAACATTCTTCAAGCTATAACAAGCTTTTTTGGTAAATCCAGTATAGGAAAAATATCCAGATTATTATCTTAGCTCATGGTTTGTATAGCTCTTTTAATTATTAAAACATCATTTGGTTTCTTTTGCATGTCCAGTGTAACATTCTTTTCCATGTCATTCTTGTAGCCTGTCAGTTGTAAATCTACTTTCAACTCAGTCACAGTCTTGTCAGGTACAACTTGTTCCTCTTCCATGACATGTCTTAAAACACAATCTCTCTATACAGGCAGATGTCTCTGTTGACACTATTGAAATATTAAAATTAACTTCTGAATCGTTCAAAAATATCCTTAGTATATCCTCCTTTCCCTCCTTCCTTGCTCTTCTTCCACCCTTCCTTCCTTTCCTTCCTTCCTACCTACCTACCGGAGTCATGGATCCCAATATTTTGTAAGCTAGCCCACTTGAGTTATCTTGGTTCAATAATTGTTCTTATATCTTCCAGTTTTGCCCAACTGAAAGTTACAACGAGACATGACAGTTTTGGTGGTATATGGCTATTAGTCTCATTTTTGGAGACCTGGATAAACTGATGTGTTTCTTAATGATGTTGAATCCCCACGATTGAGCACAGTTTGCCTTGAGTCAATTTGGTGTGTATAGGTGATGTGGGTTCCAATGCATTCCCCAGAACAAAGATATAGAGATGCACCATTCACCCAGAGATATTTCATTATACCCAATAAGTGATTCTACTCTTATATTATGAAAAAAATATAAGGATATTTTCTATGCCATGTTTCAAATGACACATCCTTTTGCACAGCAAACATTCAAAACAAGCTGGGTGAACCCAATGAGAAACCTCAATATTTGTTCAAGCTACTTTTGAAATGCAAACAGTCATAACACCAGATGTACAGATTTGTTCTGAAGAAGACAAACTGAAACCTATTCTGATACACAGGGGAAAAAAATATTGAGATTGACAAAATGTTTAAATGTCACAACATGTTTTTATACATACTAGAACTTTGCCCTTAGTGGGCTAAAAAAAAGGGTGTAACTTGAAGCTTTTCTGTTGGATTTCTGGTGTTACAGTAATAATATATAATAATTCTTGCAAATCTCTCTATCATCTAAATTAGTGAAATAAGCTCCTTTTCAGTTCTGAAATAAGAGCTTCTTTGCAAACGCCTCCTGGCTGAAGAAATTAAAGGGAATTCTGATTGAAACATAATGGTATGTCCAGTAAACCTTTTACATGAGGTGAAGAAGGAATGCATCTATTATTATGAATACCTGACTGAGATATCAGAGCCAAAAACAAATTACAGGAAAATAAACAGAAACTCAAGTTTATAATTAATGGTATTATTACCATGATTGTTCCAATTGTTCTAAAAGCCTGTTTCATAAATTTCTGGAATAGACATTCTTAATTAAATAGCATTTAATTGAGAATGTGAAATACATGTAAAATGTCCTTGTCTTAGATTTAATGCATATTAATGTAATTATTTGTTGATGGCACTAATTTATAGTGCATGTGGGAAATTATTTGAATGAATGCTTTAACTGAAGGAGCAATTTGCACTATTTTCCAGTTTAAGGAAAACAGATGCTTCATGGGTATAAGTTAGATAGCTGGGGAAACATCTGCAAATTAATTTCCCCAATTGGTATACTAGAACTGTGATATATAAGGCGCTGCATTTTTATTCCCATTGTCATGAATCTGAAAAAGGCAATCAAGATTCTTTTTGATCATCTTACTTATTCTTTGTATGATGTTGACTTTATTCACATTGGAATTCATAATGGGAGAGGATTTTGGTGGAAGAACCTTTTTTGTTGTTACCGGTATATTTCTATCCAGGTTGTCCTCGACTTACAACAGTTCATTTAGTGACCATTCAAAGTTATAAGGGCACTGAATAAAGTGAGTTCTGACCATTTTTCAGTTATGACCTTTGCAGCATCCCCATGGTCATGTGATCAAAATTCAGATGCTTAGCAGCTGGTTCATATTTATGATGATTGCTGTGTCCCAGGGTTATGTGATCACCTTTTGCGATCTTCCGAAAAGCAAAGTCAATGGGGAAGCCAGATTCACTTAACAATTGGGTTACTAACTTAACAATTGCAGTGATTCACTTAACATCTGTGGCAAGAAATGTCGTAAAATGGGACAAAACTCACTTAACAAATGTCTCACTTAACAATAGAAATTTTGGGCTCAAGTGTGGTCATTAAGTCAAGGACTACTTGTCCATCCATTTCTCCCTACAGAAATCCTGTGTGGTAAGAGAGTGACTGGCCCATGTCAGCCAGAGAATGTCTGTGGCTAAGGATGGAGCCGGTCTCCTGTTTTTATATACAAAATCCTAAATCTAATAGGTAATCCAGGAAAGAATGGAAAAGATTTTAAATTGAGTCTGTAACAAGGAGCTGCCTCAAGACCCCCACAATCTCAATAGACAGGCCACTGACTGTAAATCATTTTCCTGCAAAAAATATAAATGCACCCACTGCTCTCTCCCAAACTTGCCAACCCTAAATGCAGAAAATATTGAGCAAGATAACACAGTGGTCTAAGCTTGCATTAATGTTGATATGGGAGTTGATTTAGAAGGATTTATTAAGAAAAACCTGGATGGAAGGAGTACAGGTAGTCCTCGACTTACAATCAACATTGAACCCAAAATTTATGTTGCTAAGTGATACATCGTTTAAATGAGTCCCCCCCCCCCCCATTTTACATCCTTTCTTGACATGGCTGTTAAGCAAATCATTGCAATTGTCAAGCAAGTAACACAATTGTTAAGTGAATCAGGCTTCCCCATTGACTTTTCTTGTCAGGTCACAAAAGGTGATCACATGACCCTGGGACAATGCAACCGTCATAAATATGAGCCAGTTGACAAAGCGGCTGAATTTTGATCACCTGACCTGCAACGGTTGTCTGTGGAAAGCGATGTCACTTTTTAGTGCTGTCATAACTTCAAATGGTCACTAAATGAACTGTTGTTAAGTCAAGTGCTACCTGTATATCATTTCTGATCTTATTTAAATCTCTTACCAGTGTTTGATGCCATGGACCTTGGTGGGATTTCCCTACCTTCCACCACAGGAATGCTTGCCCTTGATGGTTATCATTTTTTCCCCACTTGCTTTTATCATTTGCAGGCATGTTATGTTTTACAGCTGTAAAAGTTTTGAATATGCTATTCTCCCAAAGGTGCTTTTTCAAGAGGCAACTGGACTTTGTTTTTCTTTGGAGATATTTCGCTTCTCATCCAAGAAGCTTCTTCAACTCAGAGCTGAAGGACCTTTTTGGATGAGAAGCGAAACGTCTTAAAAGAAAAATAAAGTCCAGTTGCCTTTTGAAAAAGCACCTTTGGGACAACCATGACCTGGATGACTGAGAATCTCCATAGGCGATTATGCTATTACTTGTGTTTTAACAGACTCTTATGAAGTGAGCGGCCTACAAATAAATAAATCAATTAATTAAGGGGTCTTCAGCCAGGGCAGACCTTCCCACGGATCGAAGATTTAATGCCCTACTCATTGATTTGAAAGGAAGCCTCAAATACCAGACGCTATCACTGAACTCAAGAATGTTTGCTTTTGAATGACGCATGCGCAGGACTCAGCCCCGAAGGACTGTGCCACGCCCGGAAACTTTTCTACCAGCAGCCCCCACCTTTCCCCCGCCCCCCCAGCCCCTCACAGACGACCTCTTCCAAACCTCAGGTAGGCAAAAAAAAAAAAAGGCACAATTCACGTGGATGGAGGGTGGGGTGGGCAGCTTTAGAGGAAGGAAAGCCCCGATTGGCTCTAGATTTTCCGAATACGGGATTTGATAGGCTAGAGGCATTGGACCGTCGGACGGGTATTGGCGCGGGGCTGACTCGCGTCACAAGGCCCGCCCGCCGACGCAGCGAGGACTTTAGGGCTGCGCGCGAAAGGCTCCTTTATTCAAGCGAGCGCGGGACTCGCGGTCGGAGCTTCGGCGGGCGAGCGGCCTCTCAAGGGGAGCCTCGAATCCCAGGTTTGCCGTTTCTCCCTTTTCCTTCCGCGCTTCTCACGGGTTCAGAGGCGCTTTTCTAAAAGGGGGGGGGAGGGAATCCTTTCGGAATGGCAACACGCTTTTTTGCTGGGGACTGAAGGAGGGGAAGGGGAGCCATTTTCCTGTGGGCGAGCCGCCTCCCCTTGAGTCGCTCCTGGGATCCCTGCGCTGCCCAGCTCTCCCTCACTTTCCCCACCCCACCCGTTTTCTCCCGACATCCTTTCCGGGGAGAATGGGAGATGGAGTCCATCCTCATTAGGGATCTCCTGAGGCTGGCTAATCGGGGCACGCAAGCCTGCCCTCCCATTTCATCACCCCTAAATTTGGGGGGGTTCCTTCCCACCCCCCATTAAAAACAGCTTCAGTGTTAGTCAAGGTTTAAAAGGTAGGCTGGGACTTCAGAAGTGAAGGCAGTGCAAATCTACTTAAGCTCAGTGGGGCTTAATATTTAAATTTTATTTTATTTTAAATTACTAAGTGCCTATGGGAAAAAATAATATTTTTTTAATCAAATGATACTTGGGTCATTTAAATGAGGAATTGAGATGCTTTCTAAATGAGGTTTTTGGCCCTTTAAAGAAAAAAAAAAGGCATGCATGCAAATAAAGCCCCAGGGCTTGCTTTAGTCTTGGTGGAAAAAACATGTAGCTGCAAGTGCTGCTTTTTGTTGGTGACCTGCTTTCACCTTAAAATTAGAGGATTCTGGTGCAAGATGCAACATGAGGCTGGCTTGTCCTTTTCAGAAGCCAGTTGGGTTTTGTTTTGTTTTTGGGTTTTTTTGGATGTCGTGAATTCTTATTCCAAAGTTCTCAAGTTTCTTTTCTTTCTTTTTATTTGCGAGCTTCCAATGCAGAATAATGTTCTAAGCTTCCAATGCAGAATAACTAGCATGAAATTTTAGCCCGATGCTTGAAAAGAGCTTGAGGGACTTTGGCTGTGTAGAATAATGTTGTTTGTGTTAATGTTTTCATTGTCCTTGTTGTAGGTTTTGGCTTTAAAAAGAAACATGAATTCTAAAATGAAGCTGCAATCAAATACCGAAAAGCCCTCTGTGAAGGTAACTAACATGTTAACAAAATGCTAATGTCAACACTTATCAAGAAGTAACACGGGTAGTCCTCGACTTACAACAGTTCATTTAGTGACCGTTCAGAGTTACAGTGGCACTGAAAATAGTGGCTTATGACCCTTTTTCACACTTATGACTGTTGCAGCATCCCCATGGTCACATGAGTTACATTCAAATGCTTGACAACTGACTCATATTTATGACGTTTGCAGTGTCCCGGGGTCATGTGATCCACTTTTGCGACTTGATAATGTGGGAAACCAGATTCACTTAACCAGGTTACTAATTTAACAACTACAGTGATTCACTTAACAACTGTGGCAATAAAGGTCATAAAATGGGGCAAAACTCACTTAACAAATTTCTCAGCAACATAAACTTTGGGCTCAATTGTGGTCGTAAGTTGAGGACTACCTTTAGCAGTTGCTGTTCATATACTCTTGTTATTTCCTATAAATGTTATATGTCATAGAATACATGGATATTAAACTGGTATTTTGTGTATAAAACTAAGAACCTGGGCTGATAAATTTCATTTTAATATACAAAGCACAATTCCATGTTATATGAATCAACACTTGTTCAAACTATGACACTTTATTTTTTTCCCTTTAGTTCTAATTTAGCATTTGAGAGAGATTAGTCTGCTGTCAAGTTGCATTGACAGAAGATACAGAATGCAACTATTTTACTGAAGTTCATTTTCTGTTGAACTGAAGGGCACTCAATACATATAATTTTGACGCTTAAGGTTATTTGATGTCTTAACTAAGGGCAGGGAAGGAATAGCTAGTGGAGGGCTAATTGCTTTATACTTCTGACATCAAATTGGCCAAACACAGTGGCAATTGGAAAGAGAATATATAGGAAGTCCAGTAACAAATATCCTGTAAAATTACATGTTGATTATGTGAATGTGAGTTAAAGTCCAAAAAGAGCCTTTTACTATGTCATACGTGATGCGGAACTTTTCCTAAATGAGTTCGTATATTTAGGACTACTAGCATAACATGAACATCCTAGGCATCTTAATCCTTTAATTCACTTCTTTGTCCCAACATTGTATGACATGGCTGATTTTTATAATTTTACCTGCAAGTGTAAAGGAGATTGTCAGGAGGTCAATTCTTGTGTCACTTCCAACCTAACAATATTTGAAAGAAATTGTAAATCGATCAGAACTCTGCCCATGAGCACAAATAATAAACAAAATGGGATCAGAACTGTTTGGTGAAGGAACTAACAAAGTTTTATCTAGAAGATTGGCTATCTTAAGCCAGGGGAAGGGGAAAAATAGCTCAGAAAAATGTGGGAAAGTCTGTTGGACAACAAGCCAGAAAGTTGCTGACTATTAGATCCAAGTCCCATTCTTCCTGATTATGTGATTCTTACCACCACATTTGGGACCAAATCATCTGTTGCTAAGTGATGTGGTTGTTAAATAAGACATACCTGATTTTATGACTATTTTGTCATGGTCATTAGGGGAGTCAGACTTCCCCCATTGATTTTGCTTGTTGGAAGGTCCTGGAAAGGTCACAAATAGAGATCATGTGACCCTGGGAAAAACTGCCACTGGCATAAATACATGCGGGTTGCCAAGCACTCAGATTTTAATCACGTCACTGCAGGGTTGCTGTGATAGTTGTAAGTGCGAGGACTGGTTGTAAGTCACTTTTTCCAACACTTTCAAGTGGTTATAAGTCAAGGTTTGCTTCTACAATTTAAAGAGCTGAACATTGATCCTTGGAGGTGTTATGGTCATATAACATCCCAACAATAGTTCACTTGACATGGTTGAGTAAACAAACTTAATTTAACCCAAATAAGACAAATCTGTAAAAATTAAATTTAATTCTTCAATAAAATTTTTAAATCATTTGAAAGGGTTTACTAAACATGAAATATTAACCTTCCCGTGATGCTCAAATGTGTCATGCAAACAGCACTTCAAAGTTTTCAGAAAGTGAGCTTCAGTATTTCCAGAAATGGACAAAACATGAAGGTATAATATCCAAAATTAGGACTTCAATACTTAATGCTGTTCTCAATAAGCTTGTCAACAGATGTACATAAAATAATTTTCATTTCTGGAATTCAGTTTTGAATTGCTAAAAGTATATCTTTAACTGAACAATTATGTTACTTTTGTTCATAGTGTAAATCTCAATATCTTAAAAGCAAGAAGTTATACTTAATTATTTACTGTTACTGAAATGTTTTATAACAATTTCAGACAGTTTTTAAATCAAGGGTCATTTTTGGAAACCCTCCCTATTAGTTTCCAAAACATTTAGCTAACTGATCTACTAATTAAAACATCTAGCAATATTTGAGAAATACATTGATATCCCTTGCTGTTCCAGGGCTGGATTTCATGATTTAGCTCTCAGATCTTTAACTATACTAATTGTGGGCTTATCAGGCATTGTTGGGGTGGGAAAATTAACATGGAATTGGGAGTTAATGAGCAACATTATGTATACATAAACAATGTAATTGAATAGCGGTAAATTTTCTATTGACCATCTAGCATGGTAATACAAGAAAAAAGTTAGTAGTCAACAGACCATTTATGTGTCTCATTTGATTCCCACAACATATGAACATTTATCCTCAGATGACATCTGGAATGTCGTTAAACATCAGTTGTATATTTGATACTGATACCACCCAACTCCAATTGACTCTTGAGTTCAAAAGATTTATTCAAATACCTGTTCTAAAAATCATCACCTGCAGATTTTTGTAGAAGGAAAAAATGCTTATGAATGGACTTGAATTGTAAAAAGAAAGAAAAATGCATTTCATATCATTGCCAAAATCAGATTTATAAAAATAATTGCATAATAAATTAATGGGGCTGATTGTCCCTTAGTAATTTCTCAAATAGCTTGAAAACTTAGTGCTAGTTTTGAATCATGGCTCATTACTGCTTGCACTACCATATTCTGCACCAGTTGCTGCTTCCAGTTGTTCTTCAAGGTTAGCTCCATATAGAGCACATTGCAATAATAAATGTGGGAGGTCATTAAAGTATGACTGACTGTAAGCAGAGTCTTGTAATCCAGGAAAGCATACAAGACAAAGTTGTACAAAAGTGGTTGAGTTGTGAAATAACCTGAAGTATCTTTTAAATCCAGTTTCATCTTCAGTTACAAGATAAAACTTTGCCCTTTGAACTTGTCTCCTTGTTCACCTAAAAGGTAATGAAAGGTATACAGAAATTTCTTATGGCACTACTGGCAAAGAACAGTAGAAGGAATAATAATGAGATAAAAAAGTCCTACATTGTCTTGAGATGAAATGAGTATCGGACTAATGCGTTCTTTGCTCATCAATATTCTTTGTGTTTACTTTGTACTTGCTATCTTTTGAACTTTCATCGGTACTTATTTGGTTAAACATAAAATATTGCAAGTAATAGGTTAATCCAAGCAAGGGATGGCTGTGAATATTTCTTGAATCTAATTCAATACCTACAGTTATAATCTGAAATTAGTGCAGTGTTTGTTCCCAAAGTAGCTGGCAGTTGTCCTCAAGTTCAACAGTAAATTAATTGGCAGTAGAGACTTTACCGTGGGAAAGGTTAGCACTTGTCAGGTGAAATATAGTGTGAATCACAGACTTTCTCACGCTAGTGTGACATTATGTTCCTGCTATCCCTGTTTGATTATCTACTATTGTTTACTATCTCATGGTGGCAGTGTAACTTAAAAAAAAAGAATGCAGGATATTGCTATTTACACATGACAGGGTGCCAGGCATTCTTTTCTTCCTACCTCCCCTCCAAAAACCCAGTGCTCCGGCTAGATCGGTATATTGTCTCTTAAACAAATAGGAACCTTAAGCACAATATACTCTATGCAGTATTTTACTTGTATATGTAAACCTCTCTCCCAACCTTTAGTAACCTTTACTATTGATGAAATTATAATAAGCAGAACTACTTTGAAGTTTACTTCCACTCTAGGCATAGTGTAAATACTGTTGATACAAGACTGAATTCTGTAGTATCTGGTTAAAGTGCAAAGATAGACTTAACAGTGTATAAATTAACCTGAGTGTATATAATTGCTTAGGGATCACCAACCTACTTCTGGAATTGAAAATAATGCAGAGTAAAACTACATCTGAATGAATGTGTCTAGTTCAGTGGTGGGTTGCCCCCAGTTCGCACCGGTTCTATAGAACTGATAGTAAAACCGGCGGGAGGCTCTGCCCACCGACCCCGACGTCATCAAACGCTTCTGCGCATGCACAAGTGGAGCACACACACGCGGCCCCACTGCAAACCAGTAGTAAAGTAGAACCCACCCCTGGTCTAGTTATGATTTCTGTCATGAGAGGGCAGTGCCAGGAGGTTCTGACTTACAAGTACTGACTTTACATGTTTTAACTTTTAGAAAAAGTTCCCATCAAACATATTCTTACTAAATGTGAGCATGTTAGTAGTGTTTAAAGATTAATATAGTCTGTTTAAAAGTTGACTTCCTCTATATGTTGTTTCCCAGCAGGTTTCTACAAATAATACAAACTGCACATCACAGAGGCAGACCCTTAAGATGATACAGCCATCTATTACAGGTTGCCTGGTGGGCAGGACAAATGAGGTATGTATTTCTTTTGGAACAGAATCTAGTTAGATCAGTTATGAACTGGCACAGGAATTGTAGTTTGCTTTTAATTAAACTGTAATTATGCTGCTAATTTAAGTGGTATGTATTAAAGAGTCCTAAATAAATGGTAGGCAGCCTGCAAAACAACAGTTCTGAAGTATGAAGCAGACCAAGCTGTATAGCAAACTTGGAGAACACTGCCCCTTGTCCACCTTGCACTCTCATGACCCCAAGAGGTTTCCTGCCCTGGCTTAAATAAACAACTTGAACTGAACATTACATTAAGACAGATCAGTGACTCATTTTTTGTCATCGCAGCTCAAGGTAATATTAATATGAACCTTAACTGGACTTTCCAATAGTAAAGAATATATGTAGCTCAGGTTTGAACTTTGGTGCTTTCTGAGCTTGGTTGTTTGGTTGCAGACCTTTCAGTACCCAGGTAACATTATCTGGGTGGGGTGAGGGGTGGGTTGCTTCCTATTTTTACACAGTGATTTCCCAGTTTGGGTGGGGTTGTGATTTTTCTCCTTGGTAGTTCCTTGATTAGGTATTTTTTTCTGGACTTTTTGTTTTAAAATTAAATGGATGGAAGAATAGGTTGTCTTTCACCTTTAAAGATCTATTAAACTGCTCATAATTTGTAGCAGGCTAAGTCTTCAATCAAGAAGAAATGTTGCAATGATCAGCTTATCTCAAAAGTATCCAAACCCGAGGCTGTTGATAAAATAGAACACAGAAACATAAGAGGAGCGATCCAACCTTCCGATCTTACAGCAAAAGGTTTGTTCCACCAATGGCGCTATAAGTACCATAACAAATTACAATACTGGATTAGATCAGCAGTCCTCAACCTTTCTGCTTGCTGGCCCGGCATTGGGGAGGGCGTGTAAGTGGCACTCGCACAGGTCCATTTGTGAGCAGCAGGTGTACGCGCCCTCCATTTGCGCAAATGGAGCGTTGTGTGCGAGCAGAGGGTGCTTGTGCTTGAGCCCAGTTTTGAACAGGCCGTGGCCCGGGAGTTGGGGATTGGACAGAAAAATAAGGGCACCCAGATACTGGAGAGATTGTGACCCAAGTGCAAATAATTTTAATTGAGCTTGAATAGAGACCCTCTTGACATTCTCTTGTTTGAGATGGTCATGTAACCAACCCAGGAGTTTAACTTGAGCTTCAAGGTAGAATAGAAAGCAAATTAAAAGATAGGTAAATTAATGAGACTTTAACCCAACTGTCACACCTGTGGTTCTAGATGGGTCAGCCTTCAAGATAATTCTGGAATAATCTGGGAGTGGAGGTGGTCTTTTTCCCTATCTGCCACTACCATGAGGAATATGTTGTTGTTTTTTAAAATGTGGTATTGCTAAAATTTTGGAATTGATTAGATTTTTAAGAACACTGACACCATAGTGTTTCATATGATGTCTGTTAAAAGCATACTTTATATCTGGTGGGCAACTATGGTAACTTTATGACTTGTGGACTTGGAATTCCTGAGTCAATATGACTGGCTTAGGAATTCTAGGAGTTGAAGTTGTAAAGTTTCTGTGGTGGACCACCCCTCCTTTATAGTATCAGTACTTATGAGTTTTTTTCCCCCAGGCAATCCTTCATTCCAGTATTGGAAGGAATTGGCTGAGGAGAGGAGGAAAGCCCTGCATGAGGTTTTACAAGAAAATGAAAAGGTAATGTTCTTAGAAGTCACAGAAGACATGCTTTGGAAATTTGCATTATCTAAAATCTTCTTTTTTCTCTAGTTGCATCAAGAAATTGAATTAAAAACTAGTGAAATTGCTCGTCTAAAAGAAGAAAATGAAGAACTGGCAGAACTAGCTGGCCATGTTCATTATATGGCAAATATAATAGAGGTAAGCTGCTCAGTTGATAAAACAAAATGTTGACTGGAGTTTATGCCTTTTGGAAATTAAAAAGTAAGTAAATGATTGATCTATGTGAGGTGGAGGAAACAGTGGTCTTGAATATCCTGCTACAAGTCTCCTTTGCAAGGCAGATATGATCTTTTAAACCCTGATCTTAATTTTTCAACTTTGAGATTGAGCAATAGAAATAGCACTTAGAGTTTTATATTGTTCCATAGTGCTTTACATCCCTCTCTGAGCAGATTACAAGGTCAGCATATTGCCCCCAACAATCTGGGTCCTCTTTTTACCCACCTCAGAAGGATGGAATATTGAGTCAATCTTGAACCTCCCTCACAATTGAATTCTAGGTTGGAGACAGTGTTTTCCTGTAATACTGTATTCTAACCACTGTACCACCAGGGAGGATGAGCACAGTGTGTAGACTGTGTCGTTAATCCTTAGACCTTTTTCAAATTTTTATGCCTGCTCATCTCACAAGGAATGCCTCAGAGCAGTGTACAACACTATATTAAAAAATAATATATAAAGCCAATCATAATTAGAAAAAAAAAACAGAAGGCACAATAGGGAATGAATGTTAATTCTAGTAAGAGAGCAATCTCAAAAATCTCACCAGTGCTTACCTGCACTCTGGCACCTGCCTTTAGTGGCCCTCACACACACTCCACCATTCTATAGTGTCCATCTGCAGCACCTCCCTTGCCCAGAGCTCTCACCTACCAGCTTATTTTCCTGGGATCCCTGCCTCTTCCTGATTAATGACAGGAACATGCAGTCCTAGCATTGCAAAAGTAACAAGGTAACATTGCCTTCAATAAGTGATGTAGTCATGTATTGTTGCATTTCATCACTGAGTTGCTTAGTGATGGAAATTCTGGCCCCAGTTGCTGTCATAACCCAAGGACAATCTATACATTTACTGTATTTTTTGGACTATAAGACGCACCTTAGTTTTTGGGGAGGAAAATAAGAAAAAAGCTGATTGGCGGGTGGATCGGCCTCCTGGAATACCCCCAATCAGCTGTTCTCAGAGGTGAATTTTAGCAACTGGTTCGTTGGTTGTGAGCTCTGTGGCTTGCTTTTTTCTCAGCCTCTGAAACCTCTGCCTTTTTTTCTGAAGCTCCATTTCAGTTTCAGAGGCTTTTTTCAGCCTCTGAAACCTCCATTTGAGAGGCTGGGTGGGACTACACACTACCATTCTGTAGAGTATAAGACACACCCAGATTTTCACCCTCTTTTTTGGGGAAAAAAGGTGTGTCTTATACTCCGAAAATACGGTAGTTTGTTTATATATAATTTTATATAAGTATAATTTGAAATGTAAAGCTAAATTTATCAAGAATAGAATGTCTTAACACCATTGTTTCACTTATCTAGCAAATAACTGGAAAAGCACCAGAAAGCCTAGACATTTTGAAAAGTTTAGATCTGGAAGAAATTGAATATGAAGAAAATGATTCTGCTGAGGAAGATTTAGATGGTGAATCTGAAGAAGAACATTCAAAATTTTCCAACAGTTCTACAGATGATGTTGCAGATGTGCCTCTAAATTGAGAAAGTAACCTCTAAAAGTATTGGGCTCTAAGTGGGGGGAGGCGGAGCAATCAAAAAATCCTCTGAAAACTACAGATTTATCTAAGATTTTGAGGATGGGGTTGCACTACTAATGTATTGCAGAGTGACTAACAGTCTTACCAAAAGTATTTGATTGTATGTAGTCACTTATTAATTGGAAATACTGTGTATTTCAGTTTGTAAATAAATTTTTATTCATTTATGACATTTGTAATTACTAAATAAATTTACCCACACAATTATATGGCCTTCAAAATGGAACTTATTTCTTGATACATCATATTATACAATCTAGTTTTAATCTGGCATGTATTTTTATCCTTGCTTAGAGACCTCTTCCATTATAGCACAATTCCCAAATATTTTGAAGTTAATAATTTTTCTTCAGTTCTTCTCAAACTAGACATGCCTCTGCTTCTGTTTTCCAGGATTAATTTGCAAGTTTATCTTGTCTCAAAAGATAGTGCCTTTTAAATGCAAAATATTTTTTTAAATGACTTTATTAAATCCCCACTTGAGACCCCTCAATCTTACCCTCTCATTAGCCCTGTGCATGGAATAAACAGTATTTGGAAGAAAACTACCATATTTTGTTTCTACGTTTATTGTTAAATCTTAGTGCAATGTAAGAGAACATATTTAATTCCACTGGGTTATATTTAGCTGAGTAGATTAATCATTTAATGGGGAAATGAATTGCCCTGACCACTTCACTTTGCATAAATGTTTAATCTGTACATCATCTGACCTGTTTTTTTGCCTTGCTTCTTCTGATTTTTGTAACTTACTTGATAAAGATTTCAAGAAAATTTTAGAGCTGCTTATTATTTTGTGCCATTTTGATTAGTTTTATTAAAGTTACCTTTCTGCTGTGGATCTCATATTTTTTCCTTATTAGACAAAACTTTTTTTAAAATATTTTATTTTGAAGTTTTGACTACATGGGATAGGAGGGATTGCAGCCGTTTCCAACTGGGAGTTCCCCTGCTAAAGTGATCTACAGCCCCATCACCTCAGTCAGTCAAACTGAAACTTTCTTCTCCACAAATTGTAAGACTTTTTCCCAATCTAAAACCAGATAGATCCATAATTATCAAATGTTTAGCTTAACGGGATTCCTAATAGTTTTCAATAATTTTTAACAGTAATAGTACATGAGGTGTTATTTGCATAACAGCTAATTTGTGTTTTGAAGGCTGTTTATTGTTCTTAAAACCATTTTCACAAAGCATTTCTTCAGATTGATAGCATGTAGCAGAATGAAAGCAGGCACCATCATCCAGCCAAAACCTTGGCTGAACACAGAAATAGCTAAGGGGACTTCATTATGAATAATTCTCGAAAGACTGCTATGAGATCCCAGGATTAGATGCTAGACTAATAAATTGAACATCCAGGCAACAAGCAATAAAGATCAGTTCTGTTGAGTTTAACTCGGGATATTTATCCTTTTTTATTCTTTATTGATTGAATAAATCTTAGAATTAAACATCAGTTTAAACACTAAGCAGTAATTTTATTGTGTCAAATATTTGAAGAAAGTAATACCTAGTGCTTGTCAGTAGCAGAATTATTTGTTCCAACACATATTCCCTTAATTCTATTTGTATACGTCTGTGCCTGGATATCCCATAAACATGTACATTAACGTAGCATAGTTTTGGGGCCAGCCAAACCATTCCATGTTAGACAGGTATTCCAGCCTTTTCTCTAGTGTTTGGCCACCAATTTCATGAAATAATTTAATATAAGACATATTATTACAGCAGACAACAGTCATAAGATAACAAACCCAGAACTTCACCAGGACTAGATCTGGGTCCGCTTCTGCAGAGTCTTCCTCTTCTTCAAGATAGGAAAGGATAATTTCAGAAAGGTGGTGAGCTTTGGCTTCATTTTGGTTTATGGGGTTAATGTAGCATGCACTACATAGTCCTTTTAAAACTAAGATTCTTACTTTTGTGGATGTATCTGGCATAATCAAAATATCAATCATGTCCTGAATATATTGTGAAGCAAAACTTCCAGCACCAACACCACCTGTAAAGTAATCAATTCGTAAATTCTGAGCCACTTTCTCATTAAAGACATTTCCCACATTTTCAATTAATGACAAGATACAGCACATTCTTCCTTCTCTCCTGCCCTCATTCAACTTGCAGAATTTGTTCAAATGATTTAAATGCAGGTATTATCACTGCTGCCTGAAAGACGAGAGAACAGCCACCAAAATGGCATTTCTGCTGCTCTGTTTAACCCAGAGCAATAACTTCTGAGTCCAGTAGAGCAGGCTCTGTTGGATGTGTCTGCAAAGAAGGCATCAGCTGAAACTGGAAATGTTACTGTCACAAGCAGAAGCACAAAAAAGGATCTATAATGGGTATATGATTGGCAAGTGCTGTAATCAATAACATTGTGGTCTGCTCTTTTTACACTGAACAGCTCTTACATGAGTCAGTTTCTAAAATATTATTATTATTATTATTATTATTATTATTATTATTATTATTATTATTAATAATAATAATAATAATAATCAAATTTCTATACCGCCCTACTCCCGAAGGACTCAGGGCGGTGAACAGCCAAGATAAAATACAGATAATACAAATATTAAAAAATCCCTTAAAATTATTAAATATTTCGGCCGAAACACAGATTAAAACACCCAATTTATAAAATCACGAATTAAAAAAAAATTAAAAATTTAAAAGATGGGAGTTAGGCCAGGCCAGCTTGCTGAAATAGAAAAGTTTTGAGAGCACGGCGAAACGTGCGCAGGTCCGGGATCTTCCGTATCTCTGGGGAGAGCTCGTTCCAGATGGTAGGTGCCCCCACAGAGAAGGCTCTCCCCCTGGGGGCCGCCAGTCGACACTGTTTGGCCGACGGCACCCTGAGGAGCCCCTCTCTATGGGAGCGTACTGGTCGGTGAGAGGCTATTGGTAGCAGAAGGCGGTCTCGTAGATAAAATAAAAATAGATAAAATAAAAATCTTATTTGAAGAAATTCGTAAAGTCAAGTAAAAAAAAAATCCTGAATGAAAAAAATAGCATAAACAAACTAGAGGAAGGTACTTTTCCTGAATAAAAATGTATTACCCAGTCTTAATTTTTGGGGGGCGCCAAAATAAGCACTAGGGCTTATTTTTCCCCATGTACGGGAAGTCCACTTCTGTGGAGCTGCAACGGGGTAGGAGACCTTGTTTGCAGCTGCAATGGGGTAGGAGACCGGGTGGCGCACCAGTACCACCACTGTGAGTGGGGGGCTGGAGCTGCCCCACATGCCCTGTACTGGTTTACCTCAGGGCCCCTCAGCCAGGCCATCCACACTTTGAAATCTGCCTCGTGGCAGTGGCTCCAGCAGCCCTGTCCAGTAGGACCCTGCATGGCGGCTGGCCCACTTCTGCTTGTTCACAGCTGCAATGGAGCAGGCAACACAAGAGACAATGGGACGGAGCGGGCAGCCTGCCTGCTCTAGCCCACAAATTCTTGACTTTCCCGCACGGCACGTCCAAATCACGTGCCTCCCCCTACATCTGCCTGATGCTTGGAGAGGTAATCAACTGACCTGTGATGTGCAGGCTGCAGCTGCTGGTGGACATGGTTAGCCCCTGTGCCCTCGCCACCTCTGGTGCTGGCCATGCCCCTGTGCTGATTATCTTAATTTGGGCTTATTTTTGGGGTAGGGCTTATTTTGCGGGGGGACTACATATCTGGCTTGGGGTGAAATTGGAAGGATGGGCTTTAAAGTTTGTTCTCTCGATTAAAAAGATGAGATGATGACAGCAAAAGGATCAATTAATTACCATTCTTGCGTCTAAGCACCGTGTTTTATTGAGCAGTTGGGAACTTTAATAGTGATGATTTTCAGGCCTTTTTAACAATACAGTAATTTTAAAACACATGTCTTCTAAGTCCCAACTAACAGGCAAGCATACAAAGTTCTGCTGTTGCTGAAGACCCCATAATACCTGTGTCGAGATAAACTCTGTAGGTCTCACAATATTTAGGAGAATGATGGCAAACCTTTTGGGCTGTGTATCAAAAATGCATAATGTCTAACTTGACTCTGCTGATGCATCACCTCTCCCCCCGTAACAAGAGAAATAATCTGCACCCATATTTTTGCATGTGAATAGTGGTACTTGGCAGCACCAAAGCTGGGCCTGAAGTTGAGACCCAGGTGTCGATTTTAACCTTAGGGCCACTGCTGACACTCAAAAAGACCAGTTTGGAAAATGGTGCAATTGGCCCCATGGCCCACCAGGCCCCATGATCTGCCATACCTACTTACCTTCAGACTGTGTTCTCTTTCTGCTTACACCCCCTTCTGGCCTGAGGCTACTCTGGATTACACAGGTCTGTTCTTGAAGACTGTTACTCAGCAGCCTCCAAAAATCCACAAAAGCATGCCCCATTCTTGTATTGCCCCCTCCCCCACGTGAATTCCAGAGGAAGTGGAGGTCATTCAAGAATACACCCCATGTACATGAAACCTTCACAGCCTAAAATTGCAATAATGGGGTTGCTTTCAAAAATAGTTGGTTGCTGAATGCTGGTATATCACCCAAAATGTAGCATGTCGCCTTTGACATGTATCATAGGTTTGACATCACCAATTTAAGGATAATATATTACATATTATTTCAATGAATGTAGAATATATTAATATTTGAATCTCTTATCCCAAACTTAGCTCAATCTTTCATGTGTACCTGTGTAAGCTAGTAGGCCTATATATAATGCAGCCTTGGCTCTTTCTTCCAGCGGCAGCTCTGTATTTCTTAGATCCATGGCATATATTTTAATTTTGTGGTGATGGAAGATTGGATCTATCAGCTTGATGACTGGTTCCCTTACTTTATCACGATACATGTGATAACAAGCTTTTAGTGCACTAAATACAATTCCCATGTTTCCTAAAGAAGTATACTTCTTTTATCAAGTAAAGAAATGCTGGAAAAATCAATATTCAGTTACTACAAAACTCACTCATAATTGGTAGCTAGGTAATGAATTCTGTAAACAGAATGTGTAATGTAACAGCATAAATTCTTAATGATGTCATGTATGGAATTATTTCTGTGTTTTTCTAGTTTACTTAAATCCTATTTTAAAAAAGTATTAATTTTGAAGTCACCCTTTTAACTTTTTTCGGTACAACTGAGATTAATTAAAAAGATTCAGCTCCACATTCCAATAAACAGCAAATTCTAACTCACCTTTGAAAAAATCCAGTATTTAAGAGCTTGCTAATTGAACTGTGTTCTAAAATTAGCAAAGTTGATGGTTAAAGTTCCTTTTAAAAATACATTCTACCAAAAGTGTTAAGGCACCAAGGGAAGCTTTAAAGCAGAAGGAAAGAGTTTGCTATCTTCTAAATATTAAATCATAGCTTCCAACATCTGGGAGCAGAGGTTACAACTGTTAACAATTCAGTGTCCAGGAGAGGAGAACCGGAAGCATTGCGGAGAGACTGGCTGGAAAATAGCAGGTTGCGACGAGCCTCACAAAACCCAGCCAGACAAACTGCTGTCAGGGGGGGTCTTTGGACT
This sequence comes from Arizona elegans, assembly GCA_022577455.1. NCBI lineage: Eukaryota > Metazoa > Chordata > Lepidosauria > Squamata > Colubridae > Arizona > Arizona elegans. Next base: position 54,097,469 of record JAKOOJ010000002.1, on the reverse strand, counting down.
GGAACTGTCTTGGAGAGATGGGGAAGAAGGAGAGGTGCCTCGGATGACCAAGAGGAACAGGCAAGTTCCTCGAAGGGTTGGAGGTAACTCTCTGAACTGGTGGTGGGGGTGGTGGCCGTTAAAACAACCGCTCTGAAGCTGGGGCAACCGGACTAAGATTTGTGCAGGAGCGATGTTTGAATGGAGTATTGCTACCGGGTGAGTGATTGGCCAACTCACAGGTAAAAAGAATTTTTTTAAAAAGCTTAAAAGAAGGTCCCAGCATGGAAATAACAGCTAATTGGCACTTGGGAATTTTAATTGGAGGAAGAACAAACAGGAAGTTAAAGGACTAACCTCACCCCCCCCCCCCCAAAAAAAAAACTTTCTACCTGGATTTAAAATTGGATTTGGAGAAATTAAATGGAATTTGGGGAAATTAAAAACAATAAAAGAAAAAGAAATTGAAGAGAAAGTATTTTCTATGTGGATTTAAACGTGCTACTTTATTGTCTTGGGATTTGTGGATTGGAGAGAGACATCTGCTGGTGGAAAGAAAGCACTACAATGATTGCTTTGAAAATTGAAGGATTAGCAAGGACTTTGACTATCATGAGAAATTTTAAGGAGTATTTATTTACTTTTAAACTGCTGGGTCTTGACTTTGAAAGGAGGTGAAAAAGAACAAAGCTTTAAAGTGGAATGGACTAGATAAATATTTGAACTGGATATTATTTGGAAATAAAAAAAGAGACTACATGGACTTGAATCTTAATTAAACAAAGTAAAATAAAAAATATTTTGAATTGACAATATGGAGAATATCTGGGAATATGAGGAACTAATGGAGATGTTTAAAAATGTGTGTGAAGCATTTAAGGGCAATAAAGAAGCAAAAGCCTGGTTAGAATACATAAAAAAGGAAAAAGAATAAAAATGAGAAGCAAGAATACAATGTTGAAGGGAAAATAAATGAAGATAAAAAGATAGATAATTACACTGGGATTGACAGTTACCAAAAAAAAAAAAAAATGGATAGGGGGAATATCCCCCAAAAAAGAAGGGAAGAGAAGGAAATGGGAAAAGACTGGGTAAAAATAGGGGGAGAATTATGAGGGTAACAGTCTTAAAAGTTAGAGAAAGGATTCAGGGCAAAAGATACAATAAATAGAAAAAGATGAAGATGAAGATAATAAGAGAATGTGATAAAGAGAGAAAAATATTAAGAAGTGGAATCTTGGAAAGGCCAAAAAAATGGTTAAAAGGGGAAGAATAATGAGAGAAGGAAGAGAAATAAAACATTTATTAGTTGATTTAAGGGAATTGTGCTAATAGTAGAAATTGTATGTAAGAAGCAAACAAGATTAAGTATATTGTTAATTGTAAAATGGATCAGCAGATGTAATATGAAATGTAATTTGGTTTAACTATGGAAATAACTGAAATTAAGATATAAAATTGAAAGGTTAGTAAATGATGAAATAAAATAATTAATTTGTATTAGAATAAGAAATTAGGAATTAAGGAAAATAGGTGGAAGGTTAAATTAAAAGGTTTCAATGTAAAAATGGAATAAGATGAAATATATTGTTAATAAAAAAAATGTGATGGGATTGCGAGAAACATTTTCAATAAATGGAGAAAAAAATCGGGGTTGCTCGGATACCATTTGGGAAAATATTGAACTGAAAATAAATACAACAATGGAGAGAATGGAAAGAGGAGTAGAGGGATAAAAGGAGGGGAGAAGAGGAAGGAGAGAGGAAGGAGAGGAGAGAAGAAAGGGAAAAGGAGAGGAAGAAAGGGAAAAGGAGAGGAAGAAAGAGAGGGGAAATAAGAATAGGAGAGAAGGTTAGGAAGGGAGGATTGGGGGAAAGGAAGGGGAAGGAGAGAAGGGGAAGGAGAGGAGGGAAATGAAAGACAGAAGGAGAAGAAGGATTGTTGTATAATAAAGGAGATGGAATGGTAGAAGGGCAATCCCGAATATACTCAAACTTATTAGGATGAAGGACAAACTAATTTGCAAGTTAAAAGAGAATATATATGATTAACAATGGATAAGATAACCAACTGAAATAATGTTAAGAAATTAGGATTTGAGGGCAGATGGTGATACTGTTTATATAATAAGTATAGAAGTATTAAGACAAGATAAAAAAGTAGGGAAAAAGAATATTTTAGCAGAAATTGAAACTATGTAAAGTGTATTTGGATATGATAAGTTGTATAAGATATGATTCGGTCAATACTCTGTTCATAAAATATTTATGTGAAAGAAAAAATCAATAAAACATGTTTCCAAAAAAAAACAAAACAACAAAAAAAATTCAGTGTCCAGGAATATTTGCAGGAAGATGATGTCTAAACCCTGCTTTGAAAGTCTTACACACCCATGAGCCCTTACAGGTAGTCCGGACTAGAAGTAGAAGCTCTGTCTATAATGTAAGGTTATATTAACAGAATTTTGTACGACTGAAAAATATTTCTCCCCTCCTTTCCTTTTGCTCTCTGGGAAAATGGGACAATCTCATCTGAAACATTTCCTATGCCCTCCCTCCTGCTACGGGCTGAGATCTCTTACACGCTAGTTATCTAGTTGGCAGCTCTTCCTCCTGCCTCCCAAAGTCATTGCCACATACTTTTACAGGAACTGACCGCCAATAAATGCAAGAAAACTTTATCACATGCTATTTCGTATTTCAAAAATAATGTTTATTATAACTTAAAGGAAGCAGTAAATACCAGAAATAACAAATACCACAATATTAGAAGGCATATATAAGTCAAGAATCAGTACAAAAGACGACCATAAAAGCTCATGTGAGCAATGTGCTATAAAAACCTGAAACATAATACTTTCACATGTTATGAGAAATGCTTGTTTTTTTTCCAGTAACTTTTAAGTAACTGTACAAATGTAATTTTAATCAAATAATACTTATATGTGATTTATAAATATACAGATATATACATTCACAAAAATAATGTCTTAACCATGCATTTGCAAAAGAAGGGCTTTATTAGATCATATTTCTAAACAAAACTTCAAAATCTACCTGATTCAGAGAATGCTTGATTGTTTTTTCTGCTTGTAGATCCCAACAATAGCAGAGAAACTAATTGCTTTCATAAGTGTATATCCACAAATGTAGTAGCAAGGAGTTCTATTAAATACTTTGGAGCTGCAATTCTATTCATTCTTGTTTGAAACAAGGATAAACTCAAGAGGATTTTCTTCAGAGAAAGTCTGCATCAGATTAATCTATAAACTATCTTGATCACTTTATGCTCTATAAAGCAGTCCAGAAATAATTTTTGTTATCTGTCATATTAAAAAATAAAATTAAATAAATCAAAGTCTTAAAAAGTAACAGGTAAATTTCATCTCCCTGAAATTTTGGGAATTCGGGGCTTACCTGTCATTAAGTATACTTTATATACTTCTCTGTAGAAAAAAAAAACAATTTCATTTTTCACTTGCTTTACATAACTTATACAACTGTTTATCAACAAAAATTTTATTCTAGTATTAATGTGCTTTCTGAGTGAAGGACAGAAAAAAAAGGAAGAACGGACATTTAAACAGGGCACATAAATCACACTATCTGGAATTTCACATCCTTAGTTTGGCCTAATTTTGAGTATTGCTTATGCTAATCTAGATGGCTACCAGTAATAAAATCAGACAGGCAGATATTTGATGAGATTCAGAGAGGGTGGGAGTGAGAATGGCTTTAAATACCAACAGCAGTAGCACTTAGACTTATATACCACTTCACAGTTCTTTACAGCCCTTTCTAAGTGGTTTACAGAGTCAGCATATTGCCCCCAATAATCTGGGTCCTCATTTTACCGACCTCGGAAGGATGGAAGGCTGAGCCTGGTGAGATTCGAACTGCCAAATTGCAGTCAGCTGGCAGTCAGCAGAAGTAGCCTGCAGTACTGCACTCTAACCACTGCACCACTATGCCTCTTATATAAATGTTTGCTTTTCAATGTTTTCAACACAGTATCACATATTGCAAACTGGCACAATTATGTCCACCAAACACACACTGCTCTATATTTAACATATCTTATAATTTCAAAACATCTCTCATTTTTCCAAAGCTTTACAACAATTACCTGGATTTCACAAAAAAGCAAGATTATTATAATCTTCAAGAAATCAATATTTCACTATAAGCTACATAGAAGAGACAACAGCAGCCCATACATTAAATCCCCTCTTTTTTTTAATGCTGATAAGTTCCTAAATTACAAAACAATTTTCAAACTAATGGGTTTTGAAGTTTCAGTTTTTTTTACAGGACCATCTGGGTTCACATGAAATTGGCATATCTCAAAATATAATTTGAACATTTAAAAAGCTGTAGCCACTTCAGTTGTGCGTCGACTACCGACTTTAACAAATTCACGGGGGAATTTGTCCAGCTGTTCATATGCCAGCCGTCCATCTTCTCCTGAACAACAACAAAAGAAAGCAACAATAAATGTTTCAACTTTTCAACCTGTGGTTCTAAAACTGCAAATCACAATCTTACACTGCATGACATGGCAAGACTGGATATAATATCTGACTTTTCAAAGACCTCTGATTATGGACAAGGATTGGGTCTCGTTTGAGACAGCCTGGAGTCTTGGTGATTTCATGGAAGGGGCCTTTCAAGTTTTCTTGGCAACCGTAATAGCAGTCTTTTGTCATGGGCTTCTTTCAGATTTTTATTCTGACTTCCTAGTGTAGCCTACAGCCCTGCAATTTTCTATAAGAAATCTTACATTTCTTCTCAAAAGACAAGGAAGGAGGAGGAGGAAGAAAAAGGAAGACAGAGAAATTGCTCCTTCTTACTTTTGGCCTCTCCTTTCCAGGGGTGAAATCTAAAATTTGTTACTACCGGTTCTGTGGGCATGGCGGGGGGGGGGGGGGGATGTGACTGGGTGGGCGTGGCCATTTTTTTTTTACTTTTAAAAGCATTTTTTCTACAATCCCTTCCGCCGAAGAGGTTGCAGAAAAAAATGCTTTTAGAAGCCTCTGACGATCAGGCAACTCAGCTGGGATCACCAGAGGCTTTAAAAGCATTTTTTTTTCTACAGACTCTTCGGCCGAAGAGGTTGCAGAAAAAAATGCTTTTAAAAGTCTCTGATGATCCCAGCTGAGCTGCGCGTTTTTTTTTTGCTTTTTTTTTTGCTTTTTTGAGGTTTTTTTTACTTTTAAAAGCATTTTTTTGGCTGAAGAGGTTGTAGAAAAAATGCTTTTAAAAGTAAAAAAAAACAGCCTCTGATGATTGCGCGGCTCAGCTGGATATGGGGTGGGGGGGGCAAAGGGATTTTTACTACCAATTCTCCAAACCACCCGCCGCCATTGCTACCAGATCAGGTGATCCGGTCTGAACTGGGAGCATTTCACCCGTGATCCTTTCCTGAGAATTCCAGTGACAGTGAAAGTTTTTATACAGAAAATCATTTAATTATGCCGCTATGTTCATGTCAATAGGAGATTAGGAGCTGGTAAATTTGGTAATACTACCTCATTTCTATTTTTTGTAGTTTTTTGATTAACCCTTCTCACACTAATATTTTGTCATGTTCACCAGATTTCTTTTTCCATTTGGAGTAAAACGAGATACCAGAAACATCATAAAAAATCCAACCTACCAAGAGAGAGCAAGGTTTCAGAAGCTGTATTCCTAACTTCTTCATTGCCAGACTGGCAAAGAGTGACCAGCATTTGAATACTTTCAGTTGCCTATAGAACAATTAAAGAAAAAATTATGTAATTCACTTTTTGTATTACAGAAAATCTTCTTCCTAGTGATTAATAGTACTGTATGTCTGGGTTTTTAAACATGTTTATACAGAATATAGAATAACAAAGTTGGAAGGGATCTTGAGGTCTTCTAGTTGGGCACACGAGCATAGCACTAGCTCAGCTGCAGCGCGCATGTGTGGGGCCTCCGGAGGGCCTCCAGGGGGTGGTGAAGGCCGTTTTCACCCTCCCCAGGCTCTAAGAAAGCCTCTGGAGCCTGGGGAGGGCAAAAAACAGGCATACCGGGCCCACCTGTAACCTTTTTGCCATTGCGTGCCAAAAGTGGGGGAGTGCAGGGGGTCGTGCGTGCATGTGCGGGGGCAGGGCGCAGGGGGGGCATTGAATTATGGGTGTGGGCACAAACACACACGCCCCACCCTGAGCTCCCCCCACTTTTGGCACGCGACGGCAAAAATGTTAGCCATCACTGCCCTATGTCATTCCAGACAAATGGCTGTTCAATTTCTTCTTAAAAACCTCCAATGATGGAGCACCCACTATTTCCAGAGGTAAGCTGTTTCACTGATTGTTTTCACAATTAAAAAATATAAAAACATATGCATTTTCTCAACCATCTGGATGTGCCTCCACAGCTCAAAGAATCTTGCTCAACTCCGGGCGCCCATGCAGACATCTGAAAACATCCTCCCAAGAAACGTCTTGGGCCTTCCAAAGGAGGCAATTGATGTCATGCTTTCAGCAGAGGTACTTTGTTTACACAAGGATTCTTTACAAACCAGCACATTCCAATGCATTTTAGTTTTATTAGTTATGCATGTTTTAAAATTAAAGATATTCTCAATGGTAAAAGATACATAGACACACATAGAGAGACTGATTACCTTATATATTATTCTTATATATAATAGACATTATTATTTATCTACGTTTTGTCTTATATGTACAGATAGTCAACTTATAACCATTTATTTAGTGACTGGTCAAAATTGCAACGGCATTGAAAAAAAGTGACTTATGACAGTTTTTCATTCTTATGACCATTGCAGCATCCCCTTGGTCACTTGATCGAAATTCCATGATAATGGTTGCAGTGTCCTGGGGTCATGTTAACCCTAACCTATTGCGGCCTTCTGACAAGCAAAGTCAAAGCCAGATTCCCTTAACAACCATGTTACTAACTTAACAATGGCAGTGCTTCACTTAACAACTGTGGCAAGAAAGGTCATAGGCCTTTGGCATAAGTCATAGGCAAGATTCGATTGTTTTGTCTTGCTTAGCAATGACAATTTTGGATTGAATTGTGGCCCAAATCGAGGACTATCTGTACCATACTCTCAAATGACTTATGACAATTTATACAATAACAGTTAACTATAAAAATACATAATTTGTTGGTAGTGACGGACATTATGGTAGACGATCTTGACCCAATTATCCTTCAGTGTCCGAAATTAGATATACCCATTTCATGGGGGTGGAGGGTACTTTTTGACTAAAATCTATGCTAAAGGGGACAGGGGAAAGGAGGAATTATTCTCTTTTCTATTTCATCAACTCTCCTCGCTAAATCGTTGCATTGCACACATTCTTGTGAGAGAGAAGTTCACTGAAGATGAGCTCCAGCATAAGTCTGAAAGCTCGCAAAACCAAACCGACCCAGACTGGATCCTGTAACATTATCCTGGGACACATATATTTGCCTTCATTTGTAAAAACAGGTACATAGGTGCTAATTTCAGCCCAGGAAACATTTCCATGACAGAAAGGATGAGCTGTGCACAACAGGATTTGTCTTAGAAATCTATAAAAGTTGATGGAGATAGCAGAGATGGTGAAATTGACTGCTTTGATTAAATAAAAGAATACAATTAATTTTGTTTTTACTTGGAAATTGCTTTTGGACTTTGTGTTAGAGGTGGAAAAAAAATGAATATTTGATTTTTGGCTTTGCTGATTAGGCAGGTTTGTTGTTATAGAAATAGCTAGTATATTATGCAAATGTATAAAGTTGAGGTTGTATATTATTCTGCACCAAAAGGAATCGGAAGTCAATTCTTTTCTTTTTCTATTTCTCCTTTCCCCTTATGCTTTTTCCTCTTCTCCTTTTCCTCTCCTATGTTTCCATTATTTTCATTTTTCTTTGTGTTTTTGTATTTATATTCTAATAAACTAATAAAAATACTGAAGGGATTTTTCTTAGAAATGTTTTTGTAATGGAAATATGAATGCATACATAGCACATGGGAAAACCCTACCCAGCCAAATAGTACCTTCCCATGTTCTTCTAATCATCATACAATATGAATCAGAGAGTACAGCCCCCTTTCCAAATATATTGTTAGACTATATGCATCAAATCCCTCCCATTTTGGTAAAGTAATATCTGGACAGCCGATTCAAGAGAACAATGCTCTTCTTGTTGTGTATTCAAGAAGGGTTATTGAAACCTCTGGTGGTTGGGTTTTCTTTTTTTGTTTTGGCTTGGCCTTTTGTAGTTCATGGGAAAGTCAAGAAGGCAGAAGTTTACCTGAAGGCATTTCAAGGCCAAGCAAGCAGCCTTCTGCAGATGGAGGTTGGGCTGGGCAAGGCTCTCACAGTAATAAATTAAAGCCTGGAAGAAAAAGAGAGACCGTGAGACTGCAGAGCAACACCCTTTCAGAACAACAGCAAAAAAAAAAAAAAAAAAAAAAAAATATTAAAACAAATCATCTTCTGTTTAGAAAAAATAATTCACCAAATAAAAAACAAAGCAGTATTCAAAGGAGAGCATTGATTGTTTAGGTAAGGGGGTGGGGAGGGAAGTCAACCAATTACCACAAAAGTTTTTACTTCCTGCCACAATCATTCCTGAATAGGATGCAATCAGAGATGTGTAAATATTCTATGAATGAAGCATCGTCCTACGTGTGGGAAAGCCACGTTGAGGTCTTGCCCAACCACAACATTTGTTTTGAGTGTTTGGGTCTATGCCTGGTCTAAAGTGAGGCTATTCTAGGCAAAAGGAGTTAGGGAGGTTGCGAAGCAGGAAAAAGCCAGCCTTGCAAATTGGGGGAAGAGAAGGCTGCTGTGCATTGTTGTCTCTTACCCCTCAGCTACTCCCAGCACGGTATACCCCACTGGACCATCTATCTCCACCAGTCTTCCCCGAGCATTCCTTCCCCCCCTGTAACTGCTACCAATATCCCAGCACAGCATAGCCTATCAGCCTGCCCATCCCTATAGTATCCTAGCGTTGGTCATGCTCCACACTATATTCCCATTCACTTCAGGAAATCTGGCCTGCATCTCACTGATGCTAAGAGCAAAAAGCAGCATGTGCAGGGATGACACTGATAAAAAGATTTCTGGCACATCAACAGGGAGGACTTAGAAGGAACTAGATCCAAAATCACACTTTCTTCTACTGAAAGATTTACCACCTCCCTGGAACAATGAGCAATGAGCTCTAGCAATATGATCTTATTTTTATTGGTAGTCACCTTCAATTTATTATCTCTCATCTAGTCCAATACCAATAGTACATAGGCATTCAGAGAAGCTCTATTATTATCTCACGATATTATAAATAAATCAATTGGGTGTTATTAGCATATTGGTAGATACTTAGCAGTTTCATATAACTACTGAAAATCTGAGTAGTGCCACGAGAGAGACCAAATTATAATATAACAATGGCTATTTTGTCTATATGCCTCCTAAAAGCACCATTTGAAATTTATCTGAGAGTCAGAAATGCAATAAATGGCTCCTATTTTTCCAATTTCTGTGCTAACTAGAAGAATAAACTTAAGCTACTGAGGGAGAGAAAAATCTATTGGGTTAGTGTTAACTGTAGTATGCTCAGCATGTTAATATAAATCCAGCCAATTGCAATTGTTCTCTAAACCGGTTCAAACTATCATTTAGCATGATGTTTAGACACATATAAAATCTGGTAATTCTACTTTTGTCTAATAGGTTTTCTCTAACACTTACCTTTTCCCTGAAGTGTCTGTTTTCTGTTGCAGCAGCTGACAATATTGTTACCACAGCTTCATAGGTTTCCCTTTTATTTTCAGTCAGAAGGACAGCCAAAGATTTCAGCACTTCTTGTTGAGGTGAGAGACTGATGGAGGTTAAATTGGCCTTGTTCTGCAAGAACTTTTCATCTCTTAAAGACTGTAGAGTTTGTACCATTAAAGCTAAAACACAAAGATATGTAATTTAACAATTTGTCCCTTTTTAGAGGAAGTTAACAGATTAGACTAAAAGATGCATTTGAAATAGCATGCAAATATCCAACAGTATCTGTGAAGCGTAGAATAATTTTAAATATGTGAAAATGAGCTATGTTATTACCACTGCTGAGTTCAATTTACAGTCTCCAGCATCAAACTATAGATCTCATGGCTGAAACACATGGTTTAATTTGTGTTTTACACTTTCTTTTTTGTATAGAACAAAATGATGAACCCCCTACATTAAAAAAAACTGTCTTTGGTATAGAACACTTCTGAAATGTTCTGGAGTCCTCAACAACATTCAGATGTTTTTCTACCATTTTAATTGTTCCTACTAAAAGTATTGCTGCATTATGGAATTTGAACTTCTGAAGAGCCTGTTTCTTACCTTCTCTTGTAAGTTGAAGCAAATAGTTTGCCAGATCACTAACATTGTTATTAGCAAAATAGTTGTAATACTGAAAAACTGTTATGACTTCCAAGGGCAGACTGGAGGAGAGGAGAGGTTCTGCACGGTCCAAGATATGAGAAATCAAAGTTCTGAACACTGCATATAACCAGATAAAAGTATTAGTTAGCAAATGAATCCTCATTAATAAGAGCAACATAAAATTACTGGAGGTAAGTCATTTTTAGAAAGGGTAATGTGTTTTAGAAAAAAAATAGACCACTTCATACTTTCTAGAAATTTAGAATTATAATTTCCAGAAAGAATCAACCAATATGACAATGATTATAGATTATGAAAACTGTAGAATATTGGCAATCTTGCTCTACAATGACACTCAATTCCAAAGTCATTATATCTCTATCATACCCGAATAGAACAAATGGAAAGAAAATAGGCTACTGGTATTATATGACATGAATTCATCTACAAATTGTATTGCTTAAAAAAAAAAAATTAAACTAGGTTTTTAGTTAAATTTTGGACAAAATCTTAGGAGTGTTAAAGGTCCATGCTCAATGGTTAAATGCTACCAGTTTGCACCGGTTCGGGTGAACCGGTAGTGATAAAAACTACCGGTTCAGGTGAACTGGTAGTAAAAAAAAAAAACTACCAGTTCCTCCGACCTTGTATTTCCAACGATCAGCTGTGCTGCACGATTTAAAATCGCTAGAAAGCAAGACAGCTGTTATCCTCCTTGTTGTTCTACTTACCTTCCCAAGCTTCCTTTTTCCGCATGCAGAGTGCGTTTGGCATGTACTACGCATGCGCAGCTTGCGTTTGGTGCGCACTTTGCATGCTCATGCAGCATGCATTGGCGTGCACGCATGCACGCAGCATGCATTTGGTATGCACCGTGCATGTGTAGATGTGCAGTGCACACTTGGCACGCACTGCGCATGCGTGGACAGTGAACCGGTGGCAAACCGGGGAAGATTTCACCACTGTCCATGCCCATGCATATATGTAATTATTTCAATATTAGTTAGGTACAGTGATATTTAGTAAACTACCTAGTATTGTAAAATGAGATAATGTACTTTATTTGACATAAAGGTTTTTTGGATTTCAATTAACATTAAAAATATTGCCATTGTAGCTATCCATCTCCGTCTGTTCATTGTGCCTTGTATACAAAAATGGTCCTGGCTGTAATATATACATTTTTCGCACTATAAGGCGCTCCGGACCATAAGATGCATCTAGTTTTGGGGGAGGAAAACAAGAAAAATAAAATCTGCCTCTGCCTTCCAGCAGTTTGTCTCCTTGCAGCAAACAGCCAACAGCCTGGTCAGCTTCAGCACAGCCTGATTTAGCACAAGCAGCTGATTGGTGCTTGGATCGGCCTCCCAGAATACTGCCAATCAGCTGTTCCAGGCGGTGGGGATCGCCACCGGCCACCGCCACCGCCATTCAGCAGTGATAGGTGGTGGCAGCAATCCCCGCTGCCTGGAACGGGCCAAAAACAGGATGCATGGAGGCCGAAAATGGGACATGTGGCAGTGGCGATAGGCAGGGATCCCCTCAGCCTGAGACAGCTGATCAGTTGGATCCAGGAGACTGATCCAACCACCAATCAGCTGCTCGTGCTAAATGAGGCTGTGCTGAAGCTGACCAGGCTGTTTGCTGCAAGGATAAAAAAGTGTGTCTTATAGACCGAAAAATACAGTATACAGTTTTCAATCAAAACTAATTTGATATCTCTGGAAAGCTATTCATTTACTTGTTTATACTAATATTAAGTAAAAATGTATAATAATAGTGTAATCACATACATGATGTTACAGAATTTAAGGGCCACACTGATTTACTTCAAGATTAAATGCTTATATAGGATTTAAATCTCAAATTATGTGACAAGACCTAATATTTGAATCTTGAAGGACCAAATATTCAGCAGAAAGTACCAGTTATTATATTTTGAAATATTTGATTAATTACTGGTAGTTGTAATCTTTGCTACCACTTTTTTCTGGAAGCACATTAGGTAACTGTACCTGTTTCTGAAAGTCCTGGACATTCACCATTCACCACTGTAGAAAAAGTAATATCCAATTGTTTGATCATTTTGTCTGCAGATGTGTGATACAACCCAGAAGAATTGGTACACTTATTCCAGAAAGAAAGGAGGGATATCTTTTTCTGAAATTCTGGAATTGCTAATGGAAAAGAATACCATAATAGTGAATTATTAGTATAAATTAAAATTGGACAATAATCAGCTCTATCTTGAAAGGAAATGGGTAGAAATTAGTAGAGGGTTATATTTACTTGGAAAATGAAACAAAAATAATGTTCTTTGACTGGAAAGATAATAATTTACCGACTATGCCTATCATTTGTAGGATCTAGGTCAATGTTTCTTAACCTCAGCAATTTTAAAATGGGTAGACTTCAACTCCCAGAATTCCCTAGCTTGGCTAATGGATCTATTGAGGTTAAAATGTCACGCTAGAAGAATGTTCACTAGGAGAGAGGTCACAGGTAGCCCGCCTTTGCTGCTCTTCAGACAACAACTCCCTGTGGCTTTAAACTGTTTTTTCCCCATGTCCTCCCTTGTAATAACTTGGAATTCTGTGCCCAGGATAGTTGGCATGTGCAGACCACTGTTCTTTGCCTGAGCTACTGTCCTTTTTCATTCAACTTGATTTTGTACATATTCACCTGGTTTAATTAATACTTTTCACCAAAGAAATCTGCAGGGGGCTGAAACTTTATAGCCTATTCCCACATAGGCTTACTTACAACGAAGTTCATGGTATTTAATCAGGCTTATACTGAATAAATAATTGTACAACAGCAGCCTTAAAAGAGTAGATCTGAACATGCACAGAAAAGTACTGCATAGTATAGGGTAAGAAACAGAAATACATAATCATATATTCACATGAATATTGTCTATGCTATTTCTCACCTTCACTTATAGGTCTGAAGCTTCCCAGGATCTCACTGCTGATCTCTGCAAGATTCTCAATCACTAAAATTTGTTGGGATAGTTTATCCAGAAGAGACCTTGTGACAAAGGGAGTTCTGCTAGAGAATACAATTTGCTGGTAAAATAGGAAAGAACAGTGTAAATATTCCTATAGAGAACTATCATTAATTAGGTCAAAATTCCAAATGTGAACAAATGCAAATTTATCAAAGAATGTTATAACTTTATGTATTTTACAAACATGATCTTTATCGTACACTTTAAAAATGGGATTCAAATGTGATATGTTTCTGTTAATTGGTAACCAGCTATATTGGATTGTGTATTGGATTCTATTATTTTGACTTTGAGAATATGTGCCTTTAATCTAAATAGAGGATTTAGTATGTTTCTCTAGTAGTGATCTCTTTTCTCAGCAAAGTAGATAAAGCACAGTAAACAGATTTACTGCACTATTTTAAATATGCCATATTTTCCTCTGAATATGACATATTTACTTCAGAGAAAGAAAACCCTACTTTTATAATTACTATACACAAAAAATGGCGGGGGGGGGGGAATACTTCCATTATTTTAGTCTCAGCAAGTACACAATAATCCATCTGAACAATTCCTGGGAGGGAGGAGGGAATTATGCTTTTTATATGATTTTAGGCTGATCAGTGACCAAAACAAATATTTATTTTATATTATTATTTATATCCCGCCTTTATTGTTTTTATAAATAACTCAAAGCAGTGAACATATGTAATACTCTTTTTTCCTCCTATTTTCCTTACAACACACGTCTGTGAGATAGATTGGCTGAGAAAATGTGACTGATCCAAGTCATCAAGCTGGTTTTCATGCCTAAGGAGGAATTAGAACTCATGGTCTCCAGGTTTCTAGCCTGGTGCTTTAACCACTAGACCAAACAGCTCAATTTTGACTTATTTGGAAATATGTCTCATTCACTTTAACCCTATGAAGTATATAAACTTACGTCTTCAATTTAAGTCTAACTTAAAACCTAGTCATCTCATTAGGTTTTCTGCACAGTTAAAACCCTGTTTTTGTTTTTCAAACAACTTATGAAAGCTCAAAGTGTGTCAAGAAGTCTGGATCAGATGAGTATATATACCTTCTATCTCCTATAGTGTCAATGTGCTATTACCAATTTGGTACCAGACCTTGCCACATCAAACAGCAAAGAGTGAACAGTTCTATACAGGTTCAAGTGGACCATGATAAAATAAAATCATATATGGAGAACATGGGATGAGAGTCAAAATGGAGATTGGCATGGAGCGGGGGTGGGGAACTTTGACCCTTTTATGGCTTGTGGACTTTTATGACTTGTGGATTTTTATGACTTGTGGACTTCAACTCCCAGAATTCCTGAGCCATGCTGGCTCAGGAATTCTGGGAGTTGAAGTCCACAAGTCATAAAAGGGCCATAGTTCCCCACTTCTGGCATGGAGAGTAGCAATAAAGTTTGGGCCGTCATCTCTTGTTGGAAACATCTGAAGAGAAGTAAGTTTTTTTCTGGATAAAAAAAACCCTTTCACATTCCATGGCTTCTTTGGACAAGCACATTTGCTAATCCCCCTCCCCAACCACAGAGTCTGTCCTTTTCGCCTTATGCTTATGCAAGAGTACAAAGGAAATTAAGTTCCAACAAAAAGGCTGTGTACACAACACAGAAAACAAGAGCAGATGAATCTTAATCATCTCTTAAAAAAACATGTAACCCTATGGGATACCTGGATAAGCTGTGTGCAGTATTGCAAGTGCTTGACTATGGTGATGTCAAGGCTTTCATTTCCGGTGGTCAATGGCAGAGGGCTTCCAGCCACACTGGTTCCAACTCCTGTGTCTTCCGTCAATGCTTCGCTGAGATGACCCCTGCCTTCTGGGTGTTCTGACCTGTAACTGTTCAAGCTGGGAGGTAAGTGAGCAGTTTGATTTTCTTTTCATGTAAGCAATGCACAAGAGAAATTGTTGAAAGCACTCTCCTGTAACCAAACAGCTCTTCATAGGCCAGTAACCTTTTAATGAATACATTGTATCTCAAATTGGCAGTAGCATTAGGTAAAAAGTGCCAAAAAAGTGTCTGCATTTAAAGGATATATCGTTACCACACTAGCCTACTTGTTTCTTTGAAACAATCACTTTTTTGTAAGGAAGTCTTCCTAAGAAGTCTTTGAAATCAACCTTTGCTACAGCTTTCCTTTTCCTTTTTTTTTCTTTTCACCTTGCTTTGTTGACAACATCCTTTGCCAAACTGCTCTGTGGACATAACTGAACTATAGACTTGTGGTTTTCAGAAGTTATACAATTAAGATGTAATATGTCAGTCCTTTCCTGACATGTGATTAATTGTCCAGCTAAAAAAAAAAAATTAAAAAGTTAAGAGTGAGTGAGAATCTGTTGGAAAGGAAGTCATAACTGATTTACAAAGAACAAACACCAATCTATTTCATTCTACTAACTAATTTAAGTCAAGGAATTTTTTAAATTTTAATTAAATCTTGACCTCTCAGCAGCTTCCAATATCATCAATTATGGAATCCTTCTACTTTGGGAGTTCATGTGGGGGCAAAGTTTTAATTTTCCTCCATCCCCTGGGGTAGATACCCATCACATCGATAGGAGAGGTGTAGCCTGCAATGACTGATTTTGTGAGGTGCTACAAATGCCTCAATACTCTCTCCACTTCTATTTAGCATTTACATAAAACTGCTAGATGGGATCATCTGATGGCATAGGGTAAGGTATCCTAAGTATGCAAATATACTCAGTTACACAACTCCATCCCAAGTTGATCAAGCCTTGCAATGCCTTGGAGATCTTGCCTTGGTATCTGGAGGCTAGGGACCTCTGAATAGGGAGGAACAGAGTTCAGATCAAGCCTGGTAGGACAAGGTGAGTCCAATGATATTCCATTAAGTTCTGGATGGCATTGCAGAACCCAAGAAAGAATGATTTACAATTTGGAAGTCCCCCTGGATCCATAACTCCTGATTTAAAAAAAAGGGGGTGTGTGTTCTTGTACAACTTCATGTTGTATGGCAATTGCACCCTTCCTAGACTGGAAGGCATTGTTCATGGTCATACATTTCAGTCCCCACCAAAATGGCCTACTGTAATGCATTCCGCATGGACTGATCTTGAAGAGCATCTGGAAGCTGCAATTGGTCCAGAATGCAGGGCCAGGAGCGATTACTGATGTTTTCCAATGAAGGGGGGAGTGGTCTCTATCCACTTTATTAGATCAAGCAGGAGGGTCGTGCGTTGGTCCCCTCAGTTACAGAATGTCATCTTGTGGGACCCAGAAAATGTGCTCTTCCTGTGGTGGTACCTGCACCCTGGGACACCTTATCCTCTGAGATCAAATTGATTCTGAGCATCATTGTTCTCCCAGGCATAGGGATTATGAAGTAAGTGAAACTTGATTCTACATCCTACATTATCGAGATGAGGCAATGGATTATGTACATACAATCTGATAAATACAGAAAAACATTACCATATTCTTTTTCCCTTTCAGTACATCGTTTTGAACAAATGATCAAAATGAGTTTCAGTTTACAAGTACAAAAGCAACGTATCTGGAACTCCTATAATCTGTTCTGCTAACATTCTCAGTACTCTGTCAAAAATTACTAATCTAGGGGCTCTAATATTACATTTCATCTTTCTTGAATGATCACTAAATACTATTCTTGGCAGAAAGGAATAAACTTGAGAAGCATTCAATGCTGGCATTCTTACCTGTTTTTCTCGATTTCAGTGTCTGAGAACACAGAGTCTGCACCACGAGCACCACCACAAAACTCATCAGTACCACCTTCATCCTCAAAGTCAGAAGTGTTGAGGAAATCAAAACTTTCCAGTGCACTCTCAACTGTTAGGCTTAAGCTGGATGACCTGCTGTGACTTACTACTGGTCTGCACTGCAAGAGCAAAACCAAAACAATATGTGAAGAACAGTTTAGCCATTCAAAATGGTTTGGTTTCAAGTATATTCCAGGTAAATTGGGTGTGAGAGTTTCTTTTCAAATCCACCAGTGATCCCCTACAGTTGGCTTGTTTGGCCTTGTCCTCCCATCATTTAATTTCCAGATTTTAGGATTTCACTTTTCATGTATTTTGAGAACAGAGGAGGATCTAACTTATGGAAATTCATTTAAATGATAGATGCAGTTGTGATGAAATTTAAAAAAATCTGATCTAAATGAACTGAGATTTCCATTATTGAAAAAGCCCTACCCTGAGAAAACACTAAGTAATTCACTTCCCTGACACGCTCACTGGGTCAACTGAGATGTGATGAGGAAATTCCAAAATGAGATTATTTGACTTTTGAAAATACTGTACTTAGATCAGGGATGTCAAACTTATGTCGTCACAGCATCGTCATATGATATATCACGATTTTTTACCCTTCGCTAAACCAGGTGTGGGCATGGCCAGCACATGATGCATCTGGCCCGCACACTGTGAATTTGACAGCCCTGGGTTAGATATAATTCAATCCAGACCGAATCTTACATAGCCCACCTGAATCCTATTGAATCCATTGGGGTATAAATCACAGGTAGTCCTTGGGTTAAAATAGCCATAAAGATTGGAAGATTGTTAAATGATACAATTGTAAAATGTGATGTCATGTGATGGGTGCCATTTTTTTCCTTTTTCTCTCTCTAATTCACTTAGTGATAGCAGTTCCAGTAGTCCCAGATTGCTGTTGTTAAGCGAAAACCTTCCAACTTCATGTCTCCTACCATTTGATTTTGTTTGTGGGAAGCCAGCAGAGAATGTCAGTAACTGCTGTCATGTGACTGTAGAGATGGTGGGATAGAGGGAACTCTGAGGACCAGTTGTAAGTCCCCCTTGTTCAGTGCGGACACAAGTTTGAACAAATGGATATAAGTTGAAGACTATTAAATATATATTAAATAAAGCAGCAAATAAAATAAGATTAAATTAACATGCTCCCAATGTCATGACAACTGCTGTCCATGATATTAAGTAATCCTCACATTACCATAAATTTAGAAGAAAATGTGACTTTATCCACATTTCAAACTGATGGGCTGATGGGACTGAAACTGAAACTGATAGGCTCATATCTTAAGCCCCTCTTTTATACATGTCATTAATTCATTTTACAATACATTTTAAACATAAGACTTAAAAACTCCTACACTAAGTGGAAAAAAATTGTCAACATTTTGCATCGGATCACTATCAGTTATTTCCAAAATTGTAATGTTGGCTTTCAAATCAAATACCGCCCCCCACACACACACACAAACACAGACACATACAAGATGCGTGTGTATGTGCGTGAGAGATTTAAAATATGCTAATTTATCTGTTTCTGCATGAATGTATGCATTTTATTAAACAAACCATGGCTTAGGGCTCCCGTCAAAATGACAGCTCAAAGAGTCTGAAAACAAAATAAAATTTAAGTATTCAAACTTCAAAAGGTATGATTAAGTTCGCTGCTTTATTAAATATTGAATGTATATTCACTTACTTTTTATATATTTTATTTTAATTAGTTTTTAACAAATTATAAAATTGTGATTTAATATTGTTGTAAGCTATCCAAAGAAAATTGGCTTTAAAAGAGTGACGTAAAAAAAATGAAACCTACTAGCTTTGCACATATATATGCTGAAGAAAATGAAGATCAGAAACTCAATTATTTAGTGTTTTAAAACTATTTAATAAAGGTAATTTTAAAAATTACATTTCCTGTACAAACAAAGCTGTATATGGTAATGTAAACTGAAGAGTGTAAATGTAACATTTAATGGTCTTTATCAAAACTGCCATATTCTGTGGTAATTACTGCAGTACATTTTAGTTGAAATCAAAGTGTTACATGAGTACAAATTTAACCCAAGATTATCCAATGAAGTGCTAATGCATTTCCATCAAAGTGGCCAATTATAAATCTGGAAAAAGTGTGTTCACTGAAAAGCTTCTGGAACACTAGTCTAAAAATGAAGTTCAGGAGCTATTCAAACAGCAATATTGCAATATTATAATATCCAAAATATTCACTGACTTGACTATCAACAGGACATTGGACATTGACTGACTACATTGTACAATAAATATACATTTCAATTAAATGGGATGAAATTGATTACAAAAATGAATTAAATTTATAGAGATGTAAAAAAAAATGCCAAGCATTGTCTCCAGATATTTCTCTATTAACATCTATACTTAAACTATTGAACAAACAGATAACTTAATAAAATAGCTTTATGATAGTGAGTGGTACTTTATCGTGCTCCCTATAGTATTCTACTATATAAGAAGCATTTCCACAATGACATTACGAATTCAATTTGGCACTGGTTCATTTGGCATGCCAATTTATTATGACATGGAACCAAGACTTGGTTCTGCATATTGCTGTATGTGAAAACAGAACATGGAATTACTTAACTGTCAGTCATGTTACGTCAAATTAAAAGGGAAGAGAAAAGAAAATTTAAAATCTCTTTCAAATTCAAACTTTTCTTCTATAGGCAGAGGAATAATTAATCTTAAAAACAAGCACAGCAGTAAACAATAAGCAGGATTGGAACTGGTTAATATTTTGATGAGAGGCCACGAGAAAAAATACAGAATTGTGGACAGATACTTGAAAAATATGCAGTAGAGAATACTGACAAACCAATTCTGTATTGTAATTAAGAAAACTATATCAGTATGTCCTTAAATTTACCAGATTTAAATTAATCCAACCACCTGCCAATTTAGATTAAACAAGGGGGAAAAACTGTAGTTCAATTCAATTTGACCATCCATAGCTGACTGATTTTGAGATTTCAAAATCTCAAAAGATTGGTGGATCTGCTCCTTACAGTACCTCCTTACATATATTACTGGAATAGGAGGGCAGAATGCATCAGAGTTTCCACAATTTTGTTGTTTTAGCTTATCTAATAATTATTCTATTTAAGGCTTCTTTGTTTTGTTATGTGGAAAGTACATCTATATTGTAGATTTTAACAGCAATAGCTTGCTGGAATTATTTCATTAGACAAAGACTTGATCTGGCCCTTCCATTTTGTGATTTCTTTCTTGGTCATTCTTATATTGAATGTAAACGGTGAACTGATTCAATTAGTTTTATTACTGAAGATTAGATAATAACAATTCTTCTATTCACAACGAATGAAATTTCTTATTTGAAGCTGAACTTACTTTTAGGATCTCATCTAGATGTGCAATTCCTTGGTCCAATTCCTGGAATTCTTTAAACTGTTCTTTATGAGGTTCAAGAGCTAATAGAAGCCCCTGAAATGCTTCTTCTAGACTTCCATCAACACATGATTTATAACCTTCAGATTCTCCACTAATTGACCCCTCACAATGATATTTTTCAGGTGTCATTGGCCCCTCTCCAGATGTCAGTCTTTTAACTAGCTGCTTTGTGATATTGCCTTCAAAGGTATCCAGCTCTACAGGTTTGACGTCTGATAACTCATCTGTATCTGGAAGAAGTGACTCTGAGGCACTACTTGCTAAAATCACACTGTTGCCTCTCAAACGAGGAGAACTTTGGCAAAGTTCAGACTCTAGATTTGTGGTCATATTTTCACCATGCTCTTGTGATGTTAAGTTGTTGGATTCAGATGTGGAGTCCTCACACCTTGAATGAATATTGTGCACAGTGTCAGGTTTGGATAACCTTTTCCCACTGGGATCTGGGATTGTGACAATAATTTCAGGATTGGAATTATCTATAGTAGAGGAGGAGTCCGTTGAACTGTATGATGTAGTACAATGTTCACTGGTAATGTCAATGAAACTGAAAGATAATGAACTTTTCTCATTTTCTGCTGTTCCATTTTCAAAAACATCATCTGGTAAATTTGACTGCGAATATAATAAAAACAGTTAATATTAAATTTTCATTGAGCTGACATTAAGCATTATTTTAAAAAAAGATACAATTTGCTACTTTCTGTGAAACTAGGCTATTTGGAATTATGAAATCAATTCATTTAGCTTTTATGCTACTGATCTTTTCTAAAGTGACAGGAAGATACCAAAAACAAAACAAAACCCCACCCCAGTCCAAAAGCCAGAAAGTAAGGCTTAGAAGTAGCCCAGAATGTATATAGAAAAGTTCTAAACCAATTATGAAGCTTTTTTGAGCATTGCAAACTCATTATCTTTATGAACAAATTAGAATCTTTTGTTTTGCTGAACAGACTTAATGTTGGGAAAGTAGGCTGAAGAAACAAAATGCACACCAAGAGAACATCACATGATCGGTATTACAATATAGTAGATTACACCATAAGTGTACTGGGGATTATCTTGTCCTTTTATTCAGCAATGCTGAAATACAGTTTCAAATCCTTAAACATAACTTCTCAAAGATAATTAAGCAGTTTCAATATTGCAGCCTGAAATCAATGGAGATAAAATGTGACTTTTTCACTTTAGACTGCATCGAATTTATTTTTTTAGTCTCCTGCCAAAAATAATCTATGGACAAATATCAAACCATGTGCAGATATAAATATGTTCATAAAATATTTCAAATAATAAGTGCTTTCTTATTTTAGTCTTTTCTCTGAAAAGAATTTGCAAAACTACAGCCAGTCCGAGTTTTATTTGACTACATAAGCAACTTGAACTGATAGTTATTTGCTCAATAGTCAGCAAACAAGATAGATCTTAAAGAGAAATGTCAGATTCAGGACATGCATCAGAACGCAGGAACTGCTTGAGAAATACAGTAAGATATTTTATCACACCATCTGGACTCACATATTGTTCTAGCCCTGTTCTAGACCTCAGCCTGAGAGATGGCAGATCACTAAATGAGCGACTACGACGTAGCTTGTCAAAGAAAGCATCTTGCAAAGTCTCTAAAATGGCAGAGTGGAGACTGTCTTGTGGATGATGTTGCCATTTCTTGAAGTGTTAAGGCAAAAAAAATGGAGCAATTAGTTGACTACATCATCTTTTAAACATACTATCTGTAAGTATACAAAGTATAGATTGATAAGAAAATATAGTGCAAATCTTCAGAACCAAAGTGCACACTAAATGAGTTTTTATGGAAGCTTCTCACACCTAAATGATCCCTTGTCTATAAGGGAGAAATATCACATCTTTTTTCCTAAAAAAAAGAAATGGTGGGATTCACATTAGCCATATCACATTTGGAAAGTTCCTTTCATTTACAGGACCTTCCCCACTGGGTCAAGGAATAGGCTAGGGATAGAAAAGATAACCTTTGCCAATTCTCCTTTTTTCCTTTGCCTCTATTTTTGTTACCTCAAACAAAATTGAGCAGATCATGCTACTTAGCCACTAATTGTTTTTGCTATCACTTACGAAGAATGACTGATCCTTGAAAGTTGGTGTTTCTGGGGTGCCTTGACTATAAATGGACATCCTTCTTTGAATAGCTGATGCTTTGTTTGTGTTGCCTGTTGATGGGGTAATGTCCTCCACATCAAATGGACTGCAAAAGTATAAATCTATTATTAGACTGAATCATCATTAAACTGTTATTCTACTGAATTACAAGGTTTTCTTTTCACTTAAGATATTACAGCACGGGCAATTCAGCTTTTTTCTAGTGAAGTTCTGTACATCATAAAACAGGTTCACAAAATAGTATTCTTGTATATATTTTCATTTCACATTTTCATATCAGAAGAGTGCATATTATCTGTGGGTGCCATCCGGTGGTGGGTTGCTCCCGGTTCGGTCCGGTTCTATAGTACCAGTAGTAAAACCAGTGGGAAGCTCCGCCCACCAGTGTCATCATGGGTAATCTACACATGCACAGAAGCTTATGTGTATGTGCAGAAGCGTGCGTGCGCACTCCTGCTGCAAACCGGTAGTAAAGGTAAGTGGAACCCATCCCTGGTGCTATCTCAAAATTAACCTACAATACCATCTTGCTCTTTAAACACTCTAGTGTGCCAGTTCAGTAGAAGTATATCCCATAATTTTATTTTCTGTTGCTGTTGTTACTGGAACAACAGTTGATCTGAAATGATGATGGCTCTCCAAAAAGCCAGCTTTACTTACTGCCAAGTGATTTCCAGATTCAGTTTTATTGTGCCAAGGTCATTGATATCCACAGCGACAACCTGAGGCTGAGCAGCAAACAAGTCTTTCGTTTCACAAGTAACACTTCCAACCAAAATATGACTGGCAAGACCTTTAACTTCTGTGACCTTTGGAATAAATTAGTATTAATAATTAACAACAAAATAATTGTCAATTAACAGCTCATTATTTCAGTAGCATCTTCAGATATCAAATATTTACCTTTTTTGTATACTAATCCTTCTAAGATCACCTTGTTCGTTCAGAAGAGTGAGAAATACTGGGACTTACGTGTTATTATTGTGTATTAGTATGTGAAAATTACTAAAATGCTTCAGATTTACACAGGATTTCATACTTGCATGGATGGTATTTTATTTTGCCATAAAACAGAAAGCTGAAAACCACTTATACATTTAGCTCAGTTTTCTTACAATATATTACTAACAATACATTATTTACACAGTTCAGAGTCATAGAAGCTAAGAATAATAATTTATTTGTGGGAAACTTCAATGAATGAATGAGGAAGTAAGAATAGGGAGAAAATCTAGTATGTAAGACTATGGCATAGGTGAAGAGTGCCAAAACGTACCGTTTTTAAAAACTAGACAAAGTGGCTGGATTTTATATAAAAATAATAGTAATAATAAATGGTCATTAATATGACATTCATTATTGTACTAATGACTGCCATTTCCAAAACATTCTCACCATTTCTAACTCTTCTTTCATTAACACTGCCTGACTTATCTACCAGAACAATAGCATATAAAGGATATTCCTCTTTACATGCAGATGATACAGTTTGCAAATAAAAACCTTAATCTCTTATGGCACTACAAAAGTCATTGTTCTTTTAGTTGTTACTGAACAAAAATTCTTAAACATATTATTTTGATTATTAATAGTGATGTTCCACTATATTGTTAATACACATGTAATTTTTCTTCTGTTAATTAGAATGATAGAATAAAATAAAATAGTTTGAAAGAAAAAAGTATAAATTGCAGAATCTCCTTTATACTCAAGCACTGAAAGTATTTTAAAAATGGAAAGAAGTTTGTGTATATTCATTCAATTGAAAGGGCTTACTTTGCAGACACACTTAACATTTTATTACTTGATTCTTTTACATTTAATACTTCATTTGAATATTCAACTGATAAGCATCATCTTAGAAATGATATATGAAACTTCTAATTGTGCTCTATAATACTGATAGTCTTTGACATGATGGTCACTTAGTGGGGACCCCACCCCCAAGCTCCTAAACCCAATTTTAAAGTTATTATACAATGGTACTTAATAATGCTGAAAAAAATGCTGAAAAAACAGGGGTGATGACTCACTCAACTACTGCAATGACTTACAATCATAATTCTGGGCTCAATTATGGTCATAAGTCAAGAATTATCTATATAGAAGAACAAATTCTCAAGTGGAAGTAATCTCTTGAAAATTACAGCAAACTGATCCACATGAATGAAGCTACAAACTACCTACTGTCCTTCCCTGACTAGTTTTTTCTCGATAGAATTTTACAGTAAAATATGTCGATGCATGTAAAATATTATCAATACATTCAGTGAATTAGAGGAAACCAGAATGACATTGCGTATTCTCCCTAAATCAATATTTCTAATGGAATGCATTGGTGGTTTTAAGGAAAGAGGGGAGATACTGCCTAGGAAACAATCAGATAAGAGAAGCAGGAGCCCGCAATCACTGAACAGCAATGAAAGAAACTGAGAAAAGACCTGCCCTCATAGCTCAGGCAGTTAAAAGTGGCAGGTGGGAAATTTGTACTTTCAGATTTGCAAGGTTCTGTTAATGTATCCTTACAATAAATATAATTAGTTCACCTAGTCCTGTTTCCTGTTTGATTTACCTGAGAGGGCTGATAATATTATAATTATATTACTATATGAAGACCCAGATTGTTGGGGGCAATATGCGGACTCTGTAAACCGCTTAGAGAGGGCTGTAAAGCACTGTGAAACGGTATAGAAGTCTAAATACTATTGCTATTACATTTATATTTAGGAAAGCCATTTTAGGAAAATCCATTTATTTTTTAAAGCCTTTAAGTGTTAATTGATTTTAGCTTCACCCATTTTGAGGTCACCTTTTATATTTGCATTTTGTTTTAACTGTTGTAAGCAAAAAGGCAAGCAATGTATTTAATAAGTAAACAATACATCAATACCTTAATGGAGATTAGCCCAGCAATAAGGGGAAGGAAGATCATTTCGTCTCCATCCCAACTTTGCTTATCATTGACTTCTATCTTGCCCTTTAGTTTCCATCTTTGACGGCCATATCTCATGAAAATCTGTGAAAACAAAAGGTGATCTCATTGATTGTATTCATACATACTTTGTTCTCATTCTACCATTCTGAATCAACCACAATGAGTGAAGAACCCAACAGAACTAATGGATTTACTTCAATGCATTGCAGAAGTGGTGATGTTTTGGATTGGAAAATAATGCAAATCATCTATTTCCAAGGGGAAAAAAAAATAGAATTCTTCTATTTTTGGATAGAATGGATAGAATTCTTAGTACAACACCACAAAGAAGAGAAAGAGAGTCACCTTAAAGTGAAATGGATTGCAAACAAATCTAATAAATAAATAAAAAATAATAGCTACACAAGGTTGTTAGCATAAATATTATTTCATGAAGCATGACACATAAATGCAGAATCACAAAGTATCCAGACTAGAGATATGATTTTGTTCTTGCTCTAAATTTCCACCTTAATACTTGTTGGTAAAATAAAATATCTGTCTTTGGAGAAAAAAGGGGGCAGTCGACTTGAACTATTGATCTGCTCTACTCAGCCTGTCCTAGTTAGATTTGAGAGCCACAAGAGGGAAAGGACCTATGCCAAGAATAAAATATTTAGAGACTGCTGACATGCTTCCAAGACAAAGCTAAAGAAAGATCTGTTGTTATCTTGGAAGGCATCAATCAGCTCTCTGGGACCAATCTCATAGTCTTTATGTGGGAACTGTTCAGAGTGCATTCATCCATAAACAGAGAATAGTGGGACCTTTCTTGCTGTACAGGACATGAGAACAGTAAGAAATGCATGATGGAAGATGACATTTACAAAGTTACTTACCTCATACTGGTCTCCAGGGCAAAGTCGAGCAAAGCCAGCCAGACCTAGAAGTCAATAACATTTAAAAACTGTTTCAGATGAAATGTTTGTGTTGTCCCCTTTTATGTTAATGACAACATCCTACAATGTTGCCAGAGCACTTATGAATCTAAGAGAGCAACTTTCAGAGTGCATTTTATTGTCTTCTCTTCATTAACAGAAATGATTGTTTTCCCCATTCACCTTCTCTGAAGGACCGAGAGTAGTAGTGACTGAAACCTGATTGTTTGCTATTGCAAGGGTTAATATAATGCATGAGAACACTATGAAATTATCAGCATCTAACTTCTTGAATTCTGCATGCTCAATTGGCACAATCTGAGTATTAATGTCTTAGAAAATCACAAATCTATTTAAAATGTAACTTTCAAATTCATATGAAGAAACTAAATTCTGTTCAAATAAGGGATGTATTTAGCTTTCACTTCTCATTGAAAGTAATATCATTTGCTTTCTCATGTTAACTATTGGGCAACTCTGTCCCTGGAAATACTTATCATTATATAGATCAAAAGTGAGCAGAAAGAAACATTTTTACTATGTTTATTTTTTAATATACATTAAACCCAATTAATATGGACCTTCTTTTACTTTTAAAGATATATTTAATTTCTTGAAAGTCCTACAAATTAGGTGTGAAATCCTTCTATAAACATGGGGGGGGGGGGGGGGGGGCTCTCCAGAGATGAAGAGAAACTTCAAGAGATGGGAAGGAGAAGAGTTGGGAGTTCTCCTCATTGAAAAACCATTGGTTAGCAATTCTTGAGTTGCAAACTATTTTCACAGTGTTTTCTCTAGAGCAAAAACTGATTCTACAGTTAATTGGCTCAGCTTCCCAATATATCATACCTCACATATTCTGACCTATCCTCAGATATTTCTTTCCTAGTTCTTTATCTGTACAGTTCCTATACTTTAGGTTGTCAATGCCTTTTTGAAATGTGGTGTTTAGAATTGCATTCAATATTCTAGCTGCAATCTGACCAATGCACAATAGTAAAATCATGACTTTTCTTGACTTAACATTAAGTATCTACTAAAACTCTCATCTAAGAGTCTCAGTCTCAGTCTCTCTCTGTCTCTGTCTCTCTCTCTCACACACACACACACACAAATACTACTGTGAAGGGATTGGGTTTAGCTGTATGGAGCAACAAGGAAATCCTATTGACATTGGAACAAACTTTTTGATCTCTAGGTGGCAGCAATCCCTCATAAATTCTTGCTGATTGATTTTTTTAAAAAAATGCTTTAGTTTTTAAAAATATTTATTTGTAATCTACATTAATTATAACTACCCTTTAACCTCAATTAATGCTTTAGGGGAAGTCTATTAAAAAGTATGATCATAAATGAATGCCCTTAGTATTGTAGATAATCAAACAGTACAGATGATGAAGATGATGATACAATATTAGGCACCATTCAACATTTAATCAATACCCAATTGTTTCAATAACCATTTTCCCATGCTCACAGCAGTCATGAGAGGTAAACCTGGTTCAGATTCTTCTTCCCAGACACTCAATGTTGCAGTTTTTGGAACCACTTAATTTTTAGTGCTATCTTATAATAAGGCTTTTTTTTAGGGGAGGAAGTCAATTTTCTTTATGTCAATTTTGACTCCTGGCAACTGTCTGGACAGTTTTACAGTTTTTGTGGCAAGATTTCAGAACTGGTTTGTCACTGCCTTGTTCCTAGGGCTGAAAAAAAGTGACTGTCCCAAGATCACCCATCTAACTCTATGCCCAAAGCCGGACTACAACTCATGGGGTCTTTTTTTTTCCTTCTAGCCTGGTGTCTTAGACACTAGATCAACCTGTCTTTCTTACTGCAATTCTATGGATGCCTATTCCTTGCATGAAATGCTAGTCCAGCATAAAGTATAGAATCTGCTTAAAGCCAAACAAAAGAATCAGATGGCATGGTTTATACATGCATCTGAAATGGGGCCTTTTAAGAAAATGGCAAGAGGTAACAGCAATTGAGGCCATAATAAGCAAGAGAATATGTAAGAAAAGAAGAATGGTAACAGTGGACATGTAGCCAGGTTATCTTTCTCTGGCCTAAACAAATTACTTTTGTTTAGCTGGCATCAATGGAAAATTAATTTAAATTATAAACAAAAGTTTTCGGTTTCCTTTGGCACATTACAAAAAGAAGGGTTGGGATATGAATCTAACTGACAGAGCTGGAAACCATGATTTCTCATTACATTTGCATCAAGAGTCCTTTAAAACATAGTACATTTCATAACTGAACAAGGATTTCAAAAAGTGCCATATTGGCATCAAAAAAAGTAATGCCTGGAGAAACTGAAAGTAAATCTACTCTTTTACTAAGCCTTTTAGTAAGTTATTATGAGAGATCCACTTTTTGTTATCACCTTTAAAGCACAAAATGAATGTGTGACTCACAAATAGCTACCATGTTAATAGACAGTGTACTGTTTCTCTAGCAGATATTAAAAGTGCAACTCCCATCAATCTTTACTACTCTCCAAATTCATTCAGGGCTATGGGATATAGAATACAACACCTGGAAAGCTGCACATGGCTTATTCCAACAGCTAACAACACAATGGAAATACTGTTAATAATGTGGGGTGAGGGGGAATGAGACGTGGCTATGTTATTTAAAATGCAATAGACGTATTTCCAAAGACACAACTTAATGAAAATTGACAAGGTATAATATTAGCAACCCAAGTCCAGGACCCCTCCCACACAAAAATACTCTTCTACACATTCAGCAGTACAAAAATAATTTCTATTTCATCAAGAAATTCTAGATCACAGACAAAAATAAGGATCAGCTTTCCTGAGACCAAGGATTTTTAATGCACGTGAACTGGCTTTCTTTCTAGTGTTACATATTTATTCAAGCAAGGAAACTATGGGCATTTATTGGGCAAACGAGATTCTTATTCACTTTTTAAAGCTAAGAAGATAGCTTCTCCCACCTAGGAGTATGTATCATATCTTAAGTCTTTCAGCAACGGCCTAAATCCCAGAACAAAATTATTTTCCATTGGGTTGATATTAACATTCACATTCTTATTTGTTTAGTATTTATAGACTTGAAACATTTACTAATACTCTGCAGATGGCTTTTCCTTTTGATACTTTTATGTTACAGTTTGATTTTTGTTACTTGCCCATAAGCACATATATTTCTGAATGGGGAGAAAACAAATTAAAATGAATAAAAGGATTTTTTCCTTAAGGAACATTGGTCTTAGAAATGCTGCTGCATTAACTTGCTATGGAACTGCTCCAACATACCTTAGAAGGTTAACATTCGAAGCTTTATATTTCATATTAAATCATGCTGGGTATTGCTAAGGTTAAAGCTCCAGTTTCTAAGCCCCTACAAATGTGCCTGCTACTAGTGTTCACATCCATTCCTACTCTTGCTGGAAATCTATATGCTCGCTTTATTGCAATGCATGATTTAGGTTAATGCTGAAAGAAAAATGAATCCTCTACAATAACAATATGCTGAGAAGAAAAGTATCCACCCTCTTGTGGGAACAGGCCACTGATATGTTGAGAAACAGATCCTTATGCAGATATCAGAAAATGTAGTCTAAATCATCGCATTTAATTTATGGTAATCATAAAAATTACCATTTGAAAAATGAAAACATTTTCATTTCAGGGGCGGGTTCTAAATTTTTTTACTACCGGTTCTGTGGGCATGGCTTGATGGTCATATGACAATTATTTAGGATTTAGCAGAGGTACTGGTCTACCAGGCGTTTAACTGCTTGCAGAGCTGTACCGATCTACCCATTTATTTTTGCAGGCACTGGTCTACCATTTATTTTTGCAGGCGCTGATCTACTCATGTATTTTTGCAGGCACTGGTCTACCCATTTATTTTTGCAGGCACTTGTCTACCATTTATTTTTGCAGGCACTGATCTACTCATGTATTTTTGCAGGCACTGGTCTACCATTTATTTTTGAAGGCACTGATCTACTCATGTATTTTTGCAGGCACTGGTCTATCCATGTATTTTTGCAGGCACTGATCTACCCATGTATTCTTGCAGGCACTGGTCTACCCATTTATTTTTGCAGGCACTGGTCTACTCATGTATTTTTGCAGGCACTGGTCTACCCATTTATTTTTGCAGGCACTGGTCTACTCATTAGTTTTCTTTTAACACTGATCAGCTGTAGGGCGGCCCTTTGAAGCCCCGCGGCAAGAGTTTAAACAGGTTTTTTCCCTCTAGCCATCAGCTGGGACTCAGGAGGCAGCAATAGATTGCGGGTGGGGCCAAATAAAAGGTAAGAATAACGCGGGTGGGTGGGGCGGGGGGGGCAGAACCGGTTTGGTGACGTCATATCGTCACTGCTACCAGCTCGGCGGAACCGGGCGGAACCCACCACTGCATGCACTCAAAAGCCCTCAATTGGGCTTATTATCAAGGGATGTCTTATTTTGGGGGAAACAGGGTATCTGTACAAGTTTAAGATTTTAAATCTTTTTTTGGAATAAACAGCAAAAGATCAGCACTTTTGATTTTGGAAAATTAAAGAAGAGATAGAAATTAAGTCTTCAAGGAAGGAAATGCCCTTTTCTATTTTTGTGGTAGTATTCCATTTTATTTCACCACATGCAAAAAAGAGAGGAGAGGAGAGGAGAGGGTAGGGTAGGGGAGGGTTGAGGAGGGGAGGAAAGGAAAGGAAAGGAAAGAAAAGAAAAGAAAAGAAAAGGAAAGGAAAGGAAAGAAGGAAAGGAAAGGAAAGGAAAGGAAAGGAAAGGAAAGGAAAGGAAAGGAAAGGAAAGGAAAGGAAAGGAAAGGAAAGGAAAGGAAAGGAAAGGAACCACAACAGTGAAAGTCTAAAACAAAAACCCTCCAAATATCAACAGATATACACTGGTCTCTTAGGAAGCTCCAAGTTAACAATCTTCAGACTTTTCTATTGATGTATGAAATTAAGTGTATATATGAATTCAGGTGATTTCAAGGGAAGAAGAATGTTAAATTATAAATTCACAAATTTCTCAATATTGAGGCAGAGATATGGATATCTTTAATACCTACCCAACTATTTATTCATGCAATTGTAAGTGTACAGTATGTTCCAGAGGTGTTTATATTTTTAATTAGTCAAATATTGATCTCATATATCAAGTAATATCAATATTTACAATTTCTAGCAATGAGACTTTTTTTAATCCTACAAGGGTGTAATAAAATGTATGCAAAAAATAAGCATCTTATAAGTATAATTCTTTGATCTTAAAAGATATTGTAACCTTTTTGCCCACATCTTTAAGCAAGACAAAAAACTTTATCAAATTTGCTGTAAATGCTTGCTATTTCAATGAACATGAGACATTTCAATTGCTTTAGAAACAAAGCAGAAATATTTGGAAAACTTTATATCCCAAGAGGTGAGTGAAAGAAAACAAACCTCTTATCTGAATTGAACTGTCCTCTCTGTGCTGTCAGAAACCACACACAGAGATCCCTTGCTGAGATGTTTGTGTAGAAAGGGCATGAGAGACAAGACAATTACCTTTCATCTTTTTTATTATTATTATTAATTACCTTTCATCTTGATGCAGAACTCCCCCATTAAATTTTCCAGCTCTCCTTCAATGGCACACAGGTTCTGTGTAGGAAAACAGAAGCTAATATCAGGTCAACTATTCCAAATGAACTATATAAAGGTATCTTAAAAACACATTGAATTGTGTTCATTACCACTAATTATAATGTGGTGATTTCTGAAGCAGGCCTTGGTTGAGTTTGTAATAATAGTATTGAGTGGAAAAAAAATCAGTGTTCCCTTGGAAATCATGCTTTCCTGGTTACCCAGGGATCAAAATCCAATAGTTTCTTCAAGATCACTGAGTTTTATTAAAATAAATCATATAAGCAACCATTTTTTCTGTCCATGGGTTCAAATATTCTAGCAGGACATTTGGAAAACTATGATGAACAGTTGCTTTCAATTGCAAAAATACCCAATGAAATACAAACACAGGCATTCTTTACACATAGAACTAAGCATTTGCATTAATTTCCACATCAAAGTGCTGTTTGTTTTGGTAATCGTAAATTATGCTATAAATTATTGTACTTCCATCACATATTATAAGACATTGAACTTCATTAAGCAAACATGTACCGTATTTTCCAGCGTATAAGACGACTGGGCGTATAAGACGACCCCCAACTTTTCCTGTTAAAATATAGGGTTTGGGCTATACTCGCCATATAAGACTACCCCTCTTCCAACACACACCAAATAAAAATTAAAAAACATCAACTGCCTCAACACAATGTAAAAGCAGCTGTGCTAGACCCAAAATGGCCCCTGCAACTAGCAGGAACCTCACACAGCCACAAAAAGCCCAAAAAAACCAACTTTCACACTTTACACACACACACACACACAACATAACACAACTGGCTCACCCACAATGTAAAAGCAGCTGTGCTAGACCCAAAATGGCCCCTGCAACAAGCAGGAACCTCACACAGCCACAAAAAGCGCAAAAAACAACTTTCACACTTTACACACACACAACACAACACAACACAACTGGCTCATCCACAATGTAAAAGCAGCTGTGCTAGACCCAAAATGGCCCCTGAAACAAGCAGGAACCTCACACAGCCACAAAAAGCCCAAAAAAAATCAACCTTCACACTTTACACACACAAAATTCCACATACAGCTTTGTGAGATTTTGTGTGTTTGTGTAGTTAGAGTGAAACACTACAGAAACACACCACATCTCAGAAAGCTGCACAAATATTATTTTATTTTTATTTTTATATGAAAACTAAATTTAAAACTTCCTAAACTTTAAATGGCTAGGTCTAAAAAAGAACAACTAAAAAAAACCCAATTAACTATTTTTTTAAAGCTCCCAAAAGGGAAAAAAACTTACCCAATAGAACA
Organism: Arizona elegans; assembly: GCA_022577455.1. Lineage (NCBI taxonomy): Eukaryota > Metazoa > Chordata > Lepidosauria > Squamata > Colubridae > Arizona > Arizona elegans. The sequence goes on along the minus strand of JAKOOJ010000002.1, from coordinate 54,063,926 downwards.
GGGGTCTCCAACCTTGGCAACTTTAAGACTTGTAGACTTCAACTCCCAGAATTCCTCAGCCAGCTTTGTTTTTACTGGCTGAGGAATTCTGGGAGTTGAAGTCCACAACTCCTGCCTGCATGATTGCAGGCAGAAAGTGGCTTGCTGATGGAATGGATTCAGGCAAGCGAAGCAAGGCAAGCGTGGCAATTACCAGCTAAGGTAAGCAAGCTGGAGGGGGAAAACTTTTTTCTTTTTACAGGGCTCTGGGCTCTGGTGATCCCAGCTGAGTTGCCTGATTAGCAGGCAACGCAGCTGGGATCGTCAGAGCTTGCAGAGTCACGTAAAAAGAAAAAAAATTTTTCCTTTAACATGGCTCTGGCATCCCAGCTGAGTTGCCTGATTAGCAGGCAAAGCTGGGATCGTCAGAGCTTCGATCGCCAGAGCCATTTAAGGCTCGTTAGTCTTTTGGGCTGGTCTGCCTGGTTACAGGAGAACGACACCCGGCGTATAAGACGACCCCCGACTTTTGAGAAGATTTTCATGTGTTAAAAAGTCGTCTTATACGCCGGAAAATACGGTATTCCTAGATATATATTTGATCAATTCTACACTAAAAATTTCTACACACACACACAAAAGGAACTGATTTTAATTAAAATTACTAAAATAATCATGCTTGATGAAGAAGCAAATCCTGTCTAATAGCTACAGGAATGTTAATATTCCACTCCGAGTTACTCAAATGTCCTAAAATCCTGTATTCTGGAAAGGGATCTTTGTTTTACAAACTACTAACTGTGCTGTGAATTCAACACAACGTTTCAGGTTTGATTTTAAAATGGTGCACTGGCCTACAGCTTTTAAAACTATGGTGCCTTTTCCTGAGATAGTGTAGCATCTGTAAAATGTAGAAGCATTCTTCTAGAAAATAGATACAGTGGCTTTAATGAGTTCCAAATGGATCTTGCTAGGCTTCTACTTGGTGTGTCAAATTTTTCAACTTTCAATTTCCAAGCATTAGGGGTACTCAAAAGATGTGACATGCCTTGGTAATTGTAAAGATATTTTGGTTATTTTAATAGAATTTAGATCTGCTCGATAAGACATATAACTTTTTAACATTTTGTTTGTTTCATTCCTACAATCTTGTTTACTGTATTTTTCGGGGTATAAGACGCACTTCCCCCCCCCCACCAAAAGAAGGTGAAAAAAGCCTCTGAAACCTCCATTTGAGAGGCTGAAAAAAAAGTGCCTCTGAAATGGAGGCTTCAGACATTGAAAAAAAAGCAAGGCGCAGAGCTCCCAACCAACGAACCTGTTGCTAAAGTTTACCTCTGGGAACAGCTGATTGGGGATATTCTGGAGGCCGATCCACCCCCAATCAGCTTTTTTCTTATTTTCCTCCTCAAAAACTAAGGTATTCTTATACTCTGGTGCATCTTACTGTATAGTCCGAAAAATACGGTATGTTTGCTCTAAAGCACTTTTTTAGAATCAAACCTCATGTGCTAAACAGGCTATATTTTATGGCAGAATACACAATGCTGCATAAATGTAATAATTATCACTGTAAATAAATTCTATACATTTTTTTTAAAAAAATCCATAATCTTTTTTTTTCACAACAACTGACTATTACAGTAATTACAATTGCAATAGGAAGTCAAAAGAAAAAGTAGATCATTTTATACCTCGGTATATTCTTTATAGGTTTTGTTGATTTCTGATAAACTCTCTCGAGCTGCCTTGCTAGCAGGGGACAACCCATATGCTTGCTTCATTTTGCTAGCACCATCACGAAGTCGTCTTTGGATACAGTAGGCTTCAAAGAGTTCATCTACCTGATAGGAAGAGAAACAGTAAAACTGAGAGGTTGAAAAAAAAAATATCAAAAACAATCAAAAGGTGTTTGAATTATTCAGGTGAAAATATAGTAATTCATAAGGCAAACAATTTCAGTGCTGATGGTGTTTTTGTATGGAAAATAATTATCTATGTAAATGACATCATTCTCTTGTTGTCTCACAACTACTATTTTTCAAAAATTAATATTTCAGTTTCCCCAATGAATAATGGGGAATAATGAACAATTATTATGGTCAGCCATTTAAATTTTATGCAAACATTTTTTTCATTAAGGTTTCTTTCACCACTAATAATAGCTGCACTTAATAATTTCTGACTCTGATAATTTGATTTAATTCACAGAATAAGTAAAAGACAGCAGCAACATGACACTTTGGTATAAGTAGAAAACATTTCCACTCACAGGAAGCTAGGGGCTTGATTTTTATTGATTCCCCATTGTACTCTAACTTTTTTCTATTTTTCTAATGATTAGAAGACTTTCTGAAACATTGTAGTAGAATACTGCAGAAAGATATGTAATGAATGAAAAATATGTAGTATCTTTAATATGCATGGGAATAGTTTCCAGGAACAACAAAAAAGTAACTGGATGCAAGAGACTTATCAGTAGATTTTACATACTAGACAGACCCAAACAAAGCACTCAAAAAAAAAAAAAAAAAAAAGAATACAGGAGGTCCTTGACCTATGACTAGTGTCCGTTTGAAGTTACGATGGATCCATCTTGGTGTTACCTATGACCTGATTCGAAGTTCTGATGGTCATGTATGAACTTTGGGCACTAGCAGCTCAGATATGGTAGCCTGAAACAATCCAGATCAAGCAGTAGGATGTATTTATTGAAAAATGTGTAGGTTCCTGTAAGTTACAGATGCCTATAAATAAACTCTTTGTAACTATTAAAACTATTATCTATTGGTCTAGTATGGCATCTGAAGATCAGAATACGTGACCATAAAAATTGTCACATTACAGTATTTACTTCTATTAACATGACTGCTGTACATGTACCACAAAACGGTACGTTTTTTTCCCTTGTCAACTTGAACAGATCTACCACAAACTCATCTGTGACATTCAAAAGCTGTCATGGCCACATTTCCTTCCTTTCCTTCCCTTTCAAAACTTAAATTCAGGACTTGGCTTTCATCAGAAGGCTAATGTGCATTGCTTGTCATAGTAATCAAAGTTGTGCAACTTTCCTTGAAATGTTTTCAATTACAACCGCTTGCGTTTTCTTCTAAAAGCCTTGCTTCACATAAAGTTCTCCATGTTTGTTACCATGGGTTACAGAACAACAAGCTAACATACTGAGCAATTTGGATGTGGATTTAGTTCTGTAGCAACTCAGTCTTATGTAAAACATTGAAATCATTTTGTTCTGAGTGGGAGGGACTCAAACACAAAGTACCCACTGCATGAGCTTGTTAGCAGGTAACATGCTATTTTGGATTTATTTTCTTGATGAATATTTGATTTATGAGCATAAAATAAATAAGATGATTATGTTTTGAATGTCCCATAAAAGAAGGTTGATTTTTTTAAAAAATCACAAGATAATTCTATACTGTGTGACATCTACTATTACAGAAAAAAAGGAACATAATCTAAGTGCTGGTCAACCGCATGCAGCAGCTGTCAGTCCTGGAAGCCATCTTTTACTTTGGATCTTCAGGGTTGCCACATTTAGTGCTGTGCGAAACTGGGAGGGGGGATTGTATGGAGTTGGAGAGATATCTAGCCATAATAACATTCTTTTCTCTGAGAGTCAAGGACATCCTTCCCTGCGCCTGAAGTGGTGTGACTGGGAAGCATCTCCAGCTGGGATGGTGAATTGATTGGACCATGTGATGGACATGTGGGTACTGGGGCAGGGACTTGGACTTCCTTTGGGTGGGGCAAACCTGGACGCTTTCAGATTTGGGTTTTCCCAGATGTGCCAATATGACATCTCTAATAAAATGGAACTTTGAGGAACTTCAAGCCGCAGAGTCTTCTTTGGTTGGGGGTGTTACTTGGAACCCTGACAGAAGCCTTACAGTTAATTTTATTTCAGTTACATGCACCATTTTCAAAATACAAATGGCAGAAATAGAGACTCATGTCCTAAAATATGGCCTTCAGCAATAGGCACTCAGCATGACTGAATAAAGTGCTTTGTTGCACTTAATGGTGTGAAATATTTTATTGTACAAATGAAAGAGAAGTAACAACTCTCTGAATGTGCCTATGAGATTCCATGCACATACAAATATTATGTATCATGCAAATATACAGAAAGGGAGATAATGAATTATTAATAGGGGATGACCCTATAAGGGTATTATAAACATTCTGACAATTGGATGAAAATTAAGAGCTCCATTTAAAAGAGCATTTTCCGTCAAAAATGAAATGTTCCATCTAGAAATGTTCCACCTAGAAATGTGTTTATCCTTCAGGCAGGGAAAGATAAGGCTGTTAATAGTACATTAATTCTGTTATCTCACCTCATTTCCTCTTGTTCCAGGTCAGTTTGACACAGACTTGCTATGAGCGAGAACACCTTGAGGAACATGCAAATTCCCTTATAGGCTGTACTAGAGTATTCTGCTAATTTGCAAGCCTTAATCTTAATTACTTGCAAGCCTTAATTTATGTTTATCTAAAGAACTGCTTTGTGAGATGGTTTCTCTAGACTACCAGATACAGTATTGCTGGGCAGGCTTTTTTGAAGAACAAAGTTGGAAACAGAATGAAAGGAAGTTAATTACCTTACTGATATGAAATTCAAGCTTTCTCATATATCTTTCAATTGCTTTCATTTGCTGAAAAATAAAACAATCAAAATAAGAAAAGTTATCTGAATTTAGCTGAATCATTGCATACTTTTCTGTATGTCTAGTATTTTCATATAATGCCAATTTGATATGCAAAAGTAATTCAATACTTCCTTGAAAATGAGAAGCTTCAGCTCTATCTGGGCAAGGAAGACACCAGAATTAAAGTGCTTTTAATTTCATTCTAAATTTACAAAATAATCACTAATGGTTTTGGACAAAACAGGGTTTCTCAGTTCCATTAGATGTATCTCAAGTTACTGAATAACAGGGTTCCAAACCACATACTCAATCAATATTTTATGCACTTACTGAGATGTTCCTATAATCACCTTAGGCAAGAATCTTCAAATCACTTTATTTGAAATTGATTTTGTGGACTGAAAATGGTGTTTGCCAAGTAAATGGAGGAAAAATGATAGATAGGATTTTTACTTTATGAGTTCTCTAACTAATGTGATGCCATGCTGTAGTCTTCTCCGGCTTTTAATATGTGTTGGGACTACAACATCCACAATTTCCAATTAGCAGGAAGATTTTTTTTTGCTACCACATATAATTGAGATTATTTGTCTACTGATGTATAGTTATTACAAAACACTTACTTTGTCAAGTTCGTACAGCACCCCCTGAAATGAATGAAATGAATGTATTACTAAAAATAAGATGCTCTTTCAATGAAGACATCAGTTTTAAACATAGTGCCCTAACAAATTGAGCCAAAATGAATCAACTGCAATAAATAAATTACATTTTTTCAGACAGTCCAGGGTGAGTAGAAATAGGGGAACATAAATTTTCCAGAAAACGTTTACATGCAAAGGTACAGGCAAACAGATAAAATGGCTTCCTGACATTATTGTAATCACTCATGTAAAGAGTGGCCTACACTGTCTAAAACAGATTTAATATACAAAAATGCAACCATAATTGTCTATTTTGAGAAAAGTGGTTACAATAACTGACTGGAGTATTGTACTTAGTTTTTACAAATAAAATATCTCTTTTCTCCCAGTATCTTCTTCTCACTTTGCAAAAGTCATTATTATACAAAAATAATGATATACATTGTTCACTGCAGTAAATGTGGAAATAGTATGATATAGATCTAAGGGGAAACACATTTGTGAAAACACAGATCTGATATATCAACATCATCTGGTAATATAGCGATATTTACAATCAAATACCTGAAGTGGCAGAATATATATTCTATTTGTTATAAAACATAATTAGCCCTTAGTTTCATATTCAGCATCCCAACATTAAAACCCAATTCTTAATTTCCTTGCTTAGCACAGTTCTCTACTATTCTGAATCTTTAGACAAGCATACCAGCCGTGAATTTCTTTTCATGTCCTTCAATTGAGTACTTAATTTATCCAGTTTTGTTTGATGAACTTCTAAATATTCACTGTAAAGAGAATACAAAATTGAAACATCAGCAATGTTATATTCTCATATAAATCTAAATAAATGTAAATTTTTAAAGATGAAGCATTGTTTCTTTATAGAGTAAATATTTGGCTAAAATAGATACTTTTACTCATAAATACAGTTTACCTGTGGAAGAGAAGACAGAAAAGTCAAATTTTGCAGATGTAATTTATAAAATATAAATAAAAAATTACTGATATGCATAAAACTTTCTCACTTATGTTCACCATGACTCAGAGGGACCACAGATAGCTGCAATAACCCAGTGTTGGTGAACCTTTTCGGCACCAAGTGCCAAAACGGGAGCGTGCACGTGTGTGTGCCAGAAACCGGAAGAGCAGCGGCCTGGTGCACGCATCTTCCAGTTTCTGGCACACATATGTACACCGGCCACCTGGTCTTCTGGTTTCTGGCATACATGCACACACAAAGATCATCTGGCTGCTGCGCACGTGCACATCGGAAACTAGAAGAGTGTCAAAATTTGAATGTCAAAAATTTGCCTGAGCCACGGGGGAATGGGTGGGTGGGGGGCACCAGAGCTGTCAGTGATGGGAGAGGGATGAGCCCTGCATGCGGGGGCCCTCCGCCGGCTCTGCCGGCTCCGCCTGGCCTTTCAGGGTTGTTGTGCCTCCCTGTCTGCCCCCTCGTCTCTGTCAGGGTGGCGGGACATCCCTACCGACGACCCGGTTCCGCAGCCCTGGACAGGGAGAGAAAATTGGGAGGGGAATGCCGCCTCCCTCTGTTGGAAAGCCAGAGTCCCTTCCCGGGGTCAGAGGGAACTGGAGTCAGCATTCTTGGGGCTCAGGTTAGGGGGCCAGCAGGCAGGAGAGCATCGCCCCAACTCTGGCCGAGAAGAAGCTCCCCCGTACCCAGCCTGCCACTGAGAACAAGCCAGCACAGGGAAGATGAACTTCTGGTTTCCAGCACGCGCATGCGCACCAGCCAACTGGTCTTCATGCATGCATGCGCGCCACAAATCAGAAGACCAGGTGGACAATGCGCATGAGTGCTCCAGAAACAGAAAGATCATCTCCCCAGCGTGTGCATGTGCACCAGCACGGCTGAAGACCAGCTGGCCAGCGCGCCGGAACCCAGAAGAGCAGCAGGACGGCTCGCATGCCCGGAGAGATGGCTTTGCATGCCACTTCCGGCACACGTGCCATAGGGTCGCCATCACTGCATAACCTCTCACATCAGAATCATACTTCTGTTTGCTTAACAACCATATTATTTGAGACAAGTTCTCTCATTCTTACAATGTTTTAGTATATTGCAATAATTGCAGCAGGCGTGGAAGAAAGCGAAATTGGAAAAAAGGTGCATTTATAAAAATCAGTTAAAGGCCAAATCACAATGGACATGCCATTCTTTCTAGTTTTCAAAGACAATTGACAAAGCCCTATATACCACTGTTAGAAACAGAATTTCCTCATTATTGTTACAAACCATGCTAAATGCAAGACATTAGCATAGCCATATCCCCTAGAGTTAAACACAGGATCATTTGGGCATCAGCTGAAATAACAAAAAGTAGAGATTCTTGCAGATATTATGCACTAAAACCGAAAGATAAAAGGCATCTGTTGGACTGAAACTATCCAGATGACTAAACACCTATGGATTGTGCAGATCAGTCTTTAGGCTATCAACAAACTACTTTTGCTGGTTGGAAACTCATTAGCTATCTTTGACATCAGTAGATAAGTTCTTGTTTATCACACAGAACTTTTTTTTTCTTTTTGAGCAGTACATCTAGCAGTAATAAAAGCTCTTACTCCAATCCATTCTTCAAGGCCTTGTAAACTTCCTCCATTCTTTCAGGCTGAGGCTCCTTAGCTGAGCTGTTACTTTTGTGCCCCAAATGGTGTGCTTTCTTCACTTTGGCTTGGGGTTTTTTGAGTGCAGGAGAATTCTCAATAAAAGAATTACATCTATAAAATGAAAACAGAAAGAGTTTTTCCTTGGAAACGAATACATTAAATGTGGAATATTTTAATATTTTCTAAGCAGCATTTCCTAATGTTTCCAAGCAAAAAAACATAATGTTGCCTGCCAGAGAAGTAAAAGGTAATGGGTTATGAAGCCATCATGGCAATTGGCTAGTCAGCATCCGATATTTAGTTTGCTAATGAGTCCAGGGCTTTTATCATTCCATTCATTCATTTACTTAAATCTGCACTATGACCTATTGCAAAGATTTAGTGGAAGTAACAACAAATTAAAATATACCATACATATTCAATAAAATGAAGAAGCTTGATGAACAGCTATTACTTGCTTGGTCATTTACAACAGTAAGTGGCATCATGGCCTTTAGTAGCCATTAGCCATTTTAACTCTTTTTCAGGCAAAATGTAAATTATTACAAAACAAAAAATTGATCTCAATGAGCTAAGCAACTTTGAATTTGCTTAGCCCGTTTGAATTAAACTTGTGCAGAGAAATTCTCTGGCAGCTTCAGCCAGCATCAAGTTTAATCCTTGCTGCAAAATGCAGCCCTAAGAAAACAAAGATTTGTAGTACTTCCATCAAAAGCGAAAGAGTTTTAGTATTAATGGACAATCACTTAAAAAGCAGACAGTACATGAAACATAGAATTAGAGGTAAATCCTTTCTCAAAACAGAAAAAAACCAATATATATGTCCTTCAAAAGACAGGGTCAGCTGTAGGTTTGAAAATTGTTTAGGCAGATATTCTTGCAAAGTGGTGGTCTATAACAGGCTGCAGCCATGTTTCTCGATCTAATCATCATATATTTACCTAATGCATATGTATCATTGTACAGAGCACTGTGGGAGATCTATATGTTCAGTATTAAATAGAGAATGACATTTAATATGGAGACCTATTCAGATTAATGTAATCACCCCAGCCTTGTGAAATATTGCTGTAAATGGTTTACCTGGACCTACTGTATATAGGTGTAAAAAGAATAAAAATATTTTACAAAGCAAATAGTCTGACTCAGCCTTATGTTATTATCTTTTAACTGATTGTGGAGGATGAGGAAGAAGCTGTTTTCATTTTAGCCCTCCTTTCTATTCCATCGTGTAGAGTTGATGGAAGCTTATTGGAGTAAAAAAGGAGATCAGGTCAAGTAGATAACCTTTGACAAAGCTTGTCTAGTAGTTGTTTAAATAGCTATTTTGATCACAAACAGATTGTCAGATTTATAACAGAAGCAGAGATACCCCCTGAAATGAGAACAGATTTCCAGAGCTAAAGTGGTTGAGATATATAAATTTTCCTTCAGTTTACAGCTTGACTTTGGAGATGATACTTGCCTGGATCGTCTTTCTTGAAGACCACTGAAACCAGCAAAGGACTGACTTCTAATAATCCCATTAGGGCCTCCTGGAGAGAATGAATGAGATCCTACTGACATGATTTCTGGGGATCGTGAAGGTATTTCTGGAAGATACAACAGTAAGAATGTCAGCCAAAATGGTATGGTACAAGTGGGTTTAAATCAAGTCCTAATAACCTCTAATAAAAAAATAAATGATATAATATTCATGCAATTTAATAATACTTGTTAGGGCTTGATACTGTATTCAAGACTCTGAATATTGGCAATATAGTACAGTATATGCACACTACTATAGTCTATTTCAGCCTGGAGCCAAAAAATGTGTTTGTATTAATCAGTGAAAATATATCATTTTATTTCCGTGGATTAACAAGTTCAGTTGTTCAATAGCATTTATATCAATGGCATATCCAATACACTGCTAAAATCAAAGCTAAATCCCTATACTATTAGATTAAGAAACCATAAACTAGAAATTCAAATGTGACAGATTATTTTGCTTAAGAATCTTTACATCCATTAAAAATAAAGCAAACTACCCTAAACAAAATTGGGGTAAAACGTAGGCTTAGATGCTAAATTGAGAACCATATGGAATTACACAACAGGAATTCTTGTCCACAGATAATAAGAAAGCAGAATCTTTTTTATTTTTTAGAAACTTAGAACTATGACTTTAAAATTAAATATTGACTTTTAGTAGTTATTTACATGCTTAAAGGAAGGATTATTTTCCTTAGAGGAAAATAATCATGGTAAGCAGTGGTGGGTTGCCCCCGGTTCGCACCGGTTCTATAGAACCGGTAGTAAAACCGGCGGGAGGCTCCACCCTCTGACCCCGACATCATCAAAACGCTTCGGTGCATGTGCAGAAGCTTCTGCACTTGCGCGTGGCCCCACTGCAAACTGGTAATAAAGGTAAGTAGAACCCACCCCTGACGGTAAGTCTACATAGGACTGTGACATCAGCAAACTATAAAACCTTTTATTAACTTATTGAAAGTACTGAGAAAGGAACCTAATTATACAGTTGAACATTACAGAATTCCTAAGCAACAATTGATAACTAACTCCTATTTAATACAAAATTTATATTAATCTCATGAACAAAATCAGACAAGAACTCTTTCTGTGCAATATATCTATACTTCTAAACAGAGGCTTTGAAAGAAAAAGCAAACCATTCCTTAGTCCTGGAAAGAGGACATAGGCATCTGCAGGGACATGATGGAAAACAGTTAAGACGGCATAAACAACCATGCAATCAAAGCCCAGGCCTTTTTTCATGTACATCTCATGCATGAAGAAAAGGGCAGAGCTTTGCTCATGCCTGCCATCTTGACAACTGAGAAGGAATTCTAATGATTCCTATATTGTTGCTAATGACAGGGATCCAGTCCTAATTGGCTCTGCCTGGAGCAGAAGATGATAATATTTTAACCATAAAAAGAAATGATGGAGAAATATCCTTATAATGATTCTGCTACTCTGGGGGTCCTAAAAATAATCTAGAGGTGTATGTTTGTGTCAGAGCAACATGAAAGACATAGATCACCACCCACCTGTTTCTGCACAAGGGGTGGCATATGGATAATTCTTCAATTAACAGCAGAGATGTAATGGGATTTTGTAGATAGAAAATAAAATAAAATCTTGAAATACTTAATGTGTACAGTACCTTTATTGAATACATATTCTTTGGGCAAATTTAGATTGTTTGGGGCATAAAAAATAGAACTGGAACCTGGTAGAGACAGCACTGCTGTTATCATTCAAACCATATTCATTTAGAGATGTATGAATACAGAATCTTAAAAGAAATTGTAAAACTTTGGCTTTTTAGTATTTTGCGCTATTTTGGTTATACTCCTAAAATAAGCTCCTAAAAGTTGTCCTGAATTCAAAGGAACTTTAAAGACATCAAGGACGAGCTTGATTACTGTTATGACACTTCTAAAATTCCAATGCAACTTTTATGACAGAAGCAGCATTTTAAAATGAATTATATAAGATATCTCTCAAAGATGTTCCTAGGACCCAGATGTTCCCTGGGTTTTTATGAGATTATCAACATTACTTTCTATTTATATAGTAGATAAACCGATATAAATGTAATATAGTAGTATATCCATACTATAATATACTACCATATACTACAAATCCATTAGTCTTGTAATAATCCAAATTTCCAAACTATTTTTTTATCTTAAAATAGACCAAAAGGTGTAACTTTTGGAACCATCCTATTTGTAAGATGTATGGTTTCCTATATCTCAGTGATGGCTAACCTTTTTGCCATCGCATGCCAGGAGAGGGGGGGATGGGGGACGGTAGCGCGCGCATGTGCCGACGCGCATGCGTGCGCAACCCCCTCCCCCCTCGCTCCTGGCACATGATGGCCTGGTAGGCCCGTTTTTCTTTCTTACCTGGTTCCAGATCTTTTCTGTGTATCTGGGAAGGGCGAAAACAGCCTTTCCTACTCCCTTGGAGGCCCTACGGAGGCTGAAAGGGCCCATTTCCCGACTCCCAGTGGGACCGGAAATGACATTTTTTGCTGTCCCCAGCCTCCAGAACCTCTCTAGGAGTCTCTAGGAGCCTCTCTAGGAGTCTCTGGAGGCTGGGGACAGGAAAAAACGTCACTTCCTGTCCCACCAGGGGTCGGGAAATGGGCCCTTTCAGCCTCCGTAGGGCCAAGGGAGTGGGAAAGGCTGTTTTCGCCATTCCCAGAAACACAGAGAGGATCTGGAGCCAGGTAAGAAAGAAAAACGGGCCTTTCCCACCCCCCCAGGCCCTCCAGAGGCAGGAAACTGCCTGTTTCCCTACTTCTGGTGGGCCCAGAAGGCCCGAAAATCAGCTGGCCGGCGCGCGCATGCGCCCCAGATCTGAGCTGGCGTGCCCACTAATATGGCTCCGCGTGCCACCTGTGGCACGCGTGCCATAGGTTCGCCATCACAGCTATATCTATTCAACTTGAACTCCCAACAAATTCCAAATATAAATTTATTTAGGGTCACAATATGCCACATTAACAGTTACTGAGCTGTTGCCTGGCTTATATGAGTAGCAAGAGTCGAGGTGGCGCAGTGGTTAGGCTACTTCAGCTGACTGCTAACTGCAGTTCGGCAGTTCAAATCTCACCGGCTCAAGATTGACTCAGCCTTCCATCCTTCCGTGGTGGGTAAAATGAGGACCTAGATTGTTGGGGTCAATATGCTGACTCTATAAACCACTTAGAGAGGGCTGTAAAGCATTATGAAGCAGTATATAAGTCTAAGTGCTATTGCTATTCTGTTAAATGGATTTGTTAAGAAAAAAAGAGCTTAGAAACTGTCAGTTGTAGAAGTTCAATGGCAAGAACTTTCTCCAGCACATAAAACAGAAGGATAATCAGGAAAGGTTGTTAGTCATGAAGAACTAAATTGCATATGGTAAGCTGTTTCACAGTCAAAAGCCTCTTCCTGTCAAAATTAAATAAAACAATGTCAACATCATGTGTTCCATCATGTTCCTGTTAAAGCACATAAGGAACAAGAGGCTCATAGTTGTTATAAAATGGATATCTGCCAAACTGAAGCGAGATGTTTGCAAGATAATGAGTGAAAAATCAGGAGAATAATTTATGTACAGGAAAATAAAGAAATTTAATAAAAATAATTTTAAAAACAATTGAAATAATCATTAACAGAAAACCAAAACTAGAAAAAGGCAAAAGAATACATACATATATTTGCATACATATAATGTAACCTCTGTCATATCTCATCTGTCCATATATATATAAATACATAAAAATATAAATATTATTGCTGTTGTACAAGCATTACACTTACATGTTTAATTTTTATTTTTTCTTAGTCATTATATTAAATCTTATTTTTTGAATTTTCAAGATTTAAATTCTTGATAATCTAACAAGTTAAAGGAGTCATTTCACAAAGAAAGGACCTGACGTTGAAAAGAAACCTCCAATATGGAAACCTCCAAGTAACTTCATCAGTCAAAATAAAAATTACTTAGGCAGAGACTCAGAGAATCGTTGGAATGTACCAATTCTTGCCATACCAACTGTAGGGATTTCTCCCCAAAATATATTTCAATATGTTAATGAAGACTGATAAAGTTACTTGCATGAGTAATGAAACATTTCAGATTAATCAACTTTGGTCCACTTGCCATGATTTAACCTTTTTAGATACTTTTGGCCTGGATGATTGAGTCTTCATAGACATATTGATATATATTGTGGGGAGAAAGCCATGCAGTTGGTGTGGCAAAAGTAAGTACATTCCAATGACACTCTGACTCTCTGCCTAACTAATTTTTAATTTTGACTGATGAAGTTACTTGGATAAATAACAAAATGTCTCAGATTAACAAACTTTGATCCAGTTGCCATGATTTAATCTTTTTAGATGAAAGCTCCAATATTTTTTCAAATCTTAGGATCCTCCTAAATACAGTCTGAACATAAATGGTCTTACTTCGTTAAAATGGTTCATTTTCAAACTGAAAACAAATATGATGCAGATCCTATTTGCAAAGTATCTAGCAAAAAGGTTACAGTGGCTAGTAGATAATTCTCCTGAGACATTAGTTCCCTACAGGGAAATAATGGCATTCCACATGTGGAAAACTCTTGGCATTTCACTACACTTACCATCACTGGTGCAGCCTCTAAGCTGATCTCTGTGCGATTTGTTGAACTACTTTATTTTTGCTAACCCCAGTCCAAGGAGCTCTTGTGAAATTTCATTTCTCAAAAACTTCTCAGTAAACTAAGGTGCATCCCAGGAACAGCACACAGAGAGAAACCATAGGGGGAGAATCCAATCTAGTATCTTTGTCATCTCTAGATTCTAGAGATATATTCCCCTATAGTCCACAATCTGGCACACTGCCAGATTGTGGAAAACTCCAAAAGAACTCTGCTGGAAATCAGATCCATAAGATGCTTAATGTGGACCATCTCCCAAACAGGCTGATGTTGCCACTAAGTCTTGATCTGACCATGATCAAGATATGATGTTAATGTTCTGTCCTTCATATTATATTCTCCCTGCTCTAAACTAAAAACATATCAAGTTTGTAAACCTTGCTGGCCATGCTGATGTGGAATAAGTACATGGTAGTCATGGAAACCATGAAATCCCAAACCACTCCTGACCCTAAATCCAAGCATGGAGGTGGACTGTTTCTAGCAGGGAGAATCATTCACCAACAGTAACCCCAGCGTTTTATGGAAATAACAGTAATCAAATTGAACATAAATGACAAAAATTAGGAACAATTCCTGTTTTAAAAAATAGCACACAAGAAATACATTTTGTTAAAAAAAATCATTCTATCCACTATTATGCAGGAGTAGCAATGAATCGGGATGCATCTTTCAATTGCTGATGGAATCATTTCAGATAGATTACAGCTTTACCCAGACCACATTGTACATCAACTTCCACATTACCTTCAAGTTCTCAACCATAACATCTACTGAAATCAGTTCCGCAAGGATAGAAGCATTCATGCCGATACACACTGTATTTTATATGGCCATACGTACAGAATACAGAATTCAGTACAAAAATCAGAAATACCAGGAAAGGGTTCACAACTATAATTAATTAATACCACACTTTTCATTTACAGAGGATATTCCAATAAATGGTTGTTTAATTTCCTTCTAATGCATTGTTATGGCTGTAGTTGATCCTGTTTTCGTATTACTATGAAGCTCCCTGAAATAATCACATGCATTCATTCTTAATTCTTTGTTATTTCTACACTAGTGCATCTATTTAATGAAGACTCTGAATAAAAGATTTAATTCTATTTCTTCCCTTGGAGGGTTTAAAGGTAACAAATTGAAGAGGCTGAACTGTTTTGTCCTATCAATTATGCTGATGTTTATATTCTGTTGATTATGGCTAATTAATAGAATTGCAACTGTAAAAGTCAAAGCAATAAAACTCTTCTGAAGGATTTGAAGAACTGAAAATATTACATACACTAAAATTCACTTACTAGAAATGAGTACTATTTTACAGCTTAGCAAAGAAGCTCTTAGCCTTAGGGTCCCATACATTCCCATCTATACCTGTAGCACAACGATGATCAGAAATGCAATAGTTGTTAATTCAACACCTAAGTTACTAAGAAACCCTTTATGTTGGAATTGCACCAAATTCAATCTAACTACATTTTAATAAACTTCCCTGAGATATTCAGATAAATGCATGGAGAATTAAAACTGCACAAGAACTGAAGCCGTCCCATCCCACCTACCAATCATGTTGCTGAAGAAAATATGTACACCTGTTTGCCTTTTTTCTGCCCAGTTTGTCCCCATACAATCTGTTAAATGACTAAAGAGGACTCAATAATTGCTCTAATCTACAAATCCCTTATGGACAAAAACATTAGTGATCTGTGGAGAAGAAAATTTCACACATACAACAGGATGTTTGAGCAGACTGGCTAATTCAAGTGAAGCAATTAGGAAAATACCTCTAAATGCACACTGGCATATTTTCAGAGCTTTGGTTCAGATGGATCATATATCACAATTTCTATGAGACACTGGACTAAGTTCACAAAATATCCTTATTACAAAGGGCCCCAAGAATTCTAAAACTGCATAGATTAATAAATAATTCCACAAAAGTCAACTAAGTGACACTGTACATGCTTGAAGACGAAAAAGAGGAAGAAGAGGAGAACATTGGTCGTTCTGAATTATAGATCTCTCTCTCTCTCTCTCTCTCTCTCTCTCTCTCTCTCTCTCTCTCTCTCTCCTGTCACACATTCAGACACACACACTTACCATTTGCTGAAGGCAAAAATCCCTTCAAGAAATTTTTATACTGAATAGTTTTTTGAAAGAGAAGCAACATAACAAATGTTGTAGACCTATCATTCTGCAAATTACCAAATAAGTGTTCTTTTCAATAAATGTTTAAATAGTAGTAGAAGAGGTCTTAGAGAAGATCTTCTTTTGAATTTTTCCACTACAGCCTTTTATGTATCAGGAATGTTCTCAATCTGACTTTACAGCTACTCTGAGTTTCTATAACTTAAGTATATGGCTCCCAAGATTACTTTAACAACTGCAGCGCAAATTCAAAATGATTTGAAATAAAAAAAAATATCTAGAGGGAAGTAATGTTTGTTTTCCTCTATTAGGATTAATACTACATAACTAGAAATAAAGTTATTGCTGGAAGCTAGAACACTTTGCCATTTTTCTTTCAATTTGATTTGTAGTATTTAGTAAGATAAGCCTGGCATCCTTGAATAAAGATAGACTTGACTCCCACTGACCAGACTTTCTTTCTAGTTCTCCTGCTTGCTATCTCATCCAGGAAAAACAATCTATCTAAATTACTGTAACTGATCTCTGGTACACACAATACATCTTCAGCACAACCTTACTGTATAGATGACTGAGGATGCCTGTACATAAATCTGCAAATAAAAAGTGTTGCCTGAAACCGATTGCATATTAAATCTGAAAGCCAAGCTAAAGAGACTCTTTTGAAATTTCTCTAGATCATACCTAGGAAGATGATCCCAGAAGATGAGATTTATGCTTTTTTTTTGGGATTGGGTGCCCCTAGATTCTACCTTGTTCTCTATATCTCTAATGAAGCTGCTGGTAAGATTACCTCAAATTCTGGAATTTCTCTTTCTCTTTAATTTCTACCTTGAATTTGGAGAAATAGTGGAGACCCTGAATTGTAGTCACTTGACTGGAATAACACAAGTAAGATGTAATTAAAGTAAGATGAAAGTATTTTAGGAAGCCCTCTATTTTATAACTGTAAATATACCGGCATTAAAGGACTTACTCTTTCCTGAAAGACTACATTCCTAACAAAGGGATAATCCTGATCTGCAATTGTTCGTTACTGTATACGTAATTACATTTTTAAAGGAAATATTTTAACAATCTGATGTGCTAAATATACCTCCTAGAATCACAATTAGCCATTTTTATTTATGCCAAGGTCACATTATGATAATACATTGTATATAAGATTGCCTTTAAGTACTGTATGTATGAAAATTTCAACTGATCCAAAATGCAACCATCAACTCTTCGACCAACATGTAAAATGGAGTATACACATTCAATTTTGTACATTTTTGCAGTATGTATATGTCTTTCTAAGGATTATTTTAAGGCTACCAGTTGCTTAAGACCAGGAAAAATTAGCTTGTTGAGGCAAATCAATCTGTTCCCTGAAACATTATAATGAAGAAATATAGCAATGGCAGGCACTGAGGGAATGCATGTGGGTTACCGTAGTAACTTGCATTCAAGAAGACAATTGCTACCTATGAAACATGCAAATATGGTGAGTTATAACTGTATTATTGCTGGAAAAGGATATTTCAATGAATTTGTCCACTACATTTGTTTATGTAAGGACATGCTATTGCCAATTAAGAAACACGATATTTATCAAAGTGGAAATATTTTGATCCTAAAAGTTCATTTTTAAAAACTATACAGCATATATCATAGTTCTTTGTTAAAGTGAAATTATGACAGCCCAAAATATCAAGAGATACCAGCTTCAAATGCATGTCAAATACTCTTATTATTTGTTTCGCCTTAATATTGTAAACATCTTGTGAATATTACTAATATGTTAGATTTTGGAATCCTGTACATCATTTCTTAACGCTTAAGAATTTCTTTCACATAGATACTGAAGAAAAATTAATATGGAAACAATAGGTGACAATTAACCGTGATGCAGAAAACGGGTGCAAACGTGAAAGGGTGAAAATCTCAGGAGGAATGCTGCACCGTAAGTGCTAAAACATGTGAATTTAGCAGATTTAGCATCACTGCATGTGTAAAACAAAGCTGATTTACATACAATTTAAATAGGGAAAAAACTGGTGTGTGCTTGTATCAGCAACTGATAAGGACAGAATCATTTAAAAATGTGGCACAATTGTCTCATTATCCTAGAAATAAAATGCATGGGAAGGGGCGTTGGTCCTACCTGATACGCTCCTTCTCGTTGGGTGGAGACAGCAGCCAGTGTGGGTAATCCTCATCCAATCAGCCTGAAGGACTGGGTCTATCCAAAGTTTAAATCCCGCCCTTGTTGCCGGGAAGACCAGCTTTTGGCGAAAAACTAAGGAAATACTCGGCGTGTGGTCAAGATAAGAGAAATTTAGAGAGAGAAAAACGAGACCAGCCTGGCACAAAAAAACCGGGAGGGTCTGGCTGCTGTCTCCACCCAACGAGAAGGAGCGTATCAGGTAGGACCAACGCCCCTTCTCCATTGTGGGTGGAGACAACAGCCAGTGTGGGACATACCCAAGTTCACTGTCCCGAGACCTGGGAGGGCCCAGGCTGGTCCGAAATAGCCTCCCCAGCAACAACCCTCTGCAACACCTGCCGACCAAACGCTGCCTCAGCAGAGGCAAATGAGTCAATTTTATAGTGTTTAATAAAGGGAGCCGGAGAGGTCCATGTGGCCGCACGGCAAATCTCCAGCAACGGGGCCTGCGTAGCCCAGGCCGCCGACGTAGCTGCACTGCGTGTAGAGTGGGCAGTCACATGAGGCTGTTGTGGCAGGGAGCGGAAGTCGTAGGCGGAGGCGATGGTTTGCCGGATCCAGCGACCGATAGTTGAAGAAGATACCTTGAGACCCAAAGAAATGGGTAAGAAGGAGATGAACAAGGCTTCTGAACGTCGAAAGGATGTAGTGCGTTTAATATAGATGCGAAGGGCATGGCGAACATCCAGAGTATGCCAACGACGTTCGCGAGGGTGAGAAGGACGAGGGCAGAAATTCGGGAGGATGAGCTCTTGGGACAGATGGAAGACAGAGTTGATTTTCGGCACGAAGGTTGGATCCAGACGGAGGATGACACGATCCGAGTGGAACACGCAAAGGTCCGCCCTGGTGGAGAGAGCAGCCACTTCCAATATGCGACGAGCCGAAGTGATAGCCACCAAGAAGGCGACTTTACACGACAACAAGTGCAGAGACGCTGTTCGTAGGGGTTCGTAGGGAGGCCCCATGAGAGACTCCAAGACCAAAGGTAGATCCCAAGTGGGATAGCGGTGTAAAATGGGAGGGGACAAGTTAGTGGCCCCGTGGAGAAAACGCCGAATTAGAGGATGCTGCGCCAAAGACGAGAGGGACCCGCAGGTAAGTACCGAAGAGATGGCTGCAATTTGGCGTCTTAGCGTGTTTGGAGAGAGGCCGTCAGCAAAACCTCGTTGTAGGAACACCAGAATGTCCACTATAGAAGGCTGTAGTACAGGTACGCCATTCCTGTCACACCAAGAACAGAAAGACCGCCAGGTGGCAGAATAGATTCTGTTAGTAGAAGGGCGACGGGAGGCCTGAATTATATGTATAACATCGTTCGGAATATTAGCCGTGCTCAGAGAGAACCGCTCAACCGCCAAGTGGTCAGATTGAGCCACGGGAGGTCTGGGTGATTCATTGCCCCTTGACTCAGAGTGTCTGTTGTGATCGGGATGCGCCAGGAGGGAGCGACAGAGAGGGAAACCAAGTCCGCAAACCATGCTCTGTGAGGCCAGTGTGGAGCCAGAAGAATTACCTCCGCCCGTTCGTCCAAGAGCTTGCGGATCACTCTGGGGAGTAGAGACGTTGGAGGAAAGGCATATAGAAGACCCTGGGGCCAGGGGACTCGGAGGGCATCGACAGCTTCCGCCTGAGGGGCTGGGAACTGGGTGAAAAAGCGAGGCAACTGTGCATTTGCAGGAGTAGCGAATAGGTCCACGCCTGGGGTCCCGAATCGATGGGCCAGAGCCTGGAAGATTTGGGGGTGGAGGCGCCATTCTGCATTGTCCAGCTGTTGTCGGCTCAGCCAATCCGCCTGAATATTGTCGAGGCCCGAGATGTGCTCCGCCCGAAGGGATCCAAGATAACGTTCCGCCCAGAGACCGACTTTCAAAGCCACTGACAATAGGGGCTTCGACCTGGTACCCCCCAATTTGTTCAAATGAGCCTTGGCCGTTACATTGTCCGTCAAGACAAGTACATGGGCTCTGGCTAGAAGTTGATGAAACGCCCTGAGGGCCAGGAAGATGGCTTGCAACTCTAGCCAGTTGATTGAACGGCGAGCATCCGTCTCGTTCCACACACTCTGGACGAGCTGACCCTGACAATGTGCCCCCCAGCCGCGGAGACTGGCATCTGTTGTCACCACTACTCTCTGGGGCTCGAGAAAGAGAGAACCTGCCGAAAGGGCCGGGGACCGCCACCATCGAAGGGATCTGCGAACTGCCGGAGGGAGCAGGATCTGACTGGAAGAAGTGCCTCTGCCCGCCTTCTGAAAAGGTAAAAGAAACCATTGGAGCTCCCGGGCGTGGAGCTGCGCCCAAGGAACAATGGCTATGGCAGAAATCATCTTCCCCAAAAGTTGGGAAAGAATATAAGGGGAGACCTTCCGAGATCCCTCGACTTTAACCACCAACTCCCGCAGGCTAACCTGACGCTCTGGGGAGAGAAAAACTTTACCCTGTAAGGAGTCAATTAGAGCCCCTAAATGAACCAGGGAAGTAGAAGGGATCAGATGGCTCTTTTCCAGGTTAATGGAAAAACCATGGGCAGCTAATGTCGTAAGAGTAAACTGAATATCCTGGGTAGCCTGGAGAGCGGAAGACGACAAAATTAAAATGTCATCTAAATAACAAAGGAGCCTGATCGACGAGAGCCTGAGGTAAGCGGCTAAAGCCGCCAACACCTTAGTAAAGGTGCGGGGGGCGGACGAAAGTCCGAAGAGCAAAGCCCGATACTGATAATGAAGTCCCCCGTAACAGAACCGCAAATAACATCTGTGGGAAGGGAGAATGGGGATGTGTAAATAGGCCTCAGTCAGATCGATAGAAGAAAGGAGATCGCCCCTCCTAACACCGTCAAGAATAGATTTAAGAGTCTGCATCTTAAATTTCCGATACACCACGTACCGATTTAACCGTTTAGGTCCAGAATGGGTCTCCACCCCCCCCCCGAGGACTTAGGCACCAGAAAAACCCGAGAATAGAATCCCGTCCCAATTTCGTCAGCAGGGACCAGTTGGATAGCCCTGATGGAAAGGAGATGCTGAACAGCAGAGGCCATAAGAGCCCCCCTTTCGGTGTCACGAGAAATCGGGCAGCAGACAAAGGTGCTCGGGGGAGGGGAAAGGAATTCAACCAACCCTGATCTTAAGGTGGCCAGGACCCATTCATCCGAAATAGACTTCTCCCAAATGGCAGCAAAGAGGGCCAATCTGCCGCCAATGGGAGGGTCAGAGATGCGACTAGTGACGGCGCCGTTTGGGCCGTTTGGACATGAAGGGTTTTCCCCGGGACAGTCTATCCTGGGAACCCCGGGACCTCCCAAAATTGTGGAATGGCCGCGGAGGGAAAAAGGCGGGAGAAGTAGAAGGACCCCTACCGTCAGAAGCCCGAGATTGAGGCCATGCAGGATAAGGTACATAACGGGAATCCCCCCTACGAAAAACTGGAGCCAAAACTTTCTTCTTGTCACGAGTCTCTGTCAAGAAGGGGTCCAAGGCATCCCCAAACAATCGGTCCCCTCCAAACGGAACAGCAGCCAACCGCCACTTATGCCTGGCATCCGCCTGCCAGTGGCGGAGCCAGACCAAACGACGAGCAGCCACTGAAGAAGCCAACGACTTTGCTGCAAAACGGGTGGCGCTCAAAGTCGAATTTGCTGAGAACTGGACAGCTGCAATAATCTTATTGAGGTCTTGCTTAATCCGCGCGTCATCCAGAGAAAGCTTCTCCTGCAGCTGGCGGAGCCACAGCAAGGTGGTACGATTGAAGAATGAAGCTGTAGAAGATGCCTTGATAGCCCATGCCGCCTCCTGATGGGCCCTCTGGAGGACCAGGTCAGAATGACGCTCCTCAGGCCGCAATCCTTCATCAGGGCCCCCAGGGACATTAGCATTAGGTAAGAGAGAAGCCACGGGTGCATCTACAGAAGGCAGTTGCAATAGCGAGTCCAGGTCAGAAGCGACGTTAAAGTTTTTTCTGTCAATAAACGAGGGCAGGGGAGCCGAGCCAGGAGAAACCCACTGCCGCTTGACTGTGTCCAAAATTAAAGGCGGAGCAGGAATTGTGGTGACCTGTTTAGCCGGCTCTGCAAACATAGGATCTAGAGTCCCTGGAGGAACTGAAACAGGGGGCTGGACCACTGGAGATGATAGCTGGCCGTGTTAATGGCCTTAAAGAGCAAGGATTTAAATAAGGCCTGCGGGAACAAGCCAGACACCACTGGCTGGTCCGGCGGAAGATCCTCGTCGTCAGACAAACCGGAATCCTCAGCATCATCAACGTCGGACAAGGTAGACGGTTGAGTGGCCTGAGAGACAGGCGGAGAAGAAGGCTGTCCAGAAGCCATCTGCTCTGTAGAGTGATGTCGCTCAAGAGAGGCAGACCTTACCGAACCGGCTCTGCTAGGAAGGAGGGATCTTATAGCCAAGGATTTCTGCACCGCAGCTTCGATGAGCTGTTGCAACAGGTCAGTAGATAACATGTCAGGTAAGGCAGGAGAAGCAGCAGGCACAGTGATGGTTGCTTCCTGTGTCGTGGTTGGAACTGGAACGACGGTCGGAGTAGAAGATTCAGCACCCCACAGCGCCATTCCGAGGGAAGGGTTGAAACAGTTTATGTTTAGGATGTGAGGGGTTTTCAGATATTTTTTCAGCCCTCCTTCTGATCAGCGCAATATATGGTTTTCTATGGAAGGCAGTTATTCGCAACTATTCTTTCTGCAGTCTTGACTATCCATTGGAGTTTGCACCTGTCATGTTTCATTGATGCTCCAAACTAGACAGTTATAGAAGTACAACTGACACTCAATAATTCCTCCGTAAAACTGTATCAGCAATTCCTGGGCAGTCTGAACTTCCTAAGTTGATGCAGGAAGAATATTCTTTATTGTGCCTTTTTAATGATGTTCTGAAGAGCCTGGATAGCTCTGCAGATAAGGCATTGTAATTTAACACCAGCTGTCTGCAAGTAAAGTAAGTTCGAATCTTGCCAGGCTCAAGGTTGACTCAGCCTTCCATCCTTTCTAAGGTAGGTAAATTGAGGACTCAGTTTGTGGGGGCAATAAGCTGACTTTGTATAAAATATACAAAAGTATGAAGGCTATTGCTTAACGCACTGTAAGCCACCCTGAGTCTCCGGAGAAGGGCGGCATATAAATCAAATTAAAAAAAACAAAGTGTCCATTTCACTTAAGTGTCCTAGGAGATTACTGAACCAAAAAACCTGAAGCACTCTACTGCTGATCCCTTACTGTTGAATGGAGTAAGAGGGGGTAAAAATTATCTGATTCCTTGAAGTTTACCTTCTTCCATGAAGTCCACAATTCAAAATAAAACCCTGGTATCCTCACAGAAAGTTATCACTTCCTCAGACAATGTTCATGTCAA
Organism: Arizona elegans; assembly: GCA_022577455.1. Lineage (NCBI taxonomy): Eukaryota > Metazoa > Chordata > Lepidosauria > Squamata > Colubridae > Arizona > Arizona elegans. Next base: position 54,040,063 of record JAKOOJ010000002.1, on the reverse strand, counting down.
TAGGAGCAAATTTTCTGGCAAAATTTTAACAAATCCCTCAGCATCTGCAGAGAGATTATCCTATCCACCCCTTTCCACAAAAGGTGAATTACTGAACAATGCTGTTAGACAACATTCTGCTGATGTAATAGGGCAGAGTACTATTGCTGTTTCGCTGTCATTAAGTCAATCTACCTTAAGATGGGTTCTTATCTATGAATTATGGATCACTGCTCTGGAAAGCAAGAACAGAATCCTTATCAAATGTTCATCAAATGAACATCAAATATTCATTAAAATCTAACAATTAAGGTAACATAAACTACATCATTGATGCATTTTAGAATGCAATCAATTAGTTTTTTTTTTATTTTCTCCTGAATATAATGTAATATATATGTGATTCCAAGGACACAATGAAGTCCTTGATTCAGTACTTTGATTTGCAGATACACATACATTTTCAAATGTAAGATATGGTAGTGTAATCTGCATATGCCACAAGATTAGTAATAAAAAATCCTTTCAATACAGGAACATGAGGATAAGCAAAATGTGGATTAACCAAATCTGATAGCATTCCTGATCACTGAATGTTGCAGTCCTTATCCTGCATCTGCTTTATTGCAAGTAAAAGATATGTTTGGTTGTGTTTTTTTTTTTGGGGGGGGGGGGGAGGGGGGGAACCAGATAAATAGGACTAAAGATTGTGGAGTTCTGGATTCAGTTTAGAAGTGACCTGAAGAGACAGATCAGCCATCTGGTTGGGCTTGTTTGTTTTTGTTGTCATCTAAGTAGTTGAATGGAGGCCCTCTGATTGCTGCTATTGTACCAACTTCCTGGCTTCCCTATTTTAACTGCTCAATTCTGTGGCCTGGCTGGGGGTGGAGTTTCCCAGACTTATGATACTGGGAGACTTTAAGATACTTTCTGTGGGTGTATGGTCAGAGGCATCTTGAGGGTTAATGGTATCACAGCAACCATGGACTTCACTCAAGTCATCAAAGGCTGAACACATAGCATTTAGATCTCTTTTTGTCTTGGAGCAGTGACATGAGAGGTGCTAAGATCAGTTCTTTGTCACATTACCTTACAGTTTTTCTAGTGTTTCTCCCTGCCGCAGGGAGGTAGGATTCATTTGATTGGTTCACCCTTAGTATCTGATAGACTCTGTTGGATTGCAGAGGTTTTTCTGAGGGTCTGGTGCACAGTTTGGCTAAGACTCTCATTGTCACTTGGTTGACAGTATGCCAATAGCCTAGGATTGGATTGTTCTTATGGATTGTTCTTATGGATTGTGCTTCTCCCTATCTGTGGATTCTGGAGAGTCTCTTGGTTTTCAGAATAAATCCAGGAGATCAAATACCTAAGAACACCTAATGGAAGAAGATGAAGAATTAATCTAACCAAACACAGATAACAACCTATATAAAGGATTACTATATGCTGATAAGAGCAACAAAGTGTGAGCATTGTTACAGTGTGAGAGAAAAAAACTTTACATAAATCCCATTTCTCTATTATGCCAACTTTGTGCAAGGAAATAGAAAGGTTTCCATCTTAAAAATAACAACAACAACAACAACAACAACAACAACAACAGATCCAGGCAATTACAGACCAATCAGCCTGACATCAATACCTAGGAAGAACCTGGAAAAGATAATCAAGGAACAGATCTGCGAACACCTAGAAGCTAGCAAAGTTATAACCAAAGGCCAATATAGATTTGTCAAAAAAAGATCCTGAAACAAATCTTAATTCATTCTTTGACAAAGTGACTAAATTAGTGGACCAGCAAAATGCTGTGGACATAGTATACTTATTCAAGACATACCACAACCTACTTCTTGGTAAGCTAGAAAAATGTGGGATAGACAGCATCACCACCAGATGGATTTGTAATTAGCTGACAACCCGTACTCAAAGCTTAATGGAACTACATCTGCATGGAGGGAAGTGAGCCGTGGGGTACACCAAGGTTCTGTCTTAAGCCCAGTGTCCTTCAGTATCTTCATAAACAATTTAGATGAGGGAATAGAAGGGGAACTTATCGAATCTGCAGAAGACGCCAGAAAATAGGCTCAAGGTCCAGATAGATCTTGACAGACTTGACCAGTGGGCCCTATCTAACAAAATGAAATTCAGTTGCGAGAAAAATAAGGTTTTACACCTAGGCAAAAAACCCCAAATGTATAGGTACAGCTTAGGTGAAACTTGGCTCAATAGCAGTAAATGTGAGAGGGATACTGGAGTCCTAGTGGACAACCACTTAAATATGAGTCAGCAATGTGCTGCAGCTGCCAAAAAAGCCAATGCAATCCTAAAATGCATTTATTTATTTATTTATTTATTGGTTCTATTTATATGCCGCCCTTCTCCGGAGACTCAGGGCGGCTTACAATGCGTTAAGCAATAGCCTTCATACTTTTGTATATACCTGCTTAGTAGGGCTTTTGGCCCCCCCAAGCGGTGTTCTTTTTTATACAAAGTCAGATTATTGCCCCCACAAACCGGATCCTCATTTTACCCACCTTGAAAGGATGGAAGGCCGAGTCAACCTTGAGCCTGGTGAGATTTGAACTTGCAGTAATTTCAGGCAGTTGGTGCTATTTAACAGCACTTTAGTCTGCTGTGCCACCAAGGCTCTAATAGAGGGATAGACTCAAGATCATGTGAAGTGTTAGTATCGCTTTATAAGGCCTTAGTAAGACCACACTTGGAATACTGCATCCAGTTTTGGTCACCACAATATAAAATAGATATCGAAACTCTGGAAAGAGTGCAGAGAAGAACAACAAAGGTGATTAGGAGGTGGAGGCTAAAACATAGGAAGAACCGTGGTAGGAATCAGATGTGTCTAATCTAGTGAAAAGAAGGACTAGGGGGCGACATGATAGTGTTCAATATCTGACGGGCTGTCACAAAGAGGGGGTAAAACCTATTTTTCAAAGCACCAAAATGCAAGACAAGAAACAATGGTTAGAAATTAATCAAGAAGAGAAGCAACCTAGAACTAAAGAGAAATTTCCCGACAGTGAGAATAATCAACCAGTGGAACAGCTTGCATTCAGAAGTTGTAGGTGTTCCATCACTAGAGGCTTTTAAAAAGAGACTGGACAGCCATTTGTCTGAAATGGTATAGGGTCTCCTGCTTGAGCAAAGGGTTGGACTAGAAGACCTCCAAAGTCTGTTCCAACTCTGTTACTCTGTTAAAATCCTCATTTTGATTCTAACCAGGGCCTGCAGTAATACAACTATTCTGTAGTAACTTAACAGTTCAGTTATTTTCTTGATGGTATCTTATAACCGCAAGTAGGTAACGCATGTAGAAAATTTCCTGAGTTCTGGCTGGAGGAGAACAGTGCATCTAAACAGATAAATACGGCTGCTGGTTTTAACTTAGTTTATATGTTTGACTGTTTTGATCAAAGAAAAAAGAACAAATACTTTTCAGTGCCATTGTAACTTTGAACAGTCACTAAATGAACTATTGCTAAGTCGAGGACTACCTTTATTGGAACTATCAGGGGCATTAACCTTTTTCCCCACGGATAACTTCTCAGCCAATTAATCACTTCCACACCTTGAGCTATTTAGTAAGAATGCTTCCCCTAATCAAGAAAGTAAGGAACAGCCCATTTACTGCACTCCATCAAATACTTCTCCCCTCTCTTCTGTACCTAAAAAAACCATAGCAACATGTGTTTTTAATAGGTTTAAATTACAAAAGGAAATTTCCGTTTTTTGTTGTGATTACTTTCCACTGGATAACCTTTTAAGTAATGAAACGGAGCGAATGTAAGCAAAATATCTCTAGTTTCTTGTCATTTTTAAAGTACTATGTACCAAGAATGCCTTGCTGTTCATTAAGAGAATTGTCTAATGGAAGCAGTCTCCCAATCGAGTTTAAAGAATGCCCTGCCTCTGCTACCACATATGTGACAGTACCTTGGAAGGCACTACAACATTCAGTTCCTTTATTGTCTCTTGTCAGCTTTAGTTCTTTCTTTTTTCTTTTTTTCTTTTATTTCAATCCAGACAACTTCTCAGGTATAGGTAATCCTTTATGACAGTCAATTATTTTACTTCACCTCATAAAAATTGCTTCTTTTGAAAACTCAGTACAATAATTAACAATGTAATGCACATGCATAATGTTAGCTGTTCCATTCATCTTGCTGTAATCTGTTGGCATGTATCATGGTCAAGTCCATGTTTCTCAAATATCATTCAGAATATTTATTCCTTCATGGAGAAAACAATGAAATAATTTCAACAGAAGAGTTACAAATTTATGTAGGTACAACATGGTATTTTATGTTTAATTCAAAGCTCCTTTAACTTACTTTCATCAGTAATATTTTTTATGAGGAGCATTAAAGAGCTTCTTAGTTTTATTGAAGAACAGAAATGCTCAAATTGAAGCATCTGAATAATATTACAACAGATTACTGCAACCAAGAACACATAAAAGTATAAAGCATGATTAATAAGCTTCAGTGATACTGTTCAAACTTTTTTTCTTCCTACTGTCTCCCTGCAAATTCAGGGTCTGCTTTTTTCTTGGATCAAATAAGTTTTGATCCATTTAGTTGCAACAGGAATTGACCAACCAGTTTACTGCCCAAGCCTGACATGAACTGAGAGAGAGTAATTGGCCCAATTGCCTTTCATACTTTAGGCAAAACTAGAACTCACAATTTCCTGGTTTCTAGCTGGGTCCCTTAACAACTAGATCAAACTGGCTCTCTAATTGTGTTCACACAATCTATTAATTAAATTCTTGGATTCACCCAAGACTCTAAATGTAATGTATTAAGCAGTTCCTACCTCTATGACTACTATATAACTCAAGGGTAATTCATACCAGAACACTGATTCAACTTTGATACCCTTGCTCATTGGCAGCATTGTTATCTGAACAAATCTAAAACAAACCTGCCAGCTACATTTTAACCAAACATGTTATGCTTATCCAGCCATCACAGCTTAATACAATTGACTTGCTCACACAACACATAATGTGTTTATTTATCCACTGTGTTTTATTAACTATAGTTATAAAGTTCCATGTATTATTAACATCACCATTGGCTGGCTCATAAATCACACTAATCCTTAATAAGGTTTCTTTGATTTTTGCTAGAATTGTATGAATTTAGGTATTGTAGCTTATGGTATAGACCAGGGTGTCAAACTCGCGGCGTCACTTTGTCGTCATATGATATATCCTGACTCCCCCCCTTTGCTAAAATGGGGGTGGGCGTGGCCAGCATGTGACGCATCTGGCCCATGGGCTGTGAGTTTGACACCCCTGTGTAGACTATCTTTAGTAAAATATAGGTAAGCAAACAATGGCTTAGCATTTGAGACTAGAACCAATTTTGGTTTATGACAGTGGCAGAGGGTCTACTGCCCATAGACACCAATGTGCTTGTGAGTATGTGTTCTTGAAGTCATCTGATTCTATGCCTCAGTTAAATCTACTTTTGGTAATTGGATGACTTGTAACTGGCCACTTCATTGGATAGCCAATATCTAAGGGCACCCAAAACATTTTCTCAAAATTCTAAAACTCTCCAGTGATGTGAAATGGTTGGGTACCGTTGTTAAATAATCTCCATCAACCAGCTCTCTTTCCAATGTGTCTGGACAAGAAATTCCAACATTCCCTCTCTGAAAAAATCAGTTGTAGTCCCAAAATACATAGAATGCACGAGTTGGGAAGAGGCCAAGAAAAAATGCTGTACTAGAATTCCATATCACACTGAATATAATTATTTTAAAAGGAAGAAATATATGTTTTCTTCATAACATGATCCATTTCAGCTACCCAAAGACATGCTCTGTCTCTTTATACTGCTTGATAGTTTAAATTTCATTGTAGAATTGTGGCTAGAGAACAACATATTGACATAATTTTCCATTAACTTTGGTTAGGTGAGGATAGATAGTAGATACAGTATATTCTTCCAAATCATTTTACGAAATATAGCAGCAACCACACCTCTTAAAAAGCTACAAAGAAATGTGTGTACTCAGGGTATGGCTGAAGCAACAGCAGAGGAGGAAAGGAAAAAGAAAGTTAGCATTAAAGATATTTTCCTCTTTGGGAAACTTTGGGAAACCATCCTCACTGAAACGTATCTCTGCTTTGTTTCCTTAGAAAATCTGCGTCTGAATCCCAATTGGCAGTGGACAAATGCAAATGCCAATGTTTCCAATGGTTCTGTCCATTTCCTTAAACACAGACATACATACACACAAACTATAAATAAACTAGCAATAATTAAATAATACAAAGTGTTACAAGATAAACATTTTGAAAAAATGGTGGAAAGTGGAACGATAGATAGGACTATAGCCAGTACAATAAGGTCACATATTTCTTCAAAGTCAGCAAAAGCATTTTGTCAGAGTAGAAGAATGATAACACTCACATATGATTTTATGTTAGAAATTGGTATGAGTGTATGAAAGGATTTTATCCATATCCTGAATTTGCAGGGCCAGAACATAAGAAAACCTAAAACTAATTAGTGAAGGTATGATGAACAAGCTCCATTGAAGGATACATAATTCAAATATTGTTCTTTAAAAAAGCAGTCTGCTTGTAAAGAAAGCATAATGCATAGAAACAGCTTTTTCAAAAATCAAGTAGAACATAATTAATTATGATATTTTCTTGAAAATGGGAGCTTGATTTGGAAATTGTTTTGGCAAATTGTGCTAAAAATTGGTAATGCTGCAATTGATTACTTTACCTTCTTTCATATCCTATGGGTGTTCTGTTAATAACAACAGGATCTCAGGAGGTATTATATGTCTATTCTACAAATTTCAGAAAATAAAAAATAGGATCTATTAGTCACATTTATTCTAGTCAAAGCAAGTCTATTCAGTTAAGATTTCCTCTTAAAACAAGGCACATTACAGGCTAAAACATCAACTGGTTTTATAAATGCAGTTACTGACTTTGCTATTGGAAAAAATATAATCAAAACTGAAAATATTATTTCAATTAATACCCATGAAACAAATTTCAAATATTTTCTCCTATGTGGTTGGTACATGTGCCTTTTCAGGCACAAAGACATAGATAGGCTACCTAGCATTTAATATGAAAAAGTAACTTTGCTATATTCAGTATGTCTTTTCACATCACTGACTACTTAGATTATAAATGTTTTAAACAGCTGTTATACACAAACACAAAGACATAATGCTATTCAAACACTAGAGAGAATTGCAATTATGCTACATTTGATAGGTAACCTTTTCATTTGTTTTGCAATTAACTGAACGACTTCTCAATCTGCAAAACACAGTGCTGTTAATGTGAAATGCCATTTGAACATTCTTCAATAATCACAATATTTTCACAGGTGAATGTTTTATTAACAGCAATTCACATCTGAAGATCACAAAGATGAATAATGTGCCAAAACATGCAGAAATAACTTTGACACAAAACACCACAACAGTATAGCTGCACACCTATCACTACAATATTTAAAAGGAATGAGAAACAGTCCACGTGACAAGAGAAAAATTAAACAAAGAGGGAAACGTCACTCACCTAAATGTATTGATCCACACTCATAGTATGGTGGTTGAAAACAATGGATTGCAAGCCCAAATTTCCTCTTCTACGTTTGACATAAAAAACAGAAGACTATCTTAGCTTGCACTGCTGTCTCTCCTGTGCAGCTAATCCTGGCCGAGTGTTCCTCATTTGAAGGGAGAAAAAGACTACCGTACAGTGGAAGGGGGATGGAGGAGAGAGAGTGGAGCAGCAGCAGCCACCAGCTTGTGCTCAATCAGTAGCTGCTCTGACTCACTCTGCTGCCAGCAGAAGCATCAGGAGTTCTGTTTCCCTGGTAAAGTTACAGTACAGAGAAGAAAGAAAGAATGTTGTGCGTGTGTGTGTAGTGTGAAGCTGTTGCAGTCTGACTCCAGCATCATCTGTGCTGAGAGTTCAAGGATCAGTGAAACAGCTGTTTGTGAGAGACTTAACTAGCTACTGTATGGGGAGAAGATCTTCTCCTTATCCTTTCATTTGATCACTCTAACATTCTTGTTTCCTCTACAAATATTTATGTAATGCAAGTCCCCCATACCTCACTGGAGCCTGGAGTTTATTTTTTACACAGTGCCAGAGGGGATGCCACAGAAAGCCACCAAGTTCAATTTCCAACACAAGCAGTGATATAGCAGTTATCCCAAACCTTGTGTGTGTATGTGTCTGTCTGTCTGTCTGTCTGTCTGTCGGTACATTATTGATTTGGGGTGATGGTCATGGTGTTGAACTTTGTTGGTGGAAGCCATCCCATACAATCAGAATTTTGGCTGATCTGACAAGAAAATAGATCCCATTTTTAATTTGTTACTTGACTGCCTTATCTTATACATCTGGGCTGTAAATTCTTCAATGTGCATAAACTTTTCATGAAGTGCATATTCTGAGATAAATTCTATAATGGTATTGTTAATACTTCTTTACGTTTGTGCCATCTAATGTATGACCTACAAGCTGTTTCTGGGTAGACTTTCCAGTGCCACACGCAGAGCAGTCTTTTGTTTCTTTCTGTCATCCCTAGTGTTGCCACTTGGAAATGACATAAAAATGATAATTACCCTATTACACAAATGATAAAGATCATGCCAATTGCATACCATTTAATGAACATGCAACAGATAACCTTTCTCCAAACTAATCCATTAAATGAAGGTTTATTGTGTTTGTTTGCCCTGCGTTTGAAGAAAGTTGTTTCACATTATCTCTTCAATATTGCAGAAGGCTTGTCCTTACAACAACCCACATAAAAACATATCTTGCAGAGCTACTAAGATCATGCTGCCAGCAGCATCCCCAAGGGTGTGAGATGAAACTGGCAAAATGGTGGATGGAGCCTTGTGATCCATACCCTGGTTTTTCACGAAAATGTAGGGCAAGGCTTTTGTTGCAAGGTTCTATCTGCCATCTTGTCAATTCTGTCTGCCCCACATACTCCACTGTTCTTCTATCCTTATGAAATTATATCCTCTATTGAGGAGTAATTTCCTACTCCATAAAAACCAGGTCATTAACGATACTATCAAATGTCAGTGAAAGAATAAATACAAGAAGGAAGTTTGCTCTAAAGCAGTTGAAAGAAAGCAAGATTGCCAAAGCGAATCTGGATTTTAAAAAGGGGGGCGGGAATTGTTTTAAATTTAAATTTACTGTACTAAATGCTTTGTATCTATTAGAAAATTCCATCATTCAGTATGTTACTTAGCTATACTGATGTATGGCTTCTCTCTGTGGTATTAATGAGTCAAGCTAGCAGACCATTATGGGAAGCACAACTTCTCCTTGCACATCTATCTTGGCCACACACCTGACAAGCTCACTACCCAAACACCATATTCTTTAAAATCAGTTCTGATTTCTATTACTGGCTGTCAGATATATTTTAAAATACAGGAACACAGACTACAGTTGATAAAAACATGATCCTTCTGATTGAAAAGGCAACCTTACTTTTCTATGCCCCCTAGGCATTGGTTTTCCAGCTCTGTAGCCTTGCAAATAATGCATTTATGATGACAGTCATTTGTAGTGCTCTGTCGCCCTTCCCCCTCCTTTTTTATGGCAGAAGGAAAGAACTCACAAGAGGGCTTCACAGAACTGCACATTCCCATTTCTCCTAACGCTTAGCAACCAGAGCAAGCAAGAGGATTCTTCGGGCACTCTGTGTGTGTGTGTGTTTGTGTGTGTCTCTGTGTATGTGTATGTATGTGAGAAAGGGGGGGGGGAGGGAGGGAGATCTGTACTAGTATAATTAATGCACATGAATGATTTCTGGAAACAAGTTATGGTTTAAAATTAAAAAATGAGAGATGTCCAAAGATGATCTATGCAACCATATTCATGAGATCTATTTATAAATATATTCTTAGGTTTTGTTTTCCCTCTTCTCCTGTGTTTAAGTATAAACGAATAAGGCAATTTTGGATGGAGATGTAAGTATCTCTCAGCATAAGTGAAATTATAAGTCAGGGCCATGTGTATCTAAATCACATATTCAAAGCATAGTAAATAATATTACAGGTAACTACTTCAATCTGTTGCTTCTCAAACATATAATTATACTGTAACTCCTCTAATACTGCAGATTTTTATTTTGTCATTTGGAAATTTTGTCTGGAAATTATTAGTCTTCTGAAACATAATTTGGAAAAAGTTTGTAGATACTTACTTACTTATCTGTATATGCCCAGTTCACAAGACTCTGTGCAATTTGTAAGAATCTTAAAATAGACTCTAAGCACTACAATCCATCATCTCAAATCTCTTATGAAATAATTATATCAAAATACAAAATTGTAATAAAAATATCAATGGCAGCCTGGTTTAACTATGAAAGTCTAAAAGAAAAAGAAAAAAATTCCTACAAATCCAAAATGCATTGCAAAAACTCAATCACATCAAATCATTTTGATGATGGCCCTTTAAAAGGCCAAGAAAGAACCCTGCAGGAGAATGACCAAGGACAAGGTGTCTATTATAAAGGGTTCACCAGAGAAAAATTCCCTTAATTTCAGTGATTGAGTTGATCCTAAACATCTCTCAGGAAATAATCCAGAAAGGTAGAATCCACCAGGAGGTGATGGTCGCTAACATTTCCTGAAGTAAAGCCATAAAAAGCTTTATATGTTAAAACCAGCATTCTGAAATAGACTCAGAATCCTGTAATAAAGAAATTGACTTAAAAAATCCCTAAATTCTTAATGAAAAATAAATAATATTTTTCTTTGCTCATGTACAGTGATGAATTCTTTTTATAATAATTTTATAAAGCATTACAGTTAAAATGACTAATACAAACTGTAAAATAAGTGAATAAAAATTAGAAAATGCAGAAGAGAAAGAAAAAACAGAAAGGAAAAATATTTAAAGAAATAACTTCCCTTTCGTAAGAAGAAGTAACAATCATTTTAGTGACTTATCGAATTCTCCTAAAGTACAACGAACAATCTCTTCTTCATATAATATCTTACGTTTAAACACATCTTTAGGGTATCATTGTTCTGCCCTGGTCAGCAAAAGTTCATAAAGGTTACCACAGAAAATAACATGTTTATTTTAATCTTGATCAAATAAACCAACTTTATATTCTTTCCTTTTACTTTTAACAATCCTAATCGTTTTATACTTCTCCCCTTTACTTTTAACAATCTTGACCCTTAATTGCCTCCAATAAAGTCCTGGGGCTTGATTTCTTCTCATTTACTCTTTTCCTAAATAATAATTTGTATTGAATTTTAAAATTACAAAGATAAAAAAACCTAATACAAATAAGGAAAATATAAACAAGCAGAAAAAAATGGAAAGTGCGAAAGGGGGGAAGGAGCAGTGGGGAAAAGGGGAAATACATAAAAAAGAAAAGAAACAAAGGAATATAAAGAACTTCCCCCTCCATCAAGACAAATACAACATTTTCAACAGCCTAACATTTTCTCTAATATTTCAACCAAAACTCTCTTCATCCTATATCTCATGTTTTATCCACTCGCAAATAATAAAGCCTATCTCATTTCTTTCTTTTTTTTTCTTAGCCCCTTCTCACAAAATTCTTCACAATTTCAATAGATCCCTTTGTAAATCTAATATAAGGAAGTTTACTTTATTTGGTTTGGTAAAAAATCAACCAGTTTCATATTTATAGCTAGGGTAGCATCTTCTTCTATCATTTTAATATCCACTTTCAAATCTGACTCATTCCTTTCCAGTAAAACTTGCTTTTTTTCCATCTCATCTTCCAAACACTCTCTATCTATAATGGCAGACATTTTTAAATTAACTTATGTTAATTGTTCACAAATATACTTTAATATATCCAACATTAAAGTATTTTGTTTTTTTCTGTCATTAGCTGGTCAAATTTAAGTACTCTTCTCATTTAATTGTAATCTTTAAGTCCTTCTGGTTCTTTCTAGTTCCTTCTAGTAGCCAACCTGAAAAACCCCATCTATTTTTTTTTTTTAAGTATTGAAATAGTAGTATTTTCCCATGAGAAAGAGTCTCACAATTACTTTCAAAATCTTATTTCAAATTCATTAGTCCATCTACAACTTTTCAAAATCAATATCCTAATCCCACTTTTCCTGTTTATTTGAAGAATGGGCTTTAATTAGAATCACTTCCAAATGGAGAAACTTTGGATTTGTGGCCAGAATGATTCCCGGAAAATTCCATTCTTGACTCTGAATAGGGCTAGGCTCCCGTTTTTAGACATCATCCTCTATTGGGGAGTCCTTCTAAATCACAGCACCTGCTGTGGGAGCACATGGAAGCTATAGCTAAAAGGGTTTACACAGTTACTTTTTCAATTAAGAGAGGCTGCTCATAGTTACTCCTGTTCTAGTCACCTCCCAACTGGATTACTGCAATATGTTCTATGTATTTAAAAAAAAACATTTGAATGAAACAGCTGGTGCAGAATGGTTTGGACAATGATAGACGTACTGTACCTCAATATAATGGGGCAACTGGGTAACCGCAGTACTTTGGGAGCTGCACTGGTTATTAGTCAATTGCCAAGTGCAATTCAAGGTGCTAGATGTTATCTTTAAGGTCCTGCCTAACTCCAGACATGGTTATCTGAAGATCCACCTTTTTCTGTATCCAACTGTATCCAAATGCCTATCCAACTAGATCAAACAGGGACAATTCCCTTCGGGAATTATGCTTATGGGAGTGTCGCTTTGGAGATAGGCATTCTTAATGGCTGTCTCTATTCTTTGGGACTTTCTCCCAGTAGGGATTGAGTCAGCTTTATTCCTCCTAGGCTTCGGGGAAGGGTTTGAAATTCTATCAGTTCTATATTGCAAAGGAGAAAGGTGATCTTTGACTGGAAAGTGGAATTCGTGCCCTATAACATTTGTGGGTGTTTGTTTGTTTCTTTTAAATGTTATACTTATATGTGCATGTGGTTTCTTGGGGTATTCTATATGTCTTTATTGTTAATTATCTAGCATCTGCAAGAATATACAACAAACAAAAATGTAAATATGTAAATAAAAAAAAAGGCTAACAGAGCACTGCTAATTTTGCCACTGGCAAATCTGGAGTCTTTCTTAAACAAAATACGCTAACTGAATCTGCAGAAACTTAACTTACTTTATAAGGCTGGCACTATTATTAGAAAACAAATGGATTGTCAGACCTGGATAACTAAAGCAACATGTATAATGTAACCACCAAAGCCAATATTCTTAAACAAAAGATGATGAAAAATGCTTAGTAAAATAATATCCTCCCTGTGATCTGTCTAAGCTATATAAAGTAAGGCCATAACATTTTCTCTGGCTAAGATGGTATGTACGAGGTGACTTTTTTTTATCAATATATGTCTGGAAATATTAGTGTGGGTGGATAAATAGGGATTGGAGACAGGAAGCAGATTTGCAGACAGTTGAAGAAGATATGAAATATCCTCATGGTGTGTGCATTCATTCCAATGTCATGTCTAATGAACAGGTTTTGCAGATCTTTGTAGTCCTTCAAGTATCATAAAATCTTAATAAATATTTCTATTATCTCATCATACATCTTAATCTCCTACTAAAGCAAAGCTCATTTTTATATTCAATTATAAATTCAATTATAAATCAAAGTTCAATACCGCTCTATCAATTTTTTCCCTTGCTCCTTTTAACATCATTAAACACGAAAATAATCTAATCTATTAATCTATATATTTACCTTACAATTTTATCACCTCAAATCTTAATTTCCAAATGTATACAACTCAATTTTTATTTCAATTTATTAAACAAAATTTCTTCCTATTTTTCTCATTTTCTAGACCCAATTCATCCTATCATGTTCTTAAACTTTTACACAGACATCTCAAAATTTACCATTCATTTTAATTATCACCCAACGTTTTCTTTTTCACCCCTTATTAATAATTATTCTTCAATGTATTCTCCTCCTCCTCCTCCTCCATCACTCCACTCCAGTGCCTGGAGGCCGTGCGGATCTGGATGGGGAGTAACAGGCTCCGACTCAACCCTTCCAAGACCGAGTGGCTGTGGCTTCCGGCATCCCGATATAGCCAGCTGGTGCCTTCGCTGGCTATTGGGGGCGAGTTATTGGCCCCCACGGATAGGGCTCGCAACTTGGGCGTCCTCCTGGATGCACAGCTGTCTTTAGAAGAGCATATGACGGCCGTGGCCAGGGGGGCTTTTTATCAGGTCCGCCTGATTCGCCAGTTGCATCCCTTTCTGGATCGGAATTCCTTACGCACAGTCACTCAGGCACTCGTCACTTCCCGCCTGGACTACTGCAATGCTCTCTACATGGGGCTCCCCTTGAGGAGTACCCGGAGGCTCCAACTGGTGCAGAATGCGGCCGCGTGGGGGATTATGGGAGCGAGGGGTCGCTCCCATGTGACATCTCTCCTGCGTGAGCTGCATTGGCTTCCAGTGGTCTTCCGGGTGCGCTTCAAGGTGTTGGTTACCACCTTTAAAGCGCTCCATGGCATAGGACCTGGGTATTTGCGGGGCCACCTTCTGCCGCCGATAGCCTCCCACGCCCACTACGCTCCCACAGAGAGGGACTCCTCAGGGTGCCGTCGGCCAGGCAATGTCGGCTGGTGACCCCCGGGGGAGGGCCTTCTCTGTGGCAGCCCCCGCCCTCTGGAACGACTTGCCCCCGGAGATAAGAAGGATATCGGATCTCCGGGTCTTTCGCCGTGCCCTGAAAACTCTTCTTTTCCAGCAAGCAGGGCTGGCGTGAACCCCACCCCTTTTTAGTTTTTAATGGTTATTAATTGTTTAGTTTTAATTTGTTAATGGGTTTTAATTCGCACTGTTTTAATTTGGGCCAAAGTATATAATTCTTTTAATTAATTTTAAATTTTGTATTGTTATGTATTTTAGTTTTGGCTGTGCACCGCCCTGAGTCCACTAGGAGAAGGGCGGTATATAAATTGAATAAATAATAATAATTTGGCTGGTTTCCAGCATAACATATTTTGGCTGAGTTTTCAGCATATTCTCCTACATGACTCCACCTGTTATTTGGCTGCTTACCAGCATTTTCCCTTGTTTTGGCTGATTTCCAGCATGCTTTATTTTGGCTGATTAACAGCATTCTCCTCCATAACTCCACCTATTATTTGGCTGATTTCCAGCATTACATTATTTTGGCTGAGTTCTCAGCATATTCTCCTCCATTAACTCCAACTACTATTCTACTAACTTATTTTAAGAATATCTTTTTCAATATGTTGTCTATTAACCCACTGTTTCCAACTATACTCTTCCAGGGTGTGTCCCCATCTATTTCTTAATATTAATCGTTTCCAACATGTGTTAAATGCAATCACAATTATGACTTCCATCTGTGTACCTTAGTATATCATCTATAATCATTAACAATTAATCATAATTATCATCCACCACTTTGTTATCAAATTAAAACTAAAACATATTACCACAAGTTATGCTTTTATGTAAATATCACTTTTAGTCACCTTAACTTCCCACTTCTATTTTAATTATCTTTCTATCTTTATTTACCATAAACACCTCTTGTTTTTATTGAAAGCTCACTTAAATTTTGAACAATTTAAACAATTAAACATTCAAACATTGCTATCTGATTTATCTATTTTACTTCCTCGTTTCCTTATCTGTCCATAAGCATTTCAATTCAAAGGCAATACTTCCACGCTTAAAACTCTGCATATCCTTTTTAATTCTATTATAAAATCTGTTTCCAGTAAAACATCAGCTTCTCCACTTCTGTCCCTGCGCCAAGTCTTTTGTTGCTGCGCCAGTTAGTTAAAAGTTTATTAGTCATTGTATTTCTTCTTTCTTTATAAAGCCATTAAACGACAGAATAGGAATCTCCAAAGTTCAAAAAACCATAGTTCTTCAAAGTAATCCACAATATGTAACGAGTCAAATAGGTTCTTTTCAGGAAAAAACAAGTTTCCACAATCAACACTTTCACTTAGTCACAGCTTCAATCGCCATTTTGAAACATTTATGTAGCAATCCATTTGATCTCTTTGTCTGGCTTTTAGAGATGGCAAATCGTTAATTATCGCTTTTCTCTTTTCAAATTCATTTCGGTTTTAACAAGAAAGTTCAAATATCCAGCTCTATTTAGTTATTAAGCAGTTCATTCCAATCAATCAGTGGTGAAGTAAAGTTCTTAAAGGGTCTTTAACTTCTTTGTTTTAAAAAATCTTCAAGCCCCTCAGATCATTAGCTGCAAGATAAGGCTGGGGATCTTATTTATAAATAACCTTATTAACACGTTGCTTCTCGCCTGGGTTGGTGTCACTCACCTGGCTCCGAAGCACATCGTCCTTTCTTCCTTCCTCCTGCATGTTGCTTGTCCCGATTTGTTGCAGTCTCGAGGCAGCCGCCATGGCTGCCGTCCCCCGCCGACTTAGAGGGCTGCCTACGGCCTATGAGGAACTTGCCCGTTCCTCTCGGCCACCTAAGGAGTCCCTCTCTTTTCCCCTGTCCCTTCAGGACAGGGTAGGTCCGCAGACCTGTCAGCGGCAGTTAGCCAGTTGGGGTTTTGGCGGGGCTCATTGGAGCCCCGCCATTTCCCCGACTGCATCCCCGCGATGCCAAACCGGAGGCCTGTTTTATTAAGATGTTGGAATTGATGTTAAAATTGTTTGCACTCATTTGTTAAACTAGTATACCCATTTGTGACCAGACCAAGACTTTGTTCTTGAAAAAAAATTCTTTTTTATGTTTATGTTGGTAAAAAATAAAAAAAATTTACAAAAAAAAAATAAATCATATAATCTGACAGATCAGATAGTACCCTGAGATTTTTATGAACACACAGTGTGAAGTTTTATCAATTGTTCCTATCCTGTTATTAAGGTACAAGTCATTTGCAAACTGCAATTATTTTGCTCCCAAAGAAAAGCAAAGATGATGAGAAACACTTTTTGTCATTTCAACTGGATTAAGTCTCTGCATTAAGAACTGTTATGTGACAAAATAAAATCTAACTATGAAAGCTATTTTAGTTGTTGGGTTATAATGTATGTGGCATAATATAAAGGCATAACTATAAATGTATAACTTAATATATTTACATTTATACTTCTATAAACCCAGAAAGTGTTTTTATGGAAGAAATTTAAAAAGTAAAATAGGCTGTATTATGTATTAAATACATTGTTAAATTCATTCATTTCTAAAGAAAAAAAATCAGATTACTGAAAATGGGGAAAGCTTTCCAAAAGTAGCCACATCTTAAAAAAGAAATGCCCAAATTCCCCAAACTAGGCAATGGGAGCATTTGTAGGGCATAATAGCAATAGCACTTAGACTTATATACCGCTTCACAATGTTTTACAGCCCTCTTTAAGCGGTTTACAGAGTCAGCATATTGCCCCACAACAATCTGGGTACTCAGTTTACCAATCTTGGAAGGATGGAAGGAGGAGTCAACCTTGAGCCTGGTGAGATTCGAACTGCCAAATTGCCGGCTGTCAGCAGAAGTAACCTGTAGTATTGCATTCTAACCACTGCAGCTCTTATAATCATGCAACATGTATGATATAAAAACATGTACAAAAAAGTGCGGCTCTTATTGTGGTCAAATATACATCTGGCTTTCCCTCAATGGACACTGTCCCTAAGTATCTTCTAGTTTTGGTGAGGTATGGTTTATTCATAGCTCCTTAATTAGGGTATCTGTTTGTCTGTTGTTAATCCTTCTTATCTGGCTGCTGGAGAGGATGCATTGTTTCCTTGTCCTTGTTTCCTTCTTAGCTTTATTGCCTCTTGAATGATGTTTTAATGTGGTTTATCTCTATGTGTCTATTGATGCCTATTGCCTATTTGTCTCTTCCAAGAAATTAACAGATTGCATAGTGAAATAAAATGCATGAACCTCAAAAAGTACTGACAACCAAGTTAGTAGAGTTGAAGGGGAATAAAGTGAATAAACACAAGTTTAACAGAAATCGTGAAAAAGCAGCAAATATATACAACTGAGTATCTTGGCAGACCTGAAAATAAGAATATGGATGGTAAGTTATAAGACTTGCAAATGCTTATAGCTGATAAATTGGTAGATATGTAATAATAGTAATAATAGTGGTCTCTTTGCTAAAGGAAGCAAAAATGATTTTGTATAATAATGTGCTTCTATCTACTTTGTCATACTGAAGTAAGACCTGGAAATGTTAGTTTGTATGTACCAGTAATAGATTATCGAAGAAGCAAGTATGATAAAACAAGAAGAGATATGACTATGAATGAATGAGTGTTGAATTAAGTGTTTTAGTTAGATAAAAATAATTAATAAGACTCTTATTGAAAAGTAAATAAGAAATCAGCAAATGGATAGAAAGGAATTGAGGCTGAATAGTTGATGACATGTTCCATAAGAGAAATAATGTAAGTTTAATTGTAGAGCAAAAATTCATAGATGGATGTTGTAGAAGCAAGAATAGTTTTCAACAATAGTGATTGATATTGATGTAAACAAGGTTTATTGATACTTTTTCCTTACCTTCCCTGCCAGTAATTTTTTTAAACTCACAACTTATCATATACATTTTTTTCTGCACTGAATGATATTGCTTATCCCAAAAGGAACCACATGATAGATATGTAATACATGAAGTTTATAGCCTTGATCTGCTTTAGGCATTGTCACAAGAGCTAGTTTAAAAATGCCTTGAATAAAATCACTAACTTTAAAATATTATGCATACACATCATTACTGGAAAAAAAATCAGACTCAAAAGAGCTACTTCATATTCTCATTATTTTAAGTTGAAAGTCCAATCATCTAAATAAGGCCAATTTTTAAACATTATACTTCAAGCAATCTGAGTGACTTTTCAAATTGTCCTGGATAAGATAGCAAAAACTTCTCAATGTTTCTGAACACCTGTACTAGTATTGCTTTGCCTTTTTATCAAAAAGTAGGCTGTTCTGAACAATAAAATATTTAGATCTTATCACATGCTGTTTTCCTAGTTTCTTCAGAACTGTCAGATTTGGAACAAACCTTTTCTTAAACCATTTACTATATGCCACAGCATCCTTTGTCTTGAAGCACACATGGCTCCTGAGAACCAGAGCAATATACAAAATACTATTTTCAACATGGCCAGTTTGTTTGAAGCGAATATATTGTATATATTGTAAAAGTGACACTCTCTAATGTATTTTCTTCTGAACCTTTTTTCCAAATACTTTATCACCGATACAACTATTATTTTCTCAGAATCCAAAGTTTCAAGTATTTTAGAATTCATTAGCAATAGCTAAAAACATGCCGTGGCAATGTGTGGTGATTCAAGAAGCAGATACTGTTTAGGAGTAAGATATGAGTTCTTCCTGAAATCCATTTTAATTTCTAGTGACTAGTAAAATATGGATTTGAGTGATGAAAATGGAATATGCAGGAACACTGCAATTCTAATGAAGTACTAATTAATCTTCAGAAAGTTGTTCAAATAATGCTATATAGCAAGATTTCTATTTGCACTGAATGTTCCTATTACGACATAGAATGTAATGGTTCAGAGGGAGGGTAGATGGGAAGAATTGCAAAAGCACTTTACTAGAATTTGTCCTGGCACTAGTTGCAGAAATTTGCCATCTCCTTACTTCCTCTTGCATACAGGAAGAACATGGAAAGGAAGAAGCACCAAATGATGCAACTGAATATGGGAACATCATTGCAATTTAAGTAAAATATATTGCACTTATATTTTAGGGGACATACCCTACCACATACAAAATACTTGAAGATATTCTCCATCTTTTATCCCAGATTCGATAGAATATTTTTTATGGACATAGTTACATATGGTTAGTATTTTCATAAGAGTTCTTTCATTTTCACTATTTCCTATTTGGAATGGAATATTTGAAGAACAGAGAGCCTTCCTTAAATGGTAAAGGCTGTGCTGTGGAGCGCTTCAGATTAAAAGACAAAATGTGTACTAGAACAGGCAGAGTGGAAATGCAGCACTTTTTGTAACCTTTTAAAGAAACTGTGCAATCCCAGGAAAAGGGATGGTTAGTTTAAGGAGCTGCAGGTTAAGTGCTTTATTTGTACCCAGATGCATTCTGAAGTGTTGCACAGTACTAGTAAATACTAACCGTGAATTTATAAAGGTAGAATATTTGTAAGAACTATGAACCACTGAAATTGAGGAGGTAGCAACACCTAATAATAACTTTATTCGGTTGAAAATATACAGAACATTTAAGTATCAAATTTTAAATATCTGGTAAGCCAAATTCGGAATATATTTTATGTAAGATTTTAACTTTTCCATTTTCAGAATTTTTTTGATGCTTCTGTCTTAAATAGTTCCCTTGGCACTATTTCTTGTCTTTTCAATTCAGAATACACTTGCAACATTTTGCAGTGTTTTTAAGTTTTTCTATCATCCACACTTATTTAGATGCCATGTCTTCTGAGATATAATAATTTCCAAGATCTTGAACTCTTGGATTCCCTCCTTATTTTTACCTCTGAGACATATAGGATCCTGTTTTCTTTCACCCATAAACCTTTGTGGCTGAGAAAAAGCCATTAAGCCAAATATAATTTTCTGGTTAAAAAGATACTTCAGACTCCTGAAGTACCTAGAAAACATCAAATAATTAAATCATAATATCTAATAAAGGGGAAATTACAACATTTTCAATTAAATTGAAATTCAATGGATTTCATTTCTGAGGTACAGTGTTCAATTGAAAGCAAAACAAAATGTGGCAAAACAAAATGTGGCTGCGTTGATCCAAAAATCCAATGGCAAAAAGTTACTTGTATGGTTAGACAGAGGTCGTCTATCAGTCTTTCCCATAAAGGACCCATCAGTACTGAATTCCAAATATTCAGAAATTATATAAATTTTCCAACTTCAAAAAGTTTCAGATTAGCATTTTAACAAATGAATTTTAATAGGCATTGTTTGAAGCATAAAGACACAAATTTAACTGGTTGAACATCGGTAATGTTATTTATATACATTTTTATGTTAATTTTTAGTCACTCTCTTGAGCCAAATCGTCTTCTGAACTTCCTTTCCTGGGATCTTTTTCATTTGTACATCTTTTCTATTACTCTCTGCCCATTACTCTTCATCTCCCTCTTGAAAAAAGTACTTATCAGACCTGTAAATTGGTTCACATACAAATGTGGTTGTTTGTTTTGGTTAATGGGATGAACTTTAGGAGTAGCAAAATATATCAGATGCTTTATTCTGGCAAGCAGCAGTTTGGTTACCACGTTCACCACAAAATCCTGGTATGGAGGAAGGAAATTGTTGGTTTTTTTAAAATATGTGCACATTTCTGTAATTCTACTGAAGAAATACTGAAAATATATTTAAATTAATTTTCAGAGGCATGAATTATTTCCATTGAACAAATGAACAAATGATTAGAACAAATGATTTGGGGCATTAACAAACTGCACATTCAGTATTTGCTTAAGTACATTCAATGAAAAACATACAGAGTAGCTGTGTGTACAACACTACACTGAACCAGTATCTCCACAAAATTTCCAGTTACAAAAAGTAGAATAATGTATATAAAAACCTGATGCTTTGAAGAAGGAGAAAATGCAAATTTTTTCAACACATTTTCATAGATATGGAAGGTGCTCTGAGTTGAAGAAGTGCAAATTACTTACATGATAGCAGAAAAGTACAGAGGTGCTTACAATAAGAATTAAAATACTACTGCTCTTAGAAGTAGAACATTACTTAGTAACCTCATTCTGTCAAAGTAAATAAATTCAGCAAGTTATCTCCTGCAGTTTCTTTAACTCCTGATGTGCAAGTATTTGCATCTTTGCCATTTGATGCTGTTTTGAGAATCACACACAATTTGGATAAGGGTGCCTGCAGTTTCAAAAAGAAGGCCTGGCACATCCAGAAACTGCCTGGCAAAGGGCCAAAACCAGATGCCCCTCATCAGCAGCAGGAGGAAAATGATGGCAAAAATCAGCTAGGGAGAGCTGGGCTGGCAAAGGCAGTGGAGTAGTGTGGCCAAAAGGGAAGAGAAGGGGGGAGGGAATGGAGATGTGCAGGAGGCAGTCTATTATTTTACTGAGGCTTGGGGTGGGAGAGAATTACCCAGGAATGGCTTCCATCAGGATGAGTCCTCACCTAACAATCAGATGGGATTTGGTTAACAGCAAAAACCAGGACTGCTGGGTTTGCTATCTCTAATTCAGGGATCTCCAACCCTCACGCCGTGGCCTACTACCGGGCCACAACCTGTTCGAAACTGAGCTGCATGTGAGATGGGCAAGTGTGTGCACACGTGAGTGAAGGTCCACTCATGCGAGCAGCAGGGAAGCACATGCATGAAGCTCCACTTGTGAGAGTGGTGGGCCCTTGCACTCACACATGAAGCTCCATGAAGCAGAGGGCATTTGAGTGGAGGCACTTGTGTTTGCTAGCAAATGTGTGTTCGCGCACAAAGCTCCATTGGCGTGAGTGGAGGGCACACCCGCCTGCCACTCACAACAATGGAGCTATGGACACATGCATGTGTCTACCATTCACACACACCCTGCTGCGCCAGACCAGGTTGCCAAGGTGGAAAGGTTGCGGACCACTGCCCTAACTTGTTGTCCGCCAGCAGCCTGCGGAGCTGGCAACGGAGTCAGACAGCAATGAGGCTGAGGAAGAACATGGGCCATCCTGGAGGCTGGGGAAGGCCCGGATGAAGGCTCTGCGTCGGAGGCAGAGATGGGCCCAGGGCCATCGGGGAGTGAAGCAGACTTCGGAGCCTCCAAAGGCTGACAGTAGAGAGGCAGAGGAACAGGAGGACACTGTTCCTAGTGCTCGGATGAGAAGAGCTGCCAGAAGGCAGGAGCAGCTAAAGCAGAAAGGACGACTCGGGAGTAGGGCCAAGAGATTATTGGCCTCTCCCATAAGGCTTAAAAGACCAGCAACGGCTCTTGGCCTCTTTGCCAGAAAACAACCGTTGAGAGATTTGCTTCATGTTTGGATGTATTTCTTTCTTGTCAGCGTCTTTTGTTCCGGAACTGTTGCCAAGAAAAGCCTTTGGCAGTTTGCCTACTTATCCCAAGGTCAGAGATAAACTGAAGGTGTTTTGAGAACTTTGCTTTCATTTAATTTGGAATAACCTGAGAATGAGTTAATTCTCAGCTGTTTTAATAAAATCTGTTTTTTGGAACTGTTTTGCATTTAATATTAACCAAGTGGGCCTGGGTCACAACATAAGTGATGTGGTTATGTGACATTTCACTTTATGACTGCATTGTTTAGAAATGGAAATTCTGGTCCCAACTACTATTGTTAACCAAAGACTAACCTGTACAGTGTAGTAGTATACATATTTTATAAATATGTTATCTTTATTATTATAAACATATTGTAAATAGAAATCTCCATCAATGCTCATTATTCCAGTTCACACCCCTTGGTTTTCTAGTAAGCTTGCTGTCAAGATTCCACAAGATCAATGCTACGGAAGGCGTACTCGTGTCCTGCTGATTGTAATGTTCATTAATGAAGACATGAAAATAATGTGCATGTTGCATCTGATTTTCTAACATACCTGAGCAAAACACTGCAGCGGTCTAAAAACTCTCTTGGAAAGTTCTGGGAAACACACAACTGCGTTATCCCTGCACTTGCTTTTGTCACCCATATGCTTCAAACAATTTTGTTTTTCATAAGAGTTTCCAGGATGTCATATTTTGAATTAGTCTCATTTTAAATTTAATTTATCCAACACAAATGTTTAACATATGTACAAAGCCAGGCATTATTTATGTAAGAGTTATCTACATAGATTTCTTTTCTCTAAGGGGAAATATATAAACAAGGTAGTTGAGTGGTACTAGCTCAATAAAATGTGAAACTGATGTTAAAGGTAGCATTATGATTATCTATGACCCCATAAACTATTCATGACTGACTTAAAATTTCAACTGAGAAGTGAACATTACATTTTATACATGCTGACAATTCAGAGAGCAAAACAGGGTAAACTATCAATACTATATCCATTGTTTTTATTTTTGTAATTTATCTGTAAATTGATGTATTTCATTCTGAAACTGAAGAGACATGATTACTGTACTGAAACCACTGTAATTCTTTTTACCTGTCTGCTGAAAATGAAAACTGTATTAGTATAAGAGTTACAACTAGAGTTGCTGGAATAGTTTGTTGACTGCAATTACAGATAGTTCATATTAATATAATTATTGTGGAATGTAATTATAATTGAATTTGGATTACAAATTAAGCTGCTATCTTATGTACTGTAGACTTAATATAGAATAACTTCCCTACTGAGTCCTACTTCTGAGTGAAAACCTCTATCCAAAAATACTTTTAGAGATCATTTCTCTACTTAATATAAATCTAATTTATTGTTATGCATATTCTTCTAGCACTTCATTTAACCAAGACAACTTATCTTTGTGAAAGGTTTATCCTTAGCTTTCTTATACTCAACATTGGACCTTTAAGAAATCAATAATGTGCCATCAACCTACGACCAGCATGTAACAGTTAAAAGAACAGTGTTATCGGATGTAATTTACCTTCACAGATTGTATCATCCAATTCATCAAGCACAAATGGATCTTCTTCCAAATACATCATGATCATGAGTAAGCTGAACAGCTACTGAATGTTAGGGTTGCTTTCAATACTACAACAGATCTACTTCCTTGCATGAGCTTCTTCTCTGCAGCTGGATGTAGCAACTTCCTCATCTGCACTATTAGACCAGTCTCATTTACATACATATGGTAGTTTCTACTTTCTTTTCCCATTTTCTGTAGCTTTTGCAACTTGAAGTGACTTATTTCCTCTAAAAGAATATAAACCCCAGGATTCAGAATGCAGAAAGGGCGTTGTACTTACCTGATACGCCTCTTCTCTGCGCTGGCGCCCACGGCAGTCATGCCTGGGTAGTGACACGGCTGTTAACCAATGACCGAGTCTCCTGGAAGCTTTAAGCACCTCCCCTTCCTGGAGCATTCCAGTTTTGAGGCGAGGCTGTCCAGAAGACTGGAGTGTCTGTAGAAATAAAACATATAGTAAAAAGTTCCCCACCCCCGGAAAAAAACACCCCAGGGACGGCCAGAACGGGTGGGGCTGACTGCCGTGGGCGCCAGCGCAGAGAAGAGGCGTATCAGGTAAGTACAACGCCCTTTCTCCTGCAGGGCGCCCACGGCAGTCATGCCTGGGACATACCAAAGCATGATGTCTCCTAGGGTGGGAGAGGCCAGACCTGTTGGAGCACTCTCCTGCCGAAGGCAGCATCCGCCGATGTGTAGACATCCAGACGGTAGTGCCGTATGAAGGGTGAGACAGACGACCACGTGGCGGCACGGCAAATCTCATCCAAGGGAGCCTGCGTGGACCAGGCAGCGGAGGTGGAGGCGCTCCTTGTGGAGTGCGCCGTAATATTTGCAGGAACCCGCAGAGATTGAGTCTCATAGGCCAATGCAATCGTAGCTCTGATCCACCGTCCAATGGCAACAGAGGAGACCTTGGAACCCAGAGTGGAAGGTTGGAAAGAAAGGAAGAGGGCTTCTGACCTCCGGAAGGGAGCAGTACGGGCCACATAAATCTTAAGCGCCCTACGGACG
The DNA here is from genome assembly GCA_022577455.1 of Arizona elegans. Taxonomy (NCBI): domain Eukaryota; kingdom Metazoa; phylum Chordata; class Lepidosauria; order Squamata; family Colubridae; genus Arizona; species Arizona elegans. Next base: position 54,014,420 of record JAKOOJ010000002.1, on the reverse strand, counting down.
TCCAGCTTGTGCCATAGAAATTCCTGAGGACGGCGAGGAGACGGGCAAAAGTTTGGAAGTGTGAGCTCCTGTGACCTATGAAAAACGGTGTTGATCTTAGGCACGAATGCCGGGTCGAGGCGGAGAACCACTCTGTCCGTGTGGAAGATGCATAGGTCCGACCGCACGGACAGAGCAGCGAGCTCAGAAATCCGCCTAGCGGAGGTAACTGCAACAAGGAACGAAACTTTGAACGATAAAAACTTGAGGCCAACCTCTCGTAAGGGCTCAAACGGAGGACCTGTCAAGGCGGAAAGAACTTTGTTCAAATCCCAGGTTGGGAACCGGTGTACTGTGGGCGGACGGAGATTGGCTGCACCTCTCAAAAAGGATCGGATGAGGGGATCCGTGGTAATAGGCGTGGCGGATGAACATGAGAGGATTGACGATAAGGCAGCTACCTGTCGTCGGAGGGTATTAGGGCGAGGCCTGCTGCGAAACCATGATGCAGGAAGTCCAGCAGATGAGGGATAGACCGCTCTGAAGGAGTAATTCCTTTCTTACGACACCATGAGCAAAACACGCGCCAGGTAGAGCCGTAGATTCGGAGCGTCGACGGACCGCGTGCGGCTTGAATGATGGGGATTGCCCCCGGAGGGACCCGGGCTCTTGCTAAGAGGAGCCGCTCAGTCGCCATGCGGTCAGCTGGTAGGACCGAGGATCCGGATGGAGAAGAGGACCTTGGTGGAGAGAGATCTGATCGTCGGGGATCCTCCAGTGGGGGGTGACAGACAGATCCAGGAGGTCGGCAAACCACGGTTGGCAAGGCCAGTGTGGTGCCACGAGAAGAACCTCTGCCCTCTCCGCTACCACCTTCCGAACGACCTTGGAGAGAAGGGGCAGAGGAGGGAAGGCGTAGAGCAGTTGGTTCCATGGCCAAGGACTCCAAAGTGCATCCACCGCCTCCGCTCCCGGACAGGGAAACCGAGAGAAGAAACGGGGAAGCTGCTGGTTGCCGGGAGCCGCAAACAGGTCCACCGATGGGAGGCCGAACCGGGTGCACAGATCCTTGAACAGGAGGGGATGAAGGCTCCATTCGGCCGGATCAATGAGGGAGCGGCTGAGAGAGTCCGCTTGGGTGTTTGCAGATCCCGAAATGTGCTCGGCCTGAAGCGACGACAGGTGAGCTTCCGCCCAGAGACCCAACTGGAGAGATTCCTTCATTAGGGACCGGGAGCGAGTCCCCCCTTGACGGTTTACATGAGCCTTGGCCGAGACATTGTCCGTGAGGACGAGGACATCCCGACCAAGTACATGGGGCTCGAATTTGAGGAGAGCTAGGCGGATAGCCTTCAATTCCAGGACGCTGATGTTCATGGCTCGTTCTGCCTGGGACCAGATCCCCTGAGCCAGGTGACAGTCCAGATGTGCTCCCCAGCCCGAGAGGCTGGCATCTGTGGTGACCACAATCCTGTGAAGGTCTCCGAACGAAGAGCCCCGGGATATTGCTGACGATGTCCACCAATTCAGAGAGTCTCGAACAAGAAGCGGAAGGGCGATTTTGGAGGGCGAGGTGATGGTGAGACGCCGTTGGTAAGGAAGTAGCAGCCACTGCAGCTCCCGGCTGTGGAGGCGAGACCACGGCACGATGCCGTAAGTAGATACCATTTTACCTAGGAGGCTAGAGAGACCCAGGAGAGAGGCGGAACCCCGACTCTGATATTTGGAGGCCATGTCAGAGAGACTTGTTTGGCGCTCCTGGGACAGGGTAACTTGAAGGGAGATTGAATTAATGACGGCCCCCAGGTGCTGGAGGGAAGTAGCAGGAGATAAGTGGCTTTTGGACCAATTAATGGAGAAGCCATGCCATTGTAGAGTGGACACAACGGCAGCTATGTCCTCATGGGCCAAAGGTAGAGACTTAGAGAAGATGAGGATATCATCCAAATAAAAAAGTGTTCGAATAGGTATAGAGGTAATGTGGGCCATAAGGGCCCCCATCACTTTAGTAAATACCCTGGGGGCGGAGGAAAGTCCAAAGGGTAAGGCAGCATACTGAAAATGCTGACCATTATACGAAAACCTGAGGAACTTGTGATGGGGAGGAAAGATAGGGATGTGAAGGTAAGCCTCCGTTGGTCAATGGAAGACATAAAGTCTCCCCTCCTAATACAGAGTAGAATGGTTTGGAGCGACTGCATTTTAAAACGGCGGTATTTAATATGCCGATTTAGAGACTTCAAATCAAGGGTAGCCCTCCAATCACCCGAAGATTTGGGAACCAGGAATAGGCGGGAATAAAATCCCTGGCCACGTTCAGGAAGAGGGACAGGCTGAATGGCCTTGATGGCCCGGAGATGTTGGATAGCCTGATCAATCCTAGCCCTCTTAACAGGGTCTAGAGACACGGGACAGCGAAAGTAATGGGTAGGGGGGGAAGACTGGAATTCAAGCCTAAGGCCAAATCTAACGGTATCCTTGACCCAAGAGTCAGATACCGATAAATCCCACTGGTCGGCAAAATGGGATAATCTGCCGCCCAGCGAGGAATCAGGGAGATCCCTAGCGGGATCTTCTAAAAGGGCGACCCCTCCCCCCACGAAATGAGGTCTTTGAACTGAACCGGGGACCCTGTCTGACCTGGTTTCCGAAATGTTGAGGTGTCCTGGAAGGAAAGGAGCGGTGGGAGCGGTGCTGGAAATAGTTGGAGTCGGATCCTCGAAAGGAAGAAGGACGAAAGGAACCTTGGGACCGGGTTTCAGAACGACGAGATATGGAGGGAAGGATCTTTCGGTGGTCCTTAGTTTCGATTAACAACGGATCTAGCGGAGCGCCGAATAACTTGTCAGCAGAATAAGGTGACGAGGCCAGTCTCCATTTATTCCGGGCATCCGCCTGCCAATTCCGTAGCCAGAGGAGACGCCGCGAAGTTACAGAAGTACCAATGGCCTTTGCTGAGAATCGGGCTGCATTAAGCGTAGCATCCGCTGAGAACTCGGCCGCTGCGATGATCTTATTTATGTCTTGATGGGAGCGGTGGTCCAAAGCTGGAAGACGGTCCTGCAACTGGCGTAACCACAAGATGGAGGCGCGGTTAAAGAAAGATGCAGCGGAAGAGGCCTGGATAGACCAAGCAGAGGCTTGGTGGCCTTTGATGAGAGTCCTTTCAGCCTTTTTTTCATCAGGCCGCAAGTAATCCTCCGAGGGTCCCGTGGGAGGAGACGCCGTAGCTAAAGAGACAATGGGAGGGTCTACGACTGGAACCTGTAAAAGGTCGGAAATCTCCGGAGCCAGGTTGTAGAACTTCTTATCTAAATTGTTCGGAATTGGTCCGGAGCTGGGTGAAGACCATTGGCGTTTCAGGACCTCCGAAAATAATTTAGGAGCCGGAATAATATCTGACTGTACCTTAGGTTCCTGAAAAAGAACAGAAGTAGGATCAGTCAGCCCAGGCAGGTTGGAAGGGGAGGAGCTTTCAATTCCGAGGCGGGTGGTTGTCTTGGCCTTGTAAAGTAGGGATCGAAACATGTGTGGCTTGAAGAGGCCAACGAATGCCGGCTGATCAGGCTCAAGACCCTCGTCTTCCGACAGGTCTTGGTCGGGAAGCTCCCCTTCCTCAGACACAGAATCCTGACTCGCGGAGTCGTGGTCAGAGAGATTAGCCGCCGATTGCTCGCGGGTAGAATGAACAGGAGAGCGAGAGACCACTCTATCCGGTCTTCTGTTGGTAGAAGCGGCTGGTACCTCAGGTCGATGTTGTTGGAGACCTTGGGCGATATCCTGGCGAATGGCCTCTGAGATAAGATCAGCCAAGGAAGCCTGCAAGTTCGTGGGCAAATTGGTGGCCTGCTGGGAAAGTTGGGCCTCAGAAAGAGAATGGAGGGAACCCTGAGGATCCTGGGTGGGAGTAGGAGGCCGCTGACTCTGCTCCTGGGTATCCACCGGTTCCGAAGGAAACACGGATTCCACTGCTGCTGTATTGATAGAGTCCCCATGAATAGACCTATCAGGAGATAGGGCACGAGAAGGTTCAGGAGGAGTGGTGCAGACCGGAGAAGAAGGAGGAGGAGGCGCAGATTGAAGTGGGACAGCTCTCGAGTGAGCTTTCTCAAAGGCCTTCTCGATGGCCCTGTGGCGCCTGTCTTCGTCCCTGGCCCTGGCTGAGGATTTTGGTGGAGCAGTGGCCCTGACCTTGCTTCTGGGGCCAGCAGAAGTTCCCTCCCCAGGGTCCTCCTGGTGGTGACGTTTCCCTCGAGGTTTAGAGCGGGCGGGAACGTCAGCCATTTTGTAGCGCTGCCGAGCTTGAAATGGCGCCCAAAAACTGCCTAGTGATCCGAATAAAATCAGGCCTTAATTTCGCTAGCCGAACAGGCTGGAGCGCGAAAATCAACAATTGGCGCGGAATTAAGTGTCGCGCCAATTCGCTGGGCCGCGGAGGCAAGAACCGCTTTCTCCGATCGAGGCAGGGAGTTGCCGATACCTGATTAGAGCCTCGCGTTGGAATTAGAGGCCCCCGGCTTGAAGAGGAGAGCGCGGAAGAAGTACTGGCGCTGAGCAGAGGCGTCGGAGATCGCCTCGCAGATAGGAGCCGGCCGGCTTTCAATGCGGCGAAAAAAAACGCTGAAGCTTTTGAGAAGAACTACAGACACAACTGTTAAGGCACAGACCGAGTCGAAAAACTGGAATGCTCCAGGAAGGGGAGGTGCTTAAAGCTTCCAGGAGACTCGGTCATTGGTTAACAGCCGTGTCACTACCCAGGCATGACTGCCGTGGGCGCCCTGCAGGAGAATGAATCCATTTCACTGCTAATCCACTTCCATTTCACTGCTAATCCACTTCCACAGCTCTAAAGAGCTGTGTTACATAATTAGCACATTGTTAAAAAGAGAAAGCCTGGTTCTATTAATTTGCTGTTTCTTTTAAATTAGGAATATTTCATCCCACAAATTCTGTAAAGTTTGAATGTTTACACATGTAACAGATATATAATCATATATAACTGTCTCATAACTTAATATTATTATATAGAAGAGATTTCAACCTGAGATATAACTTGCAATCTAAACATAAACCTTCATGTATAAACAGTGTGCAATTTATGGTTTGTGCATAAATTGGGAAGTCAATATCAAACAAATTTACCATCATCGACTTATGGAAATCTGAATGTTTTCTCAAGTTCTTTAATAGTCATGTTCTTATTGAAGAAATTAAATATGAATTTTCAGAAAGCTAGTGAATATTTGATAATACTTCTTGTTTAATAACCACTTGTTTGATGACTGTTCAAACTTATGACAGTGCTGAACAACTGTTAGTTAAAACTTGACCTTGTACTTATGGCTCTTGTGGCGGTAAGAGCCGTGGTGGTGCAGTGGTTAGAATGCAGTACTGCAGGCTACTTCTGCTGACTGCTGGCTCCCTGCAATTTGGCAGTTCAAATATCACCAGGCTCAAGGTTGACTCAGCCTTCCAGCCTTCCGAGGTGGATAAAATGAGGACTCAGATTGTTGGGGGCAATATGCTGACTCTGTAAACCACTTAGAGAGGGCTGTAAAAGTGCTGTGAAGCGGTATATAAGTCTAAGCGCTATTGCTATCCAGAAGTCACAACTGTGATTTGTAACCTTCCCTGCTGGCTTCCCACAAGCAGTCAATGAGGAAGCTGGCAGGAAGTCAGAAGATATGGTCACATGAGATCCTCGCTTAATGACCTATGTGATCTTTATTTAATGAGGACAACCAGTACTGCCATCACTAAGTGGCTCAGTCATGTGGTTTTTCAACTTACAACACAGTTGCTTAACAATAACGTTTATGATACTGATTAGCACAGTAAAATGAGGACTATATGTAATTTTATTTGGTTGGGAGCCTCTTTTTTTTTAAAAAAAAAATTGAGGCTCACAAATAGGATATGAAGGCAATTAATTTTGTTTTATTCTTCCCACCAAACTATAATCAAAATCTGATATATGGAGATGTGATCTGCCACCTTAGTTTTGCCAGCCAACTAGACCAAGAGTTTTCTTCAATACTGTCTTCAGCTGTTTTTCCCCCACTTCTAAACTGACTGAAAATAAGATGGTTAAAGAAACTGCCTCCCAAATTACAACCTCTTCCTGTGTTTTGGCTACAGTGTTTTCTTGATGTTCTCTCCAGGCTATGTTTCGAAGGGTAGGTTTTCATCTTTCATATCCCCTCTTGACCAGTTTTTAAAAAAGACCACATAGCCTAACAAGACTGATCCATCTTCTCATTGTTTTATCAGTGAACTCACAAAAATAAAAACCAAGCACAGGTTATACTTTAACTGTTCTAACAGTAAACCTGAAAAAGGAAGAGGAGGAGGAAAAGATGTTGCCCACAAGATTTTACCAATCCTCTGGTGAACCTAAACATAGCCATGGAGAACAGCAACCAGTAATTGAATGGGAGAGATCATTCCTGTAGTGCACAGTAACCAATTAGAATATGGGTGTTCACTAACTATGAAATGCATGCTAGCATTTGTGAGAAAACTCCTATGTTTGACATGTAGTAGAACAAAAAGGGTAGAGATTGTTTTCCTGGTGGGCTGGTTTGAGCTACAAAATATGTATTATGTATTCCTTTCCTCATGAAACAATCAGTGGGGTATATTCATTCTGGGGCAAATGCAGGAGTGAAATCCGACTGGTTCGGACGAATTGGTAGCAGACATTTGGCCTGGGTTGCCGAATCAGTAGCGACCACTGGCTGGCCACACCCCCGAACTGGTCCCCCGGTTGCCGCTTGTCCCCACATGGAAGGCAGCCAAGCATGTTGGGGCCGCGGGCCGTGGGGAAGGGAGATAGCAGCCTACTCCCTTCCCCATAACCCTGCCATGCTTGCCTGTCTTCCACGTGGCCTTCTCGGTGGTCCCCCACACCCACTTGTCTTCTGAGGTCGGTGTCCACCACCGCTGCGCCACTGCCACTTTCTTCCTTCTCCTGCCACGAAACAAAAGCGAAGGGTGCCGCCGTGGCAGTGCTCCAGGAAGGCAGATGGATGTCTGCAGCCAGGTGGGGAGGGAGGGTGGTGAGAGAAGTGGCAGCGGCTCCTCCCAAGTGCAGCACACGGAGGCAGCAGGCAAGGGAGCGCCAAGATGAAGGGCTATCTGCACTGGCCCACCCAAGTAAGCGCCGCCACCCAGGCCCAAGGGAAAGTGCCACGGGCTCCGTGGTGGCGTGGCTGGGCCTGGCCCTCTCCCTGCACAGGGGGCTGCTGCACGCCCGGCTGGCAGCGGCTTCTGTGCCTCTCGCTCTGCTTTTTCGCCGGCAGGAAACTGTGCCACGGCTGAGCCTCCTTCTCCGAGAGCACTGGACTCTGTGGGCCGAGTTCCCAGAGTGGTGCCGGTAGTCGGCTGGGCTGATCCCAAAGATAGCAGGCAGGTGGCTGGGAAGCCAGTGGGCTGCTTCAGAGCCCCAAGCCCCGCAGAGCTGCCACGGGAGGCACGTGGGCCTGGGTGGAAGGCAGCCTTTTCTGTGGCATCCCTCTCCCCTCTTTGGATTGCTCGGGGGGGGGCTCTGCCTTTGCGGGCAGTTTGTACGGATGATTGGGGGGGGAGATGTGTGGCCCTCTGGGATGGAGAGCAGGGCAAGAGAAGGCTCTGAGGTTTGCTTGGGCAGTCAACCCAGATGGCGGAGGGAAACTCAAAGCATTGGGAGCTTCAGAAGGGTAGAATGTGCTTCAGAATGTGCAGCTCCTGGCTCTAACGGTGAGTGACGTGAAGTTGGCCATGCCCACTCAGTCACATGACCAGCAAGCCATGCCCACCAAGCCACGCCCACAGAACAGTAGGGAAAATTTTTGGATTTCACCACTGGGCAAATGATAACAAGGACAAACCCTGTTAAACTGACCCTTAGTGATTTAATGTATTTTCTAATCTAAGATGGACTTCTACATTAAACTGGCTGGATATTAGTTATCAATAGAAGAGAAAAGACTCAGTAGGCCAAGAAGAAAAAAACAGGAGCCATCTACAACATACAGTGTAGTAGCCATTATGTAGGACAGGCAGAAGATTAGCAGAGTATATCCATGAACACCAACTAGCAATCGGAAGACACAATGAAAATTCCTTAATTTCAAACACATGGACAAACATAACCATACTTTCAACTGGGAAACTGTGAGGATCTAAAAAGCTAGGGAGTTCCTAGAAACTTGGCACTCAAATAAATCAGCCATCAACAGGCACATAGAGATAAACCACATCATTCAAGAAAGACAATAATAATAATAATAATAATAATAATAATAATAATAATAATAATAATAATAATAATAAAAAGCTAAGAAGGAAATAAAAAGACCAGTACACCTCCATGCCAGCAATCAATATCCAGGGATTAACACCAGACACACAATCAAGTAGTAAACAGTACCCTAATAAAGGAACTATCAACTCAGTCAAACAAGCAGTAAACAATAGCCTAATCAAAGAACTATCAAAGAGAAGGGGAAAAAAACACCCCACCTACAATGACAGCAAACTACTGTATATAAACAGGGAACAAATCCCACTCCCTTCTAGCACCTAAGATGTTACCTAGTCAGGTAATGAAAAACCTATAAGCAAATAACCAGTTCAGAGAGCATCAAGGACATCCATTGAATTGTGGTTAGTCATCTACTGAATGAATCCTAGTTGAATGGATTCATATAACAAGCTGTATAATACAGTTTAAAACTATTTATGGCTGGGTTATTGCAACAAGTTAGATCAAAAGCAAAGCAAAGCAACCACATTATGTCATAGCATGACACAGAAAAGTCCAGAGGATGTCTAGATGACTTCCAGTATCCTCCTTTTGAAATATATTTTGTTCAAAAAAAATATTTTGGCTTTTATATTTCTGATTTATTCAATTCTTAAATTTGATTTCTTTGTTCTGTTGCAGAACTCACTATGCATCATTTTCAAATACAGCACAGAAGCGTTTACACATTTACAGCTTCTTAAATGTTAAAGAATGAATCAAGTCTTGGAAGTTCTTTCCTTGTTATTACACTAGTTCGCTCTTGAATTTGAACCATTTCTATGTATATCCCTTTCAAAGCACCAGATGTCTTTTCTCTTGACAGGTCTTGTTGCTATTTTTTCACAATTTAAAAAAAGCATCAAAAGGTTGTTTTCTTTTGGGAAAACAACTGTCACCTACATGAACACACATACAACCTTGGTGATGAATACCCTGACTCAAGTCCTTTATTTAAAAGGCCCTTAAGAAGTCTCTCTGTTCCTTTCTTAAATGGCAACCTAATCTGCAATATAGCAAAACACACACGCAGACACACCCACCCAAAAGGAGGACAAACACAGAGATGATGACATTGTAGAAAAAATGTTTCCAACTGTAATTATCTACAGATTAAATCTGTCTCTTTCTTTGAGCTATTCATTTTTTTTAGTGGCTCTAACCTGAATAGTTGTAGATTTCTCTTTTGTATGCTGCTCTAAGATTTTTCTGTTTTCAAGCTTTTATATCTTAACTTTTGTTTGGAAAAATCTTCTGTGTTTTTCTCTTCTTCAAAGAACTCAAAAAGTTGCCACACAGTAGGTCAGAATATATCTCTAGCCCAACAGAAATTACAATTTTTCAAATAGAGGACCTTCCTAGTGCAGCTTGTCAAAGTAGGAAAAATCAGCAACTAATGCTGTACAATTTGTGTTATTCTCAACAACTCACAAGTCACATATAGAACATGCATATAAATGTAAATCATGTTCCTAATTGCAGGGCCTATCTTGGAAACCAGAAGTTTATTATGAACTTAGAAGATGATATACCATCCTGTCTGAACCGAATTGCAATATATTCAACCCATTCCCAATTTTATAGATTCTAGTTTTAGATAACAAAAAATATAAAGTCTACCACAAAAACTTTAAATTATCTATGATTCTACTTAAATATTAAAATATTGTTTGTTTTTGTATGTGCCTATGGAAAACAAAAAAACTTCAAAGATCTAGACTCCGAATATAAAACTTGCATAATTGTAATGAGCGTCTATACATTTCTTAAAAACCAAATGAAGTTTATAAAGAAAAATGTGCTTCAAATTAACTGGCACTTTCCCCTACTATTGTTCTATGGATACTCTGGTTGAAAATGGGAAACTGCCTCACATTTTTTGTACATTTAAAGAAGTTTCATAAGTTATAAACAAAACCTTGCACTATAGCTATTAGGCCAAGCCTTAAAATCTTCTTAAACTGTGTTTTTTCTCTATGTAATGGCTAGGTAAATGCAAATTTTAACATGCATATTTCCCTAAATCTTTGCAATAGTTCCATTACTTCCATGGCAGTAACTTGGGAATAAATGTTTTAAACACCTTCTTTAGTATTTGTATCAAACTTCAAAAGGGTTGTGATGCAAAACGTCCTTTCCCTGTACTTACCAATGGTTGCTACATCAAATGTCCACAGAATCTTCTGAATAATTTCAACAGTGTTGTTTCCTTTTTTTTTATGAACCACAAAATAAGGAGTACACATGAGAACGGAACCTGTGGTAAGGGAACCCAACCACAAGTAATGTCCCCCCCTGCTCAATTTCCATTCTGACAAAGAAAACCCCTCTGAATATAACAAATGTGCAGAAAAAGAAACTCGAACTTCAGGGACTACTGCAATACTAAAGCTGGATTGCTTCAGACTCAAGAGGTTGAACAGCAAAACTGATTCTTATATTACAAGGCTCTTTGTAAATGGGAAGGAAAAGAAATTTTATACATGTGTTAAATTATCATAGATCAATATTTCTCAACTTTGACAACTTTAAGATGTGTCAACTTAAAATCCCAGAATACCTCAGTCTTAAGGTTGCCAAGATGGAGAAACATTGCCATTGATAAAAGATAACAATGGGGGAATCCATATTTAATTAGAGTCTCCCTTTAATTCCAAGGGGTAAGCACTTTAAATTATGCCAAAGTGACATAAACAGAGACTGAGACTGATTTAAAGGAAGACTACAATGCCTTGGCAGCCATAGCCTAACCTAGTTATAGCCTAGTCTAGCCTAGTTGGGACCATTCTATTAATGGGTTGTATGGCTTTACACATCATGCTATCCACACTTGTTGGTCACACATTATGTAGCTGGTTTCAGAAATTATACTAAGCCAAAACAGACAAATCTTATTATGGCTTAATGTAATGTGTGAATAAAATCATATTGGTTTCTCTAATCAAATTTGATGTACCTTATTATTATATATCTTTCATCTAAAACATGTGAAAATTAAGATGTATATGTAAGAATATTAGAAAAAAACATTTTTCTACAAAAGTGAGCAACATTTTTATGAACTGTGCTTAAACAGAGTGGGGAATAAAAGGGGCATTGGTTCTACCTGATCCCTCTTTCTCATGGCACTGGGATAGAGAATCCAGGAATGGGTGTTGTTCTTCTCTTCTGCCTGGAGACTGAGCCTGTCATCTTTTTGGTGACGCCTCCCTTGTCTGGTTGCCTCCTAGTTCGGCGAAGGCATAGCGATGATGAAGCTTGTGACCTATGAAAACATGAGCCCCTCCCGGATGGTGGACCAGATGTTTGTCAGGGTGGGGCTGGATTCTTTCTTTCTCCCAGGGCCATGAGAAGGAGCGTATCAGGTAGGACCAATGCCCCTTCTCCATTGCGCTGGGGAGAGAGAATTCAGGAATGGGACCAAAGCCAGCCTGATCTACGGGTGGAAAGCAGTCTGGTCCCCAGTCCCCACATCAGTGTAGACCCTCTAGAGGACTTGCCTGCCAAAGGCCACTTCAGCTGAAGAAAAGGTGTCCAACTTGTAATATTTGATGAAGGGGGTTGGAGAGGACCATGTCGCTGCTCGACAGACCTCCTCAATTGAGGCCTGTGTCGCCCATGCTGCTGTTGTGGCTGCACTCCTGGTGGAATGAGCTGTCACATTCCGAAGCACTAGAAGAGTCTAAAGCTTGTAGGCATGCCAGAATCCACCGTCCCACGGTCGATGAAGTGATTTGTTTCCCAGTGTAGAGGGCTGGAAGGAAACGAACAGGTATTCTGTCCTCCTTCGGGGGGACTTCCTCTTAATATAAATGTGGCAGGCCCTCCTCATGTCCAAGGTGTGCCACCTCTTCTCCAGGGCATGTTTTGTTCCCGGGCAGAAGTCAGGCAGTATCAGTTCCTGGGCTCTATGGAACCAGGAATTCACCTTGGGGATGAAGGAGGGGTCCAACCGCTGGACCACCCTGTCAGGATGGAATATACATAGGTCTTTCCTCACAGAAAGGACCGCCAGTTCTGAGATCCACCTGGCTGAGGTGATGGCCACAAGGAAGGCCACCTTACATGTGAGGAAGCGCAGGCTAGCCGATCTTAGTGGCTCGAAGGGTCCCTCAGTGAGAGCATGCAAAAACTTCATCAGATCTCAGGTGGGATACCTGTGAACAACAGGGGGCCTCAAATTCGTAGTGCCCCTGAGAAACCTGCACATGGTGGGATGTTTGGTGAGAGGTTCCAGATTCCCACATGACAAGGCTGAAGACAGTGCTACCACCTGCCTATGGATGGTATTAGGTGTCAACCCTTTGTCCAATCCTTCTGAAGGAACTCCAGGACTTGAGCCACTGACACCGAAGAAGGATCAGTGTTTCTCCTGGAGCACAAGGTGCAAAAGGCCTTCCAGGGCAGCATCAAATACCCTGTCGGTGGATGGCTTCCTAGAGGCTTGTATGGTTTGAATGACCTTGGAGGAAAGGTTGTCCTGGCTCAGGACCCTCCACTCAAGTGCCAGATGGTCAATTGGGGCCACTTCAGGGCCTCCTGGCTGAGGGCGATTCTGTCCTGAGGTATCCTCCAGGGCCGGGTCACCAACAGGATGACCAGGTCAGCAAATCATAGTCTTCTGGGCCAATGAGGAGCCAATAGCAATATCTCTGCCCTTTCCATCAACACCCTCCTGATTACCGCTGGAATTAGCAGAAGAGAAGGAAAGACGAACAGGAGCCCTCGGGGCCACGGACTGCAGAGGGCATAGACCCCTTCTGTCCCGGTAATGCAAACCTGCTGAAGAACCTTGGCAGTTGTGTGTTGCATGATGAAGCAAATAGATCTAGGACTGGAACGCCAAAGCGATCCATCAGTTCCTGAAATAGTGTGGGGTGCAGGCGCCATTCTGAATCGTCCATTGTCGCTCTGCTGAAGCAGTCCGCCTGCACATTCCGCACTCCAAAAATGTGTTCTGCCCTTATGGACAGAAGGTGCCTCTCCACCCAGATGCCCAGATGTTCGGTCTCCTATATGAGGGACCTGGAATGGGTAGCCCCTTGGTGGTTGATGTGGGCCTTGGTGCCCACGTTGTCCATCAAGACCAAGCCTGGCCACAGTACCCTGGAATCGCCTGAGAGCCAGGTGTGCTGCCCTGAGCTCCAGCTAGTTGATATTGTGGCTCAGGTCCGTCTGAGTCCACTGGCCTTGGGCTATCAATGACTGGAGATGGCCCCCACAGCAGAAGAGGCTGGTGTCCGTTGTTACGGTCAGATGATCGGGCTCTTTGAACAGGCACCTCTGTTGATGGCTTGGGACATTCACCATTGGAAGGACTGCAGTACCTTCTGTGGAACTCGGACCCTGGCTATTGAGTTGCTCTTGCCGGACCTTTGGTAAGGTAGGAGGAACCATTGTAGGGTCCTGGCATGTAGACGTGGCCACGGTATGATGGAAATGTAGGACACCATCTTGCCAGGAGTTGTGACAGGAGAGCCAGAGATACTGTACCTTCATTATGGATACGTCTTGCTAAGGTCTGTAAGCTGTCTTGTCTCTCTGGTGAAAGGGAGACCACGCACAGAGAAATGTCTATGATTGCTCCCAAATGGAGCAATTGGGTGGTCAGAGAGAAATGGCATTTCTTGGTGTTGATTGAAAAGCTATGGTCCTGGAGTACCTGGATTGTTGTCTGTAGGTCCTCCTCTGCCTGGGGCCCAGAGGAGGACTGGATCAGGATATTGTCCAGGTAACACTGGACTTGGATTGGCAGTGCCCGTAGATGGGCCGCCAGTGCTGCCAACAGCTTTGTGAATGACCTTGGTGCCGATGATAGGCCAAAAGGCCTTCTATTAGTAGTGTTTGTTTGCATAAAAGAATTGGAGGTACTGCCTGTGAGAAGACAGGATAGGTACATGCAGGTTCGCCTCCGTCAAGTCTATGGAGATGAGGAAATCGCCCCCTCGGATGCTCTCCAGTATTGACTGGAGAGACTGCATCTTGAAACATTTGTAGGTGAGGTTTTTGTTCAGCCTCTTCAGATCTAGAATTGCTCTCCACCCCACCCCACCGAGTTCTTTGGGACCACGAACAGGATTGAATAAAATCCCTGCCCCTATTGGTCCTAAGGGACCAGTTGAATCATTTCCATCAGGTCTCTCTTTGTTGTGTCCTTGACACGGGGCAATGTATAAAGAACTTCGGGGGTGTGGACAGAAACTTGAGTGCCAAACTGAACCTCACCGTGTTGAGGACCCAATTGTCCGATGTTGTAGCCTCCCATTAATGGGCATAGAGGCTGAGTCAGCCGCCAATTGGAAGGTCGGCCTTGCAGTCACCTAGAGCAGTGATAAGGACGATTTCCTGCCCCACGAAAGGGCCACTTGTTCAGAAATTGTTGATGGTTCCAAAATCCAGACTTGTCTGTCTGGCTGTCTTGCCTGCCATAGTACGGCCTCTGGGACATAATTGACGTAATCGACCTCTGTAATAGAGTCCCATGTCGGGAGCCGAAGGGCTGTCTCCAAAAATAGAGTGAGGGAGGTTGGTCGCCTGTACAAGGAGCCTTGATAGTACAGTGGTTTAGTGCACCCTGTTATTAACACAGCTGCCTGCAATTTCTGCTGGTTCGAATCTCTCCAAGGCTCAAGGTTGACTAAGCCTTCCATCCTTTCTAAGGTAGGTGAAATGAGGACCCAGTTTGTGGGGGCAATAAGCTGACTTTGTATAAAATATACAAAAGAATGAAGGCTATTGCTTAACACATTGTAAGCCGCCCTGAGTCTCTGGTGAAGGGCGGCATATAAATCAAATAAAAAAAAAAAAAGGAAGTCATGGCCTTGCCACTGTCCTTGGTGCTGACAAGGATAGGGTCCAGGGCCTCCCCGAACAACTTGCTGCCGTGAAGGGTGGCATCAGCTGAGAACTCAGTGGTAGCCACCAATTTATTGATGTCTTAGTGAAACCTGACATGCAGATGCTTGCTTGCATCTGGCTTCACCAAAGCAAGGAGGCCCGACTGAAAAATGAGGAGGAAGTAGCGGCCTTTACCGCCCAGGCCACTGCCTGGTGAGCTCTGTGGAGAGCCAATTCTGCCTTTTTGTCATCTGCCTTGAAGCAGTCAATGGCATCAGTGGGCAGGAGGGCAGCTGATGTCAAGACTGCGACCGGGCTATCTACAATTGGTGTTTGCAGGGCCTCAGAAAGGTCTGCAGCTACATTATAGAGCTTCTTCTCAGTTCCAGTCGGGGGAGGTCCCGCCCCTGGATTGGTCCATTGCCTTTGGACTACATCCAGGAAAAGCTTGGGTGATGGAATTACCTCGTTCCCAACGGTCGGCTCTGAAAAGAGCATGTGACCGGAATCTGTTGTACTCAGAGCTGTCTCGGGGACAGGGTCAGATCCCTTGTGCAACAAGGACTTGAATAAGTCAGGTCGAAAAAGGCCTATGAAGGGCAATGGTTCAGGGGTCATCCCCTCATCCTCAGAAAGAGCCATAAGCTCATTCTCCTCTCCAGAAGAGTCTCCGTTCCAAATGGAAGGGGCTTGAGAGGGAAGGCTCTGAGGTTCCATCCAAGTGCCATGGGTGGCAATTGCTGGGCCTGGTAATGAGGAATGCTTTGGGAAGGTTGACTCCTTTGCTGCAGGCCTGCAACTATTCCCTGCGTTATTGCCTGGGAAATAATCATTTTTAAATGGTCAGACAATTCTGACCCATTGTCTTCCCCTGGACATAACCCCGCTGCAGTGGGGGGTAAAGGTAGCCTCAGGTATTGGTCTTGAAAGAGGAATTTGGCCCTCTGTTCCAGCTGCAGACAGGCTGGAAGCTGCATTAGAAAAAGCCTCAGTTGTCAAGTGTCTCCATTTGAATTGGAGAAAGCAGCTCTCTAGCACCATCTGGTGACCAGGCGCGATAGTACACTGGCTGCAGGAGGCTTGGTTCTTTACAAGTTTCAAATGGTTATTCCTCTGGAAGGTGGGAAATGATAGCTCCTCCCTTGGGAGGGCTTCCCAGGACCTGGCTCTTTCGAGCCTTTTTGGCTCTGGCCAGTTCTTTTTCAATGGCCTTTTGGTGCCGTTTGGTGACCTTTTCAGACGCCTTAAAGCCTCTGTTGCTCGCAGCAGCTGATTTATGGCTCCAATCTGTTGCTCCTTTGACAGCTGTTCTTTGACTGGAGGAGCCCTGTCTGCAGCTCGGGAAGGCTATAGAGAAAGCCCTATTGTCCCCTTCCTGAAGTTGGTGGCTTGTGGAAGGCTGTGTAGTTGCCATTTTCCATTGTGTCGTGAGGCAGAACTAGTCTGCAATGGACTGCCACGGCTTGGATTCGTGCTGATCGCACCAGCCGCTATCAGTGTGCCCAGACAAAGCTGGGTAGGGACTGAGTCCCCTCCGCTGTCAATGTGGGTAATGCCAGGGGCCTCAGCTTGTTAAAATGGAGCCGGCTCTGAATCAAGCCCTTCTCCGCTGTGTCGTGGGAATGGCAGGGACCTCGGCTCTTAATAGTCGGAAAGGCAGCTAACCAGTGGACTGGTTAGCTGAACTGATTGCTGTCCAGCAATCACAAAGAAATTATTTTCCCTTTTGTCTCATGGTTTTGAAGAGAATCCAGGAATCGATGCGGCTGTTAAAGCCGTTTTGTTTTGAACATCTCTTCTGGCTGAAGACTGAGTCGAACTGGGAGGCAACCAGACAAGAGAGGCATCACCAAAAAGATGACAGGTTCAGTCTCCAGGCAGAAGAGAAGAGCAACACCCATTCCTGGATTCTCTCTCCCTAGTGAAATGAAGAACTGTTAAATCATATCTGAAAAAGGTCCACTTGCATACAAGTCCCAGTCTAAGTAGTACATGATTTTATTCTAAAATTGGCTCAAACAGTGATAAATTAGTTCAGATATCCATTCAATTCTTACACCCAGCAAGCTCATAGACGTTTCAATTTAAGTTGCCTTTGTTACAACTGGTCTCAGAGTTATATCGACAGAAAAAAATAGAAGACAAGGCATCCATAACAAATTACTCCAAAATCTTGAAATGTTTGAACAGCAGACCAAAATGCTAGTTTTATTTGTTATAAATAAATTCAAGGTAAGATTAAATATCAAATAGCAATAATTAACATAATAATCCATTCCCCCCAAATATTAAAACAATAATAGCAGCACTATTAGAATCACCCAACTTTCTGAAGTGAAGAGTTTAGCAGGCACAGAAAATGTTTACGGGAAGGGCATTCTACAATGTAGAAGTATTTGATGCCAATAGAGGTCAATGAGTACTTTGCCTCTGGCATCAGATCCTGTGGATGGTCCACATATAGGACATTTGGAAGACTATAAAACTTATCCAGCCTCTACACAGAGCATAGCATTTAGCATACAGAATTTTGGATTAATGGATACTTTGAGTATGGGGTTAGGAGCTCTATGCTCACATAATTTTGGCCAAATCCTTGAAGTCACCTCTCAGCCTTGAAAAAGACATGTTTGGTTTAAAGAGCTGGAAGAAGTTGTATGCAAATGCCACCACTGGGCACTTGCTGATCCCCCAACATCCTGGAAGGGTTCCATTAATGTCTTCTGCCCCTCTTCCCTTTTATTTTTCCCCCTGCTTTTGGACAGAGGTACAGAAAATAAAAGGTAACTATCATTTTTATTACCCTAAAAAAAATCAATATGAAGGAGTAAAATAGTAAGGGATACAAAGTAGAAGAGATGCTACTTGTAGAGACTGAAATCTATGGGATCTGCCTTTCTTTCAAAAGGCGGAATCCATCTTCCAAAAGAAAGGCATCCACAAAAAGATTCTTTTCCTCTTGCAGTACCTTCAAAATGTAATCTGAAATATTATATAGTGTTCCCCAAATTATTTTTATCCTTTAATTAATAGCTATTTTAATTGTTATATGATTACTTTTATTCTTATTGACTGATTGATTTTAACATGATTAGATTTTTTGCATATTATTTATCTATATTGTTATCTATATTGTTATCTATAACAAATAGATATATTTGTTTTATGTCATTTTATTATAATGCAATAATGTAAAATGCAAGGGCTGGCTTTGCCAGGAGCATATGGCTACACATTCGAAAACTAAATACAGTATAATGTTTTGTACTTCACTTTCCATCAACTGCAGCCAGAAGGCCAGTAGCAAGAAACTATGTGATTGGAATCCAAAACATCAGGAAGGCAATGGTTTTGGAAACATTACCAGCGAACTGAATAATTCTGGAGATGATTTCAAATAGCAGAACTATTTGAAATTGTCTCCAGAAGAACTCTGTTCTTCTATGACATGCTACCATTTTAGGAAGGATACCTTGCTAAAATGTAGGAACAATGCTCATAATATGTTTTGAATTGCAAAGCTGTTTCCAGTTAAGTCTAGATCTCTAAGAATATATAAAGCATTGAAATGATAAAAATATTATAGCAGTACTTCCAGATTTTTAAAATCGATAACCAGATTTGCAAATTGACACAAACATGTATATTATATGGATTTTATAATAGGAGTTCAATTGACAATACTTAATTTCTTTTCCAATGGCAATCAGGCACCCATTTTTTTATCTACCCCAAAATCATCAGCTCTGTATGCATATGTTTATATCACATTTCAGATTAATTTAAATGTTTCAATAGATTTTTCCACAGCTGCATTCTGATATATGATGATTACAGTCCCCATAAATATCAGCTATCATAGCCTCTGGTTCATGCAAAGCAAAAGACTAGGAGCATATGGTTTATAACTATTGGGAGTCAATTCAGTTTTGAACCATACAGTCCCATTTGAACTCTTACACAGTCACTAGGAGTAAAATCTTCTAATCATACTTAATTGTACATAGCCTCTAGCCATTTTATCTGTGTTTTTAGAGTACACTCACATAAGATAAGGAGGGGACTGAAACATAAGCAATACCTAATTTTTCTCATGAAGTATTTTGGTTTGTAAAACTGAGAAGTATACTTTATTCAGACAATGATTATACAGTGATTCAATTTACTTTAAAATGTTTTAATGAAGTTAAAAGCAGCCAGATTCAAGGAATGCAATAATTCCTGTCTAGGAGAAACAAGATGACAAAAAGCTAACACCATATTGACAGAGGTTGGGGCAGTACAATTAAGTACTATATAGGACAGCTAGATTCTGATTAGACAATATAAATTAACCCACCACATTTTAAGCAATGTGCTGGACTAAACCTAATTATAAGGTTTATACAGGTTGTTGTTCAATCACTAAATCATGTCCAACTCTTTGTGACTCCATGGATCATAGCACATCAGGCCCTCATCTCCTGGAGTTTGTCGAAATTCATGTCCATTATGTTAATGACACTATCTAATCATCTCATCCTCTGCCATCCTCTTCTCCTTTTGCCTGCACTCTTTCCCAACATCAAGGTCTTTTCCAATGGGTTTATACAGATACCCTTTGCTTAATTACCATTCATTCAGAGATTGTTCCAAGTTATAATGGCATTGAATGAATGATAGTTATGACCCATCCTTGAAGTTCCAGCCATTGCAGTGTCCCATCACATGATCCAATTTCAGGATTCCCATTTTTCTGAGCACACTGCACAGCTTGACTTGATTGACACAATCTAAGGCCTTTTTTAAAATCAGTAACATGCATACTGACTTCTGATTAGTATTTTTTGACTTTCTCAAATTTGTTAAAAGAAGAAATCAAACCACAAAAACTGAAAATTTTAAATTATACCAGTTTTATTCTATTTATATAAAATATTTATAGATATAAATCCTAAATCATACATGAAGAACAAAGGCTGACGTGAAACTACAGCACAGCAACTTTTGTTTCCCTCAGGAATCTGAAACTTTTAGGCTCCCACACATATGCTGTATATAGCACAGCTAAAAACTGCCAAAGGTTTATAAGAATGGAAGCTGAAATGTCAAACCATCAACTTGGAATGTAAGGTATTTCTACCCTTGAAAAAAATGGATATCATATCAACTTCAAATATTCACTGTATAATATATATATACTCCAAAAAAATGCAACAGGTTCTTTTAGAAATATACACTATAGCAAATTCCAAATTCGGTAATCTTTGCTAATTGACAATTTACCTTGAAGTAGAAAATAAAACTGTAACCATTGTGTTAATATGGTAATTTAACTAGTATAAATAACAATGTTACTAGTGTGAAATGGTGTTGGTCTTGCCTGTCATGCCCTTTCTCTCATGGGGGGGAACGGCAGTCAGGCATGGGATGACTCTGTCTATTAGCCAATCAGGACCGAGTCTGCAGATCTATTAGGCCCCGCCCCTCTTGTTGTTCTCCAGTTTGTCGGCGAGGACTGTAATGCAGACTGACGTGTCTCCAGCTGGAAAGAGAAAGAGTTAGTGATGCCCACCCATCCCGACACACCTTCCGGGCTGGCGTCATCCAGGGAGGGGCTGACTGCCGTTCCCCCCATTGAGAGAAAGGGTGTGACAGGTAAGATCAACACCCATTCTCCTCCTTCGTGGGAACGCCAGTCAGGCATGGGACATACCAAAGCTCGTTGTCCAATCTGGGAGAGCAAATATGCCGGCCCTGCAGATCTTAAAATGAATGCACTCTCTGCAGCACTCGTCTGCCGAAGGCAGCATCCGCTGAAGCGTAGGAATCCAAACGATAATGCCGAATGAATGGTGTCAGGGTAGACCAGGTTGCAGCTTTGCAGACTTCCTCCAATGAGGCTTGAGTCGCCCATGCTGTTGACATAGACACACTCTGGGTGGAGTGAGCTGTGATACTACAAGGAATTGGTAAGGACTGAGATTCGTAAGCAGTAGAGATCGTGGCTCTGATCCAGTGGTCCAAATCCAGAGCCGTGACTTTGGAACCTATCGAGGTAGGCTGGAATGAAACGAAAAAGGCTTCTGTCCTGCGGAATGAAGACATGTGTGAGAAGAAATTTTTAAGGCCCTTCAAACATCCAAGGTATGCCATATCATCTCTAGATGATGTACAGGAGATGGGCAAAAAATGGGCAAGACAAGTTCTTGTGTCCTATGAAACATGGAATTAACCTTTGGAACAAAGGTGGGGTCCAGGCAGAGCACCACCCTGTCCAGGTGAAACACGCATATATTTTGATGTATCGAAAGGGTGGCCATTTCTGAGATATGGTGGGCAGAAGTGATTGCTATGAGAAATGTCACCTTGAAGGAAAGGAACCTAAGAGCAACTTAACACAGGGGTTCAAAGGGGGCCTTGGTCAAGGTGGATAACACCTTGTAGAGGTCCCATGTGGGAAACCAGTGTATGACTGGAGGTCGAAGATTGGTGGCTCCCCTGAGGAACTTATGAACTAATGGATCTCTAGCAACCGATGCCAATGAACCACACGCCAATACGGAGGAAATAGTTGCAGTCTGCCTCCGCAGTGTGGAGGGAGAAAGACCCAAGTCAAAGCCCTTCTGCAAAAAGTTGTTAATGTGAGAAATAGAAGCCGATGTGGGAGCCAAGCTTCGCTTCCTGCACCAGTTAGAGAAGGTGTGCCATGTGGCCTCATAAATGCGGTTAGTCAAGGCATTAAGTGGAAGGAGTCAAAAGACTCTTGGACCAATTTATGAGGAATCCATGGGCCTGCAGTTCCTTAAGGGAGATGCAGATATCTTGCGGAGCTAGCGATTCTGATTTATATAGGATGAGAATAACATTCAAATAAAAGAGAATTGGAATGGGGAGGGATCGGATGTGGGCAATGAGGGCAGCCATGAGTTTAGTGAACACACTAGGGGTCAAGGAAAGGCCAAAGGGCAAGGCCCTATATTGATAATGGTGTCCAGCATAATAAAAGCAGAGAAATTTACTTTGGGCAGGGAGAATGATGACGTGAAGATAAGCTTCCGTCAGGTCAATGGAAAGAAAGTCACCTGGACGGATTCTAAGATCGTTTGAAGAGAGTGCATTTTGAACCGGCGGTAAATAATGTACCGGTTCAAGAACTTAAGGTCTAGAATAGCTCTCCAGCCCCCAGAGGTCTTAGATATCAAAAATAAACAAGAATAGAACCCTTGTCTGTGCTGGCAGCTAGGAACCAACTGAATGGCCTTGACGGCTAATAAATGACTAATTGCTGCGGCCATATGACGGCATTTGGATTGATCACGAGACAAAGGGCAGGGTATGAAAACCCTCGGGGGGGTGGAGCAAAATTCAAGAGAGAGACCTGCCCGAACCATCTCCCACACCCAAGAATCAGATATTGTGGAGTCCAATCAGCTGGAGAAGAAGGAAAGACGTCCTCCAAAGTGGGAGTCCTGGGGAAATCTACCTGGACCTACGGAAGGGGCGACCCCTGCCACCCCAAAAGGACTTCTTGGGGAAAAACCGAGAACATTGTTTGACCTGGCTGCCCTGGTGCTGAGCCCCTCTGGCTGAAAAGTCTCTTTGTGGACAGTGTTGATAAAATCCACTGTCTGAGGAACGAAAGGACTGGGAATGAAAATAGCTCTGTTGATGAAAATCAGTTCTCTGGGAAACAAGAAGGCAAAATTTTTCGTCAATCTCTGGTCTCAACAAGAATAGTGTTGAGGAAAGAACCAAAGAGCTTCTCCCCTGAATAGGGAGACGAAGCCAGACGCCATTTATTTCTGGCGTTGGCCTGCCAATGCCTGAGCCAGAGAAGCCTCCTAGATGTGACTGAGGAACCAATGGATTTGGCTGCGAATCTGGCAGCATTGAGGGTGGCGTCTGCCAAGAATTCAACAGCTGCTAATATCTTATTGATATCTTAGTGGGCCCTTGAATCGGAAGAAGGAATCCTCTCCTGCAGCTGTTTCAACCACAAAATGGAAGCCCTGTTATAAAACGAGGCTGCCGAGGCAGGTCTTACGGACCAGGCAACCGACTGATGTCCCTTAAGGTCCTTTCTGCTCTCTTGTCCTCTGGGCACAAGGACTCCTCAGGAGGACCTGCCAGGTGAGTAGCAGAAGAGAGAGCGACGACAGGAGCATCCACTGTGGGAACCTGTAGTAGGTCAGAAAATTTTGCAGCCAGGTTATAAAGATGTTTGTCCTGGGCATTGGGGAGGGGACCCAAACAGGAGACATCCACTGACGCCGCATTATATCTGAAAACAATTTGGGAGCAGTTAAGGTCTCAGTATGTACAGTTTGTTCCAGGAAAAGAGAGGCGGATGGATCAACCTCAGCTGAGGCTGTTTCCTGCACCAAAGAAGCGGGAACCATCTTTGTAGAAGATTGAGTTTTAAATAACAAAGATTGAAAAAGCTGAGGCCGAAAGAGGCCTATAAAAGAAGGTTGGTCTGGCTCAAGGCCTTCATCATCAGACCATTCCTGATCCAAAGGCATTTCTTCCCCAGACAAGGAGATCTGACTAGCAGAAGCTGGAAAATCTGGTCTCTCCTGCTCCACCTCTGGATCTTCCAATTGATGGGACTGACTGATCTGGCTCACATACTCAGAAACCTCCGAAGCAGATCTCTGCTGGAGACCTTGCGCTATACTCTGGCGAATGGCCTGAGATATCAAAGAGGCTAAGGCAGGGGTGATTAGTGGAGTCTGTGGATCAGATGAATTGCCAGACAGAAGGAAGGGAACCGTAGATGTCATAGGATTAGCTTGACCTTCCGATGGAATAGAAGGGGCTTGTGGAAGACTGTCAGCCGGCAAGGTAGCAAATAAAATGGCCACATCCACTAATGAAGAGGCAGCTCCCTGATCCAAATGATCGGGTGATAAAGAGGCTCGAGGGAGAGACTGAGAAACCGCTTGGTGAGTCAAGGCCAGAGAAGCAGTAGCCAGGGCAGGAACCGGCTCCAATCTGGGAGGGGACCTGGCCTGCTTTTGTGCCTCCTGTTGTGCCTTCTATGTGGCCCGTTCTATGGCACTATGTCACCTCTGTTCGTCCTTATGGGCCTGAGAGGACTTTGCATGGGTTTGGGGTGAAGAAACCTCCAACCTGGTCTGTTTGGATTGACACTGAGTTCTGAAGTCCCCTCTCCTGGATCACTATCATGGCGCTTCCTCCTCCCCTGGGCTGTCGCCATGTGGCCTGATCACAATGAATTGGCGTCCGTCATTTTAGATCCACTTCATGCCCCGATAAAAATTGATGGAGTTGGATCCCCAAACCGCTACTCTGCGCCACCAAGGAAACTCTGAGGCCAAGTTGTAGGCAGTCTGTCCGACAAAAGTGCAGGGAGGAAGCTGCCAGGAAGGCCTGGATCGCTAGCCACTCGGGCTAAACATGCGATCAACTCCGGTGCGGTACTCACACTCGTTGTACCAAACTGCTGCTGAGTGATAGTTCTAAATGCAACCTTAATGCACCTGCTGGAAAAATAACCTCGATGACAAGCAGGAAACGGGGCCGGTGTGGGTCAGCGCCACGGAGCGGACTCATGAGCACTGCCCTTTGGACTGCTGGCCAGCAGTCTAAAGCCACCACGCAGCCTTCAGCGGGATCGGACAATTGTCCTTCACGCTGGAATTGCTCTATCAATGTCTGGGACTAAAAATGGTGAAAATTTCCAATAAAGGCCGAAGGAAAGGCTCAGAATAGAGACACGACTGTCCAAGCAGACCGAGTCGACAAACTGGAGAACAGCAAGAGGGGTGGGGCCTAATAGATCTGCAGACTCAGTCCTGATTGGCTAATAGACAGAGTCATCCCATGCCTGACTGCCATTCCCACCAAGGAGAAGAACATGTAGGGGGTATGTGCCTTCAAGTCCATGTTGACTCTGGTGACTGTCTGGAGTTGTTTTGGAAAGGTTTTTCGGAAGTGGTTTGCCATTGCCTCATTTTTATGTCTGTGAGTGAATGGCTGGCCCAAGGTCACCCAGCTGGCATTGTGCCTAAAGCAGGACTAGAATTCACAGTCTCCCAGTTTCCAACCCACTGCCTTAATTACTAAACCTAATTGGTTCAGTATGAAACACAGAACCATGTACAATATATTTTCCAGGCAAATATTCATTTTCCCAGTAAGTTATACAGGACAGAAAGAGAAGAACCTCTGGCTTTTCTAACTAGAAATCTTGTCTGCTGCTGAAGGGAACTATCACAATGGATTTTTATCAATATTCACTTCACCAAAGAAATGTTATTAATTCGTTTGTAATAGCAACTAGAGCTGAAATAACAAAGGGAACTAATTAAGATGATTTAG
The DNA here is from genome assembly GCA_022577455.1 of Arizona elegans. NCBI lineage: Eukaryota > Metazoa > Chordata > Lepidosauria > Squamata > Colubridae > Arizona > Arizona elegans. The sequence continues at coordinate 53,988,994 of JAKOOJ010000002.1, read as the reverse complement.
TATATACAATATATTTTCAGTAAGAAATGCTGAATGTAAACAACTATCTTTAATTTTGCTTTTGTAAATATATTATAAAGCAAAAACATTTTAAAATGCTTGATACCATAACAATTTCCATCTGAATCAACTGCCGTCACAGATATATTAAATGGGTGAACCACAGAGGGTTTTTGACTTCGGGGACTGCAATTCATCGTTGATTAAACTGCTCCTCCATATGTCAACTTGGTTCATACATATTTCCCAATGACCTGATATTCCTATATTGTGTTGAGATCAAAAGAATGCTGGTTAGATTGATACCTAATTACTGTGAAATGGAAAACAAAGGATTGGGATTTCTGAATATCTGGTGTTCCATTCCAGGAGTCTTCAGCTTGGAAAGCATATCTTAACACAGGTTCATTGCTTGTCTTAGAGTAAGGGAGTCATTCGCTTTTCTTTCTTTCTTTCTTTTTCTCTTTCTTTCTTTCTTTCTTTCTTTTTCTTTCTCTCTCTCTCTCCCTCCCTCCCTCCCTCCCTCCTCTTCTCTTTGTTTTCTTTTTCTGAAAGGTATGAGTTAATAGCCTCCCACTTTTAAATGGTTTCAGAGTAACACACAGCTTCTGTATGGAGCAAGAGGTTAGCATGAAATAACAAATGGTTACTCACTTAGAAATAGCTCAAAATAATTTTCTTAGGAAAATTTTTTGTTCTTCCACAGGATACTCCTGTGGAGAACTTAAGAACAGAGGTGGGGGTCTAATCAGAGAACCCTTTAATCATTTTCAAAAACTTAATGCACTTCTTAAAGGTTTATAAAATCTTGCTATTATTAGTATTGGGAGAACAATCATCAGGTCAATATATTCTCACACATATTCCTCTTTGGGCTCATTCTCATCACAGTACAGTGATGTACCCCATACTAAGCATGTATACCCCATAGTAAGTGCTGAGTGGATTGGTCTTTCTCAAATCTTCTCCCAAGTACAAGAAACAAGCCATCTATTTTCATCAGAACTGTCAACTTCTGGCTCTTTATGATCCAGTGGACATCATCTTGCCAGGTTTATCTCTCAGAACCTGCTACTTTGAGGTCTTATAAGCTCATACAGTTTCCTTTATTTTACATTGAAATTCTACTAGTATGTTCATTTTATTCTGTAATCCAGTTATCGCTAACCTAGAAAAGGTAATGTCAATCAGTGAGTATGTTCATCTGGCATATCTATCACCAGCCACAGGTTAGCTAGAAATACACCTGGTGGCTGATCTCCCAAACGACATGGCAACAACCCATCCACCAATAATCACTTGGGATTCACATTACAATATTAAAACAAAATGTAAAACTATACATTCATGACCTACAAATTAGAATGTTGGATTCATACTTTACTTTGAATAAAAACATTGACTCAGTAAGTAAGGTAGTTAGTCAATAGGAGAATGATAAGAATGCAATCTAGTAATCTAGTGATAAAACATAATCTAATCTCTTAAAATACATTGATCCAATGGGGGTGTGGTACTTTGGAGGTGGTTAATGGAGTAGATAATATCCCACATCCTTCCTGTGTGTGCTTTGCTCCCTCCTTCTCCACCTTGGTCAATTTTATTTTAATTGAATTTTAAGTTTATGATCCTTATTTATTGTTTTATTGTTTTATAGTGCATTTAATTGGATATATGTAAGCCACCTAGTCATCTCTGTCAAGATAGGCGGCATACAAGTTTAATAAATAAATAAAATTCTGGAGCAAAAAAATTCCTTAAACTTACTTTATTCCAAAAGGGGGGGAGTAAATGCATCATGTATGTATGCATTTGTATGTAAATTTGCCTGATCTATTATGAATCATCCTCATCCTGACCATGTTTGTTGTGGTTGCAAATATGCCATTTCTATATTTGACTCAATTGCTGAATAAACATACATTACAGAACGACTCTTGAACCTGTGCAAAAAATATGTGGAAATACTGAGTGTGTTTCAGTCCTCCTCACTTCTCTGCCCTACTGTGTGTCTCTTCCTTATTTCTTTTATTAAACTAATGAAAAGGAAATGGTGGGGACATTTAATTTCATAGTACAATTATGGGCATACACCAAATGAAAACAAATGCAGAATGCTAAGGAGAAAGGGTACTTCTGGGTGCGATAAAAATTTGTGAACAAGGGTTAGTAATTAGCTAATTCTAATTACTGTGCAGTTTACAATGTGAACTACTAGGTGGGGAAGAGCTGGTGAAAAAACGGATGCTCACCCCATCACATGGTGAAAAATATCTAAAATGGAGATATCAAAATTAGTAATGGAGGAAATGGTCAGGGTGGAAACTGGACCACTTTCTGAGGGGCAGTATTACCTCTCAGTCACTCACTCATTCAACTCAGAGCATCCAAGATTGAGTATCATCTACTGAGGTTGATGAGAACCATTCATTCATTATTCTTCCCAAGCCTGATTCTCAAGAGGAAACCTAATGGTCCACCAAATAAGAACAACGTGAAGGACCTATCTATCCTCACTACAACGTTGATCACAAATAACAATTACAGCAAGCTTGCATCTTCCCCTTTTGCCTTTCCTGACCGCCTAAGATCTGAATACTAGAAATAGGCAAATGGTGTTTTTCAGATATGTGCAGCTCTACCCTGCACACACATTCACTGGCAAATAAAAGTAAAAAATCTATAGTCTCAAATATCCAGAAACAAAGTCCTTTATCCATGTTCTTGACTAGAGAAACTTAAGCCCATATATATTACAAAAAATTAAAAATTGCTTCTCTACAAGATTATTTTTCTTCTAAAACACTCAGTTTGGTCAGAACCCGTCAATTTGAAGTTTGATGCACCATCGTAATGTACATATTACCCTTGTGTTCAGTGTGTCAGTACATAGTTGTTATAGCCTGAGACTATCCCATGATCCCTGACCACCTTCTGCACATCACTAATATGGGGAGAAGATAGTCAATAATCCTATCATGGTCTTTCTAGAACTATTGGGTAAAGTTATATCTCATTTCAAACTGAATTACTTTTACACGGATTTTGCTGGTTGAATTACAGGATATATATCCATCATCCAGATGCTTATTGTTACAGATATAGCTGGGCAAAAGACTGTCCAATTGACAGCTTTGCTATTAATCTCTGCTTAATATATGTAAACATCTGACATATGTACTGCATATTCAGCCATCTTTTGTTGTTTCAATGTTTATTATGTAATGTGCATAACAATAAAACTTGTGCTACTGCTTTTTACAGTTATATAACTATAAAATTAGCTAGAGATGGCTTTATATGTATATATATCAAGCAGAGAGCAATGTATGATCTACTGGTTTTATCTGAGACTATATGAAAATGAATTAGCAATATCTTTTTCACTTTGGGTTGAGGTTTTATTCACAGGTGAATTTAAAAAAATATCTGCCTATAATTTAGGAATACTGGGAAAATTTATCATTCTGCATTAGTCAGATACTTTAATTTATAAACTAATTCTAAGGGACAAGTTTTACTAATATACAGATGCATTAAGAAAAACTACTTACTGTAATTTCTATTTCATTTACTCTGTGTGTATGTTGTGTGTGTGTGTGTGTGTCTGTGTGTGAGTATATACATCATACACACACTCCTACAAACACACACATGTATATAATAAAATTTGATAACAAAAATAATTTAAAATAAGGCACAAGTATTTAAACATCATTCAGTTTTTAAATTCAAACATTCTCAGAGTTGAGTTTAATATACTTTCTTTTCCTTTTTTCTCATCTCATCTACAACATTCCTATGCAATGCCTCTAGATCCAAATTCAAATACTGTTTTGTATCTCTAGTTCATCTCTTCATTTGATACCAATACTATAATAATGCCCTATCTGTTTCTGTTTAAATCTGATGAGTTAGATGCTATTTTACCACAATCTCCAGTTTGTGTGACTACCTCACTTCATACCAAATTTAATAATGAAAAAAGAGAGAGGGTACCCAATTAGATGACTTCTCCTTTATGTTATTGTAAGCCACCTATAATAGCCCTATTAGCAAACAAATATAACAAATAAATAATAAATGTTAACTTGCAATGTAGTTTGATCATTTGTAACTTGGAACAATATGAAAACTATAAATCTCTCGGAATATTTAGAAGCAATACATTGAAAGGGTACCAGAATAGAGAAAGCATCTTTAGCATTTCAAGCATGACAAATCTTTTCCAGTCATAAAATGGCTGAAAATCTTGAGGTACCAAATATCAAATCTGGAATCTCCTGCATGCAAATTATATCCTCTATCACTGAGCTGTTCTATAATAAGATTTATTTAAACTTATATCCTGCAGTTCCTTTGAAGTGAATATTGGAAGTGATTATAGAACAGTAAATTTACAAAACAGTTTCATATCTCCAAAGTCTTAAAACATTCAGATTAGAAAACATGCCGACAAAAAGATTTTCCAAGTAAGTATTTCAAGCGAACAGACTAAAAACTTTGAATACAGTGAAAGTCCAAAAAGGGAAGTGAAAACAAAAGCAAAATATTCCATATAGTTGAACAGATGCTAAACAATGGTCCTCTGGCACCACCTTTGGGCCTGTCCCTCCAAGCTTCTTCCTGCCAAGGAAAATGATTAATGATAGAATATATCAGGGATTAAAACAAAAATATATTCTGCTTGCTTTTCAGCCCAGGCCTTACCTTCTTTTTGGAATTCCAGCTCCGATCCCTTCCAAAGCAGGAAACAAACACAACAGTGCTAAAGCCTTATGCACTAACCTCCCCCTGCCCCACCCCCTTTCTCTCTCAATGGAACAATTGAACTTTTCTCATTCACTATTTTCTTTCTCTGACTCAACACTACAATTACAAAAACATCAGGGGGCAACATATTTGAAATGTGTGTATGTATGTATGTATGTATGTATGTATGTATGTATGTATGTATCTGCTTTACCTAGCATATAGGCAGGTGTATAACAATAAAAAAGAACAAGCAATTGGGAAAAGGCAAGCTGCAATTGGAAGAAAAATTAACTGAAAAGATTCTACTATAATTTAGGTAGCTTGCAACATTTATTCAGATATGTCTCCTACACATCTGTTAAATGAATGTTCTTTCAGAGAAGCTTAAGCTATGTTGGTGGAAGAAAGTTATTGTGTGGCTGCTTTTGCAAATGAGTTTCTTTTTAGATACACACACATTCATCCTATTAGCCACCCAAGGATTGTTGAGAACAGTTAGACTGAGCTACCATAGCAACTAGCATATGCAATCCTTTGAGGTACATGACAGTTCAGAACAAAGCCTGTCAATGAATATAAGTAGCTTTGTTAAGAATGGAATGTTTCTGTAGAAAAAAACGATAACCGAAGAGAGGGAATCTCAATGTTGGGTCTCTGCTCCAAAAAATCTCCACACCTTTCTGATCTCCCACTATCATCTGTGTTTGGCAAATGAGTGGTGTATTTAGAATAATTACAAAGGCAATTTTTCCGTTTGCAAAACTGAAACTCTGCAGAGTTTGTAGGCAAATCATCTTCCATTGATGGGAAATCTAACTAGATTCTACTTCCTGGTTTTATGAAAAGTAAGGGAGATGACCTTGACAGAGATATGCAAGATTGTTGCTAGTGCAGTGAGGAATGAAACATATTTTAAGTTCACAACAGACCAATAACATTCAGAATTGATTCAGATAAGATACCTGCCTCATTCATTAATGTATAAAAAGGGGATGAGCTACAGGTACAATCAAGACTTGCAAGTTTCTATTATTGTAGCCAATTTCAATAAAAGTAATTTTAGTCTTCATATGAAGTTGATTTCTTTGTCTGGTCTACCTAATTTTGCTCAAAGGCTTCCGGACTTCAGCAAACATTAATCTCTCCTTCGTTTCATAGAGCAGCAGTCCCCAACCTTTTTGGCATCAGGGACTGGTTTCATGGAAGACAGTTTTTCCATGGACAGGCAGGGAGGGGGGATGAGGGGGGGATGGTTTCGCTTGGTTGCCTACCACTCACCTCCAGCTGGGCGGCCAATACTGGTCCATGGCCCAGGGATCCCATCATAGAGCCTTCTGTGTCCTTTTCTAGATGTCTGCCTGGAGGCATTCTAAACCAGGGGTCACCAACCTTTCGGACCTCAGGGACTACTAAATTCATAATTTTAAATCCCACGGACCACTAGTACGATTTTTTTAAAAAGATCAATAGTATTTCGTGCAATATAAAAAACACAAATAATTTTTCTATGGACACCAAAATTTTCTCGGGGACCACTAAACAGTCCTCCCAATCCCAATCACAGGAGCAATTTAAAATCATGTTTAATATACCTTGGGAAACATGCCTGGCTGCAAAACCATTCCACTTCAAACCTCAGAAAAGGTTTTTAAATGAAACAAAGAACTGGAATCTTTGCAGACAGGAGCTATGTCTCTTTTTCTTAGGTTTATTATTATAATCTATGGAAAACAAACATTTACAGGAAAACAGAAGCATGCTGGCATTTTTATTATAAGCTTTCCATTTCAGCCTTGTCCAACATTTTGGGTTATTTGCTTGAAGATCCACAAGTTTTCAGTTTGGAATATAGTTTCAAATAAGCTTTTTAAAAATCCACATCCACTTATCAGAATTGCTCTGCTTCGACATTAAAAAAGATGGACTTTGGGGACCAATATATACAGGCGGTCTCAGCAATTTATCAAGAGCAAAAGGCACAGATCATTATCAATGGAAGTTTGACAACAGAGTTTAAAATTGAAAAAGGTACAAGACAGGGATGTCCACTGTCCCCATTGTTGTTCATTTTAACACTAGAAGTCTTGTTAAATACAATAAGGGATTCTAACACATTGAAAGGTATAATGATAAGGCAAGAGGACTACAGAATAAAGGCATTTGCAGACGATCTGGTTGTTACCCTAACACAGCCAATGGAATCGATAATCCAGATGAAGGACATTATACAAGACTTTGGTAAAGTTTCAGGTTTCAGATTGAATCAGAGAAAAACTAAGATGGTAGTTAAAAATATGACACAAGATCGTAAACTGGAGTTAGAAAGGAGGGCAGGTTTTGAGATTGTACCAAAGGTAAAATATCTAGGAGTTCAGGTTGCAGAATCAAATATGAAATTGTTTCAAAATAACTATGAGGCGTTGTGGCGAGAGGTGCAAAAAGATATGGAGATTTGGAAAAAACTGCAGCTGTCTTTACTTGGAAGAATAGCAGCAGTTAAGATGAACATTTTGCCAAGATTTCTTTTTTTTGTTTCAAATGATTCCGGTGCTCAAAAATGATAAACAACTAAAAGCATGGCAAACTGGTATCAATAAATTTGTCTGGAACGAGAAAAAACCAAGAGTAAAAATGAAAATTATGCAAGACATCCCAGAAAGGGGAGGTCTCAAACTTCCAAACCTACAATTATATTATGATGCAACAGCTTTGACTTTAGTAAGTGATTGGTTTGGAGGAAAAAAGACTGGAATATTGAATGCAGAAAGTTTTGATTTGGAATTTGGATGGCACGCTTACTTATTTTATGACAGCAAAGTGGATAAAGTATTTAAAAGCCATATACTTAGAGATTCTTTGCTGAGAGTTTGGAAGAAGCACCGAAACAACTGGAATTATAAAATACCGCTATGGCTGGATCTTGGTCATACTTTGTGGAATACAAATATAATGTCACTCGGGGGGTTTTTATATAAAGAGGTTCTTTTTACAGATGCGGGCAGATGGCAGCTGAAGACATTACAGACATTGTTGGCTGAAGGGATTAATTTAACTTGGTTACAATATAATCAACTGCAATTGAGATGGAAAGAGGACCAAAAAACTGGTATTATGATGTATGAGGAAGAATTAGTTAGACATATAAAAGAGAAAGGCCCAATGCATATTAAAAGACTTTATAATGTCTTGTTAGAAAGGGATTCAGAAACTGAACTAGTTAAAGACTGCATGGTTAAGTGGGCACAAAATTTTGAGGAACCAGTGATGTTGGAAACATGGGAAAAAATTTGGGTTCAGAATGTTAAATTTACACAGTCGCAGAATCTGCGGGAAAATTTCTATAAAATGTTTTATAGATGGCATTTAGATCCAAAAAAATTGTCGTGTATGTACCCTAGTGCCCATCCTAAATGTTGGAGATGTGACTGCTTAGACGCTACATATTATCATGTTTGGTGGACCTGTAAGAAAGTTAAGGCTTTTTGGGTAAAAATTTGGTGGGTCATGCAGAATGTTTTGAAGAGAAAAATTCAATTTTCTCCACAACTGTTTTTATTGGGTATAGTTAAGGGTTTTACATTGGGGGAAACAAAAATGATATTGTACATGATAACTGCAGCAAGATTGTTGATAGGTAAATACTGGAAAAATGAAGCGCTGCCTTCGATTGAGGAATGGACTTTGAAGATGGCCAGTTTTGCGGAGATGGCGAAGATTTCAGCATATTTAAAAGATTGTTCTCAAGAGACTTATGAATGGGAATGGAAGAAGTGGATAAATTATGTTCAGCATAAATATCAAACTAGGAAGTATCAAATAGCCTTTATTTAAAAATGTTATATAAGATAGAAACATTTTAGGGTTGAGGATAAAAATTTGTTAGAAAATGTTATATTAAGATAGAAATATTTTAAGGTTAAGGATGAAAATTTGTTAGAAAATGTTACATTATGATAGAAATATTTTTAAGGTAATCAGGATGAAAATTTATCTGAAAATGATATACCAAGATAGAAATAGGTTAATGTAATGAAGATGAAAATTTGTAAGGGGGAGGGAGGGGTTCAAGTTTTATATACAAAGGAGGGTTTTTTCCTTTTATCTGACATGAGCATACTAGGAAGTCTGGGGGGAGGGGAGGGTTAGGGTGGGCTGGGGAGGTTGGGAAGTTTGGAGGGGGTAGTGGGGGGGGGGAAAAGGGGGTGAAAATGTAATTGTAAAACTTTTGCAATAAAAAAAAAAAAAGAATTGCTCTGCTTCCTTTTCAAGATTTGCAAGATCGCAGTGTCTTTTCAACACTATGTTTAATCACGTATAATTGGCAGATGCCAATATTCTCTGCAATATCAAGGATTACATCTGGAATCTTCTGCATCACAAATATCCTCTACCATTGAGCTGTTCTATAAGGTTGTTTTAATCTGCTCTTCATCTGAAGTAAATATTGGGAGGAAGTTGGTATTCAACTGTAACTGTTGAATCTGTCTGTGTTAGGGGGAGCAATAGTATGTTTCTTGTAATACCTTAGGGTTTTTGTTTTTTTTCCAGTTAAGAGTTGAGATCAGGTAGTCCACTTCTTGTGTCATTATAAATGAACAGTATAGTTCTCATATTAAACGTTTCTCTTGCTAGCTTTTGTGTATTAATTTCTATAGTTCTATGATAAACCAAATGTTTATGACATAAATTCTGCTATTTTAAGTACAACCTCTCTTTAATGAAACACTTCTTTCATTAACTAATTTTGCATGAAGACTGAAAAAAATCAGATAAACTATTTGAAGTGTTAATCTTTTATATTAAAATGTATTTTCAAACTTTCTGCACATTCTCCTTTGCCATTGGGAACAAAATAAGTCATCTATATATTACAAGTAATCCTTACTTAATCTCCACTCATTCAGTGACTGTTCAGAGTTACAATGGTGCTGAACAAGAGGACATACAATGAAAAGAAGAGATGGAGAAAAATGATAAAATTCTGATAAAAGCTACAAAAAAGAGAAATATTGGGAAAAACGGGAAGATTAAAATATATTATAATGATGATTTTGATTATGTATAAGATGTGACCTGGTCAACACTGTTCATAAAATATGTATGATGAAAGGAATTTTTTTAATAAAACTTGTTTTAAAAAAAAACAAAACCACAGGATGATGCAGTTCTGCAGGATACACATAATAATGGAAACTGGAACTGCCAGACACATGGTCACGTGACACCGTGTCTTATATATTCTTTTTTAAAATTGTTTTTATTCTATGTTTACATCTTTTAAATCCTAGTTACACTTTTACAGCTTTCCAATACCTGCATTTTTAGTAATATCCAATTTATCTTTCAGCCAACTATATACATACACATTGTTACATACTTATTCATATAATCAATACATTTTATATACATACCTACTACACATTAAATATAACATTTCATTATATCTTCTCTTTTGCTATACACTATCCATTAATTTTAGATTCCTTTTCCAGCCAATCATGCCATCTGTTCCAGTGGTGGGTTGCTACCAGTTCTCCCTGGTTCTTGCGAACCGATAGTGGAAATTTTGAGTAGTCCGGAGAACCAGTAAATACCACCTCTGCCTGGCCCCGCCCCAATCTATTTGCTGCCTCCCAGTCTCCGGTTGCTCGGCTAGAAGGAAAAAATCAGGGCTCACTTGACAAAGAAGAGAAAAAAAAAACCCGGCACTGTCGCTTTAAATTGACAAGCCAAGAAGCCTCCCAACTGACGCACTAGAAAGAAAAAATCGGGACTCACTTCTCAGCCAGGAGTTCACTTGGCAAAGAAGAAGTGGGGAGGGGGAAAGATGCCGTCGCTTTAAATTGACAAGCCAAGAAGCAGCTGCTGGAAGGAAGTTTTTGCTTGCAGAAGCGAAGTGACATTCAGCAGTTTGTTTCTGGGTCAGCTGAACAACGAACTGGATAAGAGAGAGATTCTTATATGCTTCTATGTTTTTGAAGTTTTGGGGTTTGTGCAACATGGGCTTTGTGTTTCTAAAAAGGTTTGGGCAATTTCCATTGTGAAATATCCTGTCTTGAATGAATTTTCTGCCTGCTTGTAAATGGAGCCGAACTTCCAGCTTCCACTTTCTATTATCTCGAAGCACTGGTAGCTGTTTTCTTCTTACAAAGTTTCCTTTATGCAGCTGGCAGGAATGTGGAATGAGTATCAGGCAGGTTCCTTGTTAGCAGCTTGATTTTTCCTTGCTTTTCTGGGAGCCTTTTCTTATGAGTAATATTTTATTTGGGGAAATGAAGAGGGGGGAGTTTGATTCCTTCCCAGAGCAGGTTAGTGGGGTGGGGGAGGGAATGGGAATTTTGAACTAACCTTCCCCTGGAGTGGAGAGGGAATGGGGATTTTGCAGTATCCTTCCCGTCATGCCCGCCATGCCACGCCCACCAAGCCACACCCACAGAACCCGTAGTAAAAAAATTTGAAACCAACCACTGCATAAATCCATCTTAATATGCTACTCCTAGTATGTGCTGTTTTGTATACATACCGAGAAAGAAGCATTCTTGTAATCTTTGACTTTTAGGCTTGCTATCAAACATCAGCCATAATATTAATGACTGTTTTGAACAATATGCAGGTTTTATTACATGAATGGCTATTTAATATGTGAAATTATGACTGAAATATTTCTGCACCTATATTGGTTCACACTGTCAGGAAGTTTCTCCTTAGTTTTAGGTTACTTCTCTCTTTGTTCAGTTTCCAGCCATTGCTTCTTGTTTTGCCTTCTGGTACTTTGGAAAATACATTGCCCCCCCCTTCTTTCTGGCAGCCCCTTAAAAGCCTGTTGCCTATCACACTCTTGGGCAAAGCATGTGAGCCATTTCCTCCTTTCAGTGGTCTATGAAAGTGCATCTATAGTATGTTGATAATAGAGTTTAAAAAAGGTGAACAACATTTTTACAGAACTATAGATACATTGAGGGTGTGACAAGGAATGGTTGGGAGGGGAGGGGCCAGGTGAGGCACCCCTTGACGTGAGTGACACTGAGTTGGCCATGCCTACCCAGTCTCATGACCATCAAGCCACGCACACAAAATAAGCCACACCCACAGAACCGAGTAAAAAAATTTAGAACCCACCCCTGATCTGTTCCATGTTTCATAATAAATTGTTTCTCTCTGTCCTTAAGTTCTATCATTAACTTGTCTGCTTCTGCACACTCCAGTACCGTTTTTATAATCATCATGTTTGTTGGAGCATGTTGTTGTTTCCAGTTTTTGACAAATGAGATTCTAGTGGCCGTAATTATGTGGAGTATGAGTTATTGATGTTTTATAACAGTTTTATAACACTTAGTGACAGAGTTCCTAGTCCCAAATACTATTAGTAAGCAAAGACAACCTCTATATATGGTACATTAAACAACTTTCTACACTTGGTCCCTGAAAGGCCTCCTCAAAAATTCAGCAAAACTGATATTTCAACAAAAATTGAAAGTGTAAGATTCCTAACAATTTGCAGTAGGAATCTAAAAAAAGCTGTTGCATTAAGCCACTAATAAATGTTATTTTAAAAATAACATTAATCCTCCTTAAAAGCTCTGCAAAGAGGCTGAAAATCTATCATGCCCCCCTCATGTAACATCATTGCCCTGCATCATTTGCTTGTTAAAAAAGTAATTTAAAAACTCTTGCTGCTCCCACTTTTCTCTAAAAAGCAGGTGCACAGGCAGCCTGGCCCGGGAGGGAGAGGGGGATAAGCAAACTGATATTTTCCCTAAACTCTTTTTTGATGCCTCTAGTCTCACATGTCCTTGAGGAGAAAATAAAAAGCAAAACACAGACAAGATTGTCTTACAAAAGCCTTCCTATTTTCCTTTTTTCATCTCTACTGTCCTTTGTACTGTTTTCCAGGAAGATTAATGAGTGCTTAACATAAGCTAGCCATTAGTCTAAATTCTGATGACATCTGGAACTATGCACCCCCAATAAACTGAGAACACAAGACTTGCCTTTAAATTATTAAAATGTAAGGTGCCTTAACTATAATCTAAAACTATTTTTCATTTCAATTGTCTGGTTTAGCAAACTAAAACATTGTGAGATGTGGACCATTTGACTTTCCAAGAAACACTATTGTGCGTACTCCTTTTTGATCAGTGACCAATAGCAATTTCTGTGCACCTGGTTTCCTGACAAGAGAAAAATACATGAGACTCCAGGATAATCAGTCTTTCAAATCATGCTTGTAACTCCTATAGATCCTTAATCTGATTAATTATCTGATTTGAGTAAACTATTTATTCTGGTTATTTCTATTATACAAAATGCTTCATCATAGCATTCAGTAATATATCAGCCAAAGAGACTATGCAGATGAAATTTACTGAATATTCACTAGACTAACATGCAATCAAAACCAGTCAACTACATTTTAACCTAGTGTATGATATGAACCCAGACCAGTGGTGAAATCTGAACTGGTTTACTACCGATTCGCTGGATGTGCATGCCCAGTGCACATCACGCACCAAATGCGAGGTGCACACGTGCAGCCCACGCCAAAAGGAGGCATGTGGTAAGTAGAACAGCGCGCGGGGGGGTTGATCAGCCGTGGCGCAATCAGCATTGCTTTTAAAAGTAAAAAAAAAAAAGCCTCTGATGATAGCGCAGCTCAGCTGGGCATGGTGGGAGGCAGGGATTTTTGCTACCGGTTCTTCGAACCACCCATCGCTACCAGATTGGGCAATCCAGTCTGAACCAAGAGCATTTCACCCCTGACCCAGACCACATGATGAATATATAGAATATACCCTGTTTTCCCCAAAATAAGACATCCCGATAATAAACTCAATCGGGCTTTTGAGCGCATGGCAATAAGGCCAAGCGCTTATTTCAGGGTTCAAAAAATATAAGACAGGGTCTTATTTTTGGGGAAACATGGTATAGTTCAATGAATTGTGTAATTCCATAGATTTATATTAAATTATCAAATCAAATCACGCAGATACAAGCAATATGGTTAGTAAATTAGAGTTTAGTATGGCATAATTAACAATTCATAGCTTAGTGCCATGTATGAATCCAAATTTTCTCCAAAATGTAATGCAGCAATCTAATCTTAACTATTTCATTGCCCAAGTGATTAAAGAAATATCACAGCCACAAAGACTGGCTGCTGCCTTCAACTTCTTGCCTTGTTTACCCAATATATTTAAGTCATCAAATTTAGTTAACTAGAATGCATTGCCAACTTACTGCCTCTTCCTTGGGCTCTTTACTCAAAGTCATAGCTTACCATATTATCTAAACTCAAAGCAGCTACCACATGAAATTTACAGAAAGCAGAGGTTGCAATACCCTATATTTTGCTCTGGGAAGTCGGGGGAGGGGGGGAGGGAGAGGGGAAGGGGTGGGGATTTGTTTGTAAAACATTTTAAAACTTTTCAATTAAAAAAAAAAGAAATCAGTACTTTGACTAACCACAGTTGCACTTCGAACACAACTGTTAACAAATGAATTGAACTTTCTTTCCATAGGCCCAATCAGCCTGGCCAATGTCAAAGAATTCTGGGAGTTGTAGTTTGTGGGTTGCTTATCCATCACCTGTTAAGTTGCATAGACTAAAGAGTTTTTCCAAAAGGCAACTGAATTTTTTATTCATTGAAAACGTTTCGCTTCTCATTTGAGAAGCTTCTTCATTAAAGCACCTTTGGGACAACCAGAACCTGGATGATTGAGAACTGTCTAAGTTGTATAGACCAGCGTTTCTCAGCCTGGACAACTTTAACCTGGTGACTTCATCTCCCAGAATTCCCCAAATAGAAACACTGGCATAGACAATGATCCCAGGCCCTGTTTTTGTGTGTCTTCTATCTTCTAGCAAAAGAACAACTTCTACTCTCTACCAAAAATTAGAGTTGCTAATAGGCCGTTTCAGCCACCCTTCCCAACCACAGGAGAGAAGCTAAGAAGAGGTAGTTTACCATGAGGTAAAATAGATGGCTTATAAATTTTTATCGATAAATAAATTAAACAAGAAGGCCATGGGAACGGAGGCTGGGCACAGAGCCACGTCTCTTTACTATCTCATTACAGATAAATAGCAGAGTAGCACAGGAGAGGAATTGGAAATAAGGGCTCCTACGAGGTATGGGCCCCGTTCCTGTTTCAGAGGGGGAACCCAATATCTGTACCCTTCTTTTAAATTACTTTAAAGCTCCGAGGAATCGTAAGGCGAATTAAATCTTAGGTGGGCGTCTAGGGCGAGATTTCTCTTCACAACCGGGACTACTGAGGAGCGGAAAGGAACTTCCCGCAAAACTCGCAACAGGCCCTATGAGGAAAGGAGGGGCGCGCGGAAAAGCCATTTCCCGCCTTCTCTGAGGGGCAGCGAAATGTCCGCCTCGGGGCCACTTACTGCAGAAACGCCGGCGCTCGGTTCTGCGCCTCCAAAGTCTGTTCCTTACAAGGCATCGACAGCGTGGGCCCGGCCGGAGCTCCATGGAGAAAAGCGCGGAGGGTCTAAAGCGGCGGCAGCGCTGCCAAAAGTCGCGGGGAAGGCGAGGCGAGGATGCACGTGGCGTGGAAGAGGAGGAAGCCGGCGCCCAGCGAGAAGCTTTGGCCCCCAGTTTCCCCTCCGACGGCGGAGAGCAGGGCCCGCCACCGACAGCTCCAGGAGCGACAGCTAACAAGAGCGGTCGGTCCCGGTTACCTGGCTCTGCTGTCCGGGAGCCCAGCTTCCACCGCCTCCGGCGCCATGTTTTATGCATGAGGGCGAGAGGCGCGTAATTTCATCCAACTTCAGAAGCCCAGCCCGCGAGCCCCGTTTTCAGGTTTCGCTCGGTGGGTCACACCAGCGCAATCTGAAAGCGCCCGCCCTTTTAAAGAAAACTTCTGGGGAAAGGTGTATGAGTGTGTGTGTGTGTTTGTGTGTTTTCCCCTCCCTCCCGGGCTTTTGAAACGGACTCTCGTCGTTCCAGGGAGAGCGCGTTTTTCTCCTCAGTGAATGGCGGGCGCTATAGAGCATCTGCGTAAGCCCACCTTTCATGCGACTTGTCCCCGGGTGATAAGCTGCGAACAGAGTTTTTGAAACGTTTGTTAAAATAGGTTTTTAAAACAGCAGTGATCAAGATCGAGGAGCGGATGATCGAGCCCCAAGGTCAGATCTCAAGGTTTGTTTCCCTGGTGAGCTGAGACATGAATTAGCCAAGACAGCGGCCTAGAGAGGGCATGGCATCTGGCCTTCCGGAGACTGATCCTGAGATATTTTGTTAAGAGCATCTCCCCTGTGCTTTTTTCCGTAGTATGCAATGCCATGGTTACAAATGCGCCTTGTTATTATATATATCCGTTTCTGCAAGATGTAATTAAGTACGTTTAGTGTCAAAGCAAAAGAAACATTTAATTGTCCCGTCCCACCCCCCACCCCCCTCCACCAGTTAATGGCCCTAAAAGGAACAACTAACCATCCCCTCTGACGGTTAATGGACTCACTCTAATGTTTCGGGAGTTTTGGGCTGGGAACGGCTTGGGGTTATTGTGCAGTGGCTTTTTCAAAAAAGACTTCTCAGCTGGTGAAAAGAGCCTATTACTTCCTGGCCCACTTCCTTTTTCTTTTTGCAAAGCCTGAATGAAACCAGGGAGGAAAATTGCCAGAGGAAAGTAGTGGAGAGATTGGAAGACAAAATAGCAATGAAGTTAGAGCACATAACGTTCTTCAGAGCACATTCTGCTTGCCCTAGTGCCAGGATGGCCCCCAACTCTCTCGAAGACCAGAATGCAGGGAGGTTTAATAAATAAGTACTTCATAACACAAAGCAATCTCCACTTGTTTTTTCTTGTCCCACATCAAAAGCAATTCTTTCCTGCTTCTGTGTGATCAGCCTAAACCAGCTAGCTACTGTGTGCTGTGCTCCTTCCCTCCAGTCAGTAGTCACTTGCAAGTATAACAATACCACAATGTCCATATTGTTCATATAGTGGCCTTCACGCTGCTCTTTGTAGCTGTTTTTGTGATGGGCTATCTGCATCCCACACTTTTTACAAGTTCACCAATGGAGCTCTGTAAAAGCTGTGGATTGGGAGGGGGATTCTGAGTTTTTCCCCCAGTTCACTTGTGGAACAAGCAAGGTTGGTGGAATTGTAAAATCATTTTTCCTTTCTAAATCGAAGAAGAAGAAGAATGGTAAAACTGTTTTTGTTTTTTAGGATTCCACTGATGAATGGGAATGTATCACATACATAGGACATAGAGAAGTTCTGTCAATATAGGCCACGTCCTCAAAGTCACCTAGACGAAAGTGATTGGTGCTTTTTTCTAGCACACACGGGTAAGTAAATAGTGGAAGAACTTACCAATTGGAGTGCTTGGCAAGCCCTCTTTAGACAGGACAGCTCACCAGCATTATTGCCAGAGTTGGAGAACAGACTGAAAATCCGAAAATGGTTCTAAATGGTTAGAAAACCATTTCTAAATGGTTTTAGTGTTGGAGACCAGCAACTTAAGGCTGTCATATGGAATTATTCAAAGAGAGATCATGTTTGTAGGATCATCCTTCACCTTTTTAGGACTTCATCTCAAGGAGACAAAGTTAGTAGTCACCTTATGGAAATGTAGCTTGGGCTGGTTTGGAGATAAATATAACCTTGCTAGTTAATTGATTAGGTAAATTAATCTATTTTTGGAATTCATACAATCTACTAACCCTGATCCATCTCTACTAATTCAGTGAATGAGGTCATTGTGTTGATACAGTTCAGGTTATAGCATATTCAGAATTTTCTCAAGTGAGAAACGTCTATCCCTGTGTTTCTTGTGCAATTTGGAATTGGAAGTTCATCAGAAGAGTCTGTATCTTTACCTTAGTTGGTATGATTAGGAATGATTTTCATTTCATCAGATATGTAATAGTTGGCCTTTCTTTCACTAACAGTCTTATTTCCAGCCAGGCAAGGATTGTATTTTGAAGAAGTTGAGCTTTGGGGACATCAATATATGTGTCATGCTGTTGAACAAGATGCTCCAAATATTTCTTCTGCTGCCCCAAATGTTCAGTAATAGAACATTCTGTTTATTTCCATGTCTGTATCTGTAAGCATTTTACTTGTATTTTTAATCAAAAAGTATAGATTTTGATATATTGAATGCCCTTTTCTTTAACTAATTTAAATGGTCTTGAGAATTTTCTTCTTTAGTATCTAATTTATAGATATCAAAGAAGAAAATTCTCGAGACCATTTACTATAAAGTTTCACAGTCTTCTGTTTCTCTGTCATTTAAAACGGTTGGGCTGAGTAGAATGTTTCTGTTGAAATTTGAGAACATCACAGACTCTTTACTGGGTACAGTTTTCATTTCAAGAATCCAATACCTGGTTCATTAAAAGATCCATTGTCCTAGTGCTGTTTCTATGTTTAAATGAGCATGTTTTGCTTTGAGCCATATGATATAGTAATATTTTATTTTTTAAAATTAATTTATTTAAATGACCTATTTAGTTCCCCATCTCACAACAATGACTCTGGGCAGCATGCAAAGGTTAAAACCACAACAAGAAAATATAACTCGTGATTAAGCTCAGATCAAGGTGGTCACATCACCAGCAGAATTGACTTAACCTCCTAGCCCAAATGCCGCATGTTAAGAGTTTTATTCCACCTTTCCTTTAACTCAGTGATAGTGTTTTACATATATCTCCAGACTGGATTAGAAGAAGCATTGAGGTATTGCCTGCAGCATTGGCAAGATTGAGCTAAAAGGATACAAATAGATACGCTTTCTGCATTCTGGAGAATCTAGCTCCACAATAAACATCTGCTTCCTTTGTAAGAAGATTGCAGCTTCAGGCCTTGGTATCTACAGTCAGCACAGTCAGAAACCTGGAGGCCTATTAATAGTATCACTAAGGGACCTTACAAGAATTCAGACCAATGCACAAATTTAGATTTTAGTCATTTAAACTAGTTTATATGAATTAAGATGAATGAATGCTATAACCCTAGTTATCTTTACATGGAAGCAACAATCACTACAAGTAGTCCTCAATTTATTTAATGACTGTTCAAAGTTGTAACAGACTTTTAAAAAGCTGTGCTGAATGTAGATGCCAAGGACTGAAACTGAATTCGCTACATAGGACGCAGATGTTTACCATGGAACTAAAGCTCAGGTGGGAGGGAAGCAGTTGTAACTTCAAGGATAGTATGTAAATAGCTAGAATGCAGCCCACAGCCCATAGCTTCCCAATATGCACATACACATGCATGTATGGATCATGAAGGGAGAATCGAAACACACAAATATAAGGTGTGTTTAATGTTAATGCGTTAAATGTGTTGATGAGCCTTGATAGTACAGTGGTTTAGTGCACCCTGTTATTAACACAGCTGCCTGCAATTTCTGCTGGTTCGAATCTCTCCAAGGCTCAAGGTTGACTCAGCCTTCCATCATTTCTAAGGTAGGTGAAATGAGGACCCAGTTTGTGGGGGCAATAAGCTGACTTTGTATAAAATATACAAAAGAATGAAGGCTATTGCTTAACGCATTGTAAGCCGCCCTGAGTCTCCGGAGAAGGGCGGCATATAAATCAAATTAAAAAAAAAAATGTTGTTAGCCGCCCAGAGTCACCTTGTGGGCATTGCTGGTAAAGCATTTAGAAAAAAATCCAGAGGCCAATCTCTGTAAGCTTTCTCTCCCATGTTTACTTAGTCTGTAAAATGTTATGCCAATTCAGTGGTGGGTTGCTCCCGGTTCGGCCTGGTTCGGCCGAGCCGGTAGCGGTGACGCTATTACGTCACTGAACCAGTTCTCTTTCTTCGGGAACTGGGCCCTCCCGCCCGGCCCCGTGTTATTCCGACCTTATATTTCTTCATTTTTTGCCCAGCTGAGAGGTGCGGCAGAGCGGATTGCCGCACCTCAGCTGGGCAGATTCGGAACGCGCTTGCGCAAAGCACAAGTTTGGCACGCAGGTCAGCGAAGCGAGCATGCGCGTGGTGATTGCGCACAAAGCGCACGGCCGAAAAGGCGATTGCACGCAAAACACACGCACCTAGAGAACCGGTATTAAAGCTGATTAGAACCCACCCCTGTGCCAATTGATAGCTTTACATAAATAGCAACTTTTACTAGTATGTGACTGAAATTTACAATAACTCTTTTAGCTTTTTTCAGCAATTTTAATCTGAGATCTAGATACTAAGCAGATGCAACAGATACCTCACTTTACCTTAATGAAGTCCTATTTATCTAACAAGAACTGTGGGCATCCGCTGTTGCTTTCACTATTCACAAGTTTTTTTTTTCAGAATACAGCATTTACATTAATAAGATGCAACAGCAGGTCTGTGTGAGTTGGGGATTAAAAAAAGAATCTTTAATTAGGTTTGTTGACAGGAAAATTTTTTGCTCATATTATCATAATATTTTTATCAAATCATGGGAAGGCAGAAAAACAGTGAGAAACATATGTTGGTTGGTTTGCGTATTTATCTTAAATTATATCACAAGATTCCAGTTACCCTGAAAAGTACAATAGTCTTTTCCAATCTCACTATCCAGATGTGCTATCACATGCTAGCTGAGAAACTGTAGGAACAACAGTGCATCAAGAGGGCACTGATTTTGGGATTAAATTAAAAATCACTGTGATACGTCACTATTATTTTTTTATCTAGATTGCACCTCACTCTTACCTCTCTTAATTCTTAATTGCAGTTGATTTTTTTCAATTTTGATACCCCTATACAGTATGTGTCCTTTGTTGCAGTCTTTTTATTGTTTTCCATTTTTTTCACTAAATCTTTACGTTGTTCCATTGTTTCATTCGACTCGCCCATATCTGTGTTTTCTTGGTTTTGTTTATGTGCCTTCCTGCCAGTTTTAGTTTCATTTTAATTTACTTACAGTGTTCACATTTTGATCCTATTTGTCTTTCTTGCCAACATTTCTAATGATCTTGTTGACTCCTAGCCTTTGCAGTTGTTTTCAGAGTATTTGAAAAGAATGTTTTTACATGTATATGACCATTAATTCCTCAGTCCCTTTACTATTTTGCTCTCTTTCTATGTCTTCTTCCTTTTCTTGTATGTCTTTTTTAATGACACTGAAAGAGCCTGTAGTACAGTGGACTAAGCACTGTTATTAACATCTGCTGCTTGCAATTACTGCAAGTTCAAAACTCACCAAGCTCAAGGTTGACTCAGCCTTCCATCCTTTCAAAGGTAGGTGAAATGAGGACCCAGATTGTGACTTTGTATAAAATATACAAAAGTATGAAGGCTATTGCTTAATGCATTGTAAGCTGCCCCGAGTCTCCAGAGAAGGGCGGCATATAAATTTTTTTTAAAAAAATGCTAAAGGCTGTGCAGATGTGGATGGGAAGGAACTGTGTCTGATTTAATCCTACCAAGTCTGCCACTCCCCAGATCAGATTTTCCACTTCTTCTTTCAAAAATGGTAAGCATCTGAGGGTCTTCCTGGATTCACAGTCTTTGCTCAGTGAGAATCTGGAAAGGCCTTCCTGTTCACAACTTCATGTGGTGTGCCAGTCTCCTAGATCAGTTACTCATGCCCTGATTACCTTGTGACTTTCCTGCAATGCAGTTTCCATAGGGCTGCCCTTGAAGACCACATGGGAGATTCAATTGATCCAGAGTGTAGTGGCACAGGCCCTGATAGCCATGCCTTGCTATGTCCATGTAACACCTCTGCTCCACAACTGCCCCAATTCCCAATTTGTTTCCAAGTCCGAATCAAGGTGCTAGTTGCTACCTATCCCTATGGAGCATAGAACTGAGTTATTTCAGGAATTACTGTATCTCCCACAATATTTGCCTGGCTGATTTGATCCAGCAGGGTTGATGCACTCTAGCTTCCTTTGATTAAATAATGCCAACTATCAGGACACTGATAGTTGTGCCTTCTCTTCTGCAGAGCCTGCCCTCTGGATTGAGGTTGTCCCCACGATCCAGATGGCCCCACTCTGCTAGTTTTTTGAAGGGTCTTGAAGACCTAGCTCTTCACCCAGGTCTTTAGCAAAGGTAATTGAAGCCCCCTCCTTCATGCTGTTTGGCTCCTTTTTTTTGGCAACTTTTAAAAAAAAAAAAAATTCAGTGTTGTATCATTTTCTTATTCTCTGTGATTTTATCTGTGAAGCACCCAGAATTATTGTTAATCAGTTGGCATAAATTTTAATAAATAAATAAATAGTTTCTGATTCTGGGCAGGACTTAAGCCTAAATACATTTATGATACAATGGCTGGGTGTCATGAGAGTGTAACAATAATCATTGCAGTTTGTCATGAGAGTGTAATGGTAATAATTGTATTTATATTACTTAATAGGTGTACCCATGATCGATAAGTTCATTGAACGTATATCCCAAATGTTTTCAATATAATTCAAAACTAATTAATATGTTTAAAACAGTATCTAATATGGTATCTTTTGTAACTCCAGATTAATAAACTGATGGTTGTTAAACCAAAAAAGAGGTGTTCCCTCCATTTTATATTTCCAATATAATGACCTTGAGAGCCAAGCTTTTAGAACATAATGAAATATTCCAACTCTTGAGTTCTTGTAAATAGCTGATATTCTTAAAAATTCAGAATAAATATACAGACAGCTCAATTGGGGAAATAAATGTATCAACTTCAGCAGCAAGAAGCTCACCCATCTCCAGTTTGCCAGTGACACAGTGATCATCAGCACAGTGTCCAAGAGTCAGGCTGTGTTTTAAAAAAGCACAGTGTGTTTCAGTGTGGTGAGCATTCAGACTGAACATCAACTGAAAAAAAAATGTTTGTGAAATCATTTCCACCCATACCATGACATGAAACTAGGTGAGATGAGAGAGGATGCCAATTCCTAAAACTACTTACCAGGGGAAAAGTGGCATGGCTCAGCTTTAACTGCATAAAACAATTTTATAATAGATGAGAAAACTAAAGCAAAAGTACATACTTTCAGTGCCAGAGATCTATGGCTATGAAGTGTGTAACCTGAGTAAATCAGAAGGTGGAGAAATCAGAAGGAGAAACTTTCAATCACAGCATGCAATGGAGAGATGAGTAGTAATAGTCTTGCTTGGAGACCGAATCTAATGCAGAAAAGTGCCATAGAACCAATTGGAAAGAATCAATATGGAAGAAGGTATTGAAGTAGTTTAAAAAATAGCATATATGAATATGCAAGACATATCATAGGTATGCATGTACATGTATTACAACAGATGGACCTAGGTGACATAATATAGGTGTCATAATGGTGGATAGTTAACTTTGTTTTGTAGCAACACAAAAAGCATCCACCTATGAGATGGATAGACCAAATACGGACCCTTGGATCACTGTAGCAATAGCACTTAGACTCATATACCACTTCACAGTGCTTTACGGCCTTCTCTAAGGGGTTTACAGAGTCAGCATATTGTCGCCAACAAGCTGGGTCCTCATTTTAACAACCTCGGAAGGATGGAAGGCTGAGTCAACCTTGAGCCAGCTAGGATCAAACTGCTAGCAGTCGGCAGAATTAGAATTTGATATGCATCAAACAATCATCCCTTTGGGCAATAAATCTAACTTAATGATAGGTTTAAACTTACTTTGGGCATATCTTTAGGTAGAAAGATTTTTCCACTCACATACTACGCTAAATGGAATAGTTACACATAATATTGTGTAGAGGGTTGGACAAGAAGACCTCCAAGGTCCCCTCCAACTGTTACTCTGTTACTGTATAAGGCAGCTTTCTATGATCCTTGTATCCTAAAGAGTCAAAATATACAGTTATCCTGTCAATCTCAAACTGTTGAAGTTTTGCAAAGATTTTCATGAGCAGGATAAATCTGAAGTTCTAGGTGAAGTTTCAGAAAGAATTTTCCTTCTTACTAAGAAAAAAAAATCCTTTGAGTATGGAGCAATATTCACAACATTTGTAAGGAGTAATTCTTGTAACATTTAAAGTAAATTTATTCACGATCTTTACCAAATTTACATATCTCTCCAGTGCTTTCAGTAATTTCACACT
This sequence comes from Arizona elegans, assembly GCA_022577455.1. Taxonomy (NCBI): domain Eukaryota; kingdom Metazoa; phylum Chordata; class Lepidosauria; order Squamata; family Colubridae; genus Arizona; species Arizona elegans. The sequence continues at coordinate 53,965,229 of JAKOOJ010000002.1, read as the reverse complement.
TAAAAAAAACTTGTTAACAATCACCAGATAGGTAACCTTGTTAATCTTGCCACATTAACTCATGGTGTTAACACTATTAGCATCATATAAAAAAGCTGTGCTATTTAAAGGAATTGTAGACATAGTTTTATGTAACTGCAATTTGTATCTGTAGAGCATTTTAATCTGTACCTTCAGCTCATAAATGCTCAATTCCTATGCTAGTCTATGATCATATTAAAAGTTGGTTTGGCTTATTACAAATAACTTAGTAACTTGTGCCTGTATATATTATATTTGAAAACATGGCTTTTTTTAAAAAAAAGATGAAGACTACATGACACTGTCTGGAGAACTGATATTTTGGGATGCAAATGTTTCATGCAAATTTGCCTAATAAAGTCTCTGGTAGAATATCATAAGATACTTGGTAGTTTTCAATGAAATTATTTCACTTATCATAACATTTACAGTTTTTCATAATTTTATCAGAAAGGAGTCCCCTTGTTCTATAATTATTTTCTTTTTTTAAAAATAGTGAATGTTTAATGGAGAATGGCTGTTAAGTTTGGACTTCAGTTGAACTCAGGAGTTCCTTTGGTGGGGAAAAGAAAATTGGATAGGTTTAATAAAGTTTTGTTCCAAGGAACCCACACAGTTCACTTAGATTTCCTGTTGCCAATTACTTCTTGTAAAAATAATTTTTGTATGACCCTGTTTTTTGAAACTGCGTAAAAGTTATTTTGGAACTGATTTTTTCTCTGTAATTCTATATTTCCATAATAACTGCTCACTTTGTTTTTTGGTGCATATATTCTTGAAAGCCCTGAACACTACTAAGATCCCAAATCAGAAGTGAATAGACAATCTATCCAACAAATTTCACAGTCATACTGAATAAAAATTATAGAGAATATGTGCATGTATATTGATGTATCCCTCTTTGCAGCTTGCGAAAAGATTTTCTTGATAACTGTTTTGGTACTCTATTTTTGTTCTTGTAATAGATGTTAATCGTGCTGAGGAATATTTAGTTTTCTGTAGGCAGAAGTTACTCATTCTATACATAATTGACTAAACCATATTTTCATCATGTAAAACATTTGATGTATATTGTATTAAATATTTAAGTTCCAGATTGAAAATGCAATTTTAGAAAAGCTTAATTACAGGTATATCATTTGATTTTTTTTCCATTCTTTTTTTGTTCCACCAACTTGTTTTTCCGTTATAGAATATAAAGAGGGAAAAAAGGTTAGAAATACCATCATGTTCACTTAATACAGTTTTACTTAAAATATGTGGCAAATGAGATTTTCAGCCACAGAGTGAAAATTCAAACTGCTGAGACAAGTTACACCCATTTAGGTTATTGTGAAACTTAAGTAAACATTAGAAAACTGAATCATCTAATAGTGGTGCTTTTCAAACCTCATCTTTTAAAATTTTACCACATTGAAATGTCTATCAGAAGCAAATACCAAGTAAAATAATTACTGCTACACATGGGTAAAGTAATTCTTTCTTGTACTACCATGTTTCCCCGAAAATAAAACCCTGTCTTATATTTTTTGAACCCCGAAATAAGTGCTTCGGAGAAGTCTTATTATTTTGGGGCGCATGGAGCAAGATGGGGCTCCTCTTGCCATCTTACCTGATTTCCAGCTCTGTGTTTAAATATTTTTGGGGAGAACTTATTTTCGGGGGGGGTGCTTATTTTAGTGTATACGCTCAAAAGCCCGATTGGGATTATCAGGGGATGTCTTACTTTTGGGGAAACAGGGTACATGTTACCTTCATATTTTTGTTTTTTAAAATACCATATATGTGAGTCATCTATGGGTTTGTTATCTCTAACGCTCAGATCTCTCAATCTAGCTTTTGGTTCTTTAAGTTCTTATTTAACACTCATTACATTTTTATTTCTGAGTATTTATAAGACCAGAACAAGCCTTGGATTCTTCTAATCCTTATATTCTTGACTATGACAGTTATCAGAACAACTGAAGTCACTGCCAGCAACTTTTTTCTAATCTCTTTCAAGAACTCTTTTAAGGATAGGCAGACTATAAAGGTTTGAAGTATTTAAAAAAATAGGATAAATTATGTGCAAGGGCCCATATATACTGTATATACCTGGATTTTTGGTTAAATTGTCTTCGTGGCACAAGTCTGCCAATCTTCCAGCTGACAAAATGGGATGCCTCAGCAGATTCCATAAAAAGCTGGAGGTCACAATGCAGGAACTGCGGGAAATAGCAGATAGTAGAAGAAGAAAGTAATAGAAGGCAGTTATCAAAAGCAAGTATATTATGATTAATATTTATGAAAATCATAGCACAATAGCTTCTTATTTAGGTTTGGTTCTGGCCAGATCCAATAAAAATAGCCTTATTGCCATTTTAAGCAAAATGAATAAGCTGTGAGTAAAAACAACTTAAGATTCTGCCCAACTCAGATTTAGTTTTAATAATTACTACTAGTCTTTAGTGCTTTCTACCATCTAAATTTCTAAATGGTTTCGATCTCAATCTCAATTTCAATTACAAAAAGGAAGCAATACCCCCCCCCATCCAAAGTAATGGGCAGAAAGAATAACTTTGAGAAACAGGTGGAAGAGGTGCAACTAAGACAATGGGCTGATCAAAGAAATCTAAGTCCAGGCGAGAGCTGTAACATGAGAAAGCATCTCAGACAAAATCCTCTGTAGGGAGGGAAGGGGGGAATGCATTCAGACTTCCAAGGTTTGAGATTGATCCTTCAAGGTAAACCAGGCTAAGAAACCAAAATTATGCATGCTAATGCTACTTTTATGATGAGGTTATAATAACAGATTTTTCAAGGAAGGGTCTTGTCTGAGATGCTACTTCTACAAATTATATCTTGGTATCCATTTATTCCTGCCTTATGTTTCTTGTCCTTTCACTAGCTACATGTTACATGTACAGAAAGTACTCTTAAATCCACATCTAAGGTTACTGAAGAGCCTTTGGTAAGGGACTTGACCAAAGGTCAACTGGATCACCTCTGCCTTCATGCCCTTTTATAGACTCATAATGTCCAGGCAGGGTAGGCAGTAAACAAAATAGAGAAAAGTGGGATTTGTCTTGCTGCAAATGCTGTTGCTGGTGGACTTTCAAATAGTGAGGTCTAGTATCCCATCAGTTGTGAAGAGTTGTAGGAGGCTCTAAGATCACACCTTCTCAGACTCTCCGTTGGCAGTGGAGTGGTAGTATGATTGGGTGCTGCCCAATCTGGCAAGCAGGGTAGCATTTCTTCTCTGTCCCTCAGTGATAGCTATCCAGCAGCAATCAGGACTGGAAACAGCCTGTCAAGCAACTAACAAGTTCTGATATGATCTCTAATTAAGAAAGATGGGGGAGGGGGTGTCAAACTGGCTGGATGCAGTCACGCACAGGGCACTCCTACCCCATCTCCGTGAAGGGAAAAAACATTGTGAAACATCATATGATAGCAACCTGACATCACAAGTTTGACACCCGTGAGTTAGTGTCTTGCATGTTTTCTTTGCTTCTGATGCAAAGGGGAGAAAGCTTGTCTCTTGAGATGCAAACTAACAGTTTTGCAACAGTTGCCTTTTAAGCATGCAAATCCACTTTTACTTTTCTCTTGCTTTCCTCAATTTTTGTAACAATCACAATCGTTGCTCATAACCCTGTTGTCTTCCTGAGTTGATTACCTGGTATCATGTTTACAGATTGCATGGGGAACAAAGATGAAATATGTAGTGTGGCTGTCTCACTTAAGAATTGAGATGATATATGGTGATGTAACTGGCATTAGGCAGAGGAGAACATATGAAGGGAAGGTCAGGGCAACCAGAACACATAAAGGGAAGATATATGGGGAGGATTCCTGAAAAAAGATGGGCTTTTCTGTGGCCCATTGAAGCTATATACACTATGATCCTCTTCTCTCTAATTTGAGGCTGGAAGGATAGTGAAAGTTAATAAACTACCATATGGAAGCTGAACACCGATCATTGGAAAACTTGAAGAGAAAGAGAAGGATCATCACTGATGTCTTTGAATTATGGATCTAAGATTTACTATGTTTCCATGTTTTACTAAGAATACCATGGACTGCAAGAACCATCAATTGGTCCAGAACCAAATTAAAATGGACTGCAATTCTTAAGCAATGCCTACAAGTAGAAACTCATATACTTTGCATGTGGGATGCAACTGAATGACGAATTAGACAAGATATATATGCAAAGTATAGTTGAGAGGAAATAGAAGGAGATGGTATAGATAGAAGACTGATGGATGGGTTTGGGATCAAAAGGATAGCTAAAAAGTAGCTCTGGTAGCGCAGCAGACTAAAGCACTGTTATTAACATCAGCTGCCTGCAATTACTGCAAGTTCAAATCTCACCAGGCTCAAGGTTGACTCAGCCTTCCATCCTTTCTAAGGTAGGTAAAATGAGGGCCCAGATTGGGGGGCAATAAACTGACTTTGTATAAAATATATAAAAGTATGAAGGCTATTGCTTAACACATTGTAAGCTGCCCTGAGTCTTCGGAGAAGGGCGGCATATAAATCAAATCAAATTAAAAAAAAGTTATTGGAACGGCTACGAATTCTGGTTAGATTCAGTTAATAAGGATGAGCATTTGATGAAGCCGTCTATCTAGATCCGTGCCAGTCGGGCTTCAGAGTGGGTTACAGCACGGAAACGGCATTGATCGCATTGGTTGATGATCTCTGGAGGGTCCAAGACAGGGGTTGCTCCTCTGTCCTGGTCCTCCTAGATCTCTCAGCGGCTTTTGATACCATCGATCATGGTATCGTGCTGCGTCGGCTAGAGGAGGTGGGAGTGGGGGGCACTGTGTTATGGTGGTTCTCCTCCTTTCTGACCGTACGCAGTCTGTGTTGATGGGAGGGCAGAGGTCAACCCCAAGGTTCCTCACATATGGGGTGCCACAAGGGTCAGTCCTCTCGCCCCTCCTGTTTAACATTTATGTGAAGCTGCTGGGCGAGATTATCCGTGGCTTTGGGGTGAAGTGTCAACTGTATGCCGATGACACGCAGTTGTACATTTCAATCCAAGGCCACCCCAATGATGCCCTTGAAGTGATGTCCTGTTGTCTGGAGGCCGTGCGGATCTGGATGGGGAGGAACAGGCTCAGACTCAACCCTTCCAAGACTGAGTGGCTGTGGTTTCCGACGTCCCGATATAGCCAGCTAACACCATCGTTGGCTATTGGGGATGAGATTTTACCCTCCTCAGAGAGGGCTCGCAACTTGGGCATCCTCCTGGATTCACGGCTGTCTTTAGACGATCATATGACGGCTGTGGCCAGGGGGGCTTTTTATCAGGTTTGCCTGATTTCCCAGTTGCATCCCTTTCTGGATTGGGACGCCTTGTGCACAGTCACTCACGCCCTCGTCATTTCCCGTCTGGATTATTGTAATGCTCTCTACATGGGGCTCCCCTTGAGCACCCGGAGGCTCCAACTGGTCCAGAATGCAGCCGGGCGAGTGATAATGGGGGCGACTCATTGCTCCCATGTAACACCCCTCTTGCATGAGCTGCACTGGCTCTCGGTGGTCTTCCGGGTGTGCTTCAAGGTGTTGGTTACCACCTTTAAAGCGCTCCATGGCTTAGGACCTGGTTACCTACAGGACCGCATTCTGCCATCGTCTTCCGCCCACCAACCGACACGCTCCCACAGAGAGGGCCTCCTCAGGGTACCGTCGGCCAAACAATGTCGACTGGCGACCCCCAGAGGGAGAGCCTTCTCTGTGGGGGCTCCTACCCTATGGAATGAATTGCCCCCAGACATATGAAGGATCCCCGACTGCCGCGCCTTCCATCGAGCTCTGAAGACCCTATTATTTCAGCAAGCCAGTCTGACGGGATAAATGATTTTAAATTGGGTTTTAAAAGTGGTTTAAAATGGTTTTAATTGGAAGTTTTAATTTTGGCCAAAGATTGAATTGTTTTAATATGTTTTTTAAATTTTGTCTTGTATGTTGTTTTATCATGGCTGTTCACCGCCCTGAGTTTTTCGGGAGAAGGGCGGTATACAAATATAATAAAAACTAAAAAACTATGTAATCACCAGAATTTGAGTGTAGTTAATTAGCTATCTGGAATTGCCTATATACAGTATGTTGTATATAAACCATAACACATTTTCTATTTTATGGTTTAATATGTTGTTTAAACTAAGACATTCAAGTTTGTAAACCATGGCTTGTAGTCCAGCACTTTATTTGAACTCAATAAATGTTGGCTTATTCAGTAAGAATAAGTAAACTGTGGCTTAATGCAGTATATCAATCCTAAGGGCATTGAGAGTTTTGAAGATCTTTTCTTCAGCTTTTTCCCCATTCTTTGATCACTTGCTTTCATCACAAACAGAAAACAGTTTGCCTAAGAAGCAGAATAACACTTTTTCTTCCTTCACCCTTTCCCCCTCCTTTAACTGAAAAGAATTTTGACAGCAAAGGTCTTTTATATCTCCTCTCTAAAGGCTGGTTATGCATAGTTAATAGATACAAGGACTTCAAGCTAAAAATCTCAAAGTTGAAAGCTGAGCATAAGGGGGAGTAGAAATAGCAGAACTACCAGAAAATATTGTATGGCATAGAAATGCAAAATAACATTTTGACTGTGAGGTGTCTGACATGTAAAATAACATAATTAAAATAAATTAAAACATGTTTGAAACGAGTCACATCTCTCTTAATATGGATTTTATCTATTCATACTATGGTATTCTTTTGCCACCTAGTGACCAGTTTCTATATTTTTGATACCATGTTAAAACTTCATGTTAACCTTTTTGCAATAATTATTATACATTGGTATAATATTATATGTAGTCATTATTATTAAATTTATTTGCTGCCCATCTCACTGTTTGAGACAACACTGAGTGAATATTGTAAATAAATCAGTACACCTCTTCAACTTGAATTTTAATCTAAAATAATCCTAATTGTTGCTTATTTTAAAATAAACTCATGTTTGATATCAAACAGGTAAAGTATATTGAGATTTAGAAAATGACAGTGTCCAAGATGGGTTGTGTCATTATCAATTCGTCATTAACAGTTCGTCCTCCTGGATGCACGGCTGTCTTTAGAAGATCATTTGATGGCCGGGGCCAGGGGGGCTTTTTATCAGGTCCGCCTGATACGCCAGTTACGCCCCTTTCTAGATCGGGACTCCCTACGCACAGTCACTCAGGCACTCGTCACTTCCCGCCTGGACTACTGCAACGCTCTCTACATGGGGCTCCCCCTGGGGTGCACCCGGAGGCTCCAGCTGGTCCAGAACGCGGCCGCGCGGGGGATTATGGGGGCAACAAGGCACTCCCATGTAACACCTCTCCTGCGCGAGTTGCACTGGCTCCCGGTGGTCTTCCGGGTGCGCTTCAAGGTGTTGGTGACCACCTTTAAAGCGCTCCATGGCTTAGGGCCGGGGTACTTACGAGACCGCCTTCTGCCACCAATAGCCTCCCACCGGCCAGTACGCTCGCACAGAGTGGGCCTCCTCAGGGTGCCGTCCGCCAGACAATGTCGGCTGACGACTCCCAGGGGGAGAGCCTTCTCTGTGGCGGCGCCCACCCTCTGGAACAACCTACCCCCAGAGATACATACAATAACAGACCTCCGGATTTTTCGTCGGGCCCTGAAAACCCATTTATTTCAACTAGCTGGGCTGGCTTGAGTTAAATTTTAAATTGATTTTAAATTGGGTTGTTTTAATTTACGGCCAAAATATTTAATTATTTTAAACTGCTTTTAAATTTTGTATGTACTGTTTTTTACTTTGGCTGTTCACCGCCCTGAGTCCTATTTGGAGAAGGGCGGTATAGAAATAGGAACAAATAAATAAATAAACAAACAATATGTATATTTAATAGAGGTCCAAGAAGTGCCTATTACATGAATCATTCTTAGCTTGGATTCATAAAAAAGGTAATTACTTGCCAACCTTCATTTCTATAAATACAGGAACAAAGGAATGAGCTGTAGCTCACAGTACTTTGTACAATTAACCCAGCAGCAGAGAACTGGCAAATGACATAGTTGGATTTAATTAGCTAGCTGATATTTGTGGGTGTAGATATGGAGGTAGATTCTTAGATGTGAAACTAAGGCAACCATTACAATCGCCAAATGTTAATGAGTGTTAACTTTCTTGAGGCTTTAGATTCATATTTTATTTTCTTGCCTTCTCTATGTATATATTCAGTAACCAATCTCTTAAGGAGGAAATTTAAAATTATTCCAGTAACTGCAGGAACATCTCAAATTCTCCCATGTGATGGTCAAATCTTCAAAATGCTGCAAAGTTTTTAAATGAATAGTTTTCAAGCTCCTCTTATTTGCTTCAGACTTGTTCTTCATGCAGGAGAACCATTCATTATTTGCACTAGTTATGTTTCATTTTCCATCATTCCATGCACTAGTTATGTTTTTGAATTGATTTTCCCAACACTTTTTATAAGTTACCACCTTCTATGTTATGGGAACTTGATTGCTCGAGTTAGTTACTACCATATTAGATTTAACAGAAACCATTTCTGTTTCTTTGCAGAAATTCTTGAGATAGTTTTTATGTTTAAATATTGTGTTCTGATTTATACCGGTACTACTTTGGCATCCAGCATTGTTAAGTCTCTATATTTATTTTATTTATTCGACTTACTCAGTTTCCTGCCTTAGATTGAATATATGTCATTGTGTTAAAGGGAGGTGAGTGCTCACAATGTACAGTATGCTATAATACTATTTTGTGCAATAATCATATTGACATTTAACTTTAGTTGAACCTGTATATCAGTGGTGGGTTGCCCCCAGTTCGGACCGGTTCTATAGAAATGGTAGTAAAACCGGCCAGAGGCTCAGCCCACTGACACTGACGTCATCAAAAGCGATCTGCGCATGTGCAGAAGCAAGGACGCACGCGAGCAAAGCGAGCACGTGTGTGCGATCCCGTTGCGAACTGGTAGTAAAGGTAAGTAGAACCCCCCCCTGCTGTATATCATTTCGGTGCATATTGAAATATGTTGATATACTTTCTTAATTTTCTATCTTGTAATTGTATGGAAATAAGGAACTTATTTTTTACAGCTAATGCACAGCTATAAGAAATAATGTATATTGTATAAAATCTGAGTCATTAATTACTGATAACAGACCAAAATATTTTTTTAAATGCTCATAGAACAATATAGGAATTATTTGCTTGATTAATTTATACTGCTTTTATCCAGAAGTTCAAGGCAGAATGCATAGTATTCCCTCTCAGATTTTGTCAATGACAGGAATCCTTTGAGATACGTTTGGCTAAGAGAAAGTAGTTGGATGAAAATCATCCAATAAGCTTCTGTGGCTGACTACATTAATAAGTACAATATTACATATTATCATCGTATTGTTGGAAGAAACCTCCTTCTAGGTTCTGCTCCAAGTGGGGAAAAAGACACTGGAAACATGGAGACTGCTTGGAAAGATGGTTTAATGGTGGACAGGATCACATGACTTGAGTTCCTGAACAGAAAAGGGCCAGATACAGCGAGTTTTTCAGGTTTTATGCTCTCTCTGGCTTTGAACTTCCTGGGGCCCAGAAACAGTACTCTGATTGGTTGTCAGACTCCCAGGGGGTGGGGGTCTTAGCTAGCCGATGGTCACATGTGCTTCCCAGGTCACATGTGGTGAGTTTCTGCTGATATTGTGTTGAGAGCTAATCCTATCTTTGTTGGATCTTTGGCAATTCCTACTATGGCTCTGCCTGAAGGAGGTAGATTTTTGTTATGTAGAATAGACTGGCCCAGGCCTTAATGGCCCATTGACAAAGGGTGGGGGGCAGGAAGGTGGGAGCTGCTTTGTCTGTAAAATATGCTTCTCCATTTCTCATCCAGGGAAATATAATATTCTGCCTTTTTCATATTTCCTAAAATATTTCACTCTTCCAGGAAAGGGGTGGGTGCTAGCTTCCTACAGTATAATCATTTATTAAATATTAAAACAAATTGTAATCAGTAGGGTAGTGGGAGTAAAACATGGATTGTCTAGATTTAGGGCATACAATGTGATTACTAAGAAAACAAGTTTTGTTTTATTTTTTGTGTTTGAGGAAATTTTCGACTCCTGGTGACTGCCTGGACAAGTCCCTGGCAGGATTTAAGAAGTGGTTTGCCATTGCCTAGGGCTGAGAGAGAGTGACTGGCCAAAGGTCTCCCATTTGGCTTTGGGCCTATGATGGGATTAGAACTCATGGTGTTCTGGTTTCCAGCCTGGTGCCTTAAATAACAACAACAAATAACAAACTGGCTCTTGATTTAAAAAAAACCCAGTAAGAATAAATTCATCCAACTGTAACAAAGCATTCAAAAGCTGAAATAAACTACTTCCTCTCTCTAGGAAGCCATTATCATCAGCATTCTGCAAGAATAATCATTTATATGTCAGGCAGAGAAAATGGGTTTTAGAGAAATGGAAAGATTAAGAAAGTTAGGGCTGAATGGAATTGATGAGACCATAGCAAGGAGAGAAGTACAATAAGAAGGTTAAAGGACTAAAAATAAAAGAAGTATATTTATATACTTCAGCATTTAGCATGAAGTCAATAAAATTTTAAATTGTATATAGAGAGTTATAGTCACATTATTGAAAAACTTGTGATCTCTTCTATTTTTTTTAAATAGAAGATTATCAGAAGGGATTTCATTTTTAAGAACTCATTATAAGAGAATGATAACTATCGTTAGTTATCATTCTCTTGGTATGTGAGAATGTCCTGAAGGGACAAGGGAAGACATGCTCCCTAGGAAACAATCAAACAAGGGAGGGAGGAGGCTCCAGTGGTTTAACCATCAGAGGAAGAAACCTAGGAAAGACCCACCCTGATTGATTAGGCGATTAAAAGTGGTAGCAGATTTGTATCTTCAGGCTTGCAAAATTCTGTTAAGGTAACCTTACAATAAAATAGAATCAGCTCATTTAGTCATGTTTCCTGTTTGGTTTACCTGGGAAGGCTGAAACTATCTTTACTGTATATTGTGGACAACACAAATATTTTTTGTGGGTTCAAATCAATATATGTTGCTTAATTTTTTTAATTGACATGCTACTCTTCAAAGCTAAGATTTTCCAGAGAGCACCTTACAACAAGAGAAAAAAATTAAACATTAAACATAACAATAGAATAAGTTGAAAGAAAACATTTCTAAAACCCAATATATTAAAACTCAGTGTATTGATTGATTAAAGTGCATGGAAAAATTAAAGCATCTTTGCTTGATACTGAAAAGACAAACACTAACTAGGTAGAAACCAGACAGGCTATTCCAAAGCACTACACGTTGAATTCACTTGCAGTTAAGAAACTCTTTCATCCCTTCAGCAAATGATATCATTCTCCATAAAGATGGGACCGGCAGCCAGGAATGGGTTAACTCTGCCTGTTATTCAGTAGGACTGAGTCTGCAAACTGTTAAGCTCCTCCTCTTCCTGTTGCTTCCCAGCTTTTAGATTCAGTCTGACCTGGACAGACGTATTTTTCTGAGCTAACTCATTTCTACCTGCTTGATTCCTATCAAGGCTCATTTCTATCGTATGGTTCCCAGCCTGCTAGTTGAACCTGCCTTGCCAGCGTGACCCCGCTGAAAGTCGCTTGGCAGCAACACCATCAAGGAGGGCTTCCAGCTCGTCTGGTTGAGCCTCTGCATTGCCAGCATGAAGGGAGATCCATCCCGACTCCACTGAAGGCTGCCTAGCAACGAGATCACTGCGGAGGGCTCCCAAATTGCTGGTCGAGCCCTCCACACATTGCCACTGTGAACGGTGAGTTAGCTGGAGCCCGCTGAAGGCCCCTTGGCGGCAACAACTCTGCCACCTGGCAGATCATCAGGGCGGCATTCCCGGTCTTTGCCCTAGCCACAGGACCGTCAGTGAAGGGGTTTGGAGACTTCTGCCCCAGTCTACCACTGGAGACGTTTGGCAGCCATCACCTGCGCTCATGCACTGGTTTTAGTGGTGCTTGCCTATTGGCGTGGCGCGACTCCCTCTGTGAACAGACGGTCGCCTCTAGTCACATCAGAATCAAGGCAAGTGCCCTGACAGTCTGGGCCCAGTAAGACCGCGCTATTCTTCAGCGGCCATTAAGGTCCTGGTTGGGACCGAGGCCTCACAAACGGGTCTGTTGCCTGAAATTGGTGCCCCTATTTCCCATCAGACATGGGGCTTTAGCTGGGCGCAAGAGAGAGACCTCTGGGTGTTAGACTCTCGGTTATCAGCCTTACCGTTTGGCGACAGTTTAAATTTTTGACGGTCCTCATTTGGCCACGTGGCAGTGATTAGAGGCCTAGTGAGCCACAGCCCTCCAGCAGATTTCAAAATGGCCGCAGCTCCATCGGCCGTTTTTCAAAAACTGCCGCACTGGCTCCTCCTGCAGAGGATCGCAGTACCCTGGGAGAGGCAGGGCCCTCGGGATCAAGGCCTCCTAAGCGGGGACGTCCAGCCCATCCTCCCACTCATGAGCCTCCTGAACATGCCTCAAAGGCCTCAGAGAAGGAGGCTAAGAAATGGCACAGAGCCATTGAACGGGCCTTTAAGGAGGCTAGCAAGAAGAACCAGGTCCTCCCTGACATTGAGCAGGCTGCTCCCAGGGCATTCCCCTCCTTGCAATTGGCCACAGCAATCTGGTCTCCGGATGGAGAGGGGGCACAGATTCCTATACTATCCTGTGATAACGAATTACTGTTTGGGCCCATCCAGACTCAGGTCCATTGGGGATCCATTTGAATCAACTTGGGAAACCCAGGGTATCCAGGGCCAAGGCTACTTTCACGCCTATGGCAGCTGCAGCCTGAGGAGCAGGAGGAGCCTCAGATCCCTGCTATTATGGCAGCTTTAATTTCTGAGACAATCCAGCAAGGCGTCACATCATTCCTACAACAAAGGGCATAATCATGGGTATCTGACTACCCCAGATCCCAGGACTATCAGCAGGGTCCCCACATTTGAGGGGATCCCCCTCCAGATGAACTGGATTATGCATCTACATAGTCGGGGATCTCTCGTTGGGGAAGAGGTTCTTAGGGATTCGGATTTGTTGGATGATGAAGACCTGATCCCTGACCAACCCTCTTTTGTGCACCTTTTCCGCCCTCAGTTATTTCGATCCTTGCTCCACAAGGCCAAGGTTACTACCCGGCTGGACACGGCCAGTCCGCCTCCAGACTCTCTGGCAATGGGGAGGGGAGACAGACAGACCTTTTGGCTCCTCTATTTGCAGAGCTGGCCATTGAGGTGGAGGAAGTGCCCGCCCCTAGATTATTTCTCGATGTGGTGTAACGCAAGTGGTCCACACCAGTATCCAGCCCTAATCCAGGCGTTTATACAACTTGGGCACAGATCTGTCCAAGGTTCTCCAGGTGCCCACAGTAGATCCCCCAGTGGTGGCCCTTACCGCTCCCTGCGTCTTGACAGGACCTCCAGAGGAGATCCTCTGCCCTGAAGACAAGAGGTCTGAGCAATCACTAGTAAAAGCTCATTAATCCTTAGCTTGGGCCATTAAGGCATCCACAGCAGCTTCATTCTTTAACCGGGCATCCCTACTTTGGCTTAGGCAATTATAGGACTGTTTGCCCGCTACGGACACTAGGTCACAACAGGACCTGAATAAGATTGTGACTGCCTTGGAATTTTTGGCGGATGCCACTTTGAATGCCTCACAATTTGCAGCCAAATACATCGGCTCCACAATTGCGCCTCACCGCCTCCTCTGGCTCCGCCATTGGCAGCAGACGCCAAAAATAAATGGAGGCTGGAGTCCGCATTATATGCCAGTGACAAATTGTTTGGCGAGTCCCTGGACCCTCTTTTCATGGAATCCAGAGATAAACGCAAGTTCCTGCCAAATATGTCACGGCCGGCCACACCCTTATTTTTGTCGCTTTAGGGGCTTGGACACCGGGTTTCTGGGACCACAATCGCACAGATCGTGTCCCCCCCCGACATGGACATCCCCAGGGCGGTCTGGGACAGCGGGACCCTCCCAAAAGGCCCTTTCGGGGTAGGAGGGGTCGTCCCTTCTGGCACTCCCGCTGACTGCATGTCCAATCCTCCCATTGGCGGCCATCTGGCTCTTTTTGCCAGCCAGTGGGAGGTCACCATCATGGACGCTTGGGTCAGGGAGATGGTCCAGTCGGGTCTATCCCTGGGATGCCTCTCCGACCCTCCATGTCTCTTCGTCTGTTGCCTGCTGTTGCGGGATCGGACAAAACAGCTCCTCATGGCATCGGCCATCAAACATCTAGTCGATATCCAAGCCATAGAACCGGTTCCACAGGAGCAACATGGACAGTTTCAGTTTCAGTTTCAGTTTCAGTTTTATTTGATTTGTATACCGCCCTACTCCCGAAGGACTCAGGGCGGTGAACAGCCAACAATAAAATACATAGATACACAAAATTTAAAAACCCAATAAAATCAAATTAAGTTATTTGGCCCAGACAAATTAAAACACCCCGATAATTTAAAAACAGATTAAAATTTAAATATTTAAAAAGGGAAGAGATTAGGCCAAGCCCGCTTGATGGAATAAAAAGGTCTTCACAGCACGGCGGAAGGAGCGCAGATCTGGGATCCTCCGTATCTCCGGGGGGAGCTCATTCCAGATAGTAGGTGCCCACACAGAGAAGGCTCTCCCCCTAGGGGCCGCCAGTCGACACTGTTTGGCTGACGGCACCCGGAGGAGTCCCTCTCTATGAGAGCGTACTGGCTGGTGGGAGGCTATTGGTGGTAGTAGGCGGTCCCGTAGATAACCAGGTCCTAAGCCATGGAGCGCTTTAAAGGTGGTAACCAAACCCTTGAAGCGCACCCGGAAGACCACCGGGAGCCAGTGCAGCTCACGCAGGAGAGGTGTTACATGGGAGCGCCATGTCGCTCCCATTACCACCCGCGCGGCTGCACTCTGCGCCAGTTGGAGCCTCCGGGTGCTCCTCAAGGGGAGCCCCATGTAGAGAGCATTACAATAGTCCAGGCGGGAGGTGACGAGGGCATGAGTGACCATGCGTAACGAGTCCCGATCCAGAAAGGGACGCAACTGGCGAATCAGGCGAACCTGATAAAAAATCCTCCCGGTCACGGCCGTCAAATGCTCTTCTAAGGACAGCCGTGAGTCCAGGAGGACGCCCAAGTTGCGAGCCCTCTCCGTGGGGGCCAATGATTCGCCCCCAATAGTCAGTGATGGCGTCAACTGACTATATCGGGATGTCGGAAACCACAGCCACTCGGTCTTGGATGGGTTGAGTCGGAGCCTGTTCCTCCCCATCCAGATCCGTACGGCCTCCAGGCACCGGGACATCACTTCAAGGGCATCGTTGGGGTGATCCGGGGTGGAGATGTACAGCTGAGTGTCATCAGCGTACTGATGGTACTCCACCCCGAAACCACAGATGATCTCGCCCAGCGGCTTCACATAAATGTTGAGCAGGAGAGGCGAGAGGACCGACCCTTGCGGCACCCCACATATGAAGGGCCTCGGGGTCGACCTCTGTCCCCCTGCCAACACAGACTGCAACCGGTCAGAGAGAAAGGAGGAGAACCACCGCAACACAGTGCCTCCCACCCCTAACTCTTCCAACCGGTGCAGCATGATACCATGGTCGATGGTATCAAAAGCCGCTGAGAGATCTAACAGGACCAGGACAGAGGAGCACCCTCTGTCCTGAGCCCTCCAGAGATCATCAACCAACGCGACCAATGCCGTTTCCGTGCTGTACCCGGGCCTGAAGCCCGACTGGAATGGATCCAGATACGTCGTTTCATCCAGGTGCTGGGGGAGCTGTTGCGCAACCACACTCTCAACAACCTTCGCCACAAAACGAAGGTTGGAGACCGGACGATAATTTACCAACATTGCCGGGTCCAGGGAAGGCTTCTTGAGGAGAGGCCTCACCACCGCCTCTTTCAAGGCGGCAGGAAAGACACCCTCACCCAGCAAAGCATTTATAATCCCCTGGAACCAGCCTCGTGTCACCTCCCGAGAAGCCAGCACTAACCAGGAGGGACACGGGTCCAAATAAACAAGACAGGGCTTTTATTCTCACCTGTTCGTGATTCAGAAGTCCTCGGGGGATGGAGGGCAATTCTCGATCTCAAGTCCTTGAACTGTCACATCATATACCGACGGTTCAAGATGCAGTCGCTCCAGACCATCTTGGAGAGCGTCAGGGAGGACAACTTCCTCACCTCAGTAGATCTGATGAAGGCATATCAGTCCTTCCAGCCAACAGGAAATTCCTCTGCTTCTGTCACATGGGACATCATTATCAGTATCGTACCCTACCGTTTGGTCTCTCCTCCGCTCCCAGAGTCTTTACCAAACTGATGGCTGCTATAGCGGGCCACCTCCGGACTGTGCCGATAAGGATAAAGTTCTACTTAGACGATAAGTCCTTATCCAGTCCAGCTCGGAGTCTCTGGCACTGACGGACCTGAACACCACCCTTCGGGTGTTGCAAGACCACGGTTTCTCCGTCAACTGGGCCAAAAGTCACCTGATTCTGACTACCCGCATTTGCCATTTCGGAGCGATCATCGATATGGTCAAGAACAGGGTATACCTTTTCCAGGAGCATCTTTCCAGCCTGACAGATCTGAGGAGGAGAGTCAGGGCATGGAGATCTGTTCCCCTGCTCCTGCTCTCTCAGCTCCTGGGAAAAATGGTGTCTTGCATCAGCATCATACCTTGGGCCAGTCTCCACTGCAGGGCTCTGCAGTGGTTTTTCCTCCCATATCAGAGGGTGCGCCGGAGAGCTTCCTTGCTCAGGTTACTGCTCCCACCAGAGGTTCGCCTCTTCCTGGGATAGTAGACTTCCCCCTCTGTCACCAGGGGTCGAGAGTTCAGGGAACCGCCCTGTCTAGTCCTAACAACAGATGCCAGTCTTCAGGGTTGGGGGGCTCACCTGGAATCACACATGGTCCAGGGCCTCTGGACCCAGGAGGACCTGCGGCAAAACATCAGTTGGTTGGAGCTCCGGGCAGTCCACTTTGCCCTCAGGGCCTTTCAAGACACAGTCACGGATTGGGACATTCTAGTGCTGATGGACAATGTTGCTGCCAAGGCATATATCAACTGCCTTGGAGGGACTGTTCGGCCTCCAGCATGAGGGGCTGCCTCATGCTGGAGGCCGAATATTTGGGCCTCTGGGCGGAGACTCATCTGTGGTCCATACAGGCCGTGCACATATCAGGTGTGGCAAACATGCAGGTGGACTAGCTCAGCCGAGCCACAGTCGACCATGGAGAGTGGCGCCTGCACCCAGACTTGTTTCGGAAACTATTGGACCGCTTCGGCCTCCCAATAGTCAACTTGTTTGCTCCCGGGACAACCATCAGACCCCAAGGTTCTGTGCCAGTTTCTCATCATCGGGGGCAGAGGGGGTGGATGCCCTATGCAGCCGGAGGCCTCCGGGGCTGCTTTACGCCTTTCCCCCTCTCCCTCTGATTCCCAAAGTCATCAGGAAGTTGTTGGAGGTGAGGGCGGAATTTCTGCTGCTGGCGCCCCACTGGCTCCGGCGGCCATGGTTCGCGGACCTGGTGGCTCTCTCAGTGGCTCAGCCCTGGAGGATTCCTCTGGACAGGATTTCCCTCAACCAGGGGGCGTTGGTCCACCCGGACCCTCAGTGGCTCCAACTGACTGCCGGGCGCTTGAGCGGAGCCTGCTGAGGGAGGACTAGCTATCCTCCAGGGTCATAGCGACTATTCAGGCTTTGCGACAGGCTTCCACCAGCCGCATCTACAATGCTATATGGCTGGCCTTCTGTGTCTGGAGTATCAGGAAAGGTCTGGTTCCTACGGAGGTGACCACTGCTCACATCTTGAACTTCCTCCAAGACAGCCACGATGACGGATTGGCGCCAAATGCATTTTGGAGATAAGTAGCTGCCCTTTCCACTGTTTTGACCTGCGGGTCTAGGGAACCCCTCTCCCGATTACCCGTGATTCGGCAGTTCCTTAGCGGTGTCACCAATCTCCGTCCCCCGGTGGTTCACCGTTATCCCACTTGGGATCTTCCTGGGGTCTTAAATTCTCTTACCTGGAGCCCCTTTGAACCCCTGTGGGAGGCCACCCTTAGCTTTCTTATCATATAAGGTGGCCTTTCTAGTGGTCGTAACCTCAGCCATACGCATATCTGAGTTGGCAGCCCTTTCAGTTAGGAGCGACCTTTGTGTCTTCCATGCTGACAGGGTGGTCCTGTATCTGGACCCTACTTTCATTCCCAAGGTCAACTCCACGTTCCACAGATCTCAGGAATTGATCTTGCCCAATTTCTGCCCTGAGCTGGTTCATCACCTGAAATGTGCTTGGCATACCTTGGATGTCCAGAGGGCTCTCCGTATATATATTAAGTGGACCTCCCCCTTTCAGAGAACGGAATCTGTTTTCGTTTCCTTCCAACAGGCCACCCTCGGACATCGGGTTACGTCCCTTACCTTGGGGAGGTGGATTAGGGCTTGCATTGCTAAGGCTTACAAAGCCCAGGCCTTGCCTGTCCCTAGACGCATTACTGCCCATTCTACCAAGAACGCAGCCATTTCAGCTGCATGGGCTACGCAAACTTCCCTAGAGAAGGTCTGTTGGGCCGCCACCTAGTTGTCCCCTTCATTTATCTGCCATTATAAGCTGGATGTTTACGCCTTGGCAGAGGCAGATTTTGGGCAGCGGGTGCTCCAATGGGTACATACGGGGCGGGGGACTCTGGACCGGTCGGCTCCCTCCCAATAGGACAAACAGCTTTGATATGTCCCATTCCTGGCTGCCGTTCCCACCTTTATGGAGAAAGGGCGTTGGTCCTACCTAAAGGTCCTCTCTCCCCACCCTGCAGGCCTTCTGGTCCTGGACTCTGGGGTGGGGCATAACCTTGTCTTTACAGCTCAGCCTGTCAGTCTGCAGAATCATCCTCGTTAAAAAGTTGGGAAGCAACAGGAAGAGGAGGAACTTAACAGTTTTCAGACTCAGTCCTACCGGATAACAAACAGAGTTAACCCATTCCTGGCTACCGGTCCAACCATCACGAGAAAGGGCGTTCAGGTGGGACCAACGCTCCCTTTCTTATTTCATTATGTAGTATATGTCAATAAAGTTTCAGAGTACCATATTTTCCGGTGTATAAGACGACTTTTTAACACATGAAAATCTTCTCAAAAGTCGGGGGTCGTCTTATACGCCGGGTGTCATTCTCCTGTAACCAGGCAGACCAGCCCAAAAGACTCAAACGAGCCTTAAATGGCTCTGGCGATCGAAGCTCTGACGATCCCAGCTTTGCCTGCTAATCAGACAACTCAGCTGGGATGCCAGAGCCATGTTAAAGGAAAAAACTTTTTTTCTTTTACGTGGCTCTGCAAGCTCTGAGGATCCCAGCTGAGTTCCCTGCCAATCAGGCAACGCAGCTGGGATCGCCAGAGCCATCGATCCAAGCTCTGACGATCCCAGCTGTGTTGCTTGCTAATCAGGCAACGCAGATGGGATCGCCAGAGCCCAGAGCCCTGTAAAAAGAAAAAATTTTCCCCCTCCAGCTTGCTTACCTTAGCTGGTAATCGCAACGCTTGCCTTGCTTCGCTTGCCTGAATCCATTCCATCAGCAAGCCACTCCCTGCCTGCAATCATGCAGGCAGGAGTTGTGGACTTCAACTCCCAGAATTCCTCAGCCAGCAAAACAAAGCTGGCTGAGGAATTCTGGGAGTTGAAGTCTACAAGTCTTAAAGTTGCCAAGGTTGGAGATTCCTGTTCTATTGGGTAAGTTTTTTTCCCCTTTGGGAGCTTTAAAAAAATAGTTAATTGGGGTTTTTTTTAGTTGTTCTTTTTTAGACCTAGCCATTTAAAGTTTAGGAAGTTTTAAATTTAGTTTTCATATAAAAATAAAAATAAAATAATATTTGTGCAGCTTTCTGAGATTTAGTGTGTTTCTGTAGTGTTTCACTCTAACTACACAAACACATAAAATCTCACAAAGCTGTATGTGGAATTTTGTGTGTGTAAAGTGTGAAAGTTGATTTTTTTGGGCTTTTTGTGGCTGTGTGAGGTTCCTGCTTGTTGCAGGGGCCATTTTGGGTCTAGCACAGCTGCTTTTACATTGTGGATGAGCCAGTTGTGTTGTGTTGTGTGTGTGTGTAAAGTGTGAAAGTTGGTTTTTTGGGCTTTTTGTGGCTGCGTGAGGTTCCTGCTTGTTGCAGGGGCCATTTTGGGTCTAGCACAGCTGCTTTTACATTGTGGATGAGCCAGTTGTGTTGTGTTGTGTTGTGTGTGTGTAAAGTGTGAAAGTTGTTTTTTTTGGGGCTTTTTGTGGCTGCATGAGGTTCCTGCTTCTTGCAGGGGCCATTTTGGGTCTAGCACAGCTGCTTTTACATTGTGGGTGAGCCAGTTGTGTTGTGTTGTGTTGTGTGTGTGTAAAGTGTGAAAGTTGTTTTTTTGGGGCTTTTTGTGGCTGCGTGAGGTTCCTGCTTCTTGCAGGGGCTATTTTGGGTCTAGCACAGCTGCTTTTACATTGTGTTGAGCCAGTTGATGTTTTTTAATTTTTATTTGGTGTGCATTGGAAGAGGGGCAGTCTTATATGGCGAGTATAGCCCAAACCCTATATTTTAACAGGAAAAGTCGGGGGTCGTCTTATACGCCCAGTCGTCTTATACGCCGGAAAATATGGTACTTAAACTATGCGTTGGCAAATAATTTTCTCCTACTAAAAGGTCTCATTCCGAATTCTTGCTTCTATGACAATGTAGGAGAGCACTCAGGGTAAAGGTTTCTCAAAAGAGCTCTGGATATGGCTATAGTTAGTCTTCATTTAATAATAAAAAATGGGATCAGCAGTTAGGTCATTAAGTGAAGCAGTTGCTAGGTGAAACCATGGCTAAGCTTATGATCTTACTTTCTTTTGCTTTATAAAACTGCAAAGGTTGTAAAGTCACTTTTCCATCACAGTCATAAACACAGACAGTCACTAAACAAGGCAGTCACTAAGGGAATTACATGTATGATGAACTGAAAAGAAGCATTTCTCCTGTAGTTTCAAACTAAAGAAGACTTTATAGTATCTTGAATTGGAACTAGAAATGAATTGGGATGCAATGAAGATATGTTTCAGAATTCAAACCCATACATACCAGTAAATCAGATAGATAATTAATTCACCTCAACAAGACTTGGCAAGAGTCCCAGATTCTGCTTGAGTAGTTTAGAATCTTTATTGCAGACAAAAATGCAGCCTTAAGTATAGCAGTTGAGAAGTGGTTCTAAATAGCAGAAATGCAGCAGAAGCACCACCACATTTTTGAGTCTTTAAAGAGAGCATAATCCCTTACAGAGAGTTAAATCACACTCACCTTACCTGATAAACCACCTACTATCTCTTTTATCTGGAGCTTGCTTGCTTTTACCTAGCCCATTCATAGACCATGATTCAACCACATGAAAAGGAGAGACAGAGTTGCATACTAGTAACACTTTAATTCTCTGAATGATCTCTGTAGTTTCGTGTAAATGTTAAACTGCATAGGAAGCTAAATGGAGCGACAGCATAATTACTCCAGTACCATTCCTTAAACAGTCTCTCTCTCTATGAGTTATCTACTGCAAAGTTGATTCACTTGCACTTAGCTCAGCTAATCTTTCCAGAAAGATAAGTCCAGCCAACATATCACATTGTCTCTCTTGGCCAAAATCATTCCACTCAAGGAAGTTTCAGTGCCCTACCCAGGTCTAAAAGATGAAGACAGATAATATTTGGCAAAAGCTTAAACTTTTTCTTACTGTTATAAATTGTCTTCAAAATACCGTGTCTAGTAGTCACGTATCCCTGTGTAGTGAATAAAATGTTTTAATTCAGAAAGTACAGAAATTTAAAATCATTTTCTTTAAAGACCACAAATGGAAGAGCAGGGTTTGTAGTTATTAAAAGAGATGACCACATGGGCGCCTCAGTTAATGATCACCGTGACTAACAATTGTAATTGTAAGTCGAGGACTACCTGTGTATAATTAGCTTCACATTAGTTTCAAGTCTGCCCAAGGACAATTAAAGCTTGATACCATGACTATGTACATATATGTACATAAACCCAATTTGGTCTAGTGATTAAGGCACTAGGATAGAAAGCAGGACATCGTGAGTTCCAATATGGCCTTAGCAATAAAAGCCAGCTGGGTGACTTTGGGCCAGTCACTCTCTCAGTCCAACTCACCTCCTAGAGTTGGTGATGTGGGGAAAATAGGAGGAAGGTGAGTTGGATATGTTCACCACCTTCAGTTATTTCTAAAAAATAATAAAGGCAGGATATAAATAAATAAATAAATCTAGATTTGCAGAACGGGAAATGAAATAAAAATGTTTTGAGAGCACAATGAAACGTGCGCAGATCCGGGATCCTCCGTATCTCCGGGGGGAGCTCGTTCCAGATGGTAGGTGCCCCCACAGAGAAGGCTTTCCCCCTGGGGGCCGCCAGTTGACGCTGTTTGGCTGACAGCACCCTGAGAAGCCCCTCTCTATGGGAGCGTACTGGTTGGTGAGAGGCTATTGGTAGCAGAAGGCGGTCTCGTAAATACCCCGGTCCGATGCCATAGAGCGCTCTAAAGGTGGTAACCAAAACCTTGAAGTGCACCTGGAAGACCACCGGGAGCCAGTGCAGCTCGCGCAGGAGGGGGGTCACATGGGAGCGCCACGCCGCTCCCATAACCACCCGCGCGGCCGTATTCCAGCTGGAGCCTCCAGGTGCTCCTCAAGGGGAGCCCCATGTAGAGAGCATTGCAGTAGTCCAGGCGGGACTACTTAAACACACAAAATTTATTTGTTCACTTTTCTTCTTGAAAGCAATCAATGGGGCTGTCAATCATTCTCTGCTGCTCATAGAATTTTATTGGCAGTGGGAGGGCTAGACATTGTAATTCTTCTGTAACACTCCTTTTTTCTACCAATTCTTCCATTTTTATATCTACAAAATCATATAATAATGATGGGAAAATGGAATAGTTCTGTGGTTCTTTGATTTGTACCTTTAAAAATAGGCCACTTAGAGGTACCCCCAAATTTACTGTTCAATGAAGTGCAAACCAAAAGCAAATAAAGGACACTGATGTTACTGTACATTACACATCCCTCTTATGTTAGATACACATTTTCATTATTTTATTCATACTTCTGTAAACTTGAAAAAATGTGGCAAAATATAGCTTACAACACAAATTCTGTCAACACAATAGTTTCCTACACATGTCCATGGAATATCACTGACTAGCAGGTTTAGAGGAAATCTTTAAAACCCAATAGGTTTGGGAATATGCAGCAGGAAAAAAGGAAGACAAACTCCCATAGATGGCCAGGTCTATATAGACAACAAAAAGAACATTGTATTGTTTTGGTTAAGTGTTTTATGAAAAGTTTCTTATTAAAATAAAGCATAACATATCTTTATTTACATGTACATAAGTACACAGAAGCAATTGTCACTGGTTTAAATAATAAAATCAATCTTACTGATCTTCAGAAGATCCTTCAAAATTTGCAAAGCAGAAACATATTACTCAAAAGTGAAAAACATTACATTAAATGCGGTAGCTAATTTTGAATAATCAATATATGTTATACACCTTCACTTTAAAAGATAATATTCTAAATATTTAAAACTAGGAGCTGTATTTTTCTTTAGGTCCATTTTAAATGTTTCCTAACCAATAAACTATCTGCATAGACAGATTACATCTTTCTTTCTTTTGACACTGTTAGACCACTAGATGTCAATCCTTCCTTAATATTCCATTTTTTCCTTCTCAGAAAAGAGTATATTTAAAAACCAGACAGCATAATACCAACTGTTGCAAAAAAAAAAGGGGTGGTGGTGGTGGTGATGGAAGAGAAGAGATAAAAAAAAATATTTATAGCCCAAACCTGCAAGAAAGATTCCTGGATTCACGGTTGACTTTGGAAGATCATGTTGTGACCATGACATTTGCACAGATTCATCTGGTGTGCCAATTGCGCCCCTATCTGGACCGTGATGACCTCTGTACAGTCACTCATGCGCTCGTGACCTCCTGGATTGACTACTGCAATGCTCTCCACATGGGGTTGCCCGTGAAGACCACTCGGAGGCTTCAGCTGGTGCAGAATGCGGTCGCGCGGGTAGTGATGGGAGTGTCCCGACACTCTCATGTTATACCCCTCCTGCGCAACCTGCATTGGCTACCGGTTGCCCTCCAGGTGAGATTCAGGGTGCTGGTTATCATCTATAAAGCCCTACATGAACTAGGCCCGGGGTACCTGACGGACCATCTGCGGCCAGCAACAGCTCCCCATCGCCCGGTGCGTTCCCACAGGGAGGACCTCCTTGGAGTGCCTTTGGCCAGGCAGTGTTGTCTGGCGACTCCTAGGGAACGGGCTTTCTCTGTGGGCACACCTACCTTATGGAATCAACTCCCCCTGGAGCTCCGGGTGGCCCCTGACCTGCGCTCTTTCCGCCGTGACCTTAAGACAGGTTGCCAGGCCAGATTGGACTGAAGGGGTTTTTAAGGGGAGTTTTAATGGTTTTTAACACTTAATATTGATTTTATCTGTTTTTATTGCTGTGAGCCGCCCTGAGTCCTTTCCGGAGAGAGGGCGGCATATAAGCTTAATTAATAAATAATAAATAATAAATAAATAATGGAATTTTCATACATGTGCAAAATGGATGCTAATTCAATAGGCATTTGGATTGAACAGATACTCCTCCTTCCAATGTCTGTTAAATTGATACTTTACTGTAATATCATCCTGCAGTCGAGGTTTTGTCTATTCCAAAATAAAATATATTTCTTAAAAATCAGTTCTGCTGGGATACATAACTCTCTAAATGTTTAGAGTAGAAGTATCATTCAAGGGTTAACTCTGATGGGAGCTGAAATCCCACATATTAAGTCCACACACACCCTATTTTAGAAAGAATATGTTTCCTAATATCTTCAACTGCATCCCAAAAGATGGCTGCGCCTTAAGCAGTGCAAACTGGTGAATATTTGCTTTAATGTAACCTTTTATCAAAATCTGAATCCATTTTAGTTATTTTAATGGATTTGTCAGGTGTGCTCAGTTCTCTGAAAATTGAAAACTCAAGAAAGGCAATTTATCTTTTCTATTCTCTTCTCTTGTAATTATAGCCAAGAAATTTGTAAAAGCCTTCCCCCCCTTGAATAATCCAACCAGCATTGCTGATAAAATACTAATGAGCTTTGTCAAGAGTCTAATTGTATTCCTGCTCATCCTGAGCTTACCACCTGCCTCAGTTTGCTATCTCTATATAAAATTCAAATCTCTATATAAAATTCAGTGGTATTCTAAGTTACAGTATTAATAAACAGTACAGTGTTAAAAAAAAGATTGGCCAGCAAAATTTGACATATTGAGAGCACGTTGTGGATGCTCTCACAGAATGACTTCCAGGGGAGGATGTTCTATCCCAGAATAGCTGCCAGGAGAAGAGAATGTTAGGAAGGCTTTGGTATTGCTGAATTGTTATCTGATTTTTGTTGTTATCTTTTGTTCTCTGAAGGCTAGGCAAATGAAGGGTGGAAACTTTCCTCTTTATTTCCCTGTTAAGCCTCCTGGCTCAAACTCTGCAAAAGCTTCCCCCAACTTTTGACATGACATAATAAAGATTCTTATCTAGCCATGCATTAGGATTTAATCAGTTGAAACAGTTGATTGCCCTCTGTCAAAATGGAGACCCTTTTTTTATATGTATCAGTTTAATTAGTTTTTCTTTTCCTCTCTTTTGCCATGAGTTAATGAAGTTTCTTTATGCTTTGGCCTAGGAGGTAGGCGATAGTGTTCATATAACCACTTTTTCTTCCCCAAGAAGAACCTAAATTAAAGAACCTTTAATGTAACTACAATATGCAATGCAATGCAATGAAGGGTATATATGTACGAATTGAATATCAATTTATATTAAGTATTAATTGTCAACTTTTTATAAGAAATAAAGGTAGTTTATGCTACTAGTAAGCACTGAAAAATAATACATTTTTTGATACTGTAATGTAAACCACACTAACAACAATGAATGGAAGGTCAAAGGAAATAACCATCTTGCTGAGTGTTTAACTCATTCTGTTAGTCTTTTTCCTGTCGTTCTTTCTATTGCCCATTCTGTCAAACAATTAAAGAGAAATGTTTCAAATGTTTGCATGTAAACATCTGAGTTGTCAAAATTGTGGAACATAGTAGGAGATGAATAAATTTGGGATTATTTATATTTTTTACTGGTTGCTGAATGACTTTTTTGCCTAAAGGTTATGAGTTTTTTCTGCTTGGCACATATTCAGCAAAAATCAGAAATGTAGTCTAAATGTGGCTAAGTGACCATTCACCTAACAGAAGGGGTTTTATTCTTTCAGGGTTTTGTTTACATATTTTACCATTATTACATGCTTGGGTGAGGAGAGGATTGAATTAATTCATATGATTATGAATTAAGGTGGTGGGTTATAAGAGAAGTGGGTAATTTAAACTAGGCACTTTTCCGGATCCCTTTAAATTATCTCTTTATTGTATCCTTTAAGACCTCGTGCCTGCCGTACTCATAATACATTGAGAAGAAACAGTCTTACTCTATATTTATGCATGCTTCTTTAGTAAAGGTTGGGTAGACAACACAGCTGAAATTGAAGCAAATGAAAAGCCAGTATGTGGATTATAGTAACTAACTCTTAAAGGATCATGTTGCCTTTCCTATATTTTTCCCTTCCCAGATTAATCAAGTGACAGTTGGAGAACATATTGACTTTAGACAAGTGTCTCGTGAGCAAAAGACAAACTACATGTTCTCTTCCATTATGATATTTTAACTTCCAATATATTATTATGAAGCTACACACAAGCTTGCATGCGCATACTGTTGTATATAAACTTTGTTCATAGACACACAAAAATGAACAACTAAGACTGCACAAACATCAGTGGTTGCTATCTGTAAACCACTGGTGTAAATAGAGGCTACATTAAATATTTATTTTACTGTGTATGTGCGCGCAGGCTTTTTGTGTGTAGGAATTTCCAGTCACAGCATTGGATAAGGGACGGGTAGATTTTCCTTCAAATAAAATTAGTGAGATTACAAACAATGGTTGTCTATTCCAGGTCTGGGGAAAGAGGCAATGTGAAGCCCTCTTATAGACCAAATTGTGAAGCCCCTGAACTATATTGGATCTCTATTCCTGACAATCAGTGTGATTCTGGTCTTGCAAAATCTTGCATTAGTAGATTTCTGGAATTCTGTCATACATTTGGAAGATCACCAGCACTATTTGCTCTTTTAAAAGCTATAACTGTTCCTGTTCTTAAAACAAATGCTATCTTATAAGTGGAGGCTGTCACTGTAGTACCAGAAAGATAAAAAAAAACCAATGCTTCCCTCTTCTTAGCACTTTAAGCCAGGGATTTCCAAACTTGGCAACTTTAAGACTTGTGGACTTCAACTCCCAGAATTCCTCAGATAGCCATGATAGCTGAGGAATTCTGGGAATTGAAGTCCACAAGTTTAAAGTTGCCATGGAGAGCCCTGCTCTAAGCCACTGGCCTCATGACTAGTGAGATTATTCATGAAACACCTAGTGAACAGAATGCATTTTTTAAAAACCTAGGCTAAAGTGGTATGGGCCCTAAAGGTCAGATCATATATATGAATCCACAGTAAAATTATGTTTTATGTAAGGTTAACTAGAAATGCTCTAAGAAACACATTCACGAAGGAAAACCGCACTGAAATACTGTGGTTTATTACAATTGGTAAATCCAGTATTATAGTGTACAAACCATAAATTATGTACTGCAACTTAATTAAAAAATAATAATCCAAGGTTTAGCTCAGAATGGCAAAATACTGCATACTGCATCCTCCATGTCCCTTCTGTCAACAGAGAAAAGTTAAACAGGAAAATAAAACGAGATAATTTAAAAATAATCTTAAACAGAAATGTTGGTAAATGCAAGAAAGTACTTGTAACATGATGAAAACCATGCTGGAGACCATAGGATTATATTATTAATCACATTTATTGGATGAAATATAAGCCAAATTCACAAACAATAGATGGTTTGTGTACCCTAGTGTGCTTACGTAAATTCAAATTGTCATCGAATACAGTCTACATTCTATTCAAATATAGTGTGAACAGTGATCCCTTGCTTCTGGTTTTACATCTCCAAAGTATTATTGTACACATCTTAACAAATGGGGGAGGGGGGAGATCCTCAGGAAAATATTATAAATTGTAACATGATAAAACAAATAGATGATGAAATTATTTGACTGTCCTGAACAGATGTTTTTGAGCTTTGCAGAATTTTTTTGGCCAACAGGGTGCTGCATGAGGCCATCTAGGCCGAAAATGGGGCATGAGGGGGGGCGTACGTGCCCCCCCATGGCCCATTTTGGCCGGCAGAGTGCTGCAGGAGGCATCCGTCCCATCCCCCCATCCCCCGGCTGCTCTGCAGAGGAGAACTACAATGCTAACCTAGCCCTTGAAGAAATCCAGTTTGACACCCCTGTTCTAAAGTATTTTAATGGAGGTATGTTATATGCCAGTAATGGCTAATCTTTTCCAGACTGAGTGCCCAAAGTGAGCGCAAGCGCGGCTGAACCCCCAAAATGCAATGCGTGCGCAGCCGCCCCGCATGTGCCCTGCCCCTGCTATGTGTGCCCCCTGCATGTGCGTGTGCCCCCCTGCACCTCCTCCCACGCATGCACGCCACCTCCACACCCACCATGCATGTGCAGGTTTCCTGCACGCACCCTGCCCCCTGTGACAGAGATCCTAAGACCAGCTGGCCAGTGGGAGGCGCGTGCACGGCGGAGCTGAACTGGGGCGATGGCTCTCATGCCCACAGAGGGTGCTGCATGCCACCTGTGGCACGCATGCCATAGGTTCACCATCACAGCTATATACCATCACCTTAAAATTAAGAAGATATGACTAGAAAGTTGTATACTCCAAGTGGAATTTTTATTTTCAGTCTGAATTTTTTTTTATTAGTAGCATTTACGCAATGATAAGATGTTATTTGGAAATCTCACTTTGTTCAATTCAATTTTATGCACACTTACTTAGAATGGAACTGAATGGAACTTTTACTTCCAAATAAATCTACAAAGGATTGTCCTGAAAGAAACAACTGAAGAAGTTCTTATTAACTAGGTTTAGGCATGTAATATACTCCAAAATAGCAGCCAAAGAAAATCCACCTAAACTTTGTCATATAGTGTAATTAAGATATTTAAGAATGCATGATCTCTATTTATGGAGTGCAAACAACCTAATGATGCTGATATAGTTGTACATGAAAGAAATAGAGCTGACAGCGATTAAGTAAAGTTGAAACTGTCCAAAAGTGATTTAGTGATTTTGATTTTTTGAGTGATTCAAGTAATTTTTTTCTTAACAACTTTAAAGTTAATGTGTATAGTTTTAGCTGGATCACAAATGTCAGCCTTCATTACCTAGTGAAAAGATTGATCTGTTTATATCTATTTGTGTTTCACTCTCTGCTAAAAAATCTCTCTCTGCTGTGCTAATCTTTCTGGCACTCCAAATATCTGACAGCAGAAAATAAATGAATTTCCCAGAGTAGAAAATTCAACAGGACATTGCAAAACCATTTTGACCTCCTGCAAAGAACGTGTGCTAATGTCTACTATCAGTAAAGAACTGGTAATGCATTGAAAATTTAATGATGCTTCCTTGACAGCGGTGCAAATGAATTAGTGCCAGAAAGAGAGAACTGTCATTGTTTGTTGAATACCTTATAATTTTGCTGTCAGTGGAACAGCTTAGAATTGTGCCCTTATTTGATTATGCATGGGAAAGGGGGGAAAATTAAGAATAAAGTTGCAAAGGTAAGACAAATGATAGATAGGTAGAGCCAAGAAAGATAGGAGTGGAAGAATAAAATATAGCTAGCTGTTTTATGATCAATAATATAAACTTGATCCTGGCAGAAACCCATTGGATGAGGATAAAGTAGGCACTTTGTTCGTGGATTAGTCATCTATTTAACCAAGGTATACATTGAGCTGGGGGGTGGGGGACAGGAAGAAAATCTTCAGAGGAACATGTTAATCAGATAACCAAAACCACCAACAGATATATCTGTTAGATTAACATGTTCCTTTTCAGTACCACATACCTGCACAAACAGCCACAAGAAACAACTGATGGGAACACTCAGATTCAAAATGTTATGAAAATGATCCACTTCATATTTCAACAATGACATGATCCAAATAAAATGTGGCAGATATATCGCCACAGATAACAAACTACTAATTCAGTAGTTTGCCAGTTCCTCCTTCAAATATATTGCTTAATCCCATTGATACATACATACCTTCCTATAATATTAAAGGATAACAAATACATTGAAAATAGATTCAAATATATTGAAAATAAAATCTCTAGGTGAGATGAACGGCTTATAAATTTAATAAAGAAATAAATAAAGAAGCTTGTATAATCCAATTTTCTGTCAACCCATATCAAAGGTACCAAGCAGAATTGAATCAAGAAGCCAATATTTGTAAGACAAATTATCCAGGATAAAGCAAAATGCTAGATGAAAAACTCAGATTCGTCTAGGAAATCATAAAGTTGCAACTTATTTGGGAATAAGCTGTAATAACTTAATTATGGTTTACATCTAAGTA
Organism: Arizona elegans; assembly: GCA_022577455.1. Lineage (NCBI taxonomy): Eukaryota > Metazoa > Chordata > Lepidosauria > Squamata > Colubridae > Arizona > Arizona elegans. Next base: position 53,934,528 of record JAKOOJ010000002.1, on the reverse strand, counting down.
GACATGAGTAGTTCTTCTGTTAGTGGCTTATGTTGGGTGCTTTAAGCTTGTAATATGTACTAAGAAGACCTTGCAGGTTGAAGTCTTTCTTTTGTTTAATTTTTGAGAAAACTTCATGTGCAGTCTTCAATAAATGGGAAACTTTTTCTGCATTTTTGACATGAATTGCTGTCCGTTCAATTAGACACACATTTTGGCATAAGTGGACAAATACCAACATTGTATATCATAGGATTATTATTCACTAATCACATTAATACATTATAAATGTAATCATCTATAACAAAAAAGCATATATGAAAACTAAATCAGCAAATTCTTAAAAAGTTTTTTTTATAAGTTTGATAATATTGACCATAATAAAGTAAAAAAAATACATACATAAACAGATGACATAATATAATAGTGATCTAGGGTTTTGTCTGGATACATTTTTTCAGATGCAGTAATAAGGCAACAAATCTTCAAAGGTAGAAGAATAAAAATATGATGCCTAACATTTATCCATTCAAATATTTTGGCAATGTTATCTAGTTTAATAATGAAAAGATTATAAGAAACTGCAGCAAACGTCAAGATCTCAGTCTAGATTGAGATCATCATATAATGCATCACAATATTTATGAAGGTTTTATAAAGGATGCTACTCTATTTCACATTTATTCACAGTCATTTAATCTTATTTCATACTGAGATTGGGTTCCTATATATTATGGTTTGCAGACCACAATAGTCAGAAATTGTAGAACACACCTGGAGACAACCTAAAGTTGGAGAAAGCTATTCTAGAGGTATTGGGAAAACAACATGCTCTGGTATCATGTGATAGGTCCCAGTTAGTGTGATTTCTCTGTCATGGAATGTGTCATTTAGAACAACCTAAGATACAGACATCTCAACCCTTTTGGCCGTGTAGCTGACTATGAGCTATGATAAAGCTCTTCCAACAGACACGAGCCAGGATGTGGAATTCTGCTGTGATTGCCATTTTATTTATATTGATAATGTAATAATTTAAGAGGAAAGCTATGGCAAACCTAGACAACATATTAAAAAGAAGCGACATCAGCTTGCTGACAAAGGTCCATCTAGTCAAAGCTATGGCTTTTCCAGTAGTAATGTATAGCTGTGAAGACTTGTACCATAAGGAAGTCTGAGTGCCAAAAAAAATTGATGCTTTCGAACTGTGGTGTTGGAGAAGATTTTGAGAGTCCCTTGGACTTCAAGGAAGTCAAATCAGAAAAGGAAATAAACCCTGAGTGTTCTTTAGAGGGACAGATATTGAAGCTGAAACTCAAAATAGCTCGGCCACTTAATGAAAAGAGAGGACTCATTGGAAAAGACCCTGATGTTTGGAAAGACTGATGGCAAAATGAGAGGCAGACAAGAAAGGATGATATGGTTAGACTGTCATTGAAAGTGAATTTGGATAAACACCAGGAGATAGTGGAGGACAGGGGGAGCCTGGCATGCTGTGGTCCATTGGGTTGTGAAGAGTCGGACACAACTTAGTGACTGAACTACAACATTAAATATAATTTGATTTAGTGGGTTTTTTTGTACTGATTTTTTTTTATAGTTTTCTGTGTTTTTATTTCTGTGTGCTACCTATAGTTCCCCTGGGTAGATGAACAGTTATGTACATTTGTTAAATTAAAATATATATATAAACCAAAATCGAACACCACCCCTTAGCGTAATTTTAAAATCCTGTTACAAACTGATCCGTGTTGCTAAAGCTATAGATTTTAAGGAAGCAACTGGAACTCTTTGCCTTCAGAAAATGTAACATGGAAGGTTAAAGTAAAATTTGGCATGGGCCAGAATTTCACCCAAATTCATAAAATATTTTCTAAGGCATATCAGCGGTATCACAGTGCATAATATTGGAAGACACAAAATTAAGGTGAGCTGCTCCAGAGCTTATAAAAAGCCTTAAAAGTATTTTAAGTGTCAGCAATATGCAAAGAAATTGAGATATTTGCTAAGTCTTAAATTACCAACTATCATCAAATTGCTACTTGTATGTCTGTGAAAACAGTATTTACAAGCTACTACTGAATCGGCCAAAAGCAGCAGAAGAGCTTCAGTACCAACATAAAAAAGCAATTTAACAAATCCATTTTATTTCTTTCCTAATGAAACTAAGTTAACAGAATAAATCTGAAAGAACATCACTATGTTTGAGACATTTTTTTCCAATCTCCATATTGTTAGCAATACTTCAGGAATGCTGGAGAATAAAGAGTTTTTCATTTATTATTATTAGCTGAAGAATGCTGGGTACAAAGTTACTGCCTCCCAAGTTCCTAAAACTGGTCCTACTTTATTAGAGCATTTTTCCCTATAAGAATTCGAATCCAGTCCAGGCCAGGCTCTAAGCATCCTCAGAAATCTGAATAGAACCATATTTTAAAAAGCCCTTTTTTTCTGTCTACCACAGCTCCAGCTGGGTAAATTGTAAACATCTTGTCGAAGTATTCAATGAACTGAAGTTGGATTGTGAAGGGGATAAAATGAAATAACATTGCATTACAACACGACCCTTCGGGTTGTTCGAATCCAACCTCACTTGATGGATCGGGGCTGCTTTTCAAACAAGTTCAAATCACCTTAAAAAGAAGCTTTTCTTTAAAAAAAAAAAAGATGGTGGGAACGGGAGGACAGGGGAAGGGAGGGATCTTTTTTTCACTCCAGGTCTTAGTAAACCTGAAGCCAGCAGATGGCCCCCGATCTCTCTCCGTAGTTGGCTGCTAGATTCTGCAATTCGTGGGAACGAAGGAGGGACCAAAGGGAGAGCCGCCAGTGTCCTTTATATGCACGTTCCGGCTCCCTGCCTGGTTTGTGCGCATGGAATCTGTGAGCTAACGCCGGGCTGGCGAAGGGTAAGAAATCCCCTTCTGCCGAGACGAGCTTTCTCGCCCCAACTCCAGCCTTTCTCGGGCGGGCGCTCAGACCGCGGCTGCCTCTCGCGAGGGGAAGGAGGAGGCCGTCGCTTGGCTGGAGCGGGCTGCGTGGGTGCCCGAAGGGAAGCCCCCCGACCCGGGCTGGGGTCCGCCAGAACCAGGAATGCCGCCTCCACCCACGCCTTCCGCTTGCACTTCAGGCCGGGAGGTGGCTGCGTGAGGTTGGAGGGGAGCCGGGCAGGAGAGAGGGAAGCTTGTCCGCGGCCAGGAAGGAGGAAAGAGGAAAAAGCGAAAGCGAGAAGCGCAGACGCAGCAGGGAAAAAAAGGAGAGCCGAGCCGAGCGAAGGCGGTCTGGGCTGCGGTCTTTTCCCCTCGCGAAGCCTTGCTCCGCCTGCAGCTGAGATGAAGAGGCGTCGTGCAGCAATAATCTTGTAACTCTCCCTCGGCTTTCCGATCTTTTTAAATCCCCCCCGCTCCTTCTCCTCCTCGGAAAGCGGCGGGGAGACCAGCACCAGCAGGATTGCGGGGCCCTTTTCCTCCCCCTGTTTTCTAAACAGCTGATCGGAATCCGTTCGCCTCGCCGGAGGCGGGGGCACCTAGAGAAGGTGAGGGCGGAGAGCGGGAAACGCGAGCGATTGTCACCAGCAAGCAACACGTTCGCCTCCCGGCTCGCGCTCCAAAGAGGGAAGGCAAAGCCTCCAGCAAGGATGACCGAAGAGAGCGCGGACGTTCCCAAAGAGTTGCTGGGTAAGCATGTGCGCTTCCTCTCAACGAGGGGCACCGGAGCGCGGGAGATTGGAAGAGGGGGGGGGGGGGGAAAGAGGAGAAGCCGTTTCCCGACAGAAGCCATCCCGAGGTGAGGGATGAAATGTCCCCGTCCCTCAGCTAGCCCCGCAGCCTGTTATCCTTTGCGTGAAATGCTCTACGGGGACGGAAGGCGTGGCGGGAAAGATAAGGGCTGGCTGTAGCTGAGGCGCCCTTTGGCTCCTCTGTTCCTGGAAGAGATTTGCTGGGGGGGGGGGGGGGGAGACGCGGGCAAAGGGAGATTGCGCAGCCTTTGCAAAAGCCTCGGTAATAAAATAGGCAAGTGGAGCGGAACGCTTGGCGTCTGTAAGGAAACTAAGTGTAACCGCTGTGGACCCCTCGAGGCGGTGCTGAAGGAGGCTCGCTCCTCTGGGCCGAGGTTTCCTTTTCTTTCACGTTTGAATGGCGACGAGCCAGAGGGAGAAAAGTGACAGCCCTGGGGCTCACGTTTGCCCCCCACCCACCCCTCACCCCCAGGGGCTTTCCATTGGTTCCAGTCCTTGGTGATATCTTTCTCTTCCTTTCCCGCCTCAGTTGAATGGCTTTGGGGGCTTTCTCCCACATAAAACGCGGGCAGAGGTTTTCCTTAACTAAGGAACCCTTCGATGTACTTCTCCCGCTGGGCAAATCATGGATTTAGGGCAACTGGTTGCAATGCTTCAGAGGGTGTAAAGGCCAAGAAAGAAGATTGTCAAAGCATCTGTTACTGGTCCCACTGTGGAGGGGATCATCTTGTTATGAAAAGGAATTGCTGATGGGCAGATCCGGTGTTCTGGGCTGTTTTCACCCTGCTTAATTAAAGCAACGTTTCCTCTGTTATTTAAAAAGGATCCACTGCATTCAAACCTTTTGAGAAGGCACGCTTTGCTTATTGTAGGCTTGCATATGCTTTCCTGTAGTCCAAAATCAGGGCAGCTGGTGCATATATGATGTTGCCAAAATAATTAAGTATGCATCATGTCTTTTCCTGTACTGATTACTGTAATTTACTTTCATATTGTTTGTTGTGCTTCTTGTTATGCCAAATTCTAAGAATGCTTGTCGAGCAGATTAAAACCACGCTAAAGTCTGAGTCATAAAAATACATTGATTTTGCATTGCCTGCTCAAATAGGTGCACAGGCTAAATATTTCAGAAGGGTGCTCTGATTGTCTCGCTCATTTCTATGTTTACTTGGGGAAAGAAATCTCACTGATTCAGTGGAGCCTTCACACCAGCAGATATGTACAGTATAGGTTTTCAAACATTGTGAAAGGATGGCTGTTCACCTTCCAAATGCAGCACATTATTTTGCCTAGGTATTTGCTATTTTTCTTCCTTTTCCACTTGTGTAATACTTGTGCTAATAGATATAGAACATGGTAGTAGAGTGAAGGCACAGTTTAATTTATTCCAGTTCACAGTAAACAGAACAGTGCCCAGGAAATGGACTGAATTTTGATTGTGCAGGCATGCATGCAGCAGAACTTGGGGGCAATTTTCTTAGCATCCAACTGTGCCAGTGTGTAGTGTGGTCCATTTACTTCCTCGTAGACCTTTGTGGAAGCTATTACAAATCCTCATATGGTTATGCACAGATTGTTGTTTTATAACATATCAAAATGTGACTGTAATATAAAACTGAGCTTAACATAAAACTGTTATTAGTTGAGCAATACGTTGCTAAATCATTCTGTAAGCAGATTTGCTCAAAATATCTCAAGAACGCTGAATGGGTATAATGAATAGATGATGCTAAATAAGAGCTTCATTGAAAATCTGGTAGTACATATGTAGTTAATTAAATACACAATAAATGGATCAGATGGGAAAACATGTTTTTTTATAAATGTATCAGATGGGGAAAAAACCATTTCCAAGTGAATGTGTGAGCTTGCTTTGAATATTGTGGAAAAGTTACTTTATATATATTGTAATTGGATTTAAACTCGTTCAGAATAATTGAGTGGAGAAGAACTTGGAGTAGAAGTAATTATATATTCATTAGATTCTTAGACCATTGTAATCATGTGCATGTCAATAGTTTACAAGGAAAACATCCACATTACAATAATCTAATGATAATAAATACAGTGATAACAGTCCCAAAAGTGCTTTTTCAAGAGGCAACTGGACTTTCTGGTTTTTCTTCAGTTGCCTCTTGAAAAAGCACATTTGAAAGGACAACCATGGTCTGGATGACTGAGAATCTCCATAAACAAGTAGCCAAGGAGATTCACTGTCAACTCAACAAGATTGGACTCAGAAAAGAAATGTGCTGGGTTCATATACAAGGGGCTTACAACACACAGCTTACAGGGTCACAACCAAAGTACCTTCAACAATCATCATCACACTTCCAGCCTTTATGCTGCCAGCCATTGAATTAAACTATTGAAGGATCTGACACCTATCCTCATTTCAGTCTTGCAAGAGCTTCTCTCCATGATTTTATTTTTATAAATTAGGGATGGGCCTGTCTGAGATGTTTGCCCAACTTAAGTTTCTTGGAATGGGCTCAAGCCATACATATTTGAGCATTGCCTTGATAGTAGGTCTTCCTTTTGCTTCAAGGCCATTCCTTGTACACTACCACATCTGCTCTTTATCAACATTGAAGTTGTGAATGAATGTGACCTTAAAGAACTGGTGTTCTTATGGAACAGTGGAATAATGACTTGAGGCCAAATAATATCTTGATCAAAGAATCATCCTGGAATGCTACAAGGTGGTACTTATACCAAATTGACCGTCACCATTCCCCAGAATTGTTAATCTAATGCCTTCATAAAGTCTCTCTGCAATCTGCCATCACCAGCACCTCCAATTCAGCTACTCATCCTTGCCTACCACTTGCCCTGTCTGCTAAGACATACACTCCAAAATAATGATGTCTTTGTACCGTTCAGTACCCATGTCTCTTCTTCATTCACCTTTAATCCTTATTCCTTTCTCAACAACCCTTCCAAAGTTCCATAATCACCTCTTCTCCATTTTTTCCATTTCCTCTCTTTGCTATTCCCCACTTCACTTTCTTGCACAATCTTCCACAATTCCATTCACTACTCTACCCACCTTGTCCTTTTCTCCATATTCTTTTTTGCCTCTTTCTGTACTTCTTAATGGCCTCTTATCCTGCCATCTAGACTCCAAGGAGTCCCCTGTTTTGCTTTACCTTCCACATTTATCTATATATTCCTCTGCTTCTGCTAGCTTCCAACTTCCCAATCTTAAGAGGACCACATTGGCTAGGACAGATGGAATTTCTCTCTATCTCTCCCTCTCTTGGCATTTCCCCACCTTCTAGGTCATCCATTATCTCTATTCACTATTCCTGCCAGCTTCCAGCCCTCTTTCCTGACCTCCAGATTGATAGAAACTGCCAGGCCATCACTGCTTTTGTCTCTCTTTTCCTTCTCCCCAGGAAGGCCTCTAAACATCACACAACCACACATCCTATCTATATAACAAAAACAAATCCAAAGCTGCATGCTTTGTATTGCACAAAAATCCTAAAAATTCCCTAGACAACAGACCACAAGACTCCATCTTTAAAAAAACAAAACAAAAAAACCTTAGATTTCCACCTTTATTTTTTTATATATAAATAATTCAAGGCAGCAAACATACTTAACACTCCTTCCTCCTATTTTCCCCACAACAACAATCTAGTGAGGTGAGATGGTCTAAGAGATAATTATTGGCTCAAAGTCATCTAGCCATCTTTCATTCATAAGACATGACGGGAATAGTTTCCTGGTTTTTAACCTGGTTCTGTAAGCACTAGACCAGGGGTGTCAAACTCAAGGCCTGGGGGCTGGATCCGGCTTCTGGGGTGCTTAGATCTGGCCCACAGGGCTGCCCTGGAAACAGCGAAGAACTGGCCCGCGATGCCTCTGCCAGCGAAAATGGAACACGGGCGACCCACCCAAGCTCCATTTTCACTGGCAGAGGGTTGCAGGAGGCCATCGCAGCCAAAAACGGAGCTTGGGAGCCCATTTTTGTTGGCAGAGCACTCGGGCCACCATAGGCACCCCCAACATGAGTGATGTTGAGCTGGCCATGCCTACTCCCGAGGTCAAACACAATGCTGAATGTGGCCCTCAATGAAATCGAGTTTGACACCCCTGCACTAGATCAAACCAGTTCTATTAGAATAGTTAGGGCTTGTTTTGGTGTTTTGCTACACTATTGTATTATTATTGTATTTTATTTGTTTATTTCATTTTATTTATATCTTATTTCATGAGATATATATTTACTTATTTATTCATTTGTTTATTAAATTTCTGTGCCACCCATCTCTCCTGCAAGGTGACTGAGCAGCTTACAAATTAGTACACGTGATTTATCCTTGGATAAGATGACAAACTTGTTCGTATAGATCTGACCATAGTCACTTGCATTATAATGTAAATAGGAGGACAAAAAAAATCAAATGCTTCAGGGCAGGCAGAGTACAACACTATTGCACAAGTGAAGATGAATGATGTAACTTCTTTCATCTGCTAAATAGCTAGCCTGTGCAAGAAATCCCCACTCCCTAAGTCTGAGTTTTAAATATAGTTCTGCCTATGACCTCTAGTGTACTTCTTATGCAGAGAGGGAGCAAGAAAGAAAGAAAGAAAAATGCATGAAAAGTCTTTGAGAAGGAAGTTGTTTGTGACCTGTGACAGATGGTATTAGAATTGAATGAAAATTTGGCATCAAACTTATAACAGCAGTTTGAGTAATAGTTCTGTGAAGCCCATTTTGGAATGGCAGCTTTTCATGCTCTTGGCTCAGTATTTGGAATACTTAGAATACAAAAATATTAACAGGGGAAAATTATTGTGGTTAGAGTCCAGCAGTGTAATCTGTTTTGTGCATAGTTCAAGGACAACTATGTTGATAGGCCATAAGTCAGAGATTTGATTGCTAGAGGGAGTGTCTTTACATATTTTGGCGATCCCATTTTAATTCTGTCAGAAAAAAATATTTGAAATTATTGTATTCTTATGTGTGGGTGGGAGGGACAGTTTAAATAGGTAACGGTTGTTTCTCAAAAATTACATTTATGTATACAGTGAAAATGACTGTTATGTAGAATATCTGAATATAAATGAGATCAAACATTTAGTCATATAAAAAGTGCACCCTATTTTTTTAACTAATATGGCCATGTCAATAATTTATACTAGTCCAAACAGTATGTAAATGTAAAAGGTGATGTAATTTTAAAAAAGACTTATGAAAAATTGTTTTTGCAATAATTTATTCAGCAAAATAATTAACAGATATGCCATTTCCTTCTTCGGAAAATGTAAGTATGCCCTCAGCTGAAGTACCTGGTATTGCCCCCTTTGGCAGAAAGAATCCCAATTGCCCACCAGTCCCTGATAGTCATTTTGAGGAATATGTTCCTACTCCTCCAGGCAGATTTTTCCAGCTGCACAATGTTTGAGGGGTTTCTTACATGTACATCCCATTTCAAATCACCCTGCAGTATCTCAGTGGATCTCTTTTTTTCCCCCCAGTCATTTCTCAGTGGATTTACTGAAATGTTTAGAATCATTGTCAAGTTGCAAGGTCCACTTTCAGTTCAGTTTCAATCTTTTGATAGTAGGCCTCATATCATCCTGAAGCACCCTCTGGTACAGTAAATGATTTATAGTGGGTGCTGTGATGATGAGTGGCCCAGGTCCTGATGCAGCAAAGCAGCCCCAAACCAGGCTTTCTTTACCATACAGGTAGTTCTCGACCTATAACCACAATTGAGCCCAAAATTTCTTTTGCTAAGTGAGTTTTGCCCCCATTTGAAGGCCTTTCTTGCCACAGTTAAGTGAATTACTTCAGTGGTTAAGTTAGTAACATGGTTGCTAAGTGAATCTGGCTTCTCCATTGATTTCGTTTGTCAGAAGGTCACAAAATGTGATCATGTGACCTTGGGACACTGCAGACACCATAAATATGAGTCAGTTGCCAAGTGTCTGAATTTTGATTACGTGATTCACTAAACAAACTGTTCTAGGTTGAGGACTACCTGTATCAGGTATTAAGCTCTTCTAGTGAAATGCTTTCTTTACAATTTTCACTAAATATCTTCTGTCACTGTGGCCAAATAACTCTTATAGTTGCCTCACTTGTGCAAAACATTTTAATCCAGAAGTCCTGATCTTTGCCTAGGACCAGGCAAAATTTAATTTTGCCCTGATGTTCTTTCTGGAGAGCAATTCTTCCTGCATATCTATCACAGATAGCTCTCTCAGATAGCTATCACAAATAGCTCTCCCCATGAGTAATGTCAAAGTTCATGAGTGCAGGATTACAAAAAACCCTGCACAAAGTAGATTTATGTGATGAAATTCTGGGGTTCTTAGAGACTTATTTGTATATTTTATTTGTTTATTTATTTGTATTCTATCTTTATTTTTTAAAATTATTTTATTCTTTATTATTTTTACAAACACATCTTCCTCCTCCTATTTTCCTCACAACAACAACCCGTGAGAGAGGGTGACTGGCCCAAAGTCACCCAGCTGGCTTTTATGGATAAGGCAGGATTGGAATTCGTGGTCTCCTGCTTTTTAGCCTAGTGTTTTAACCATTAGATCAAACTGGCTCTCATATTTCAGAGTCATTTGTTGTGCTTTCTGGCTTGCTGGGATGGCCTGGACAAGTTGGCAGTTGTTTGAAATCTTCTCCACTTGTAGAAGATTTTCTAGTTAGTGGAATCGTTGGTGGTCAATTGTTTGGTAATCTTTTAAAATTCATTCCCAGGCATATGGATGTATATAATCTTCTTTCTGAAGGTTGTAGACACCTATAAGCAATTTCAGTCTAGAAATGGTGATACCACACATTTCAACAACAAGCAAATCAAACAAATAGTTCCAGATTCTCCCTAACAATATTTTTAACATTTACACCTGTGCATCTGATTCTAATCTTAGGTTATCTGAGGTAATGCTAAATGTAAGCATGTACTTTTTTAATATTCCAAATTTGCATTGATATTTATTTAAATTACACTGGACTACAAAATGAAAATGGTGTGTGGTATTTGATATATCCCTCTATCTATAGTGTTGAAATGAAGATAAAAATCTCTCTCTCTTGAAACAGTAAAAAATGTAAGTGGGTGTACTTGTTTATAGTATGTAGCAGTGATGGCTAACCTTTTCTAGACCAAGTGCCCAAAGCGCGCACGTGTGCCCAAACCCTCCAAATGCAATGCGCCCCACCCACTCCCCACGCACGCAGCCCCCCCACATGCCCCCTGCACATGCACGACAGAGACCCAACGACCAGCTGGCCAGCGGGAGGTGCATACATATGGGCGACAGAAGTGAGCTGGCACAATGGCTCACGTGCCCACAGAGAGGCGTGCCATAGATTCGCCATCCCAGGTATATAGTATACAGGAAATTCTCAGTCGTCCAGGTTATCTTAAAGGTGCTTTTTTTCCCAAGAGGCAACTGGACTTTATTTTTTCTTTGAAGACATTTCTTCAGATCTGAAGAAACTTCTTGGATGAGAAGTGAAATGTCTTCAAGGAAAAACCAGAAAGTCCAGTTGCCTCTTGAAAAAAGCACCTTTGGGACATGGGGTATATTTATTTGTTCACATGACCAGTAAGGGGCCAAGTATCTTATAAGGATTTTGATTTGGTTTAGCATTTCTTCTTATTATTATTATTTATTAAATGTATATGCCGCCCCTCTCCGGAGACTCAGGGCAGCTGAGTCTTCTTAGTCTTTACAGTCAACCCATAAACACAGGGGAGCTTGATTTACTTTTTAAAATAGAGTTCATGTAATACTTCACTTTGGAGCTGTTAATAAGAGAGGAAGAATGTCATTTATTTATGTTGAAGAATTTTTACTTGGGGATAAAATAATAATATAAATATATAGATTCTTTCAGATCCTGAACACTGAAAGTATTTTATGTTCTCTACTATTTCAGAAAGCGTCAAGGATGTGATTGGAAGGAAGATAAAGATTTCTGTGAAAAAGAAAGTTAAGCTTGAAGTTAAGAGTGACAAAGTAGATAATAAAATATTGGTAAGTACATTCCATTTTATCTTCAAACAGTTTGTTTCTTGGTTTAATCTCACCCTCCCCCCCCAATAAATGAAAATAATTTAAATACTTGTTCTCTTCTAAATTTTGTTTCTTTTATACAAGAAAATTTGCATAAGCATTTCTGGACACAGTATTAATGTGATTGGGTGAAAAATTGAATATAGATTGTATCCAAGTAAGAAACCTGATTTGTCCAGTCAAGTGAAGAAACATTATCATACAAACATTATCCAAAAGAGACAGTTGTTGTAGGTTTCTTAGGGTAAAATTATAATTACGGTACTTGTAGACACCAACAATATTATCACAGTGTGCTTGAGATGCTATTATTATAGAATATAAAAGTGGTTGTTTTGCAAAATCCATAAATTTTGTAGAATAAGACCTTTTGAATGAGCCATAATTTGTTGTTCTATATGTGTCTGTGAATGTGAGGGGAAGAAAGCGAGATAAGATCTAAAACAGTGCTGGAATGGACAGAAACTATCAGTCTCTGGCCTTAATAATACCTGTTCCAGAATTCTGCACTGTAATTTTGAAAAAACCTTTCTTCTATTCCACTTTGGAAGAGGGGGGAGGAAAAGACAGCAAAGCAGATGTTATACTCGTAGTCCTTGATTTACAACCGTTTGTTTAACAACAGCTCAGAGTTACAATGATAGTAAAAATAATGATTTACAACTGGTTCTCGCTCTTACAACCATCACAGCATGACCTTGGTCACAGGATCAAAATTGGGGCACTTGGCAACCAGCATGTATTTATGATGGTTGCAGCATCTTGCAGTTATGTAATGGCCATTTGTGACCTTCCAAGCCAGCTTCTGACAAGCCAATTTAATGGGAGAAGCCAGATTAACTAAACGACTGCAAAACTCATTTAACTATAGTGATTCTCTTTACAACCACAGCAAAGGGGTCATAAGATCAGGCATGACTCACTTAATAAACACCATGTTTAACAACAGAAATTTTGGTCCTAGTTGTGATTATATGTAAAGGACTACTTGTAGTATAGTATAAGAGTATTCTGATTAATTGTTCTTGTTTGAGTAATCATAGTTGACTGAATTTATCATTGTTGCTATATTTATAAAAACAAAGCCATAAAAGATTATTTGCAAATTAAGGTGATTTCACACCTTGTTTTACTGTGGCTAAGGGTTATATTGTGGGTTAACAAATCATGATTAAAATGAAGCATGACTTAACATGAGAAATGAATCCAGCTGGAGATATTTGTTTGAGAAAAATCAAATAGTTACCTCATCTGCAAATCTGTAACTGTTTTGATTTTTGTTTTGGACATTTAAGGTAATTGTCGAGTAGCAATAGTAACTACAAACATCTTGCTTCTTTAAATTATCAATTATTACTTTTCTTAAGGATTACAGTGTAACTTTCTGTGTCACTGACATTTGTTTGTTTATTCTATTTCTATGGCTGCTCAACTCAGCTGATTCTCAAACCTCCAAATACTTAACTACCACAAAGCATAATCACTTAACAGCATAATCTAGTGTAATCCAATTATTTAAGATTACTGACATACTTAGAAGTGTTGGCTTTCTTATGGCTTGATGGAAATGAGTATAATTTTATAGACTTTAATGCAAAATGGAGATAACTATAAAATGTTCTGTTTGAAATACAAATCTAGAAGATGGTTCTCTCAATTCATAATTTATTTAAAAACAATAATCCATATAATTAAGACCATTATTACTACTGAACAAACTAGTCATAGGGCATTGACTATTGTAATGCTATTAATTTGATATGGTAAACAGCTCCATAACAGAAGCACCAAAATTGACTTGAGTTAAACTTGACTTGAGATTGTAATACGAATAGTGCAGGCCAAAGATCTTTAACACAAACTTCCCCTTTTTTATGTCATCTAGAACCTGGAAAAAATAACTGTCATGTCCTCCCATCATTTTAAAACAAATGTATGAAATGGTAGTATAAGCACCCAAACCTTTAAAATCCCAGGTCCACTTCATATGAATTATTTGGTTCATATCACAGTAACCTCTTCTGGGCGTTTCAAGTAATTTCTGCAGTTATAGCAATACCATAATACCTCCCCCCCCCTCAAAAGGAAAACTAATGTTATGTAAACAAGTGCTCATTAGTTTATCGTCCATCTGTTTTCTTAACCTTCCAGTCAGAATACCTAGAAATTACTTGTTAATTTGCAAAGCTTTATTGAGAAATATTCAAGAATGACTGAATGATAATAAGCGTTTCAAACTGCAGGGCACAAATATTATAGCAATATATCTATATGCTTCAACCTGAATGTGGCTATAGTAATCTCTGAAGTGTATAGAGGCCAGTCTAATTTGAAGGGTAAAATATAATAATATGTGACTACAAAGGTGTGTATGTCTGTATCCTTTCTTTTTCATCCCATCTATGATACATGAAACCTGTATACTTAAGTGATGGGAGCAGGGTTGTGTGAGTAAAAGCCAAGTGCTGTGTCCTGAACTTTCTTTCAAAAAATTAGATGGCCTATTTTTAAAGACAGGTGCCTGCTGTTTTTTTTTTTTTGTTATAGTGTAGTGCATTCTTTGTTACGAATGTTCTGTCAGGTTCCGGATTTCTGCGATGAAATAAGACTCCAAACGAGAAGTTTCTGTGTTGTAGAATTCTTTATCCTCAGCTCCGGCGCGCTCCAACAAACACCTGTGAAGAATGAATTATTGTCAGCGCTTTTGCACAGTGCTTCCCACCACCTTTTAAAGTTACCCACCAATCCCATGACTCCACCCCATAGTCCCACCCCAATCCTAGCTACACTCCATCATCATAGGCAACTGACATGGCATACAAAGCTCCATCCTTTCAGCTCGGCGAGGGATCCAGGAAAAGTTTGACAATGTAATCTCCTTGGTTAGCCATTTCCGGGTCCACCTCTCAGCTGTGCAGCGGAGTCGGCATTGGAGCCGCTGTGATGGTGGCTCCCGCAGCAACAGTGATCCCATTCAAAGCTTTAATGTTCCGGCAGCTACGGTGAGCAGGGTGGAATCAGCAGTGACAAGCACCCTGGACATGACGGCTGGTAAGCGGGGTTTTCCCTTCCCCCGCCCACCTGAATGACAACTCCCACACCTCGAGGTTGACATGCTCTTTTATACCGACATGATTTATTTATTTAAACAGTTTATATATGATAGATGTTCTAAGAGGTATAACAAGCTTTTTCAAATTAAGTGTACTTTATTCATGACAACCTGCCTATTTAATGCAGCCTAATTTCCTATAATTATAATTATAACCCGCCCTCTGGAACGACGTCCCTCTAGAGATACACACGATACCAGACCTCCAGACTTTTCGTCGGGCCCTGAAAACTCATTTATTTCACCTAGCCGGGCTGGCTTGATCCCATCCGTTTTGGTTTTAATTTGAAATTGGTTTTAATTGGGTTGTTTTAAATTGTGGGCTGAAATTATTTAATTACCTTTTAAATTGTGTTTTAAATTTTGTATGCTCTGTTTTATCTCGGCTGTTCACCGCCCTGAGTCCTGCTGGAGAAGGGCGGTATACAAATCAAATCAGATCAAATAAATAAATAATACTTTTATGGTTGTCATTTTACGGTTAATGAATACTAAAATATTGTATCCATTTTTATCCCTCTTGTATACCTTGATATTTTGTAACTTAGAAATTATAGCTTTAAATTTATATATATATAAATTTATATATATACAGCATATATATACAGCATGAACAAACAAGACGATACTTCCCGCCTACCAGCCATTTGGAAACCCGCCCTTATTGACAAACGAGTCCCTAATACGATGAATGACACCAGACCCACACTCACGAGAGCCACACAGGATGTCACCACCACACATCCACGCAGAAAGCAGACTCAAACCCACACTGATAATGAGCCACGACCAAGGACCAGAAGCCAGACCGCAGCTGCATCATTAGCCACTTTAAACCCCTCCAATCCATACATGAAGCAGACTGACACCCACCATGAAGAGCTCGCACGGCCACAAACACGAAGCCAAACAACAACAACGCAGCTCACCAGCTCAAATCCCCCTGCAACTCAGACTAAGCTGAGCACAACCAAGCCCCCACCCAAACAGAACACACCCCCAGCCAATCAGAGCACAACCAACCCCCCATCCAATCAGAGCACAGCCAAGCCCCTAACCAATCAGAACACACCTCCACCCAATCAGAACACAGCCAAGTTCCCACCCAATCAGCTCACACCCCCACTAGCAGTTAAAAGGAAGAGACAGCTGCGATCTCACATTGCTCCTGGAAGAACGAAGCCGAGAACACCAGCCTGAAGATGACGAATGAGACTTCGTTGAAACGTCGCCAAGACACTTCCAATTTTACATGGGAGAAGACCCGAATAACCAAAGACATTTATTTATTTATTTATTTATTTATTTATTTATTTATTTATTTATTTATTTATTTATTTATAAATAAATAAAAGCTGCACATCTAAATCTAAATCTTGGAAACACTATTGTATATATATGGTTGGCCCTAGTAGTATTTTTCTAAATGTAGAAGTGGGAAAAATTTTTACTTTTAGAGTGTCTTGCTTTTATGTTACCTTCCCAGGAGTAGCTGAAAAATTGTGCTACTATATTTTTCATAGATTACATCCTAGTATTAGTTTTGGATAACAGAGAGGTTTATGTCTGATTTAAGTTTGAAATGCACTTAGACATTGTTTAAAAAAATGTTGGGCTTTTCCAATACACTGGTTTTTGATTATTCATGTAGGAGCGAGTTAGAAACTTATTTTTATGGCATTCAGTGTATCAGGATTACACTGCTGAAATTCAGTGGAAAACAGTAATATTTTTCTTTTCATTTACAAAATATGATTCAAAATACACATGAAATCCAGAGAGGTTTTATCTTTAATTTAGGCTCTGACCCTTACAGATTCTTCTTTTAAAAGTGAAGCCTTATATTTGTTGGTAATATTTACAGATATGTTGTTTTGTTTTTTGTTCTGCAAATCAAGAGTTCAAATGTAAGAGTGAAAGAATGGAGTAGATAAATACTGTTTTCCATCCTGAGATTTGATCTTCCTGGCATAGAAACTGTACCTTCAGTTGATAATCTGATGCTGGGAAAGAGCTGGGAGAAAATTGAGGGTTTTTTTATGCATGCATAGAGTGTCTTGCTAAGGAGCTTGCAAGAACAGAGAGAGTTATTGTTGGAATCAGAGAAGGAGGAGGGGAGAAAATGGCTATTAAGAAAACATGGCATTAAGAAAATTCAGACTACAGAATAGTTCTGGATTCAGGAAGGATTCAAGATCAGCAGAAGAGACAGAGAAGATGGTATAGCATTGAATAATGGCTGTTTGATGCTGATTCCAGAGAAGGAGAAGATTTGAAAATCAACATTCTGATAGCTGAGAGTGGTAGCCCACTAAGTTTAATTAAAGCTCTTAATTAATTTCCGCATAAACAACAGTTCACATACACATTTATATAGAATAGATCAAAAATCAGTTTGCTATGTTTTACTGTCTTCTAAAACGAAAAGTTTGAAAAAGAATGGATTTATTTGCTTTAGCTGATAGTGTTTTCTATCAGTTAAAATAGAGCTGATGCTATCTAGCTAAAGGATTCTGATTCTTAGAAAAATCAATGCTTTTCTATTTTTCACTGTTAGAAATAAAGAAAAATATTGAACTGGGTCACAGAATCTTCGAACGTACATTGTTATCCTCCCTTGAAAGCTCTCACAATGTCCTGTGACAAAATAGAAACAGAAAGATAGGGGATTTCTGTGCAACATGAAAATATCAAGATATGACAAGCATACATTTATTTGTGCTTTCGTGTCTGTGAGGATGTCACATCAACATGTCCCCATTAAGAGACTTGATTAATATAAAATTGATTGTACAGAGCATGTACTATGAAATTCTGGGATCTCTGCTTATTTTTTTCCTGTAAAAGGCTACATTTTTTTAGGATTAATAGCCATTGCTTTGCTTTTTCCTTCCTCCTTCTCTCTGTCTTACACCAATTTCCAATAAAGGGATAAAGGCTCTTCTCAAAGGATCACTTGCAATTGATTTTTTAAATTAAGGTGAGAGTTACATAAAATTCAGCTGAGGTCTGTCTGTTGCCATAAAATCTTCTTACTCTATTTCATAAATTCAAATAAAAATATTAATGTGTTAAAATTAAGGCATATTAAAACCAAAGTTGCACAACAAAATAATTCTATTTCTATCTCTATTAGAGTCCTGCTTAAATATTATTCTATGTTTCAATAAGTGCTTGGTAGAGATATGCAAAATGTCATGTGCATGAGCTGTACATGGAATTGCTTCTTTTGGGTGATCTGTGCCTGTTTTGGATCTTTCAGTCCATGCATGGAATAAAATGAGTTGTTTTCAATAGAAGTGGAATCGTAATGGTAGAAGCATGGAAGAAGCTGAGGACCTCAATCCCTGAGAGATGGAAGGAAAGGAAACGGTGATCAAGATCAAGTGATCTAGACAGCCGAGTAAGCTAGACCACTCTGGATAATTGGTGGTTGAGAGGAGGAACATCACTGGGAAGATTGTGGAACAGGTTACCATTGGATATATCATGGTGACAGGCTGGTGATGGCTAATGAATACAGGACATTATGAAGACTTTAAGACACATGAGCCAGTGGGCTATGCTGCACTTGAAAGACAGAGGGGAATGGGGGTGGGGAGACAGTATATACCACCCAATCTCTTTCTCCTCTGGATTTTGTTTTACTCTAAACTATGGTAAACTGAAAATGGTTTCGCAAAACCTCTGGAACACGATTGTTTTTGAGATTGTAAGCAAAAAAAATTCCCCATTCACATATATCCTGAGTGCATGACCATATGTTTTTATATGGTTCTTTTTTAAAAGAATAAAAAGTTAAAAGAAAATTAAAAAAAACATTTGAAAAAAACCCAAAGGCTTCAGAATGAAAAAAAAAAAAATGAGAAGGAGGGAGAGAGAAAAAGAATGACTTCACTTTTTTGGTACAGATAAAAATAAAAATTACATCAAACCTTACTCTATATTAACATTTGCCTACATTATTTCCAAAATCCAATATAATTCTATCATCAAATCCCCAAATCAACTTTTCATTTCTTTCACCAAGCTTTCTGTTTCATCATCTCCCTCAATTACACTACCTTCACCGTTCAATCTTCTGTTATAGGTATTTGTAAGTCCTTCCACCTTTGAGCATATAAAGTCTTTCTGCTGTTATCATATATAAAAACAAAGTTCCATTTGTTTGTCCATTAAGCTCAAAAGAAAGGTTCTGGTTTCAATTGTACATTCACTTTTAAAATCTGCTATATCAAAAAACATACTTGATACCAAAAATTTCTAGCTTTGTTGTATGTCAACCAAGCATCGGGGAAAAAACCACCCCAAACTGGGAGGTTTCATGACCTAGTTGTATAATTGCTGTCCTTTGCTTGGACACTCTTGAGGTCTGTCATTATCATAAGGAAATGCTAAACAGAAGATGGAATTTTAAATATATGTCAGAAATTTTTTGCATTACTTTTTTAATATTCTGTAACTTTATATCCTACTTTTACTGTCCCCTTTCCATATTTTGAATGTGATGGTTAATTTTTTCTTATCTTTATCCTACATTGCCCCCTTCCTAACCTTGTAGTATCAGAGTCTTAGTCTCAAGTTTGTTCTTGTTTGTTCTGGGTATTCAGGAAATGATTAGTAAAAGGCCAGTGTAAATGTTCTTAAACTTTATACCTTGTTTTGTTGAGTCTCTCTACATTGGCTGTTCGTTAGATTTTCAGTCTATTCTGATACTCAGACTCAATGTATTTTTCATTGCTATGTTCTACTTGTAGTAAATACAAATGGTCTGCTACCATAAGACTAGCAACTATATAAACTTGGCACAACTACTGATAACTACTTTGGTTCTATTAGGCATTCATCCAACTGCTAAGAGGGAGATCAGTCTATTGTAAAGCCCAATTCAAAGAGAAGGATTATGAGAGAAAGGCCTCAGGTTATTTAAAGCTTCAAGAAAGGTAGAACCATACAACTCAGCCGAATTTCACATTCTCTGCAAAAGATTGGTTCAAAGCCTTAGTAAGAGCAGCTTTTGGCTGACAAATGAGAGGAGGGGATGTGAGAGAGAAAATGGATGATACCATTTATATGTTGTCCTGGCTTTATCCATTACATGCCTGTGAAATCTGTTTTGTCAGTACAAAATTATTTTGTTACAAACTCACAATAGATAGAATCTGTGTTACCTTATAGTTTGACACAATATTGTGTTTGTTTGAAGGTTTTAATAAGGCATTTTAGAAGGAGAAAAGAATGGTTTTCATGAAATGCTGCAACAACTTCTTTCTGTTTCTAATCAATGGTTGGTGCACTGATGTGAAACATAATGCCAAATATACAAACCTCTGGTAGTGCCATGCTAAATGCCAGTGTAATGTAAAATGTGGTAGATTCACATATAGTATTAAGGAGACTGATATATGTATTTCTAGTGTATTTATGTATTTCAGTCATTTGTTTACATCCGGTAAACAAATACAAATCTGTTGCATGTATTACATAAGTCAAATAACAGACCTGTCCAAAATTAGGAGTTTTATTTGTTTGTTTTATATGACAAAATGACTGGGTTTGCAAAGATTCGTTAAAACCTTCAAAATTTTCATAGTTCAGCAAGTGGGGTTATTTATGTAGAAAGCTATATGAATATAGGTTTGGAGTTGAATGAAATTGAAGAAGCAGATATTTAATGCAGACGAGACATATTTTGTAGCTAAGGAAATTAATAAGGATGGAGATTTACAGTGGAACCTCAGATTGCTATGGTAGCCAGCAAGTTTAGTTTAGGAGCCTCTGCTGCTATGCCCATTGATGATGGAGTTTGCCTTAGTGATTTATGTACTACATTAACATCCAAGTTAGGCTTCAAAGACATTTGAAAACTTAAGCTCATTGTAGCTGGGATCTGGTTCCATAAATTGTTTTTTTAAAAAGCCATATATTTTTAGCTTCCAATTTAATTCATTCCATTTCCACTCATGCATCAAAAAGCCAACAGCTTGGAATTTAAGTACTTAAAACTGCACAATTTAAGCTATAAAGACTTTGCTGAGGTTTATATAATATTATAGATTTCTGTTGCATTTCAGTTCAAGATTGAGTTTGCAAGTTAGTGCTAGGGAAATTATTCAACACAACACATGCAGGGACAGCTATTTATACAGGTTGTCTTTGGCTTACGACCAAAATTGAGCCCAAACTTACCATTGCTAAGTGAGACAGTTATTAAGTGAATGTTGATACATTTTTACGACCTTTCTTGCCATAGTTGTTAAGGGAATCACTGCAGTTGTTAAATTAGTAAAATGGCTGTTAAGTGAATCTGGTTTCCCTATTGACTTTGCTGATCAGAAGATCACAAAAAGTGATTATCTGACTCCAAGACACAGCAAATACCATAAATATGAGTTAGGTGTCAAAGGTCTGGATTTTGGTCCCATGCAATGGTCATGTGAAAAATAGTCAAAAGTCACTTTTTTCAGTGTCATTATAACTTTGAACCAAATAAATTGTTGTAAGTCAAAGGCTACCTATACTTAACTACCTCAGTTTTTATTGTATATACTGCATTATGAAGCCTGAAGCAGAGTACTGGGATTGCCCATTAAAGCTTGTGCTGCCCCCTGGATTTTTTTTTTAAAAAGGCAGTTGTTACCATTTTCTTTCCTATTTTGGAAAAGCTGGTGAAAGTGGCAGCTGTTCAAGCCCTCTACATAGTGTACACAGACGGTGGCACTACAGGAGGCTTCTTCAAATACTCAGCTTGCAGAGTTTGTGGCTTTTAGAAATGTTTATTTTTACATTAATTTCCTTCTAAGATACCTAAGTAGCTGCTAATGTGAGAAAGGGAAATATGTTCGGCTGTTAATAGTGGTGAGAAAACTATGATTTTTTTTTTTCAAATGTTATGGACTTTTCTTTACATATCAAACCAGATGGCTTTATAAAACCTCATTGATAATTATTGATAATTATTTTAAAATATTGTCTCTAACTTTAAATTAGCATGATAAAGCATGATATAGACAGATAAAAGTGTGTCTTTCCATTAGCTATTTTTTCAAAATGATGCTGAACAATGATTTCCCAGGTAAATATTTATTTATTTAATAAATTTATTCAATGCACATCTCATTGTGAAGCAGCCTTGATATATGCTGTATTAATTTACTTGGGGCATTTTGATTTTCTAATACACTTATTAATAAGAATCTGTCTATCCTTCTGCTAGCATTGTTTAAAGTATTCTGTATTTCTATTTTCATTAGTTTTATTTAAAAGGATCAAATGTTACTAAGAAAACTCAGCTAAAATAGTACGGCAGGTGAAAGAAAATTAATACCATTCCTGAATAACAAGTTCTGACATTCTTTGCTTTGTTTTAGAAGGTGCTTATTTAATAGAGAAAGAAAAGTACTTTCTTACATTTTTGAAAGGTTACTCTCTTGGGACTTTTTAAAAAGAGAATAAAAAGGAAAATGTAGTTTAGACTTTGCCACAGAAATGAACAGTAGCCTCAGCTGTATGGATATTGCTCTATACAGGTTTTTTTTTTAATGGTATTTTATGAGGCCTAGATGCCCAATAATAAGAGAAAAACATTTAAACAATATGCATTAAAATAAATATTTTAATATTAATAGTGTATGAATTATTCAGCACAATCAGTATATAGAAATAAATTTAGTTTTGTGAAAGCATACTACTTAAAATTGCAAATTTATTATACTTATATTGTCTTGAATTTGAAACAATAATATTATCCAAAAAATCTTGGATGGCATTTAGAAACCCTAAATTTTTTGCATATTGACAAAATTGGATCAGCACATATGCTATGCCTACACATTATGACATCCTAAATTCCTGGGAAGAGCTGGATGCGTATGAAGGCCAACACCAGTTAAAGAACTGACAGTTGTGACTCCTTCACATTGCTCTGTGTAATACCAAACTTGATAGGTGGACAAAAATGGCAAATCCAATCTAAACAACTGTCTGACTGTGTGACCAACCATAATAATACAGCTTTACTTGAAACAGCTTACATCCGCAACAATATCTTTGACACCGGTATCAGACATCTGTCTGTCCCAGGTCCTTTGGTGGATAAAAATGCCAAACGTCTGGCTGACTGTGCAACCAACCATAATAATTGATTACAAGAAGGCAGTTGACTCCTTGCCATGTGACACAAGTTCCTGGAAATGTCAGAAGCTTTGTGCAAAAATCAATGGCATAATGGAAAGCATAGTTGTTGGTCAGAGGTGATAGACTGGGAGAGATTAACATTTTACAAGGAGACTCACTATCACCATTACAGTTTGTCATTGCATTGATTCCTCTGCCAACAATACTGTTAGGCTATGTCTATCAAACATCAAAAACATTTGCCAGACTATTCCCACCTGGTTTATATAGAAACTATGAAAAAAACATAATTTGAAATGGATTTTCTGCTCAACACTGTCCAAATATACAGTCAAGTTATTGCAAATGTACTACCCATATAATCAACAGGGAAAAATATTGAAAATGAAAGAATTTAACTGCCCTATGGAAATAACATCTGAAATCTAAATAAAGATCACTACAAATATCTGAGCATCTTTCAGACTGACAACATTAAGCACATTGAAGTAAAGAAGATTAGCAGTGAATAAATCAGACGAGTAAAGAAGATCTTAAAGGTTAAATTGTGTGGAAATACTATTAAAATGATTAACACTTAGGCAGTTCCAGTCACTAAATCTTCAGCTGCTTTCTGCTCTCCTACTGTTTCTCAAAAATTACCTGGTCCACGTGTTTGAGAGATTGATTGAATCCTCCATCTCCTGCAGAAGACTTCTAAGTCTTTGCTGCTCCATTAGAAGTGCTGAGGATTTCCTTTATTGAGGACTCAAAAATATATAACAAGGCTGGCTTACCCAGCTGCAACTAGAGGGCTGAAGGTGCTGTTATTCTAATTCTTCTAGAATTAGCTTTAGGATCGTGTTCTGCTCTGCTGCTTTTGGCCCTGCCCCTGATGGATTTTCCAATTCATAGCAATCTTTCTTCACTTGCTTCTCTTCAAGTACAAAACCTTATTTATTTATTTATTTTTTATGCACATTTATCAAAGATATACAAATCAACCACTGTAATAAATCATTTACAGAATTTCATCTAATAAAAATTCATTATTTAACAGCCAAAAAGGTAGGGTAATTTTAATAAGTCAAATCGAACATACATATTTAAAACAACCTGTGATATGATCAAGCATATATCATTCATAATTAAAACTATAATCCTGGGAATACACAAGAATATTGAGAGAAGGATGGAATAACCAGGCTCTACATTAATTCATTCATCATATAAACAGATTTTTAACCTCTTTTAAAGGTCGTCAAACTTTAACTAAGATAAAGGAAAGGAGGGAGCTGATTCTACAGTTATAAAGCTATGAAAGGTCAAAGGAGACACCAGGAACTCAGGGGATTGTGAAGGCAGAACAGGATTATAGTGAGAAATAAGGGCAGAATCCATACAAAAATATGTAGAAGGATTATAAACTGGGAAATGATGTTCTAAGTAGTGATATTGCTGCACATAAAATTTATGTATTTAAAAGTTTTGCATGGCTGCCTATTTAAGAACACAATAATAAAACTCAGAACTATAAAAATTATAAAATATAAAATCAGAACAAAGCTTGGCACCTTAGTCATCTTGTGATAACCCCACCACCAACTCCAGACACCCTCATTTTAACCCAGCACATGGCTAAAAAAAACAGGTCTTGAAGGCATTCTGAAAGTCTAAAAGTGTATCAAATATGTTGCGGGCTCCATGTTTTTAATGCTGTTATGCGGCACAGTCAGTAATTTAGTACTTACTTTGTAAGTATAAAAGTCCAGGCTACACAATACTAGTTAGCATAGTGATTCAAGAAGAGCCAAAGTAAAGATTAGAGACAGACTGATAAAAGATTGGACTCAATCATTTGAACACTTCAAAAGATTGAAGTGTTCTTCATGTATAATAAAAACAAGTCTGCATATCATAGAAAGACTATCATTCTGATAAACCTAGTATTAAGATAAGCATTTTCACTTCAGACTGTTTTAGAATGTATAAATAATGTGTTGGTGCTTTTCATCCCTAGTTTTAAAAATGCAAATATGAAAACAACAGAAAGATAGGCTGCTATCAAGCTAGCTAAGAATGGAAGAGAATTTCCAAATTTCTGCAGGAATTGAAAAACCCCGTGGAATTGGAAAATTCTTTTCACTTGCTCATACTTTTCAGCATTATCTTTAAGTGAAACTTGCCCTAAGTATATTTTCAAGTTAAAGTTGTTATAATGTTATATGCTTATGTTCAAGCAATTAAACTTGAATGAATTCTGATGCACCAGGTTGCATAAGCAGGTTTTCATAACTGTATGGGTTTTTTGGTTGCAGAATACTTGGGAATGGTTGTCCATAAAATGTTCGTGAAAAAACTTTTCTCTAAGATAAGATGTCCTAAATAGGAAATCATTTCTAGCATAATTATATAGTGCCAAACTTGGGTATTAAGTTTAATTTTATATAAGCTTAAAGGTACCACTAAGCATAAGGTAGCCTTATATAATTTATCTTTACAACAGGAAATGGAATTCCTCTAAGATAAACAATAATTTTCTTAAATCAAAACAACATAATCTGGGAGTCACAGGTGAGAATTGCAAATAAGGTTCTTGTGAGGTAAACTAAATAATTTAAGTTTAATTCCCCTGAATCATACACCTGCACATTTACAAAACTTCTGTAGCTGTTGGCATGGATGCATTTGGCAGAAAGATTTTATTGTGCAGGCTGTTATTTTAAGTACAGCATTTCATGCCAATGATAGTCAAAATAGAAAATAATAAGGAATTGGTGCTGAGTACTTTACTGTAAATTATCGTAAACCAAATCAATAATTTTAAAACTTATTCCAGTTTTAGATTTTGGTAATTGCACTGTCATAGGATGTTATATACGTTTTTTAAAAAATGGAATAGGAGATACAACATAGTATTTATTCCTATTATTCTTACAAGAGAACCAGTTTGGTCTAGTGGTTAAAACACCAGGCTAAGAACCAGGAGAGAGTAAGATTTAGTTTCATCTTGGGCATGAAAGCTGGCTAGGTGACTTAGGGCAAGTCACTCTCTCTTGGCCCACAATACCAGGCTCAGGCGACAAGCTGGTCGGTGAATTTCTGTCACAACCAATGCATTAATCTTTCGTTGTTCTGAAAAAAGACAGAAAACACTAGAAGAGGAGGAGGAAGAAAGAAAAAAGAAGAAGGTGATCCTTACTATATTATGTAAAACTCCAGGGAGGAAGAATGGGGTGGGGGGGAAAGGAAATTAGAAATATGAGGTGAAATATTAAGGTAGAGATGACTTCAAGTCAAGTTTGTCTTTAGATGACACATCCAGGTAGCTATTCTGTATTTTATGAAAGTAGTTATGAGCCGCGATGGCGCAGTGGTTAGAGTACCTCTAACTTCTGCTGATCACCAGCTGCCAGCAGTTTGGCAGTTCGAATCTCACCAGGCTGAAGGTTGACTCAGCCTTCCATCCTTCCGAGGTCAGTAAAATGAGGACCCAGATTGTTGGGGGCAATACTCTGACTCTGTAAACCGCTTACAGAGGGCTGTCAAGCACTATGAAGTGATACATAAGTCCAAGTGCTATTGCTATTGTCATTACATTCTTTCAGCATTTTTATTATTGTTACTGTTTCCTAATCTGGCCAATAGATCTAAGATTTCCAAATAGTACTAACAAGGCTTAATTTTGCATCATTTCAAAGGTAGCTAGGTAATGGAAGGGTTTTATTGTTTAACATTGGGCTAATTATTTTGCTTTTTAAAGATAAATCTATGACAAATAGTCCTAACTCCAGATGAGTTCACAATGGGGAGCCACTTAACAGTTCACAAAGAACTCTCCCTGTCCAGTGGAATACATTGACCCTGAAATCTATATGTTCTTCACTTTTCTTTATCTTTTCACTAAGCAAAAAAACTTAGTGGAAGGTTTTAACTCAAAATCTTAAAGTCAATAAAACTGTACTACAGTTGATCTTCATATTTAAAAATTATTTATGCTAATTCTCAGTAATTTATCATGACAATATGGAAGTCGTGGGTCTGCATCATTTTGAAAAAATATGCAACATTCACTTTTTTTGTTAACTTTATGCTTGTGAACTAAATAAAAAGCACGAAAAATTATAATATTGTGAAAGAAACAAATACAGGTAATCCTCAATTTACGGCCACAATTGAGCCCAAAACTTATGTTGCTAAGTGAGACATTTGTTAAGTGAGTTTTGCCCAGGTTACAACCTTTTTTTGCCATAGTTTTTAAATGAATCACTGCAGCTGTTAAGTTAATAACATAGTTGTTAAGTGGATCTGAATTCCCCATTGACTTTGCTTGTCAGAAGCTCACAAGAGGTGATCACATGACCCTGGGACACTTTCAACCGTCATAAACCAGTTGCCAAGCATCTGAATTTTGATCATATGATTGTGGGGATGCTTCAACAGTCATAAGCGTGAAAAATAGTCATAAGTCACTTTTTTCAGTTTTTCACTTACAACAAATCGTTATAAGTTGATGACTACCTGTCTATCTAAGTTCTGTAAACAGGATTGATTCAAGTTGATGGTTAATCAAAAGAATTACTAGAAATGTCTGCATCATTTCATTAATATTGATACGATTAATAAGCATGCTTTGTAGTTTCTATAATACATAGTTTTTATAAGGTGTAATGCTTAATGAACTCAGTAAAGAAACTGAACGGCAAGGTAATTTGGTGATGAGGTATTAGGTTTCCCGTGACCAAACATGTTTCCTTTTGACTGTAATTGAAATCTTTGGAAGATGAGTCCAAAAGATACTTTAGAGAAATTAGCATGGAGATTGGTGGTCATGAAGGTATTACATTTACTGCCCTAATGGGATTGCTTGTCATTGAGGCTCTTTGTTACTTTGAAAAGGAGTAAGACTATCCTTTTGTCACTTTTCTAATTTCTCCTGTTTCACAACTGCTACCCTAGCTTTTAGAGTGATAATCGATGAAGTAGCCAGTTAAGTAGATATAATAAATTAATTTACACTTTTGTTCTGGATTTGAAATTAAATAGAATCATACTTTACTTAATATTCCAGAGATTCTCCAAGTAATCTGTCACCCAATCAGATGTATAGTATAAGATCATAAAGTTTGAATAATTATGGACTTGTAACTGGTCCAAAAGAAAGTACTGTGTTTTATTTACTCTAAATGGATTTGTAGTTTGCACTAAGCCATAACATGTTTTATTTGTTCCTGGAGGTGTAAATGAGACTTGTGGGATGACAATGTTTACTAAAAAACAAACAAACCATAAACTGCTCAAGGACAATAAATCATACTTGAAATTAAGGTATGTTGTTGCTTTATAGATTGCAGATTGTGAATTTAAAACAGGGAAACAAACTAGAAATTTGGTCACGAATGTTTGATTTGACTTGCCTGGCTTGTTGAACAAACCAGTATCAAAATAAACCATAGTTTTTATAATGTATAAACAATGTTCTATACACATGTACACATGTATACACGTACATGATAGCCTGAAAGCACAATGATACCAAATGTACATGAATGTTTACTTTCATGTATTTTATATCTCAACAGCTGATGTAAGGACCTAAATTGTATCATTTTATGACAACATACATAGTTACACACATGATATCATGTAATCCCCTTGCTTCCCCATGGATACCCATGTACATATACATTATGAAATATGTTTTCAAATTAGCTGGGTTTCTATAATACGAAGTGAGGCTAATGAAACATTCAGAATAACTGCTTAATGTGGTTTCCTCCTATCACTTGAGTTGGTGGAAAAGTACATTGACATAAATTGTGCTGCCAATACAGATGAGCTTTATTGAGCCTCAGTCATGAGGCTGGGTAGGATTCCTGGCCTTAACATTTTTAATGTGGGACAGTTTCAGGCGGGGTGAAATCTAAAATTTGTTACTAATGGTTCTGTGGGCGTGGCTTGGTGGTGGGGGTAATGTGACTGGGTGGGCGTGGCCTTTTTTTTTTTTTTTTTTTTTACTTTTAAAACCATTTTTTCTACAACCTTTTCGGCGAAGAGGTTGTTAAAAAATGCTTTCAAAAGGCTCTGACGATCCCAGCTGAGTTGCCTGATCGGCAGAGACTTTTTTTCTTTTAAATGTCTCTGACGATCAAGCAACTCAGCTTGGATCATCAAAGGCATTTAAAAGAAAAAAACCCTTTTTTTCTTTTAAATGCCTCTGATGATCCAAGCTGAGTTGCCTGATTGTCAGAGGCACTTAAAAGAAAAAAAAGTCTCTGCCGATCAGGCAACTCAGCTTGGATCGTCAGAGGCATTTAAAAGAAAAAAACTGTTTTTTTCTTTTAAAAGCCTTTGATGATCCCAGCTGAGCCGTGCGATCATCAGAGGCTTTTTTTTTTTTACTTTCAAAAGCATTTTTTCGGCTGAAGAGGTTGTAGAAAAAATGCTTTTAAAAGTAAAAAAAAAAGCCTCTGATAATTGTATGGCTCAGCTGGGCATGGGGGGGGCAGGAATTTTTGCTACTGGTTCTCCCAACCACCCGCTTCTATCGTTACCGGATCTGGCGATCCGGTCCGAACTGGGAGCATTTCACCCCTGGTTTCAGAGCAGGGTTTGGCAGATTCCTTTCCTTTTCCACCGCAAGATGAGAAAAGCAATAACTATATAGACAGTTGCAGGCCAGGCCAGGATTTGAGGAACTTAAGGTGTTCTTTCTTTCCATGGCCAATTTTTGTAGTTGCTATGGTTACCATGCTCTCTCCCAGGCCTGAAAGCACTATCAGATATCTGATAGTGATTTCACATGCCTTTTTGTACATTTCTAATTCAAACTGTCAGTCCTGACTATGATTCTGGAGGGGAAAGAAAGCAGCAGAAGGAAGGATTTAAAAAATGGTGGGTTTTTTTAAATCACAAGGGTGTCCAACAATGTACTGACAGTTATTTGTGTATAAGATATATCCTTAAAATATAGGCATGTATTTGTTTCTATGTGCAATAGTTTTATACTTTAGTTTGATTTTGTTTCCTTTTCTATTTTTCTTCCTTCTTTACCATTTTATCACAAAAAAATCAACTGGAACTCTGAAATGCATATTTCTCAATGTGCTTCTTGATTCTCATAAATTGGGAATAAAGGTGGGTTCATCATCCCTTTCTTATTTTCCAACAGTCCTCTTATCCTTTTCTATTAACAGTCTAGGAGAAAAATGTCACTCAAAAACTACAAACCCAAACCCTTCTAAGAAATTGGATTCCTCATACTTCTTGTGATTCCTTTTTCTTTTTCTCTGTATGTTTAGGCTGGTTTAGTTTAATAGGTTTTTTAAATCTAGGTTGTTAATTTTTGAGTTAGCCCCAGAATGATAATGGATAGATAAACAAAGGAAAAGTGAGGGAAAAATGAAAAGCTTAATCTTCTAAAAAGCTGTCAAACTGGAACTCACCATCCAAAATTGTTTGGCATCAGAATTCTGATGTCCAACTAGAATTAATCAGATTTGTGTATTGGGATGGCGGGGGGTACATTGGTGTTTAAATCAGTCCTGGGAATTTTTTTGCAAAATTATCTATTTAGTTATGTCATAGTGTGCAGCCCAGAACATTCAGAATACTAGAGTCTTTTTGTCAGGAATTCGTGCCCATACATTCATCACTTGTGAATATGGGATTTCTACTATCATTCCTTCTCTTAAGATGCTTTAGACAAAAAATTATTTTAGTGACATTTACACTTAAATACTTCACAGGTGAGTTTTGTTGTTGTAAACTTAGTTAACAGAGTGGCTCACCTCCATGTGCCAAATGAAGATTATTTCGCCACACTACTAGCCTTTTAACCTTGCTTGCAGCACATTGAATACATTATTTCATTCGCTGCCTTTTCTCCTTTAAGTCTTTCACCCGTTTTTAATGATCTCATCAGCTTCATTTCTGACTTCCTGAGTTTTCCAATTTCTCTGGTTGCATTTGTTCTTCCTGCATGTATTTTTTTGCATTCATTCACTTTGTATAACCAAACCTCAATGTATACTTTTCATACTAAACATTCACTTTCATAATTCAGTCCATATTCATTCAGCATCCATTCATTCCTGATCCTATTTCTTCTTGTTTACCACCAATGTTTATTAAGTACAATAATAAATTTCCACTGCATTTAACTTTTAGGTTTCTCTTAACAGTCAACTTTCACTTCCATATGACAAAGTAAGCAAAATCACAGTAGCAGACATTTTTGTATTTTTCATTCACCACAACAGATCACCACACTGACCTTTCTACTAGAATTTTCATATATTGAACTCTTCCCAGTTGTTACGATTTATACAATTGTAATTATATACTTCCTATACTTATATTTCTGATATAAATATTCACAGCTTAATTCTGATTATTTTTTAAACAAATCATATACACAGTCATTTACATTTAATCAATGAAATATTAAAGAACATTAAATCCATCACCCTTATAACTTCTTTGTTTATTTGCCTGTAACCTACTTTTTAATTTCTTCTTTATTTTTTTGTTCTTTTATGTTCACTTAGGTTTTCAAAAGGTGCTTTTCGATTTAAGAAATGCACAGGTGAACAAAAAAAATCAAGACTAGATCTATGGAAAAGATTTTTTTCTCTAGTTTTAAATGGCATTTTCAAAATGTTCTCTGTTGCTGGAAACACTGTAGTTGATATGGGATTTAGCTGATCATGCTAATTGTAAAAATTGCAATTTTAATTGCAGTTTTATTCAATAAAAACTGAATATATATGTTTGTGTGTGTTTGTGTGTACACACACACACACACACGAGAGAGAGAGAGGTATACACACACACACACACACACACACACACATTCTTTAAAATATACAGTAGAATCTCTGGTCACGAATGCTTCTGACCACAACAAAATTGGGTTGTGACCAAAAAATTCACATTTTTTCCCCTCCGGCTGATTTCCTATTCCGCATCTCTTTTTTTGTAAATTAGGTTCCAGTTACGACCAAATCGGTTTGCAACCAAAGTTATGGAACGAATTATGGCTGTGACCAGAGGTTCTACTGTAATCAGCATTAAGTATTAAGCTTTGAATATTAACTTCAGAAATATAAATACTAGAATAGAATAGAATTCTTTATTGGCCAAGTAGGATTGGACACACAAGGAATTTATCTTGGTGGGTTGGACTACATGACCTATAAGGTTCCTTCCAACTCTGTTAATCTGTTATAACCTGGTGCATATGCTCTCAGTGTACATAAAAGAAAAGATACATTCATCAAGAATCATAAAATACAACACTTAATGATAGTCATAGGGTACAAATAAGCAATCAATCATATTAGGAAACAGTCAATATAAATCGTAAGGATACAAGCAACAAGGTTACAGCCATAAGAGGGAGGAGATGGGTGATAGGAACGATGAGAAGATTAATAGTAATGCAGACTTAGTAACTAGTTTGACAGTGTTGAGGGAATTATTTGTTTAGCAGAGTGATGGCTTTCGGGGAAAAACTGTTCTTGTGTCTTGTTGTTCTAGTGTGCAGTGCTCTATAGCATCATTTTGAGTGTAGGAGTTGAAACAGTTTATGTCCAGGATGTGAGGAGTCTGTAAATATTTTCACAGTCCTCTTTTTGACTCGTGCAGTATACAGGTCCTCAATGGAAGGCAGGTTGGTAGCAATTGTTTTTTCTGCATTTCTAATTATCCTCTGAAGTCTGTGTCTGTCTTGTTGGGTTGCAGAACCAAACCAGACAGTTATAGAGGTGCAGATGACAGACTGAATACCTCTGTAGAACTGTATCAGCAGCTCCTTGGGCATTTTGAGCTTTCTGAGTTGGTGCAGAAAGAACATTCTTTGTTTGATGATGTTTTTGATGTTAGGTGTCCATTTTAGATATTGAGATATGGTAGAATCTAGAAATTTGAAGATCTCTACTGTTGATACTGTGTTGTCTAATATTGTAAGAGGTGGTAGTATGGGAGGGTTTCTCCTAAAGTCTACCACTATTTCTACGGTTTTGAGTGTGTTCAGTTCCAGATTGCACCACGAGGCTAGTTGTTCAACCTCCTGTCTGTATGCGGATTCATCATTGTCTCGAATGAGACCGATCATACTAGAAACTATAGTCAGTATAAATCATGAAAATGATTTGTATAAAATTTTCATGAAATACTGAGACTTGATGTAAACAGAAACCCAAATATAAAGCTAATATATGACACTGTTGTGTAGAAATGTTTTCCACAATGAATTAATTCTTTGTCAGATTTACTTTTAAGATGCTGTATTATTTTAGTGTGCATTGAGGCATATTCCTCCCACAACTTAGTCCTTCTCCCACAAAAGGGGACCAAATGTTCTTTCCAATTAGAAGCTAGGGTATTCTTGCAGAAATCAGTACATGCAGTGATAGTTCAAAGAGACCTTTGTCCTATTAATTGTCAAATTTTGTAATTTGTATAATTATCTCTCCACTATGC
Organism: Arizona elegans; assembly: GCA_022577455.1. Taxonomy (NCBI): domain Eukaryota; kingdom Metazoa; phylum Chordata; class Lepidosauria; order Squamata; family Colubridae; genus Arizona; species Arizona elegans. The sequence goes on along the minus strand of JAKOOJ010000002.1, from coordinate 53,901,043 downwards.
AAAATTCTTTGTGTTTTTCTTTATATAAAAATAATTTAAGAACAAAGCAAGAGGGTAACCAGATCTGGTTGTTTTCCTGTTTATATCCCAAACTTTCAGCATACTATTTATTATTGCATAATCTCTTATAAACTGCTTGGTTTTATTTGTATAAAACCAAGCAGTTATTTATGACTTCCATCTGGAAGTCCTTATCCCTCCATAGAGGTGGCTGAGCAATAAGTGTGTGTAATCCAAGTTGGGAAACTAGCTTAGTAATACATTTAAAATTTGGAGCTGGCAATTCATCTTGCTAAATCTTGGTAGACTCTTGTTTTTAGTAACTGCAGTTCTTCTAACTGACTCAATTTCAGATTTCTCCATTTTGAAAATCTACTATTATATATTCAAAATCTATTAATAATTATTTTTAGAAAGTTCATCATTATTTTTCCCCAAATTAATTCCTAGATTGAATGAGAACCCCATTTTTACATGTAAATGTCACTTGTCTACCCTTATCCGTTTCCATCTCAGCATTTGTCGTTATTGACCTGAATATCTGACCAAAAACACAAAGCTTTTCTTTATATTATATTAGCATCAATCGAATTAAGTATGACATAATCAGGATATTATTTCAATTTATTGTACTGATTTACTAGTTTGAGTCCTGAAACTTTAATTTTAGTAGCTCATTCTTTTTTAATTGGATTGGGTAACATAATTTTAAGTGATATAATACAGTCTACATTTCTGCCCAGTGATACTTGCTTATATCAAAGATTCTTAAGATTCTTTGTTGAAGCTGTCAGCATTGGAAGACAACTGGCTATATGTTAGTTAAAAAATCTGTTAATTATTGACTAAATTGGAAAAACAAAAGGATAAGGAAATAGTTTGTATTATGTCTATTAACAATTAATGAAATGAGTGGCATTTCCTGCCAGCATTAAATCATTTCATTGAGCAGATTCTGCCAATCACTTCCTTATTTTTTTTCCTGAAGTTTGCTCATTACAGAGAACTTCAACCAATAATTTTAATATCAGAATGAAAGATTACATTAATTTGAAGTTCCTGAAGTCCCTAACGGGGAATTTGGGTTTGGTATTAGGTCATTAGGTCATTGATATTTAGATCATTGAACAACTTATCCCACAAGATTCTGACTTTTCTCCTGTGCTGTTCAACATCTATATGAAATTGCTAGAGAAGGTAATTTACAATGACTCTGTAAATAACCTTATAGTTGAGTAGTCTTCTACCTCTTCACCAAATGATTCAAAGAGGGATCTGTACCTTGAACCTAATAAATTGATTGATGGAGAAGAAGCTGAAATTATATCTGGACAAAAAATACACCTGTCAAAATATAGAACCTGTCAGCATGACTGCCTGAGGAATTCTGGGAGTTGAAGTCCACAAGACTTAAAGTTGCCAAGGTTGGAGACCCTCGCTATAGGTAGAAAGGCTGAAAATTATACTCCCCCAGAAAGAGTTAGTTCACAGTTTGGGGGCTTTTCCTCCTGGTCTTCCTTCTTGTCCCAGAGCCTCCGCTCTACATTAGTCAAGTGATATCTCCAACAGGATATTTTGCAGGATCTGAAATATCATAGTTCCCTTTCTCTGCTTTTCCTCGCTCTTGTTAGATTTTATATCTGAGGTATATGTATGAATTTTACAGATGCATTTCAGAATTTTCTAAGGTGTTTTGTTTTATTTTGTTTTGTTGCCTCTTGATCTTGTGCTAAGTCATCTGCCTTCTATAAAAAATGAATCCATAACCTTGGCATGGACCCAACCATTTTCCTCCAGCCAAGCATTTCACCCTGCCACAGGCTAAATACAACCCTTTCTCACTTGGTCAGACTTAACTGATTGTTAGCATTCTTTGATTAGAATTTGTCTTAACTACTTCAGTGCTCATTATATGCACATTACAAATTTGCAGAAATAGTAATTGAGACAAAATATGATCGAGCAGCTAACCAATACAAGTTTATATCATTAGCATTGGTTGTCAATTTATTTATTTATTTAGTTAGTTAGTTAGTTAGTTAAACATGTAAAAGATAACAGGTATAAGTATAAACATAAATATGAACACAGTAAATGGGTATGAATAAATGGAGACAGTAGGATAGGGATGGTAGGCACGTCACGTTTGTCTGGTGCTGTCACCCCCATGGGAATCTTAAATTCCTCTCTTTCCAGTCTACTTGGTTCCAGCACTTCAGCCACGTGAGACCCAGGACCATGGGCCACTCCATCCCGGGTGCCACAATAAATACTAAAGTCCCGTTGAGGCCTCTCATGGTTAATTCTAAGGTCTCAGAGGCAAAGATGGCTGGCTCCCCTCCCTCTCCGCGATAGATCTATCCAGCTGGCAAAAGACAATCAGGTTTTTTAGTCCCTTCAGGTGAACCCCCAGTTTCCCCACTAGGGTTGGGAAGGGGGTTGGACACTATGACCTGCAAGGTCCCTTCCAACTCTGTTAATCTGTTAATATTTGAGGGGCTGTCACAGAGAGGAGGGGGTCAAGCTATTTCCAAAGCACCTAAAGGCTAGACAAGGAATAATAGATGGAAACTGACCAAGGAGAGATTCAACCTAGAAATAAGGAGGAATTTTCTGATAGTAAGAACAATCAACCAATGGAACAGCTTGCCTTCAGAAGTTGTGGGAGCTTCATCACTTGAGACTTTCATGAAGAGATTGGACTGCAGGAGACCTGCCGAGAGGGGGGTTGGACTAGATGACCTATAAGATCCCTTCCAATTCTGTTACCTGTTAACATGGGGTTTAAATAAAGAACCAACAGCATTTGACAAATTTTTAATGGGGACGGGTGAAAAACTGATTTAAAAAATATATAATTACTTATTGAACTATAAAATGGAAGAAGAAATAGTCAAAGAAACAATTGTTTGGGCAAAATTTTTTGATTATGATATAGAACTAGAGAAATGGCAAAAAGTATGAGACAGAAACTATTATTGCCTGAGGTATATTTTCTCTGACAATCCTCCTCTGCTTTTCTAGGATCTGTTAGACATTACATCAGGAGAAAAGATCAAGATATATTTCTATTGTTCTATTGCTCAGAATATGGAATATCGAAGGCAAATTCTAGTTGAATAGAAGAAAAAGCGTAGAAGAGGTGTGTTTTGCGTGATCTCTGGTGGTCTCTGAGCTTGGTTGTTTTCAGTTCTAAGGTAGATAATATAATCAGTGCATAGGAGAGTAGAGTTTGTTTATATGAGGCAATTTTTCCCTACCAGACCTAGTTGGGACATGTTTTTTTTCCTTGATATTTTTGATTTAAAGATTGTTTTGCCTAATTATTTATCTGGTGCTGTTTCCTTTTTAGTGGAGTGCTGGCTGTTTAGAAAGGATGTACTCTGAGCAGTTTCCTTCCGTGACTTTTGGCTAAATGACTTGCAGATTGGGATTATAACTATGTGTCTGTTGATGGCTCATTTGTCAGAATGACAAGTTTCAGTAACTCCATAGCATTTTTGGATTTGGCTCGATCTAAAATATCAACAGTTTCCCAAGTGAAATTGTGGTTGAATTTTTCCATGTGTTGAGAGGTTAAAAAAATTTCATCATGACTTCTGACAACCAGTTGATGCTCATGAGTGAATTCTGCCAATCTTCTATCACTCTGTCCTTACATACGGTAATAGCAGTTTTAATCCTTAACTGTATGTTGTAAATGACTCCCTACTTTTCTTCTGTGGTGTTTAGATATTTTGGAAATATTTTGTTGATCTGCATACTACAGTGATAACAAAAAATTGTAGTAGTGTGTTGGTTTTCTCATAGTTAAAGCAGCTCAGTCCAGTGAAAGTCTTTAGACTAGGGAGGGCTAAAAGTCAAATAAACAGTCACATTCAAAGAAAAGTGCTGAACTTCCTTTACTATTTCAAAGAAAAGCTGGACTGCTGTCCTTATGCAGAGGTTGCCTTAAATGACCCTTTCTATCTTTAAGAGATATCCTTACTTAATGTTTATGCAATTGCACATGTTTCTTTTTGTGCCAAACTGTGTTACTATCATTGGCAGTGTTTTTTAGTAGTATCCAAATCATAATCTGTTGTTATGTTAATATTACTGTAATAATGGCAAGCTTTATATCAATTCATCATGAATAAGCTAGGTGACGCTAAAGATTAGTAGTGGGGAAGGAGCCTATGTTCCTGTTCATGTATGCATAAATTTCATTTCCCCTTTTCTTGCACATTAAATGACAGTTTCAGCTGTTTTGCCTAGATATGGTAATTTTAATAACTAGGACCAGTAATCCTTCTGCCATACATTAATGCAGCAGCTTATTGCAACAACTGGTTGAATAACCCCCCACATCAGATAATAAAAAGCTGCATGCGTTTTGTCCATATTTAAACAATGTTATCTATTTCTAGTTATAGCAGCAACCCAGGAAAGGAGCAAAGCAGAAAAAAAATGGGACAATACATCAACTTCTAGTGGTATCACAGCATAGCTTTGATTGTTACAAGTGTGATAACAAGGCTACTTCGCATGCAAATAGAAATTGTAGAACATTCCCTTACAGTTATTATTGTTAAAAGATAGCTCAGTATTATTATCCAAATGTTGTGAATAAAGCCGTCGGAATATCCTGTCCAAAGCTCTTTAATTGGAACCTGGCAAAGCAAACTAGCTAGTATTCCCAACATACTTGAGAATACCAGATTTAGAGAGAATGTTTATTGATCGACTGATAACTTTATCAATGGAGAACCTGTTAACAGATTGTCATAAAGCAACCTTCCAGATTGCCAGGTTCTAACCTATTCAGGCCTTTTAAAGCTTCATATCTCCAACCAGTAAATTTGATGGATTTGTGCCCGTGTCATCACAACGTAATAATAGGAACATTTTATGCATGGTGCTCTTGTCATGTCTCCCCGTCCACTCAGCTAGATAGAAGTTGCTGGCTTGTTCATTTTTTGCATAGTCCAGCAGGCACCGGGGAATATTGGAGCCTGGCTTTTAAAGTATTCTGAAATACTGTTATTTTTGTAAAAATAAATACAACAATCCTGAGATGAAGGGCGTTTTCTTATGCATTTTTAAAACTATAAGCAAAAGGAACATTTTGGCATCCGTTGCTGACAATATAGTCTAATTGAACTAATACAATGCAATATATATGGGACAGCTTTATAAATAATTTGATACTGCATTTGGGCTAAAATAGGACTGCAGTTATTTACTGGAATTTGTCACTTTGATTTATTATCAAATCAAAGCTGCACTGGCTTCCAGTCCTTTTCAAGTCCAATTTAAAATACACGCTATCCTTTTCTGAAACCGCTATTTCAAACTCTAATGTTGATGATGTTGTCCATTTTGTTTTGGGATGTTTTTTTACTTATTATATTTTAATTTAATGGTTTTTATTAATTTTAAATTTGTATTTTGAGAATTATTTTTGCAAATTGGGTAAATAATGAAATTTCTTACAAATTTCATAATAAATTAAAATTCTGTAAAGTTTGAAACTTGTTTCTGGACTACACTAAAGTAAAAAATGAGGCAAATCACATGAGGGCCTATCAAACTGGGGAAAAATTCTACATATAGATTTCCATAATGTTCATTCTCACATATTAATCACTGTTGGGATTTTTAATGACATTTTATGTGCCCATCTATGATTAAACCAAAATATATTGTTGCTAACAGAGCAGGCATTCCCTTCAACAGCAGAAATGTTTTAGAAAAAGCTGAATTATGAAATTATGGGGAAAAAATGAGTAATGCAGTCTTCTTTCTTTCTTTCTTTCTTTCTTTCTTTCTTTCTTTCTTTCTTTCTTTTTTTTTTTGATAATTGACATTCTTTAAAGAGATAGTTTGTGTGATAAATTCAAGACAGCCAAACTTAATCTCATATAATGTTATGATTAGTAAGGCTTTGTATGAGCCAGATTAGATAAAGTTTATTTAGACAACTGCCTTTTACTGGAAAGAAACAAGGAGTGAAATATGTTACTAGGTACATATCAGTTTGGTTTAAAGGTCATTACATTTGAGCATATTTTAAATGTGATCTTTTTTTAGATGCATACACGTGTTCAATGTCACATTAAGTACTCAGTGAGTAATTGCCACAATTATTGTTTACAGGTGTGCCTTATGATTTCTTCCATTGGGTGGAGCAGAGGTTTATTTCCTGTCTTTTGTTTATTTTAAAAATATCATGATCTTTTCCATTCAGGTGCTGCCTTTGCTTCCCTCTAATTATTTGTATGCCACTCGCCATTACCCAGATAATTGCCTTCCATTTGAAGTAATGGCCGATGTTTCCAACTAGTCACTAGTGAGAAAATATCAGAAACAGGAGGCAGCCTGGTCCTGTTCTCTCTTTTTTATCTCAGTGTAGTAACTTATTGCAACATGAAAGAGCTGGAGGGGGAGGGAGAGCTAGAATTTGGTGGGAAAATGTCAAAGCTGCTCTTCTATTCAGCAGGGAAGTGTGAAAGAAGCCAAGACACCAGAGTGCTTTAGCTTCTGGAGATATGGAGAAATTTCAGAAGCGGGAAGTGTATTGTGAGGGAGTTTCCAATTGCTGAGTTAGACTTCCAAAGGAAATACTGTATTGGGACATTGTCACTGCAGCATTTATTCTGGATCAGGAGCAGACCTGATTAATTGGGCAGTTTCTTAAGATGACCAGAAACCCACAGCTTCTGAGATCGGTAAAATGACCCAGATTGTTGGGGCAATATGCTAACTCCGTAAACCAGTTAGAGAGGGCCGTAAAGCATTGTTAAGCAGTATATAAGTCTACTATTAGGGTGGAGGAAGGTAATTCCAATCTCAGATTGATGGGTTTTTGTTTTTGTAAATGCAAGGCAGTCTGATGTGCAGTCATTTTAACCTCACTAACTAGAGTTTACTCCCCATGGAAGTTTCTATAGTTAATAACACAAGAGGTACCTGCAAACAGCTTCCAGAATAAATCACAGAGATTATTGCTTAGTACTGCCAATTCATTTGCTGCATGGGCATTATATTACATGTAGTCCTCAACTTACAACCACAATTGAGACTGGAATTTTGGTCACTAAGCAATGCGGTCATAAAGCGAAACATCGCATGTCTGCATCAATTAGCAAACTGCACTTCTTGCAATCCCTGTTGCTGTCATTAAGCAAATTTACTGGTTGTTATCTGAGGACCAATCTAAGCCATTTTAGGTTTGGTCTTTCCTCAGTAAAGTGAGGCACTGCCTCCCCCCTTTCTCCCGCCTCCCTATTCTCTCCGCCCCCCCCCCATCTCTGCTCTTTTGGCTGCCCAGTCTTGCAGAGTGGTATTCAGTACTAGAACTGCATGGCTCTAGGCTTGCTTATCATGCCCCAGGAAACTGCAGCTGTCCCAGCCCAGTCCTTCGCCATCCTGCACTCCAAGACCCCCGCAGTTCATTGCCACAGCCAGATTCGTTGACATCTTGCTGCCGCTATTGATGGGGCATGCCTGGCCAATATGGTTGCTACGTCATACGGGTCTGGTTTCATGCAGCAAAAGAAAGAGAAAAAAGCATCCAGCATCTTCAAAGGCCCACACCATGTCAAAATGCCCCCTTTTTACTATGCTTCTCACAGGGTGGATTTGATTTAAATCGAGTTGATTTAAATCATGATTTAAATCATTAGTAAAAAGGCTTGATTTAAATCAACTCGATTTAAATCATAATTTTTAAAGAGCAACTGTCATCTCTGCTACTCCTTTGACCCACTGTTGACTCACCGATTGTCCCAGTGTTGCAGAATATACAGCCTCATGCTACATAACTAAGCTCCATTTCATGCTGAATAAACTAAATTATTTATGTATCTTAAATAGAAAACTACCTTACGATAGATTTTTACCCCAAAAGTTTTTTATTAAAATAAATTCGATAAAAAACAAAAAAATCCTATTTAAATAAAAAAAAATCCGATTTAAATAAAAAAAATCTGATTTTTTTGATTTTTTTAAAAAAATCATTGATTTTCATCCACCCTGGCTTCTCAATTGTACATGGCTGGCTTTGTGCTGCAAAAATATCATTGTTGGTACGTTACAGCTCAGGGAGGGGCAGCTTTGTCTTTTTGCTTTCTTTTTCAGCATCTGAAGCCAGCCCTCTAAAGCTCAGCAACAGTTGGGCACACCTCATCAGCAGTGGGAGCAAGAAGATGGCAGACGTCAGCTGGAGTGGCAGTGTGCAGGATGGCAGGGGCTGAAAGGGCATAGATAAGGGGAAGATAGGCGGGCGGGGAGTTGTAGTGCCTTGTGAGTTAAAATCCGGGCAGGCTGCCAAGTGTCAGAATTTTGATCACATGACCGCAGGGGTGCCGCAATGGCTGTTACTTTGGGCATGGGTTGCTAGTACTTCTGTTTCTTCGTTCAGTAACTTTGAATGGTTGCTGAACAAATGGCCATAAATCAAGGACTACTTGTATTCAGTTTGTTGGATACATTCCCAGTGATATGAGCAGGTTTTATGGTGTATAAAGCTTCCTGGGACAAAGATGTTAGCTTCTATTGGAGGCAGACGGATGGTCTGTAATCATCAAAGTCCTTGCAAGTTTATAGATCTTGCGAAAAGACAATACTGTTGATAGTGCTGACCTAAGAAGGAACAGTGGAAATTTTTTCTAAATAAATAGAGGAGCCAATTGTTTGATAAGCTGACTGACTCAGCTCCCAATTGCCTATTTCCTACCTTTTTGTACAACTATAAAAAGTTATAGCATTAGCGTATTATTCCAAAACAAAATGATTTTTAGCCCTTCTTACCCTGCTTTCCCAGGGTAGGGATAAATGAAAAAACCAAATTGCTCAGTGCCTTTTGGAGAAATTGCTGCTGTAGTACTTTTCTGAAGAAACATTATTACTTCTGGTTAATTCATAGCCTGATAGTGCTGTTCTTTAATGGCAGAGTTTCAGAGATAAAAGTGCTGGCTGAAAAGGTTTTATATGACAGCTCTCTTCCCTAGCTGTAACTGACCTGATTGCTATAAGCTCTGCAGAATTTGCTGTAAGAGGTTCTACTTTATCCTTCATTCCTATAAATTGGTAAATAAGTATAAGTATATAGTAAATAGTTACCGTATTTTTTGGAGTATAAGATGCAGCTTATACTTTCGGAGTATAAGACGCAGCTTATACTTAGTTTTTGGGGAGGAAAATGCGGGGGGGAATCCACCTACCTATTCATCTGGCTAGCGTCCTTAGTCTGGTCAGCTTCAGCACATTAGTTTGCTGGTTTTTTATCCCCTGCTTGGGGATAAAAAACAGCTTCTAAGGCACAACTGAGAGAAAGCAGCAATGAGAAAAGCAGGCAAAGCAGGGGTGAGGGTGAGATCGCTTCACTCGGCTAGCACCTAGTTAGGGCTGAAAAAAAGCTTCTAAAGAACAGCTGAGAGTCGGAGCAAAGCATGGGGATGACTTCACTCGCTAGTGCCTCATTAAAGCACAGCGGAGAATTGAGGGAGCAGGCAAAGCTGGGAAGATTGCTCGCAAGTGCCTCAGTGCCTCGTTAGGGCTGAAAAAAAGCTTCAAAAAAGCTACATTTGGAATATAAGGCGCACCCAAATTTTCAGCTTCTTTTAGGGAGGGGGGGAAAGGTGTGTCTTAATACTCTGAAAAATATGGTAAGTATAAGCAAATAAGCAAAAGCATACGTTTACTTGAAAAATCCTATAGGGGCAAAATGAAACATTTCAAGCAGCTACATAGCAATACCTGCTGGAATACACTTCATCTCTTTACACCTCCTTAACTGTTGCTCCAGTGTAGGGAACTACAGAAAAAGGTGTCTGCAAGATGTTATTCTGCAATTCTAGCCACATTCCCTATCCTACGGCCCAGCAATTTCAATAATAAAATTGGCTTTGGAATGACAAAGCCATCCTCCCCTTGGTGGTTCTATGATGTTTGGGACTATGTACTGTATGTCATAAACAAAACCTTTGAACTGCACCAGGGCAGTGGTTTCCAACAGATATGTAACACACAGAAAGCTTGTTGCCCCATTCTGCAATGTGGTCATTATGTACCCAAATCAAACACAAGGATACCTATACACAGAACACATTCTAGTAATCTGAACATAAAGTTACTAGAGCTTGAACAATAATAGTTAAGCTGTCTCCATCTGGAAATTCTCTTTGCCAGCACCCATCTATGCACAATGCTTCCATTTTGTTAGGATTCGGTGTCACTTCCTTAGCCCTTATCAGCTCATCACTGGTTCAACTTGCCTCTAGAAGTTATGGGTGCTCCAACACTGGAGGTTTTGAAGAAGAAATTGAACAACCATTTGAAATGGTGTACTCAAATGCTTGGTGCTCAAGCAGGAGACCCTGTACCTCCAAGGTACCTTCCAACTCTATTATTCTGTTACAACAAGATGCGGGTTCACACATCCTGTTCATCCTCATGCAGTATGTTATAGAGAATAATAGTTAAATATTACCAGCCACCTCCTAGTAACATCAATATCTTCAGGTGATTGGGAACAAATGAGGATCCCCAGTAGCTCAAATAACAGGCTGCAAAAATCATCTAAAAATATATTGTAAAATTATCGCTAGAAATACGAGTTGTGTCTCAACCCCAATTCACAAAGACAATCTAGGAAGATCCTGTAGTTGTAAAGAGATGTATGTATGTATGAGTTTGTGTATGAGTGTGTACACATAGCATGGTAATTAAGATTCTTATATATTGAAATATCTATGAATAACTTCTTTCCAACTTAACAATTTTCTTTTATAATAACAGTGCTTTTTTCTTGAAAATACCTTTGTGACCTGGGACATGAGGATTTTTCACGGGTGCACTACTCTGTTGTTAAAGTTTATCTCAACACACCAACACATTTTTGTTAGTCTGAGTGTTATTCTAAGAATCAAAGGGAAGTCAAGGAAATGAATAGGACAGTAACAATATTTACAATACAGCCACATCTTTCTGATATGCTTAAATATGAGTCCCACAAAACAGAAAAGGAGGAAATGATTCATGATACACAGTAATGGCTCAGCATGTAATGGGGTGGAAAATAATTGTATAAATAGCTTTCTGATTTATCAAAGATCTAGAATAGGCATATTTTTTGCAGGCAATGGAGATATAATATATTGTCATGTTATAAACAATTTGAGAAAACTAGAATTAATAACTTCCAAACTAGGAGAAGATTCATTTGCTATAATTTGCTACAATTTGATTATATAACCTCAATTTGGATTTTGTAAGCTGCCCAGAGTTGGTTAGAGTGAGCAGCCATAAAAAAAATAATAAAATCATCATTGTCGTCATCATCATCATTATCATCAAAAGAAAGGTATCAAAACAAAGAAAAATATAGCTAACTGATTTCTAACCATATACAATGCATTCAGAAAGCATTCAGACCTCCCTTCACTTTTATCAATTTCCTTATGCTACAGCCTGGTTCTACAGTTATTGAAATTAATTTTTTCTCATTAATGTGCACTCAGTACCCCATAATGACAAAGTGAAAACAGAATTTTAGAAAAGTCTGTAAATTTATTAAAAAGAAAAAACTGAAATATCACATTGGCATAAGTATTCAGGCCTTTTGCGAATATTGTGAAATTTAGCTCTGGTACCTCCCATTTCTCTTGATCGTTGTTGATAAGTGTGTACACCAACTGTAGAATCAGGCTACAGCATAACAAAATTGACAAAAGTGAAGGGGGTCTGAATATTTTCTGAATGTACTGTAAATGGCTGTAATAGTTGTTATCCACTGAAACACAGCAATGCAGGCAATATAGAAAGAAAGTGTTTAATGTTGAGCTGCTGAATTATGAATAGAATTGCAAGTAGGTATGCTTGTCCTGGGAAGCAAATGAAGACATACAAGCAATCCTGAGTCAAACAAAACTATTGAAAATGTCTCTGTTTTCTCAAGTACTTTCCGTAATTGATACTTCATTTTCATATAGAGAGAGAGATAGAGACAGACAAACAGACAGACAGAGACAGACAGACAGACTGACTGACTGACTGACTGACTGACATTTTAGGGTTTGAAATACATTTTATTTTCCTTCGCCCTCCCAAATCTGATTGGTGTGACAGTGCAGAATAGAATCAAAAAAGTTTTTAAAGCTGGTTAGCATTTAAAATTCTAGCCATTTTCTAAAAGTCAAGTTTTCATCTTAATTTTCCCCTTTTTTAGTAGGCTGCACTCTAAAAAACAAGCATGGACATGTACTGCTAAGTCTGAAAAAGATCCATAGAATATTCTAATACCTTTGTATAAATAGCTTCCTGGTTAGTAGTTTATATTCATATTTCTTGTGAAATTATTTTTCCATTTTTGGGCACAGTACAAAATTAAAGAATGCAAAAAAGCTTATGTCAGGGTGTTACCTGGATTTGCAAAAGGAAAACAGAATCTTCTCCCATGTATTTATCTCATTTGGCAGCTGTACTCACTTCCAAAATTCCAAAAAGCTAGTTTCTACTTTGGAAGTTTCTTTTCAGAATATTGGCTTTGCTCAAAAAGTGATTTGTTCTTATCCAGAAATAGTTAATTTTATAAATGCTATGTACAGAGGAAGAAAATCTCTAGATGAGATAAGCGGCATACAAATCAAATGAGTGAATGAATACATACATAAATAAATTTCTTGATAAGTGTTGAAGCTTGATGTTGCTTCAAACCGGAGTGAAATGCTACCAGTTCAATTGAACCGGTAGCAATGGCAGTATGTGGTTCGGAGAACCGGTAGCAGCAGCAGTGCGAGACTCTGCCCACCTGCTAGGACGTGGTTACTTCCTAGAGCGCATGGGGCTGCTCAGCCAGGAAGGGGGAAGGGGGCGCCCGTCTCTATTAAGAGTTATTTTACAGAAACAAGCTTCATGTAAGAAGGAAGCGTCTGCCTCTGGACACAGAGTGTGTTTTCGACGTGCAAGGCATTTTATCTGATAGGTATTCACCTGGTGCAGAGAAATTGAGCTTTGTTCCTATCCGTAAAAGCCTCCGTGTTGCTTAGTTCGCTAGGAAATCAGTTGACTTCCTAGCACCAGTTCTCGAGACAACAGGTTTCTGTTCTGTTCTATTTTGATTGAGAAAATATGGATATTTCTACACAGTGGTGAAATCTAATTTTTTTTGCCACCTGTGAAGGCAAGTCTGGCTTCCTGCACGGCTTGCTAAAAACCTCACCAGTACCACTGTGCGCGCAGGTTTTGTACATGTGTGTGTGTGACTTTGCTCCTGGTGTTTTGCAGCAGCCCATGCCCGATGTCCTGTCCCCGGCCGCTCGTCTTTAAGGCGCCCCACCCCGGGAAGGAGAGCGGGCTGCTCCGGCTGCCCCCGAGACCCCCGACTGGCCTGCCTGGGAAGCGCAACAGGTGATGCGGTGGTTGCCCCCAGCAGGCTCGGAATGGCAGCACCCAGATCCGTTCTGTTTTAAAAAGTAAAAAAAAGTTGGCCACGTCCACCAAGCCACGCCCACAGAAGCGGTGGCAAAAAAAATTAGATTTCACCATTGCTTCAAACTGTAGCCATATCATAATGAAATATTCAATAAAGCTGTCATCTATTACTGTTTTTACTTTCTGAATGTTACTGATGTTCAGAGAATCAACCTATTTGCTTTTATAAATCCCCATTAAGCACTTTCTATTACAATTTTTAAATGATAAATTTACCAAGCTTTTGCTATAAGTCATAGGTTGCCCAAACCTCTCTGTAACACCTTTTATTAAACTAACTAATACTGGGATGTATCCAAACTGAATTCAACATAGGTTTTGTTGAAATCTGTTAGACAAGTTAGTTCTGATTTAAATTTAATTGAACAGATGGCTAGTTCTGCCAATTCTGTTGCCCCATGTGTTTATTTTTATTACTAAGCAGTAATCAACACTGTTATTGTTGACAGAACCATCAGTCTGTGGTGCCCAGTGTTAGAAATCTTTATTTTGAAATTCTTGATTTAAACTAGGAAAACATTATTTCTCACTTATACACAGTTTCACTTATACACATGGTCCTCAATTTACGTCTATTTGTTTAACAGTGGTTTGAGGTTATTATGGCCTCAGAAAGGCTTTATGACCTGTACTCACATTTACGACTATTGCAATGCCCTCATAGTCACTAGTCACAATTCAGGCATTTGGCAACCAGCTCGCATAATCACAATTTGTGACCTTATTTGCCAGTGGTTATAGGGACAGGGGACTAGCATCAGAAGTATAGGACTGAATGCTGTTTGCCTCCCCTCCCGCTCTCCATATTTTTCTTTCTTTGAAGTTGCCTGGATTTTCAATATTTTGATATCATTGTTCAAATGATACATTAATTTCATTTGGGAGATGTGGGCTAGACATACTTCAGAATGGTTTGTGAGTTTTCAGGAAGATGAAATTGTGGCCCAGATTTTATGAGTTATGAAAAGAGTCCGAGAAACAATTCTCTAGAAGACCACTTTATGAATTCAGTCTTTAATTGTGTTTGACAAACTTCTTTAAATATTTAGGGACTTTTTAGAATATTCTTCGGTGTAGTATTAAAGGCTATAGTCGTGAAACAACCTAGGAAATCCCCAGTATTTTCTTGGAACAGTTTGTATGCATCAAGGATATTCTTTGATTGCAGCAATAGGCAGGTCATTGTATTTGGGAAAGCTAAGTAAAGTAATGTACAAGCATATTCCTTGACTATTTACCATGCTTACAACAATTAGATTGGCACCTTTATTTTAATATTAAGGATAAGCTTTGTTGACCATCATGCCTGGTTTGTCTGGGAAATGAGTTATTGAGTTAGTGGATAATTTAAATGAAAAATAAAGGAAAATATTGTACGACTGAATGCCATGAGCTTTGTGTGCACAGTCTGCTAAGCCATTATTAGAAATTTAGCTTTGTAGCTGGTATACATTATGCCTGTGTGTATGTGTGTGTGTGTGTGTTTCAGAAAAAAAATTATCTTGCTGGGCTGTATGCTGGTGCTATAAATAAACAATTAAAGTACTAACGAAAACTAGACATTGTAGAGACACTTTTCCATGGAACTAATTGCTTTGTTTTTCATGTTAAGGATTGTTCCTCTGAAAACAGTAATAAGTAAGGAATGTTGGCAATTTTTTATTGCATTCCTTGCTTTAGCAAATAGTTGTCTTTGGAGTGGAGAATTATGTTTGAAGTTGATGTAACTTTCCCATATCATTCATATATATTAAATTCTTAGACTAAAGTGGAAAAACGTATGCTCTTCAAGTATTAATGTAGCACTTTCCTAATTGTTGAGCTATCCTATAAAGCGAAGAAGTAAATCTCGGATCTGTGGACAGCTTTTAGAAAATTATTAAATTCATCTAATTCCTTAGTACCTATGAG
This sequence comes from Arizona elegans, assembly GCA_022577455.1. Lineage (NCBI taxonomy): Eukaryota > Metazoa > Chordata > Lepidosauria > Squamata > Colubridae > Arizona > Arizona elegans. The sequence goes on along the minus strand of JAKOOJ010000002.1, from coordinate 53,885,656 downwards.
ATTATAAAACTAGTATATATACTCTGACGGGGGGGGGGTCTAGAAGTGGTAGATTATATCTGTTGATTATTCACAGTCAATTACAGATTGATGGTTCTCTGACTAAATGCACAATTTACATATTGAGAATTGGTAAATTTGGTTAAAGATCTTATATCCATTTTTTATGAAGATGTAAAAAAATAATAAGTGGCCTATTTATTATTTATTAAATTCATCCCTTTTTGAACATTTTGTTTCCATTTAAAAGAAAAGCAAAACCTGGTTCTGTGCTCTTGCTGTATATTTAAAACTCAGCATGTATGCAATTCAGACAGTGCTGTGCTTTGTAAAATATTGAAACTGACATATTTAATCAGACACTAATAAGGAATGAAGGAAAAGCACTGAACAAGCAAAAGCTATTGTCATGTTGGTTTTTGTGCGGAAACAAAATGGCACATAGTATGTTGAGAGTACTCAGACTTGCTTGAAAAGCAATCAACTATTCATTAATTTATTTTAATTTAGAAGAAAGGCTTGCCCTGGAATAAAATGTAAATCTGTCATAACTATCTGCAAGACCATGGGTAAAACTGTTTGCTCTATAAGAAACACAATTATGGTTTCAACTTATCAAATTAGCAGAAGTGCGGTTTCAAATTAAGATGCTGAAAGCAAAACAAGAAAGTGTTCAGGCCAATTATTTATGATGCTTTCTTAAACAAAAGGTTATTGATAATATCTAACTATATGCACACATATATAGATACAAATATATGGGAAGAGAGAGACAAAGGGAAGCAGAATTGCTATTTCATTGTTACAATATATGTTGCTATTCTTAACTTTACTTCTAGGACAGGCAAGGGCAATGTGTGGATCTTGTTGAATTCCATTTCCTATCAGTCCTAACCAGTATGACCAATGATGAGGAATGAAGGAAATTCATTCATAGCAGCGATGCGTCTGCTAGCGGAAATGGAGCTTGGGAGGCGGCCTCCCACACATGGCCCCCCAAGCTCCGTTTTCACTGGCAGAGTGCGGCAGGAGACGGTCGCAGGTGAAAATGGAGCTCTGGATATCGTTTTCACTGGCAGAGCACTTGGACCATCACAGACGCCCTCGACATGAGTGATGTCAAGCTGGCCATGCCCACCCCAGCCCCCAAGGTCAAACACAACCCTGATGCGGCCCTCAATGAAATCGAGTTTGACACCCCTGCTCTAGAGCCAGGACCTATAGAGATCTAAATTGAATTATTATCACTTCTCCAACCTCTTCCTGTTAGGCAAACAGAGTTTTCTCAATCCATTTAATTTAGTAAGATATTCAGAGAATCATACCATTGTAAAGACTGTTCTATACTAGAGCTCAGTGGCACAGTGGTTAGAATGCAGTACTGCAGGCTACCTCTGCTGATTGCCAGCTGACTGCAGTTTGGCAGTTCAAATCTCACCAGGCTTAAGGTTGACTCAGCCTTCCATCCTTCTGAGGTCGGTAAAATGAGGACCCAGATTGTTGGGGGCAATGTGCTGACTCTGTAAACCACTTAGAGAGGGCTGTAAAGCACTGTGAAGTGGTATATAAGTCTAAGTGCTATTGCTATTCCATCTTTTTTGTCCCTGATAGATCAATCAAGACAATAGGAATGTAAATTTCAAAATAAAAATGTTGGAATTCAAACCTGCTATTTTCTAAAATCACTAAATCATCTACAAATTATCGGAGAGTGATCATAATTGAGAATGATTTGAAGTTCCACATAAACCAAAAACACCACCATTTCTCATTTGCTTGATGAGATCTTGTTGAATTGCATTTGCTGCCTACAGATTGATAGTCTGCTTTGAATTGAAGCATTATCAGCTAAATTGCTGGAGCAATTGCAAATATGTTGAAATAACCTTGTCTTCTGTGAGATCAATTCAGTCCATCACCTTCCCCAAAATTTCATTTGATTCTGATGACATGGGAGTTTTAGTTCATATCATGTGTAGAAGGCACTAGATTGAAGAAAGGCACACTATGCATAAATTTTCTTATTATTCATATTAGAGGAACTGAATTCTATGCACCAAGTAAATATGTCATACTTAGCAAGATGTCACCTTAATTCTAAACTCATTCAAGAAAAGTTATTAATTTGAAAATAGTCTCTATTTTAAGTAGCATAATTTCATTGGCTCATTCTAAAGTGACATAACTTGCCTTTATTGAGTGACAATTGGTACTAATGCCAGTGATTTATATGCATGCATGCTAAAGTGCAAATCTGTACAGTTGTCCTGATAGCAAATATGAAGGCAAATCCTTAGTCTAGACAAGGCTTTAGTATATGTGCATTTTGGTTATGTGCCAATGAGAAATGGACAGATGTCAACTAAATTACTTGATGGATTCAAATGATAAAACACTAACCATTTCTCCCAATAATGGGGTTCAGAATATAAGTGACTCTGTAATAGGATAACTATAATGCTTTAATCAGGAGTTTTTATTGCTTTGGGAATTTTTGTAGTATATATGACAGCATGACATTAGTTGATCATCTTTCTATAAACTGTAAAAACATTTGATTGACATACATGAATTAAAAAATAACATTACTCCAAGGTCTCTGATATTTTTATTCAATTTAATAGATACCTTGATTGATAAAGCTATTTTAGTGGATTTGTTCATTAAATATCATGTCCTATTAATGATAAAATAGGTAAAATGACAAGTTATTTCATCTTGATATACATATGAAATGAGACAGAAACTTTTCAAGTTAGAATAGTTAATTCTGAAGCAAGTCAGTTCTCTTTTTTTTAATATATATGTTGCTTTCTTTTGATTTTTATCTGTAAGCCATTCAAAGTTTTTCTGTGGCTAGGCGGTCTCAAAATTAAAATAATAAAATACAGTAAACAGATATAAATCTGATAAAAGGTAAAGGTTTTCCCTGTCCAGTTGTGTCTGACTTTAGTTGATACACTACAGAGAGAATATGGTATAGGGAGATAAATTGAATGCTACACTGCTTATGTATACAGCCATTCTTTTCACATTCATTCACGTTCATTCCTTGCAACAGACCATATACTACATATCATCTTTCTGTACTTCTTAAACTTCCAAATTTTCATATGTTCAGTAAACTTTTCACCAATTTCCTCACTTTAATTTCATTGTACCAAAAACAACTCCTTTCATTATGATGTACCTATGGGCAACATTTGTAGGTTAAATTGAAATTGAGAGAGATGTAGGGCCCAAGTGGAAAAATAAGATTTAAAAAGTAAATGTAGCTCAACAACTGTTCATTATTATTATTATTTTTTGCAAGTTGAGGAAAATAAGACAAAGTTAATGATATAAACATGATAGTGCTACTTGATCAGACCAAAATTTATTCAACATTTTATTTTTTAGAGGGGTCAGCTACAAGTTCATAAGAGAGCAAATGTATGGTATTCTGCTTTTTGATGTGGATGGCTATCTCCTCATCTTGCATTAGTAAATTCAGGGGTTCAGCTTTGCCCACTGTGATGTCTCCAAATGTGTCAGGAAAACAAATCCCCAAAATGCTATTATAGTTTAACAATTCAATAAATGATATATTTCTTTTTGTCTGCACTGAGTATTCTGCCAATTAACTTCATTGCAGAATCATGAAGTTGTTGTTGTAATAGTACAATGGCTTATACAGAAAAGATTTGTCCTTCACTTCTCCCCTTCCAACAATAATATGTGAAAACAAGGCGCCAGAATTACCATCTTCTCCCTTGTGAATGTAAACTTTCAGCATATTCTGTACTTTGTATCTATTTCAAATATTTTCATTTGTGGGATCCTTTTTCCAACATAGTCTTCAAAATTGTTACAATTAAATGTTAAAACAGTCAACAGAATGGCATGAATATAACAAACAGTAATTACATATTAAATAAAAGGCTATTATTCCTTCCCAACTCTCATTTAGACTTATTTAAGTCTGGCAGCCCAAAGGGCAGTTACAAACCTAAACTAAATCTTTATCCCTTTTGGTCTTTCTATCCTCATATTTTGAGGTTTTATCTGATATTTCATCATGTTATTTGCCAACTTTCCTTAGCTCTTTTTATGGATTGTTCTCCAAGCATGCAACAGCGACCCATCATAGAGTGGAATAATATTTCTGATGGCATCTTTTGGTTTAGGTTGGGGTTTTCAAACTTTACAGTGCTGTGATCTTGAAAATGAAACATGGATTTGTGTAGCATTCATCACCCCCAAGAATAAAATTAATTATTTCTTTGGGGTTAAAGTTGGACGAGAAAGGGAAATTCCACTTTACAATAGTTAAATTTTAATCTAAATATATCTCAGATCCAGATCATGTCATCACTACCCCATAATAAAAGCCAAATCCAACACATGGCCCACACTTTTTGTTAGATCCTTGGTGACTTGGCTCAGGTCCTTGATTACAATGATATTTGTCTCCAGTACTGTAAGTTTGGGGAACTCCACTGCCAGCCTAACCATGGCATTGAGCAGCTCAGGAAATGAAGCTGCTACATAATAGGACGGTCAGTATAGTATCTGCAATCCCATCTCTTACCTAGAGCTGAACTTTACGTAGATCTTTACATAAGTTATGAATTTTACATAGGTTATCTGAGAAGTAGCATCTCTAGAAGCCTTGAAAATTATATGGCCATTTGCTATGCAACAATAGCGCCTCTGTTGGTTCTGTAAATTTTGTGGATAAGATGTACATAGGAAAGATTCCCTCTATTCTCTGCTTTAATACAATCAGACTACTAATATCTTCTGTCAAGGAATTTGCACAGCAGGTATACAGATGAGGCCAGAGACACATACTTGTAGTTTTATATAAATAAATATATTTTACATCTCTGTTTACAGCAAACAAGATAGTCAGGCAAACAGGAGCATCATGTGGTGAATCACAGAGCATACAGGGCACACAGAAGAAAAAGGCGGGGAAAAAGGAAAACTCCCTGTTCACACCCATAGCAACCAATCACAACACAGGTTACCTCATGCAGAAATCAGCAATCTCCAATCAACTATTCTGGCTCACTGCACAACCCCACTGCTCCAGCTACTAAATATAAATATCTTAACATCCACCCAAAAACATAATAGAGAAGAAATTCATGCAATCTTAGCTGTTTTTTATTCTATGCAAAATACAAAATTATGCCAGCCAGAAGGGATGGTTGAACTTTAAACCTTCCTTCCACTAAAATCCAGCTACCTATGTCCAGTAGCATATATGCACACTATATGTAAACCAAGATCCCAGAGCAGAAAAAAAATCAACCTGGCTTCAGATTCTGATTTGTAAGTAGGAGATGCTGTAATTGTTCATAACTTAGTATGAACCTGCTCTATGATAGTCCTCTTAGAATAATCACTACAAGCTGTTTTGACAAAGTAAATTCTTCCAATTCTATAATTTTATGCAGACTATTTGTTTACATTCAATGGATGATGAGGGAATATAAATAGAGCTACAAAACTCCTATAGATTTATGTAGATATTAAGAAATTATAGCATGAATTTCTGAATATACAGTAAATGCTCCAGTTTTGTTTTTTCAAAGGTAAACATTTGCTTTTTTTTTTTTTTTTTTGCAGGTGCTAACATCATGTCGGGCCTTTCTGTTAACTTCCCGTATTCCTACCAAGGTAAGGCTGAATTTCATCACTTTTTCCCCTATAATCTAGCAGAGTTTACTTACTTTTAAGATAATACACTGGTCATAGTCTCGGAATATAATAAGGTGGTTGAGAATGGTTAATAGAATACATTTAAGAGAAAATGATGTGCATTGTTTCCTCTTTTTTCTAAGTTGTTTAAAGTGTTACAATTGGAACAAATTTATGCAATCTTCTGGAAGATAAAGAGGCACAGCTTACTTTTTCTTCCTGTTGAATATGAAATTTTGTGACGGTATCTATGTGTCTGAAAGATAATTTAACTTCACAGTGTTTTTTAAGCTCTAAATTGTTGATAATATGAAGCAAGAACGACACATGATGATTCTTTCAAACTGAATTCTTTATTGTTTAAGACCTAAAAACAAAATATTTCCAGACTCTGCTATCTGCATCTAACTTATACTGTGTGAACTATTAAGGAGGATCCATCTTCATCCTCTTTCTCTCACACATACGATTGAGATTGAATTGCCTGAGACTAAGTTTCCACTTAACTCTTCCGTCCCTCCTGGGAATTCATCTCCTTACTACATTCCATTATAGAAACTAATAAAGAAACATTCAGATTACTGCTTTGCAACTATATAAAATCCAAACGAGTAGAAATCACTTTTTATGATAGTAGCCTTCTGGGACAATTAACAAATAGTAGTATAAAAATTTATGTAAAGACTATTTCAGATCATATGGCTGGATTATCCCCTTGCTTGATTCTTAAGTAAAATATCCCTCTTGTTCATTTACATATATCAATATGTTAAGTAGGTTCACTAATTAGCGTTATGTCTCTGCAGAATTCTTGAGACATAAGTTATAATTCAGCTTCTCTTTATAATGGCCATCATGGTGGTATTCAGAGTTGACAGAATTCATCCAAGCAAAATTTTTTCAAATAATCTTCTGCAGTGGATTTTGGAGATGTATTGTTCTACAGGACGTGAAAGAAACCGTTTCTGAAATAATTTTGATTCCGCTGGCTAGAGCCTGTCAGTGCCTCTGTCTTGTCAGGCTTTAGTAGGTCTGAATTAGGGCACAGTGTTGATTTCATTAGTATTATTTCCTGGTCCAGTCTTATTACCATTTTCACTATGAAGATGCCAATAACCTTCTAGCCTCATTCTGCTCCGTATTCCCATAACAGGAGATAATAATGGCAATTCATTATAGAATTTGCCAGGGTTGTATTTTTCAGCAGTGGGAGTAAGGGAGGAAGTGGGGGTTGACCTACAACATTGTTGACCTCTCATTTTTCTAGAATTGGTTCTATTTACAACTTGAAAATTAGTGGTATAAAGGAATGTTATGTAGTTTGCTATATACAAGTATTCCTCGGCTTACAGCTGATCACTTAGTGACTGTTTGAAGTTACAACTGGGACTTATGACCTGGCTTTGAAGTTCAGATGGTCTGGCCTCCTTTGCGGTCACATAACTGAATTTTGGATGCTTGGCACCACAGTTGCATTTACAGCCATTTGCAGCATTCCATGGTCACCTGACCGTGTTTTATGATGGTTTTTTTTCCAAAAATTGGCACTTCTAGTTTTCAGCCCAACTGTGCCCATAGCAAACCATTGATTCGCTTAACGACCATGGAGTTCACTTAAAGACTGTCACAAAAACGGGTTGATCACATGACCAATGCACTCTGGCACTCTATGGATTCTGGCTAATATGATGCTGGCATAAGTCCCTGTTTTTGCTTTGTCAACAACTACTTCAGAAAAACTAACAAAATGAAATAGGAGTGGCACTTGATTTTCCCTTTCTTAATTATATGCACCATATATAGAAACATTAGTCAGAATTTGCTGTAGTGCACTAACATTACCAAAGCTTGAATTGTGACAAATATGCCAAATTAAATGTGCCACATCGGGAAATAAGAGGATATACTGAGCTTTAAAAATATATTTTGAAATTTAAAATCTGTAAAGTAGTGAATCGGGGGCGGGGGGAGGGGAATGGGGACAACGACTGAGCTCCATAGAAAACCATGATTAACACAGAATAATCTTTAAAAAAATGACTTGCAGCAAATTTTTATTCAGATACAGAATTTCTCCTTGTTGCAGAATCAAAGGTGTGAATGTTTTAAATTAGTGGGTTGTCCCTTTGAATGCATTCAGTAAAGAGGATCTTATTACAGTAGTCCTCGACTTACAACAATTCATTTAATGACCTTTTGAAGTTACAACACTGAAAAAGGTGACTTATGACCATTTTTCACACTTATGACTGTTGCAACAGCCCCATGGTGACGTGATTAAAATTCAAATGCTTAGCAACTGACTCATTTATGACAGTTGCAGTGTCCCGGGATCATTTTTGCGACCTTCTGACAAGCAAAGTCAATGGGAAAGACAGATTCACTTGGCAACCGGGTTACAAACTTAACAACTGCAGTGATTCACTTAATTGTGGCAAGAAAGGACCTAAAATGGAGCAAAATTCACTTAACAACTGTCTCACTTATTAACAGAAATTTTGGGCTCAATTGTGGTCATAAATTGACCACAGGTCATATCTTTCTATATAATTGGTTTCTGTTACTATTAGAAGTAAAAAGTGCTGTTACTATTAGAAGTAAAAATTCTGCTATTCCAATGGAATCTGCTTTCTTGTATCTTAAATTTATTTTTCATGATGTCTACTGTGGAAATTTAAGCAACAGGTCTTGACCTTCTTTGTGTATTCTTTCAGGTATTGAAATAATAATTGAATAATGGTGTTATACCTCTTACTCTTCTGAAGGTTAAACATTCCAAATTCCTTCAATCTCTCTTCGTATGACTTTGTTTTTAGTCCCCAGTAATCCTTGTTTCCCTTATCTAGATCTGAACAGTGCAAAATAAAGTAGAACTTTTACTCTTCTTGTTTATTTCTGAAGTTCCAGCCTTTTTTTTTTTTTTTTTTTGCTGCCACATAGCACTGCTGAATCGTTTTCAGCTTGATTATAAAACTGTTATTCCAAAATCTTTTTCACCTACCATTCATTACTAAACCAGGATTTCCTAACCATAATCCCAGCCCTGAGCATTTTATTCCTTTTTCCTAAGCAAGGAATTTTGTATTTATTTCTGTTAATTTTTTTTTCAGAGCTCTTTCTCTGATCACGTTTTCAATTTTATTTCTATTTTCCAGCCATTTAATTTTGTGTCATCTGCAAATCTAATCAACATTTCTTCTATTTCATTGGGCAATGAATAAAAACGTTGTACAGGACTGAATCTTGTGGTGCCCCACTTGATACCTTCCATTTTGATGAGAGCACCATTTGAGTATATTTTTCAGACCAGCCATTCATTTAATTGTAATCTCATGTTTGGCAGCTTCTCCTTTTCTTTTGCCAGATGCTCAGAGTCTATTTCTTTTCTGCAGCCTGAAAAATATTTCAGAGCTCCAGCTGTGCAGATCATCATCTCTGTGCCTTGTTCCTACTTGTCCACTAGATTGGCCTCTTTAATTGTTTTTCTTTCTTATGCAGTGATGTTTTCCCATTTTTCAATTTAGAGGTTTCCATTCTGTCTATTCTAGCATGTCCTTTGTGTTATATACTTACTTACCGAATTTTTCAGAGTATAAGACACACCTTTTTACCCCCAGAAAGAGGGTGAAAATCTGAGTGTGTCTTATAGTCCAAAACATATGGTATGTTACCTGCTATGAATTGGTGGCATATAAATTAATTCAAATCAATAAATAAGTTTACTCTTTACATGAAGTGTGGTCACTTGTTTGCTATAGGTTAGCACTTGCTGAAATACAGGTAGTCCTCCACTTACAACAGTTCATTTAGTGACTGTTCAAAGTTACATTGAAAAAAATGATTTATGACTGTTTATGACTGTTTTTCACACTTGCGACCGTTGCAGCATCCCTATGGTGACATGATTAAAATTAAGAAGGTTGCAAACTAGCTCACATATATGACCATTGTACTGTAACCTTTTGTGAAATTCAGAAAATACAGATCACAATACACTTTTTGTGACCTTCTGACAAGCGGAGTCAATGGGGAAACCAGATCCACTTAACTTATTGTTATGTTGTAAGTTAACAACTAACAATAACTTAGTTGTTGCTAATGTAACAACTGCAATGGTTCACTTAACAATTGTGGCAAGAAATCTCGCTGTTTGAGGAAGTTGTATAACATTCTCAGAGACTCTTCCCATCCTGCTTACAATTTTTTTGGACTGTTGCCTTCTGGCAGAAGATACAGAGCAATTAAAATTCGGACCACACGTTTTCAGAATAGTTTTTATCCCAGAGCTATAATTGCACTCAACAATGAACTAAAGGGCCACCGTCAGTGAGCTGTTGGACAGCATTACTTGGTCTGTTGTGTGGATGTTTGGGTGGTTTAGGGGTGGGGAGGTGGGGGTTTTGGGGATTGTTATGTGTGTTGGACCTGGTCTTTGGGTGTTAAGTGAATTTCATTGTATGGGTGTACTTGTGTATACACGTACAATGACAATAAAGTTATTATTATTAAAAGTCATAAAATGTGGCAAAATTCACTTAACAAATGTCTCACTTGGCAACAAAAAATGTGGGCTCAATTATGATAGTAAGTTGAGGACTACCTGTATATTTGATTGTTTTCAGTCAGAAGCCCAAGGCCAAAAGTGTTGCAAGTTTCTACTGCAGACTCTACCTTTTCATCTGTATTTTTGTTTTTCACTGCCAGCAGAAAGCTATTTTCCCTTTTTCTTTTCTGATTAGGCAAGGTCACTCTGTTGATTTGATGACAAACATGAAGTTGCCTACCATTTTCCTTATGTGCTGTCAGGGGAAATAAAATCATGGCAAATCAGTTATAAAAATGAAGGACAGAAGGGCAAGCATGCTGAAAAGAGGGGAGCAAAATAGTCTGTTACATTAAACATCAAAGATAACCCTATGTAAGAGATCTCAGATAATGGGTTATTCTTGAGTCACATCAATTGCTGAAATTCTTTGATTATGGTGTCCCTTCTTCATTAACTAATACTTCTCTTGACTTTCTCATGAACTTGCCTAAGTGGTTCATTACTATCTGGAAGATAAAGCTTGATAGTAAACAAAACAGATTGTAATAGAACAGAGTATATATTTATGCAGGCTCTAAAATGTATATTTTTCCTTAATTATCTCTGCTGCCATTTCCTTGTTACCTAGGCATCAAATTTTAGCCCCTGGGTTGTGTTTGCTGTATGTTTTATGCCATTCAAGTCAATGATGCTCAAGGAGCAAACAATTACGATAAATTATATGTAAGTTATATGGTCAGTAGTCTAATCTTTCTTTAATATGTATTTTAATCCTTGTTTTCATATATCAAAATAATTTTCTATTCTCTCTGAATTGCAGCTAGAATTAACTTTCAGCTACTTGGAAATCCAAGGAATCACTTGCAATAAACCAGGCCAGGTGAATATTTAGTTACAAATAGACACAGAATTTCATAATCCCAGAATATTTTATTCAGTTTGTTGGTTCTTCTACATAGCTTTATCCTTCAGATGAACTGAATTAGTGATATGAAAGAAATCATATGGATTATGTTGAGAGGAATATTCATAAGAAGTTAAATTTCTGCAGTATAGATATAACAAATTAGATTTTGGTTATACAAAAAGTAATGTTTCCCTTCATAAGAAAAAAATGACCAATTCGAATATAGTTGTAGCCTCCATGTTCAAATAAGTCAGGGGTGTCAAACTCAATTTCATTGAGGGCCGGATCAGGGTTGTGTTTGACCCGGGGGCCAGGGTGGGCATGGCCAGCTTGACATCACTTGTGTTGGGGGTGCCTGTAGTGGTCTGAGTGTTCTGTCAGCGAAAACAGGCTCCTGAGCTCTGTTTCTGGCTGCCATGGCTTCCTGCAAACCTCTGTCAGCGAAAACGGAGCTCAGGAGGGTCGCCCGTGGCCTTCGTGAACTCTGTTTTTGGCTGTGACGGTGTCCTGCCAAAATGGAGCTCCATTTTTGCTTCCAGAGGCACCGCGGGCCAGTCCTTTGCTATTTCCAGGGCGGTCCTACAGGCCAGATCTAAGCACCCCGCAGGCCGGATCCCGCCCCCAGGTCTTGAGTTTGACACCCCTGAAATAAGGTATTAAAAATGCTGTGAATGTAAAACATAAAAAATATTATATGATGATTAAAAAGAGAGGAAGGCAGCAAAACTCCATTCTGCTGTTTGCAAAACTTTCTTTCAACAGCCCATGGTTTTGTATTTGGTTTATCTGGGGCTTATTTTATGCATCTGCATCTTCTACAAATGTTTTTCTTACTAAAAACCATGATTGAGATGCAATATTTAAGAATGTTTTTGTGCCCAAACCTCAGGCTTCCATAAATTCTTAATTTACTTATTTGGATAGCCTTTTAACATTCTTGATCACAACTGTCTGTGGCTTAATATTACCGTACATATGAGCTAGGTAAACCTGGGCTTCACAAACCACAACTAAAAAAAACAGAAAATGCAAGAAATTAATCAATAGAAGATATCAAGAAGATACCTTTGTGTTTCAGTCAGGAGTCTCCAAACTTGGCAACTTTAAGACTTGTGGACTTCCAACTCCCAGAATTCCTCAGTCAGAATTTCCCAGCAAGCCATGGGAGTTGAAATTCACAAGTCTTAAACTTGCCAAATTTGGAGACCCGTTGTTTAAGTTGATACTTCAGTGTAGTAATGATATGATCTTACATGTTTAATGGACATCAACTGGATATATCTATAAGAGCAACATTACAACATTTTCTTAAATTCAGAAGGGATGTTCCTGAAATATTTACTTCATAGAGAAGCATTTCCTCTTCCATCTCCTTTAGGAGTGGGAGGCCATACTGAGGTTTGGGACAGATTTCCATATTTTCTGTTGTCCTGAGATGACCCAAGAGTTCATTGCACTCTTCCCCATTTCATTCCGTTTTCAAAGTATCAGCAATTTTGATCTGTGAGCATTTTTCTCTTTCAAATATATGGAGATGGGTTTCTGCACCAGTCTCCCTTCCTTCATAGACTCCCAACACTATGCCTGTGCGCCAGAAGCATAAATATCATATCTGTCTGCGAATTTGTGAAGCAGCTAAACCTTTCACATGGCAGCTGAGAGATCCATCATGTGGTTCCAAGGGGGAAAAGTGCTGTTTTAAAGAGCAGCAGACAGATGCTCAGTTCATACTCATGTATGTTCCAAAGCCCTTTCTTTTTGGAATCAAAATCCAGGGTACTTCACAGGGCATATAAATGCACAGATCCTTTGTGATGTCCTGCCATTGTAAAAAAGATTCAGAGAAAACTGTGATGCAAGTTGTTGGAAAAGCCACTTACAGAATGTGTAAATCAGAGACCTTACAATAATCAGTTTATTCAAATATTTATGCATCCTAATAATATCAGGAGCTATTAAACTGCAGTTTTTCCATGGATTAGAGTGGGCAGATCATATAGCTGCCTGTGTATTGCATCAGCAGTCCTTCCTCCTTTCAGAAAGATAAACATAGATTCTAACTGATTTTGAATGCACTGTTTTTAGTTATTCACTATTGATGTATTTGTAATTTTTAAGGATTAGATAAAATTATATAAAAGGTTACCTCAAGTCTCTCCCTGTTTTTTTATGCAGCTGATTATAGAAACTGAAAAGTGCAACATTTCTATGAAATTAACTTCATCTGAAGATGTGCATGAAGTGTTGGCACATATTGGAACATGCCTTAGGAGAATATTCCCTGGTCTATCTCCAGTGTAGGTACATCTTGGTATAAATGCTTAGCAAAATAGACTCCACCTCTCTCTCTTTTTCTCTCACCTGTTGTATTTGGATGTATCAGTGATGCTGATTTGTCTTTTCCACATTTCTAGATACTTCTTTGAAAATATTTATTAAATTTATCCAAGGGAGATAGAATGGAGTGGGTTTCCATACATTTTGTATCAACCCAGTGGACTGTGGGACAACATAGAGCAAGTTATTTTTTGTTATAATATACCAGATGTGTTGACTCAAACCACTTAAAAGTGGTAGAACAGAAAGGCTATGCAGCATTTTAGATTCAAATAGAAAAGGGTATTTTGTAGCATGGAGAGGGGCACTTGTGTAATTTATTTATTTATTTGTTCAACTTGTATGCTGCCTTTCTCTGAAGATTCAAGGCGGCATACAAGTTGAACAAATATCTGTCAACTATTTTTTAAAGCAACTGCATCTTTTCCCAGAATTGTGTTGTTGTCCTCCATAAGTGCATCATTTTTTCAGAAAAAAAGGTGTTTGCTTTAAACAAGTAGTGGCAAGTACTATGTACAATTCAAAGCATTTTCTTTCTTTTCAAATCCAAAGCACTGCACAATCCGTATGAAAACTTAATAGACTTAATATTAGGAGTGGGATATAATATCTATCCAGGGAACAACTGACATTCTTCAGTTATCCAGCTATTATAGTTGCTGCTATTTTGTAGGCTATCATTACAATACCTTCTTTGGCAGCTTCTGGTGGTGATCTTAAGAGTTTAGAAAGATATTTTGAGTTTTCAAAAATATCAATGCCGTTTCAGTGAAGATTTTAAGAGTTCGTTATGTGTAATCTTAATTACTAGATGTTTCATTTTATTATAGCCAGAAAATAAACAATGTCAAATAGCTTTTTTAAAGAATCAGATGTAACCATATAGTATGATAATTGCAAATGTTATAGAGATAAGATCACAGAGATTGCAAAGTAGCTTTGCAGAGTGCTTTGAGATTTATAAGGATAAAATACATGAGTTAGTTCTTAAATCTAACAGAATTTCAACATTTATGTTAGCTAAGGGATCATTCTTTCAAATTTGAGATGTGGGACACAATCCCAATGGAAACCTGCAATTGAAATACATAAGTATGAAATAGCAAACTATATTTTGATGAGTTCTAATTCATATGTGCATTTACTTCTGGCTTCTAGGAGAATAATGAAGAAAGTAATTATGGAGCCCCCAGACAGGCTGGCTAATCTGCAGACTCTATGGGACAGTCAAACTGTAGGAGAATTAGGCCCATGTGGTGAGTGTGTGTGCTTTTTCAGATGAAATACGGAGTTTCTGGCATCACCAGTACACGGAAGCTTAGCTCTATTTTTGATGTAGAGTTTGCTTTTGGGAAAAAATATAAATAGTCCTAAGGTGTAGTCAGAATGAAGAGCCATTTTGAGCAGTGTGGGAAGATGCTATTTTTATGCCATATCCTGCCTTGCTATATTATAGAGGAATGTGCTGTAGGTTCAGTTAGTTGCATATTATGCTTGAGGATAGTGTACATGCCAAAGAGAGATAAAATCAGCTTACCATCAGCTTACGTGTATCAGCTTTTAAGAATTATTCCCCACAGTGATAAATGGTTAGTGTTCTTTTTTGTTTGTTTTTAGGTGGTTTTTCTCAAATGTATGCATGCGTTTGTGACTGGCTGGGCTTTCCATACAGGGAAGAAGTACAGTGGGTAAGTATAGAAATAAGATTCAGGAAGCTTACTTGCAGCTACTGAGGCAAAAAGAAACCAAAAAGGCCTTAACTACAGCCTATCAATTATATAAGCAATTTTGTGCTAAGAAATTAAATAGTTTTTCTCTAAAATGTACTGTGTTCTTTTTTATCTAACTAGGATGTTGATACCATTTATCTGACTCAAGATACCAGGGAATTAAATTTGCAAGACTTTAGCCATCTTGACCACAGGTAAATACAAAGATCCTGAATAAATGAAAGTGTATGCTAGTCATCTAATGTGAATATTATCTGTCCAGTAATAATCTTTTTATTTCATTGGATACTTACAGAAGAACCCTTTGTTCAGCAGGATTGTAACAGATGCGAAGGGCTCATCTTGCTCTAGGTTTTCATTACTTTGCAATTACGAGATGAGATCTACATGAGTAGAGAATACTTTCATTCATACATTGGATGAGCAGTGTTCCTTCTAATTGCAGCCCTTCATACTTTACGGAATGCAGTTTTATAAGGAGGGGGGGTGGAGTTGCTCCTTGATTCAAATAGCTGACTTAAAGAAGAGCTTAAAAGCCTCCATTGTGGAGCCTGACTATCTTTACTAATTGTGAACTATTGGTTCATATGTAAAATACTGTTTGAGTATATGTATTTTATCAGTCAGAAACAATATTGTAATAGAAAGGGGCTCATTGAAATTAAATATTTAAAATTGTATTGGAAATGAGTTGGAACTCTCTGAGATTTTCACATAGTCAGAAAAAAAGCTTCTTGTTCAAAGGAGCTAGTGAAATGTTAAAACATATTACAGATAGTCAATTAGTGACTGCCTTGTTTAGTGACCATTTGCAGTTAACCATAATGATGAAAAAGTAATTTTGAAACCAATCCTTGCTTTGTTGTGGTCAGCACAGAAATATTTAACATATTTAACATACGTTAAATGTTCATTCTATAAGTTCTTCATTGAATGAAGAACTTATAAAAGGAACAGTTTATTAGATTAAAAAGCTGTATATGAGATTAAATGAAATTTAAAAATACATTGTAATTTGGTTGCTGAAAGGTAAAGAAGGCATTTATTTTGGCGAAGAATGAAATGTCGAAACTCAGGTCTGGTTCAGGAGTTAATGCGAGAGAAAAATGATAATAAAAAAAGTTCCTACAACCTCCCAAATCAGTTCTGTCTAGAAATTTTTGTTTCAATATATGATTTTTTTTTCTTTCCTTAGAGATTTAATACCAATAGTTGCTGCCCTGGAATACAATCAGTGGTTTACAAAGCTTTCCTCTAAGGATCTAAAGTTAGTAAGTATTAGTATGCAGAATGACTGTATCATGATTGTTTGGTGGAAATGTGTTGTGTAGAATATATAATTATTTTAGAAGAGTAGTTCAAGTCTTCTCACATTTCATGACCTGATAGATTGGGGGTGGACAATTAACTATCCCAAGTGGCCACATGAGAAACTGGGACTGTTGTGGAGGGCTGAACCAGTGTAACCTGATTTGATGTTCTCAAACTCCATTACCTCAACTCCTCAGGTAGCTTCAGGCAAGGGGTGAGGGCTTTCTCTCCTCGCCCGTCTACAGCCATGAAAGAGCACACGAGCTGGACCCGAGTCGGCTCCTTTTCCTGTTCCCTGCAGCACATTTAGTTATATTTGATTTATAATTTCCAATTAACTTCATGCAGGCTGGACAAAGACAGCCAAAGGCTGGATGTGGCCTGCAGGCAATAAAATACCCAGGTCTATGATAGACACCATTGCACCAGGATTATCTGTCAGAAAACTGCTTCTTTTAGATCTTCTAAACCTATTCTTTTATCATCAAATTATATCTAGCCATATCTGTGTCTTTTATTGGCCCTTTTTCCCCAAGGATCACAATCAATGGCAGTTGCTTTTTATTATTTGTACTGAGTATTTTAGCTTAAGTTTTGATATTAATACTTCTAGCAAGCAGTCTTGCTTTACTTTATCCATTATTATAAATATACTGATGTTACACACAAACTGGCAAATGACTCTACTCAGTGATTTCATGTAGACATTGAATAGGAGGGGAGAGAGCTGAGTGAGAAATATCATTTTTGTTTGCTTATTGTATTTTGAGATATTTTTAACGATGCAAAAAAATCAATCCAGAGTTCTTAAACACTATAGTCCTAATAAAAAGAACACAATGTAAGCAGATCTGTTTGAGAAATAATTCTGCTGCAATTAAATTAACTAAGTTGTGCAAACATTACTAACAAACATTTAATCTTATCAAATATTTCAGAAGAGAATATTCCTTGCTTAAGCAGTCTGGAAATCACACAGCCTTTTAGAAGGAAATTGGTCTTCTAGTCTAGGAAAATTCAAAAAATATATATGTTCAAAAAAGTTATAGCAAAGTGTATTGTTGTTTCAGATATCACTGAAATGTTTATAGTGAACTTATTTTGTTTAGATGGAGCTAACGGTTATATTTTATAAGTATGTGTGCATATTTAAAATTAAATGAACAGAATCAGAAGAAGAATAATTTGTATTTTTATTTAAGCTTAAGTAAACTTACAGTAGAATTCTTCAAGCCACTACTCACATATATAACTTTGTAACACTGGGAAAAAAGTGTTCCAGTTTCTGCATTATCTTAATTATTTAGCATTCTTAGAAGCTATAGGAGTAGTTCATAAAAAATGTTGTGCAGGTTTCTGCCTGCACTTTATTCATTTTTAATTTTAAATAGAGCAGTTTTATATAGATAGTAGCATAAAGTTGGAGAATATTTGCAGAAGATTAAGTTTTACTAAACTTTAGATGCATCATGGTCTACATAGTCCAAAATCAAACTAAAGTACTAGAAGTCTAAATACATTAAAAATACATCTGGGCTTATATAAGAACTTTCCTTACAACTGGTTACAATCATTGTTCTAATATGAATAAGGCAGAAGAAACAGTATATCAGTAAGTTTTACTGAGCTCTTCATGAATTTGCCAACATTTCTTGTTGGTTTAAGCTGTTCTAGAAAAAATATGTGTGATTTTTACCTCATATGGGCTACATCATTGCTGACAAAACTTGGTTCTTTGTGGTTTAGTAGGCGGCACCAAACTGAATTTGTAAAGTTTTGTGACTAGATCACTGCATTAACATGAATGAATTCATTGTCTGTAATTATCTGTAATTCATGTTGTGGTTTTCTTGCACCACTATTGAGACTTTCTGTATTATTCAGAGTGGTACAAAAAGAGGTACCACCTCACCAGCCTCTCAACTTCTTGTATTGCTAATATGTTTCCTTTGATTCTTAATATTGCATCATTGTTCTTATGACAGTCCACTGATGTTTGTGAGCAGATCCTAAGAGTTGTGAGCAGATCCAATAGATTGGAAGAGCTAGTACTAGAGAATGCTGGTCTTAGGACGTAAGTCATTCTTTTTAATTAACCAACATTAATGTTTTTAATAAAGCCCAATAACATCAGAGGAAGCTGCAATGTTGTAGTATATTTATTGGGGGTCAACAACATTAAAACTGAGTTGGCATATTTACCTATTGCAGTTATTTCCAATCATATTTGTACTGTGGACAGCTTTGTTATAATTGCAAATTATCTGAGATTTATTTTTCACAAGTCATAGTATGCAGATATAACATTAGCATTACTACTTGTTACAGTTTTGTGGGTTAACCTTTTGGTTTATTCATACTAGAAAAGTATATAGGATTTGGCCTTTTAGAAAATAAATCTCTAATGGAATGGCTTACCCTTATGCCACTTAGGGTTGGTAGGGAGGAGCCATTATGTATATTCATAAAGAAGAATATTTGTAGCTCAGGATTGAAATCAGGGGTCCTTGGTGCTTAGTTTGGGTAATGAAATCTGCAAGAAAACTAAGCTCAGAGAGCACCAAGGAACTCCTCCCCCCATATAGTTATAATTTAATATAATTATTTGATAGCGGCTTGACTGTGTGATTGTATTGAGGAAGGCCTATTTCTAAATAGTTGTACAAAATATGTGAAATTAAGATTATATCATAATTATTAAATGTCTTTGCAACATAGCTTTAAAATATACAACATTCATATAAGTACACATGTCTATAAATGAGATTAGCAATCTTAAAAGAAATTAATAGACAAATGCAACCTAGGCCAAGTGAGCTACTCCTTTGGAGAATCCATCTGATGTTTAAAATAAAATAAAAATATCATGTCTGTTTTGAATCAATAATGTGTATTAGAGGTATTCAATGATTTGGCTCTAGAAAGATGCTTCAGAGTAATGGTGATGGGTGAATGAAGCATCTGGCTGCAAGTCTTCAAAGCAGTTGCATCTTCTACTGGAATCACATGAAATACTGCGAATTATTTCCAAACTGCTGTATAATTCTAATGTTTATTACCTCATCAAAAATGGTAGAAAACAGGATATTAAAACATGGCATCTTTCCTGCCCAATGTACATTTGTTTCTCTGCATACCTAGTGTAGCATCCCACATATAAATCAGTTGTTGCAATTAACACAATATATGTGCAAACTCATGTACTTGAATGTAATATTCTAAATACAATCCTTAATTCAGTGTAATCTATAATCAGTTCATATTAAACTCATTAAAATGGTATAATGATATAATGCAAAATAAAGTACAATTTTTTATGGTTTTCTTTGTTTCTTAGAGATTTTGCACAGAAGTTGGCTAATGCTCTATCCCATAATCCCACCTCAGGACTTCATACAATTAATCTTGCTAACAACCCTCTAGAGGACAGAGGTACTGTAACACTTTCCTTTCCCACTCATAATACAAGCCCAATAAGAGGATTAGTATTTTTCTTTCAGTTTTTCTTGAAATCAGATAATATTATGGATTCTATTACTGCATTGTAAATGCCTACAATTGTTAGTGAAAAACTTTTCCTCTTTTATATATCTATAATCGCTTATGTTAGTTTGTTGACAGATGATGCTTACTAGATGGGACATGAATATCCATGGGAATAGAGGGAATGTATGTATGTTGTGTATGTTGTGTTATAGTCTCCAATCCTTACATAACAGTTTTATATAGTTTTTATATTTGTATATTTTACTTGAACGCCACCCAGAATCCCACTGTGAGGGAGATGAGCAGCTTTAAACTTGATAATTAAAACAACACTAAATATAGTAAAAAGTAATTACTCTGAGAATACATTTTCACTTTTGATATGGGCCTCATTTTTATTCTTTTACAGGAGTATCTTCATTAAGTATTCAGTTTGCCAAACTACCAAAGGGGCTGATGCATTTAAATTTATCTAAAACCTCATTATCACCTAAAGGTATATAACAATTGCCTTAATTATAATGACATATATTTCTTTTTAAGCTCTATTATCTGAATATTTATTCATTTCATAGTTTTCCAAGGGTAAGATAAATAATAAACTTGAATGATGTCCTGCATCACATAACTGTTTTGTCTCTGGCAGTCAAAATTAGCTGCAACACATTTTCACCATTGGATTCCTTCTACTTGATATGTTTGAACGCTGGGCGTGTTGTATAATCTTGATATCAATGTTAGAATTTTACTAAACAAGTCCATAACAATTTGCTTCTTCTGTAACAGTAATAACTTGACTGGATTCATGGTGACTTCAGCACTTAAAAAGGCTTCATTGCTCAGAGTCTGCCATTTCCAAAACCTGGCTATGGTGAATTCACTACATACACCAAGACAGTGCACACTAAATTTCTTTTTATAGTAACACCACCAGATCCTCCAATCTCTGGCAGGCCATTTGTTACCAAACTGTGATCTTAAGCAGTTAACCAAGGATGCATGATTACTCAGGCCACTTTTATCTTGAGAAGTTTTCCAATTTGCTTCACTGATTCTTTCGCCACAAGATTTGACACTGCTGACTGGCCCAGTAAAGCTAGACTCTCCACTTCTACTCATCTGTTCCATACTGTTCTGTATTTCACATACATTTTTCTTCAGGATTCTTTTTGTCTGGCCTCTCAAGTTATTACAATTTAAATTACAGTTGAATCTTGCTTATCTTCTTTTTTCACCTCTGAGTTTTTTTCTAATTTGCGGCGTCTTTATATCCATATCAAATTATCCAGACAAACTTCTTCTGTAAAATATTTAATGATTTGTCATATAATAACAAGCCATATATTGATTTCTTTCATATGAACCAATCTATTCAATAAACCATTGTTAAGTAGACACACCTTAATGTGACGAGTAAAAACAGTTAATGAACCATATGATTAGCTCTTTCTGCTAAATAACCTTCTCGGATTTATTCTTACTGATTTTTCCTACTCATCTAATTTGTTTGGTAACCTTTAGCCTGGATGCCTAATGGGACAGACTAGGTCAATTCAGTAGCTAGACGTTATTCCTATTGTTCTGTAATTAATCCTGAATAATTAAATAATTAAATAATTAATAATTCACATTGTCCTCTAATTATTGTTTGACAACTCCATTTGTGATTCACACTTACTTTGAAGATCAATTGATATTAATACAGGTAGTCCTCAATTTACAACAATTCATTTAGTGACCGTTCGAAGTTACAACAGTGCTGGAAAAAGGGACTTATGACTGTTTTTCACATTTACAACATTTCAGCATCTTTGTAGTCAGATGATCAAAATTCAGATGCTTGGCAACTGATTCATATTTATGACAGTTGCAGGACCATATGATCCTTTTTTTGCAACCTTTTGACAAACAAAGTCAGTGGGGAAGCCCAATTCACTTAACAATCATGTTACTAAATTAACAACTGCAGTGATTCACTTAAGAATTGTGGCAAGCAAAGTTGTAAAATGGAGTAAAATTCACTTAACAAATGTTTCACTTAGCAACAGAAATTTTGGGCTCTATTGTGCTTGTAAGTCGAAGAGTCCCTGTATTTGTACTTATGTGAGATTTAAAGGGATGATTGTACAGAAATGATTGCTTCTTCTCAAAGCACTGTTAAAATAGTCCGATGTGAAGCAGCTATCCTTTGCTTTGCGAAACAAATACAAACCATGATTTGTACAACAATATCATTTCCCTTCTGTGGGAGATTGGGAATTATCTTATTTCACATAATTTTGGAGCTTCCTCCAGGATAGCTTTACTAATAGAGATTTTTTTAATGTTAATATTCTTTTGATGAGGTGCAAAAAAAAACAGTTTGGAAACTATACTTGCAGGAAATACACTAATTCATTACTGGACAAAGAAGCAATTTTGGTCATTTTGTTACAGGGGTGAACAGCCTTTCACAATCACTGAGTGCCAACCAGCTGTTAGCTACTACTCTCACCCACCTTGATCTCTCAGGAAATATTCTTCGAGGTGACGATCTTTCAGTAGGTGTTCTAATCTAATTTTTTTTATATATTAAGACCTTTTCCATCTAATTTTTGTAATAGTTGTAAAATTACAACTTCTAGAATTTCTACCAAGAATGGACATTTCAAGCTTGATAAAATGCTCTAGGTGAAGGACATAACTAAAGTGCATGCTAGCCAGAAAAGAAAAAAATATTCATTGCAGATGCAAATAAATGGTGCTCTTATTTGCTTTTGCAAATGTTTGACTTTAAATGTTAAGGGAACATTATGCTAGTTGACAGAAAGATGGATGATACAATATGACAATACAATTATTTCTTTTTTCTTTCTTTCATTATTGCTTTAGTAAAATAATATAAGGCAAAAAATTAAAAAACAAAGGTGCCTAATATTTTAATATAATACATAAAATTTTAATATTAAAATTTTTATTTTAATTAAAAATCATTAGATGAAAATTAAAGTGGATGGATTATTTAACATCAAGGTTATTGATCTTCCAAAATAAGCCATTTTGTAATGTCTTAATGCTAAAATATAAGTTATTTATCTACTGTTTTGAGTTCAAAGAGTTAAGATAGAAGTTCAATAATAAGAAAGCTAAACCTATTTCTTTCTCTTTTGCATATCTAGTCCCTGTGTAATTTTTTGGCTCAGCCAAATGCCATAATTCATCTGGATTTATCAAATACAGAGTGTGCATTAGATATGGTAACATTTATTACTTTATTATAGAAAATCCCCACTTTTATATTCCAAATTGTTTTGTCTGCATACTTACTATTTTATTCCTTTCCGATTTAGATGTTTGGAGCACTTCTTCATGGCTGCCTTCAGCATCTTGCCATCCTAAATCTGTCAAGGACAGTTTTTTCACACAGGTTAGCATTCAAAATATTATGCATGAACTTGATGCTATATGTAGAGTTCTTAGTGCTGTCTGAGTTTGGATTTTCTTGCAGATGTTTCTTTATCAAACTAGGTAACATCATCAGTGCTATGAACAACACTGATAATGTTACCTAACTGAGATTCATCAACTTGAATCTTTTCAAATATATTAATTTCCTGCACTGATGTGGCAGGCATGTCATGCAGTTTTCATACATAGCAAAGAGCCAAAAGGCTACGTGAAAAGTTGTGGTTTAAGTTTGTTTTCAGTTCATTCATCCAATTATGATCATTGATCCAAGTAAAAACCATGGTGGCGCAGTGGTTAGAATGTAGTACTGTAGGCTACCTCGGCTGACTGCTGGCTGACTGCAATTTGGCAGTTCGAATCCCACCAGGCTCAAGGTTGACTCAGCCTTCCATCCTTCAGAAGTCGGTAAAATGAGGACTCAGATTGTTGGGGGCAATGTGCTGACTCTGTAAACCACTTAGAGAGGACTGTAAAGCACTGTGAATCAGTACTCTGTATAAGTCTAAGAGCTATTGCTATTAAAAGTGGTTAATGAATGTTATTCAAGAATAGTATAAAATATATATAGTTCTTTAATTTCTCTTATGTATAATTGCTATACAACTATGGATCCTTATGCTGACTTTAAAGGTCTTTTGAGTTTATGGAATATGACCCGGGTTTTTTTTTTATCTTCTTCAAAGGAAGAGCAAAGAAATTCCCCCATCCTTCAAGCAATTTTTCAGCAGTTCACTTGCTTTAATGCAAATCAACCTTTCAGGAACTAAACTTGCACCTGAGCCTCTAAAGTAAGCATTTTTTTTCTTTCAAGACTTTGTTTTATTTCATTGGGAAAATATTTTATGAAAACCTTACTGTGGTTAGGAAAATGACCCATATGTTTTGTGAGTTTGAGAATAGCTATTTGTCTCTCACATGGAGTAAATATCAGAAATGAAATATTCAGTATGAATTTGCTTTGACTTGACTTGATGTCCAATCTTCACTATCTGTAGGAGAAAGGGTTAAGAGCTATGTAGTCCTATATCTAGACTTGAATATAACAACTTAATACATTATACTAGGGGTGTCAAACTCACAGTGTCACATTGTCATGTGACGTATCATGACTTTTTCCCCTTTGCTAAACTGAGAGTGGGTGTGACCAGCACGGGATGCATCCAGCTCGTGGACCACGAGTTTGACACGCCTGCATTATACCATTTGTGTAGCAAAAAAACTTTAATTCAGATTGAAAAACCCTATGGGATACTTTACAGCATGGATGTCCAATCTTTTGGCTTGCCTGGGCTTCATTGAGTGAAGAGTCTTGGGCTGCATATAAAATATATAATACAATTAATGTATACAAATCACGTAATAATATTAAAAATTTACGATTTGTAGGGCCACATTACTAGCTGTCCAGGGCTATGTGTTGACATGCCTATCTGTTTTTTTTATTTTTGCTTTATGAATTATAAAATATAGCAATTTTTCCATCTTATATTCTAAGTTGCTTATTTTTTGAAATTTTTGGATATTTTTGTACTTAACAGTTTAAGTCTAATACACTTCGATGAAATTAATATTAAAATGTTTTGGCATTATTTAGAAGATAAGAGACATTGCAGAATGATGTTTTCATGGCATTTGTTTGTCATTATGTCGACATGTGAGACTCTGCTTAGTATGTTCCTCAATTTTCAAACCATAAAATAAAGAAGAAAATTTGGGTGCAGAGCGAAACTGGAGGTCCTGTGCATTTGAACCTCTCTACCTCTCCATAGCATGGTTTGTCCTGAAAAAGCATAATTTATCTAGCATATCCAAATAAGGGATAATACACCAAATGACTATATTCTTAAAAAACAGCAATATAATTGAAATGACTTCTCTGATTTGCTGATTCAGTAAACTTTATAGCGGTATTCCATATAATTCCAATTTATTTTTCAGAGCTCTCTTACTTGGTCTTGCTTGTAATCAAAATTTGAAGGAGGTGTTTCTAGATCTGAGTAACTGTGAGGTAGGAAACATTTACAAATGGCATCCATGTCAAAATAATATTGCCCTCCTTATAGATATATGATCCTTATACTTTGTACATGTCATCATGCTTAAAAAGTAATAAGTAGTCTTTAAAAGTACATTGAATTTGAAAAACCTGAATGTCTTTGATGCAAGTGTGTTGATGAAGAGCAACAAGACATGGCACTCTGTTCTGGAATAGGAAAGATTCAGATGGAAAATTTGATTCCATATGTAAATCTGCACTAAAAAAATAATTAGGTGTCTAAAATTTAAACTGTTCTCTGTTTTGTTTTAAATCAAAATCTTTCTTGCAGTTATTGGCCAGCATAAATCTGTTGTGTTTCTTGTATTCTTAAGTGTAAGGTCTCTTTAGGCTATTCTAAAACCTTACTTTTTATCACAGACGCAGTTAGTGTTTTCAGATAAAACAGCAAAATATACTTATCGAGGATTGCATACATATCAAACAGAAAGCACTGCAGCTCAGACTTCTCTGTCCAGAC
This sequence comes from Arizona elegans, assembly GCA_022577455.1. Taxonomy (NCBI): domain Eukaryota; kingdom Metazoa; phylum Chordata; class Lepidosauria; order Squamata; family Colubridae; genus Arizona; species Arizona elegans. The sequence continues at coordinate 53,859,688 of JAKOOJ010000002.1, read as the reverse complement.
TCTCAGGATTTCATCACTGAAACATGCAAAAAAAATTATCTCAAATATATCCAGCAACAAACATCTAGCATACTAACTCTGAACCAAAGCTTCATTCCTTTGTATATTGTTGATTTTAATATATAAAATATTTTAGTTGCTCAGGGCTAACATTTTTTCTTTCTTTCTTTCTGCTTCCATTAGCTTGGTCACTGTGTAAGTACACATCATGGCTTAACTAGCAGCCTCTTAATTATTTACCCTTAAGCATTGCACTTCCTGCCTATCCATTACACAGTTTTTTCTTCCATGCCTTTAGCTGATAAATATCTGGATGCTGATATTTGGCCACAGCATAACAGGTTTAGAGTGAAATGGTCAAAAAAACAGGTATGGTCAAAAGAATAGTTATGGTCACTTCCAGCTATTTCCTGTGATAAAACTGGAAAATATACCTATTTTTAAATTGCCTTTGTCTAGAAATCCCTACTAAGCTGGGAATTCCCAAATGCATATGTACAGTTTTATTTATTTAAAAACGACAGGCTTTCATTGTTTAATATTCCAAAATGGAATTAAATTTTTGCAGAAAACACCATCATAATTTCAAAGAATCTACAACAACTTTTGTAGTGTTCATTGTTAATCTAAATTATGAAAGAGTGACCTTTGGGGTTGGTTGTTCTCAATCTTCATCCTATCCTTTCTAGGTAGAAGATAGTATCATAATCTAACTATGCATTGGCACCTTATTTAATTTTTTTAAAATTCCCAACCTAATCAGCATTAGATTTCCTGTCATCTCTCATCCAAGTACTTACCAGATCTAACCCTGCATAGCTTTTTCAAGATCAGAGAATTGGGAAAGAGCTGGGAAGTTAAAGAGTGCAGTGGTGGTTAAAAGTTCTTGAATTTTCAATATTTCTACACAAAAATAGCCTAAAATGTGATCTGCTTTCCACACCTAAAAATTGGTAAAGAAAACCCAACTAAACAAATTAGTCAGAAACTGCACTTGTTCATTTATTCAGTGAGGAAAATTATACAAGCTAATGATTGAGTGTGGCAAAACCTATTTTTCCAGATAACTGGAACATTGAACTAAACATTTCCATAACTATTGATCAGGCCTGCACACCAGCATGTTAGCACATTCTTCCTTCCAGAGCAGCTTCAGCTCAGAGATGTTGGTGGGCTTTCTTGCACAAAGTGCCTGCTTTAGGTCCTTCCCAACATTTCTATGGGATTAAGATCAGGACTTTGACTTGGCCATTCTAAAGCATTAATTTTCCCTTGCTTTAACCATTATTTGGTAGTATGATTTGTGTGTTTTGGGTCACTGTTGTTGCATGACCCACATTTTCTTGAACACCCAATTCCTGCCTAGATACCCTGACTTTTTCCTATAGAATTTGCTGGTACAATTCAGAATTCATACATCTGTTAATGATGACAAGCTGTCCTGGTCCAGAAGCAAGCCCAAATCATGAAACTGCCATCACCATGTTTCATAGATGGGGCAAAGTTATTATGCTGGAATGCATTGTTTGCCTTTTGCCAAACATAACACTTTATATTCAAGCCAAAAGTTCTGTTTTGGTCTCATTCATCCAAATCCTTCCAATAGCCATCTGGCTTATTCACATAGCCTTTTGCAAACTGTAGACTGGCAGCAATATTCTTTTGGGAGAGTGGTAACTTTGCAACCCATGCAAAGAGATGTAACCATGTAACTGCCATGCACACCATTGTTGTTCACAGTTCTTCTGATGGTGGTCTCATGAACACTGATATTTCCTAATGCAAGAGAGGCCTTTGTTTTGTTTACTGAAGTATAGACTTGTACTTGCACTTCAGAGTTTACTTCAATATTGCATGGCTCTGCTTGTTCTCTTTTTCTTGTTTCAATTGACTGTCAAGTCAGCAGCTTGGTGGCCAAGAGTCATGTAGAGTATAATTAAGTCTTGATTAAAGTGATTGTAAAACCTTGGGAATTGGTATGTAGGCACAAACCTGAACGTTGTTTAGATCAGGAGACCATTAGAATATCCATGGGAGTGGCTGTAGACTTTCTTTAAAAAGGATATTACTTAAGAGGACAATTTTTAATCAGTGTTTATCATTTGTAATGTGCCTTAATAAACATCAAATGGGTTAAACCACATATTAACAATTAATAGACATATGAACTACTGAAGCATATTTGTAATATTTCAGCCAATTGTTCCCCATTGTCTAGCTGCTAAATTATCTAATATTTTCTTTTTTCCTCCAGCTAAGATCAGCTGGTGCACAAGTTTTAGAAGGATGCATAGCAGAAATTCATAACATTGCCAGCCTTGATATTTCAGACAACGGTAAGGCAGCATATTGACAGTGATTCAAATACTGTACGGAGAGAAAACTGTTTAAAGAATAAAAATCATACAAAGTAACTGTATTGGCATCAAGCAAAATGGTTCTAGTTGATAAAATCTTTTGTGGTTTGCAAAACAGTTAAAAGAGGTTGTCAAAATGCAGGATAATAATAGTCTTGGTGCACTAGTTCAATATAAACTAAATACCATAAATCACAATGGATAATTTTTAGGCAACATTATTCTGGCTGCTCATGCAACAGTTTAGAAACTCTGTGTAGCATTAAAATTGTCTATTTCCTAATAGTTAATATTTTATGATTAAGCATACTATATAAATGCCTAGTATAATTCTGTACATCTTAGAAAGAAATGGTACAGAGGTTCAAATCTGTCATCCTAGATCAAGAATCTCATTGAAATCAGTTGGACTCAAATAGAGAGAAGTTGTAGTTCAGCAACTTAATAGCTTCCAACTCTCTTTTTTTCTCTTTATCTACTGTGTGTCAACAAACAACTTTACTATTGGAGATGGGATCATATGATCTAATTTTAATATCGTTAATTCAAATCCATTTTAAAATAGTACTGCATGGAAACATTATTTTAATTTTGTATTTCAATCTAATTCTTAACAGGCCTAGAGTCCGATCTTTCAACACTTATAATCTGGCTTAGTAAAAACAGATCAATAAGACACTTGGCATTGGGCAAAAATTTTAACAACATGAAATCCAAGTAAGATTTTTATTTTTATTTTTTTTCATTTTTTAAAAATAAAAAATATAAGACAAGTAAGTGATTTCACTTTTTTCTCTTGCTTGCTGCTTTCTTCAGAAATCTGTCTCCTGTACTTGATAATTTAGTACAGATGATTCAAGATGAAGATTCAGTAAGTATTTTTTATTATTTAATGTCATCTAAGGAATCATAGCATTTCACTGAGTTTTATTAAACTATCAGATTATGTGAAAATATTGCTCATATGAATTTACCATTTCCAATTTATATAAAAAATAGAAATCAGCTGTTCTAAAAGGTATTATTTTAACATGTAAAATTTTAACGGTCTATATTTCATTTTATGAAATATAGCATAACAGTCTTTGAAGTTTAATAGAAAATAATGTTTAAATATTCCTTTTAACTTGCAACATCAACCAATACTTCATTTTCTGAGTTTGTTTATTTGTTGTCATTAAATGGTATTACTTGCCTGATCTGTGAGAAGAATTTTGTTATTTAGTCCCTAATTGCTGATAATCAAAATACATGTCACACAAGATTTAGTTTATGATAAAATTATTTGAGCCAATGCAGATGAGGAGGATGGAGAATTATGTGTGTTTGCCATGTTTGAGTTATTTATTTTTTAAAAAAGTTAGGACATACACACACACACACACACTGTCTCCCTCATTGCAAACGCAAGTAGGGAATGTTGAGAGAAGCTGGAGTGTTTACTTTCATGGATTTTCAAAGCAAAGATAAAGAGATCTTTAGAAACTAAGAATGTCTGTAACTGATCTGTAACTATTCTCTGATAAAATATATTGAATGAAAACAGGTTATTTCTTAATAAATGTGCATTGAAAAAGTTCCCCAAATATTGAAGTACCTGGAAACGATCACAACTAAAAACAACTAAAAATGAACATATTTATTTATTTATGAAATTAATTTGCTACCCATCTCATATCCAACAACTCTGGGCAGTTTATGGCATAAAAAACATTAAGCATTAAAAACATTAAAATCAATCATAGCGGATAAAATCATTAACAAATAAAATCATTGATACCAACTGGAAAAAGAGGGAGCAGGATACATGAGTGGCATGGGGAGGTTGATTTGCTTAGAAAACGATAAAGGATAAGGGCAGTTAAAAGCCTCATTGACAAATTTGTATTTTTTGTAATCTTCATGTTACTGTACAGTTTATAGTTTCATTACCTTCACATAACTACAGTAGGAAGTTGAGGGATTTAATTTTAATTTACTCTGATACAGATACTGCTTGGTACCTCTCAACTATGACATATAATCTTGAATAAATTAAAAGATTATTCTACATTAATTTGAACAATAATGTGCATATAGCTGTCTTGTAAAGAGCCTTTAAAGATCTGATATGAGAGGCAGTTTTATTATTATTAGGTAGATATAATCCAAACGTTGTGGTGGAATCCATTCATCCTGAAATGCTACATTTTTCCTCCAGCCATGTGCTGCATCTATACCAGTAATATCCGTGTTCATTTGTTAATTTCTTTAAGCAGTAATATTCCTAACCCAAATAATGTTTATTTAGATGTGTAGTATACTGATTTTGATTTTAGTTCTTCCCCAGAAACAGTCATTTTTAACTTCTAGCAGTCTTCTCTAATTTATCAAATCAATACAATCAGAGAATATGTTCAAAGCCCAAGTAAATACCTATTATGATTTAAACTGAATTAACCTGTAGGTGACCAGGGTAACTAATCCTGTTGGGGAAAGAGAACCAGATAATAGAGAATACTGTGATCTTTCAGGATAGCAAATGTGGATCAGTCAGCATTACTGTCCAGAGATATATAGAAGCAGAAAAAACTTGTTAAAAATAGACATGCAGGATTGTAGAAAAAAGAGCACATATTGGAATATCTATGTAATATGGAGTGGAAATCAAAACTGATCACAATGAGAGTGAAGTCTACATTTTCTACTGATTTTTTTTTTAATGTTTAAATGTGCTTTGCCATGTTCAGTAAACATGTTCTGCTGAACTCATTGAAAGAGGAACCTCTTATTACTTTATTTTGGAAGCATCTCAGTTAAACTGCTGCCATTCCCAAATATCATAGTAATCTGAAGCTAACCCTTTCTAAATTATGTACAAAGAAGAATTTAGAGATTAGGCAAACGAATGTTGCTGTCATTTAAACTACAATGTTTGCATTTCTGTATCAAGTATAGGCATTTCAATTATACAGTTGCAGTCCACTGGGCTTCTAATTTGCATGATGTTCCAAGTTGCTTTCTAATAACTGACTTAAAGGTTGCATGGAGACAGCAAGATGTAGTATTCTTTCTTTAAGCTATCAAAAAAATGCAACAATCCTTGTTTTGTTTTGTTTTTTAATTAGGTGCCAATTTAGTTGTATCACTATGGCATGTGATGTTGGGGAGGAAAGGAACCCCTCTTTACTACTGTTGCACTTTTCAGTATTTGCACTGGATTTTTAGACATTTGTTATTACGCAATAAGCAGTGTGTCCTGCCACATTTAAAACACATCTAGGCAACCAGTCTAGTATGCTTTCCTTCAATCCATGAAACATTATTACCAGCATAATTTTTAAATTTGCTTTGTATTCATAGCAGGTTTTTATTCTACCTCTAATGAGGAAGTTAGTGGTAATGTCGTAACAGATTAAGATGCAATGATTGCTAGATTTCTGTGACAGTGAAAAAGCACCTTCTAATTGCTCATGGATTGGGGCTACAATTGGGGAGGACACCGTTTTTGATAGCCAACTAAAGCAGTAAGTTTAGCCATGTGTCAGGATCTTTAAATATAAGTAATGTTCTTGCAATTTTGGTGCAACCTGCCTGTCAAACCTGCATCAGGCAGGTCACTTTAGACAGCTACTGTGTATTTCTTGCAGCCATGGTACAGCTTTATTAGGAGACCTTTATTCGTCTAATAAATACCTATGAGACAACAAATGCCTCTCCATTCTCCAGAGGGTTTCAGAAAAGCAGGTTTGGTCAAGTGGTTAAGGCACTAGACTACAAACCTGGAGACTGTGAGTTTTATTTCGCTTTGTGCCTTGTTGACTTGAGCCAGCCACTCTCTCTCAGCCCAACTCACCTCACAGGTTGTTCTGAGGAAAGTAGGAGGAGGAAGGGGTATTGGATATGTTCACCAGCTGTTTATAAAAATAATAAAGGCATGCATACATATAACCAAAGGGTTATTGCCCTGCACATCAACCAGTATTTGACAAGTAGGTCACTACAAGAGACAGCAATGCTAGAAGAAACAATAGTCCAGTGTCTTTCTGAGGCAGCCTTTCTCTCAGGCCTCTGGCAAACATCACTTTGACAAGTTGTGGTCTAATTCTTTGTCTAGTGATATACAATTAGATGCTGCTGTGCCTTTCCTCCTATTACAATAACACAGACTAAAATAGTCATAGAAGAAAATCAGCAACTAGAAAAGAGGCGGCGGCTTGTAACTGGGTAGATTCAAGCCTTTTATGAATCAACTTGGTCGTTGCCAAAACCATGGAAATTTTGCTAACAGCAGTGCTTGCTTTGGAGAAAAATGCAGCCACTATTAAAACACCAGATTAGAAAAATAAAAGTTACAAGGCCTCAGGCTATGGTTTGGGAATAAGAGGAAGACTGCAGCATTTAAACATGTTTTTAAAAGAATGGTTAATGAGTTATTTTCAGACCTAAATAAAGAGGAGTTATATTTGTTCCTTTTGATCTGTGTTCATTCATTCATAAAGCTTGCAAATGAGACTTCTGTTGTTGCAATCCTCTCATAATTGGGGTTGAACAATGTAGACATACAAGCTGCCTATAAGAGTAAGTCTGCTAACTTCAAGTTAAAGGTGTTCTTAATTATTTTAAAAGTCCCATAATAATTTAAATGTGACATATTTATTATGACAAATATTTTTGGAACACACTGCAATTCATCAAGTTAAACAGGTTTGTGTTTTATATGTGTTAAGATAATATAACACAATATTATAATGACCATTTTTTTCTTGACTTGTTCTGTATTTTATTTTTATATTATTTGTTGGACATTATTGGGGATTTCATGCACATCTAATTGGATTCTATTTTCAATTAATCTGAGATTTTGAAAAGAGATTTTTAAAAGTTATGTTATCTGCTTATTTCCCAGCCTTTGCAGTCTCTCTCTCTAGCAGATTCTAAACTGAAAACAGAGATTACTATCATTATCAATGCATTGGGCAGCAATACATCCCTTACAAAAATTGATATTAGTGGAAATGCTATGGGCGACATGAGCGCAAAGATGCTTGCAAAAGCTCTTCAGATAAACACCAAACTCAGGTATTGAATATCTATATTACCATAATTATCATCATTACCACTCAATATATATATCCTGCTTTTCTGCTTATATAGAGTCCTACGGCTTTCTCAGCAATAAAATAACACATAAAACAGCCATGAAATCAATATAATTGCTTTTTTAAAATGCAGCACTTTAACTTCTAGTTAATTCATATTCCAAGAATCCAGATTCTTGTCAAAACCTTGTGCTTGTTTTCTAATTGCTAGTTGAAACAGTGCACAGGATACTCCAGTTTGAAAAAAAATAAATGGTGATTTAGTGCTTAGCAAATCCTTTCAGTTTCCATTCCCCCTTCCATTCAAAAGGTCTACTGTGGATTGTTTTTGCAATCATGGTCTCATAATTTTATTTGGATTGTAGGAGGAGAAAAAGTCCTTAGTTAAGGTAAATTTGAGTAGACCAACATCGAAAAGTTTTAAACCCTGGGCATTTTTTACTCCTCTGTTTTCCTATATATAAGAAAACAATGAATTGGGGAATTATTTGTGCCTATCCCCTATGTAGCAACTAATTTAATTCTGGACACCATTACCAATAATCATTTGAGCAGGTTTATGTTTGGGGAATGAATGAGTAAAGGACTGCTCCTGTTTGTGTGATCTCACAGTATTTATCATGAGAAAAGACACCTGGCGTCCTCTCATCAAATGAAGCCCATCAAGTATCTTCTAAGTTCAGGAGCTTTTTGAGCTCTATAGAAAGCTTTTCCTATTGAGGCACACCAGGATCAAACACTGTTTAATTTTAAGCCAGTATTATTATTTTTTTGGCATCTCTTTGGTTTGCAGAGATGTTTATAATGATAATGATCCTTATTGGTTTTTATTACTTTTGGAATTTTTTGTTGCCTCTTTATTTTAACTCAATATTATGCTTTCATTAGAAAAAAAAATATTTTACTTTTTATTGCAATATTTCTCCCAACTCAGATGTTGAAAATACTTGTGTAACTTTAATGCATGTATGTTGTTTTCAACATTTTCATCAGTCAATCCATAATTTCTGTTTTCATACAGAACTGTTATATGGGACAAAAACAACATCACTGCTCAGGGATTCCAGGATATAGCCGTGGCACTGGAAAAGTAAGCTCTGTGTGGCTGTCTGTTAGAATTCCCTCAAATGTAGATAGAGTAGTTTGAACCCCTGATAATTCATGTTATGAAATTGCCACCTAGAAGACCTTTTGCTGTCTTCCTCCTCCTGCTATTTATGAGGCACACTCAGCCTGGCCCTACACAAGGCAGAGGCCACATGTGCCCTTTTCCAAATGGTGAGCAGCCTTCTAGCAGGCTTCTGAAGGCTTCTGACACCTTCCGGAATCTCACAAGAAGGTCACATGCCATTTGGAGAAGCATGGGTGCAGCCTCAGAAAAAAGGCCTAGCATAACCAACAGCTGCCTCACATCGGACCAGACTCGCCAGCAGTAGGAGAAAGAAGACAGTGAAGGTTGGCTGGGGACAGCAGAGTTGGCAGAACATAAGGCGGCTTGGACTTTGTGCTGCGTTGTTTGGATAATGGCCTATACTTCAGCCAGATACCACCACTGCCTAGGAGTGCCACTGTGCAGGGTGGCCAAAAGGATAGAGATAAGGGGGAGATAAGTGAGCAGGAGGGAATTCAAGAGGATGCAGTCCCTTACCTTACCCAGGCTCAAGGTTTGTGGGGGGATCAAACCAGGAGCGGCTCGGCAGTGATGACTAACAGGATAACTGTCATTTAGTGATGCGGTCATGTGACATCATATGTTACAACCATATTGCTTAGCAACATATATTCTGGTACCAATTATTGTTATTAAAAATATTACTTATTAATGCAGAACTGCCTGTATCAATAAATAACATTTTTAATCCTCAAGTAAATTTGCCAACCTTGTGAAATTAAAATTAAAACTTAGTCCCAGTTTATTTATCAAAGCATTTAATCTACAGAGGACAGTGGCTGATTTAAGAGGGGGGGAAATCACTTTACAGTCTGACAACATACATCTTGTTGAGAGAAAAAGCTCATTAGCATCCCGTTTCAAATCTTGATCTTTTCCTTTGACCTGCCAAGATAAATAAAAAAAGGAGCTGAGAATGAATGACAGAAAGCGGAAATGTTGGTAGCTATGATTTTATGAAGATGACAGCTCTAGTTATAGTCCGTATTGTTCACTTCTAGTATTAGCGTCATTGCTGGAACTAATTTGTTTTATTAAAGTGCTAAACTGAGAAACTGTCGCCCACTATCAACGTTGGAATAAATGGCTGCCTTTCATACAATATAGATTTAACTTTAATTAAAACATATTCTTCTTTGACATATATACCAGCAAAATTATGTACATTTCTCATTTTTCTGTTCTTAAAATAAGAAGCATTATCTGTAGAAATAACCTAACCCATTCCTGACAGCAAATAAGAAACATAACCATTTCATTTGTAATATCAAAATCACTGATATTGGGTTTTTAAAACTGTATTCTTCTTATAGACATCTGTACAACAGTGTAAAGAAAACAAAGGGAATTGGCATCTCATGCTAGTTACTTTATTCAATAAAATATGATCTATTGATCGTTATATTGCCAGAGCAAAATGCATCAAATATATACTGAGAAATACACTTGAGTGCTATGATGGAAATGTTCAAAAGGCACTTTCCAAGAGTGTATTGATTGGGCAGCTATTCCTTCAGTAGCTTATATCGACTCTTATTTAAACAAGGGTGTATTTTCAAGTTAGGACTGCAAAAAAATCAACTAGTCTATAACTAGTTGAATTTAGCTTTTGCATATTTAAAATGGGTGAATCATAATTTTAAATTAACTCCATTTTTAAATATTTTTCAGAAATTTCACTTTCAGATTATACTTTTATTAAAACCCAATGGTTACAATTATATTTATTTTTCTCAGGTTAAATAGTTTAGTGGTAAAGCTGTAGCATATTTCAGTAGTACTACAATCAGAGCCAGTATTGAATTTGGACTGGGAAGATTCAAAATCCGGTCCAAAGTCAATCATGGGCCCACTGGGTGACCTCAGGCCATTGCCTCTCAAGCCAATCTCTCTCAGAGAACTGTGATTCTGAACTTAAATTTGGGGGAGATTCTTGCATGAAAGACAAAGGGAAGTTTATAAAGATATCTAAATGGAGCATTAATTTATAAGTTTACAACATTTCATTGTAACATTGATTCAGTTGTATTTTAATGTGACAGAAGATAAAACACAAGCTGATTATCATGTGTACAGCAAAAGGATAAGAATACATATAAGAACATGCTAAGTAATTATTTCTTTTGGGCATCTAATCTTTTTGTTTATATTTTTTAAAAGGAATTATACCTTAAGATTCATGCCTATACCTGTGAATGATGCTTCACAAGCACTTAAAACAAACCCTGAGAAAACAGAAGAGGCACTTCAAAAGGTATTTCCTACATTTATTGATATATGTCAAGCGCCGGGGAAATCAGGAGATTCAGGCAGTTCAAATGAGTATAAATATTTATTGCAAGCTTGAGCTCTCTACAAGAATCTGACCAACTAACAGTCAAGGGAAATGGGTGGAGATAAGAAAGGCATTCAAGGTAGGCTGGGCTTCAATCTCATGTGGGCATGCAGAGACTCGTGGCTTATGATGTGTTTGACCCCTCCCTTGGGTTCAGCCTGATCATCTCCTACATATAAATTGAAGTGGATAAATGAAAACAAAGTTGGGTTTTCATGACTGCTGAAGCAAATTCTCGAATTGTCTTGCTGAAGCCCACACTCACCTACACTTAGGAACAGATAATGAAGAATCACCATGATATGGAGACGTGTTTCTTCTAAATAAGGCATGGAAGGTGAGAATAGAAGCAGTGACAAAATTATAAACACATGCCATATACCCTTTAGCATTAAAATATTTTATGTGCTAACTGAGATCAATAAAGGGTTATTTGGAGTTGCTTAAAATATGAGGTATAACTTCTGTATGGGAAATATTATGACAGTAAACTATTCACTGAGATTTTTTGCTTTGATCTTGCTAAGTTCCTCAGAAGATTCTAGCATTAAGCAGATCACTGTGTATTCTTTGTAGAAAATAGTAACTTTTTCGTTGATATAATTAAGTTTTGATAATTAATCTGAAATAAGTGTTACATAATATCGGTTGCATTGATTTCAATTAACATAAGATAATATACCAAGAATTGAGTTTTAGTCCTTGAAGAAAAAATAAGACTGTAGTCCAATACTGATGACCTTGAAATCAGCATCACTGAATTCAGCGGAATCTACTTTTTATTGTGCAAGCATATGATTTTATGGTTAAGCACTATTTCTTTATTAACATGCTTTTCTCACTTAATTTTTAAAATCCAGGCTTGTATCTGACTTTAATTTCTGCTCTTAGATAGAAAATTATTTGCTTCGAAATCATGAGACTAGAAAATATCTACAAGAGCAAGCGTACAGACTACAGCAGGGCATAGTTACTAGCACAACACAACAGGTACCAGTTGTTTACTCTTTTATGATTAATAAAATTTTCAGTGGTTGAATTCAGAGGTGCCCTTCCATTCACAGAAGAGGTTTGCATTTTGAAAAGGCATCCCATAAATAACATAGGATAAAGGCAATTCTTACAGATTTCCCCAGGTAGCCTTCTCTCCACTGCCAGAAGACCCTCAACTCTATGGAAATGGGAGGAATCATGAGGAAATCATGTTATATATTTCAAGAAATAGGCACTGTAATATTTCTCTGTAATGAATAACAAGAACTAGTAGAAAGAAGTCAGAACCTCAGAAATACGTGAGCTTATATATTTGAAAGTGCAATCTCCCAAGGCTATATGAGATTTATTTATTTTATCTGTTAGTTTTATCTTCTTTTCCTTTCCAATTTTATTCTTGTGTAGATGATAGACAGAATATGTGTCAAAGTACAAGATCATCTCAACTCTTTAAGAAATTGTGGAATTGACACAATACAAGAGGATCTGAAAGCAGCTGAAAGACTTATGAAGGATGCTAAGAATTCCAAAACAGTAAGAGATTGCAGATATTTATAATTCTAGGGTTCCAATGCCATTAGAATAAGTAATACTATTAAAACTTCTACCTCTAAAGTTTTCAGAATTTAAACAAGTACATTAAATCTATGCTTATTCAGTTAAGCCATGGTAGATATTAATAGTAGCTCTTTTATATGTATTTTTTACAGTTATTACCAAACTTGTATCATCTTGGTGGAGCTTCATGGGCAGGAGCAAATGGTTCATTATCCAATCCAATTCAAGAGATCCTAGAATCTATGGCTGGGGAAGTTACAAAGGTTGTTGATGATCAACTCAAGGTATTAATGACTAAAAAATGTTATCCTAAAATGAAATGTGGGAAACATTCCAAAGAGGAAGGGAACCAACTTAGTTTTCCTTTACCTGTTGTGGGTAACCTGTAGGCTAAATACAGAATATCATAACCAACTTTGCTGCTGCAAGATTATACCACAGAAATTTGGCAGCACAATTTATTTACAATTTAATAAAAAACAAACAAAAACTAAAGAGAACAAGATGTCTTAAGATTCTGGTAGTTTAACACACCTATTTTTCTTCTTTGACCCCAGTCTCTCACTCAACAAAAAAGTTTTTTCCCTTTAAAACATGGTTGTCCAACCTCTTGGCTTACTTGAGGCCCATTGAGTGAAGAGGAATTGTCTTGCATATAAAATATATAATATAGTTAATTTATATAAATCATGTAATTTATATAAATACAAGTAGTTCTCGAGTTACAACCATTCATTTAGTGACTATTTGAAGTTACAATGACACTGAAAAAGTGATTTATGACTGTTTTTCACACTTACAACCGTTGCAGCATCCTCATGGTCACATCAAAATTCAGACACTTGACAACTGAGTCATATTTACAACAGTTGCAGTATCTCAAGGTCATGTGATAATCTTTTGTGACTTTCTGACAAGCAAAATCACTTAACCATGTTAACAACTGTAGTGATTCACTTAACAACTATGGCAAGAAAGATCATAAAATGGGGTAAAACTCACAACTACTGTCTCGCTTAGCAACAGAAATTTTGGGCTGAATTGCAGTTGTAAATCAAGGACTACATGTAATGTTAAAAGTTTACAATCTTGTGGGGCTGCATTACTAGCTGTCCAGGGCTCCATGTGGCCCATGAGCCTCAGGTTGGACACACCTGCTTTAAAAGATAAATAATAAATAAAGATAAAAGATAAATAATTTACTGCTTTAAATTCTGCCCCCAAAGAAAAAGGATAAAAATATTGGTCCCAATAGGATTATCACATAGTTGACCAAGCTTTATATTGTAAAGCTGTCACCTCTAATGTGCAATGGATTTTCAAATGTGATGACAATATGATGCATTGTAACTTCAAAACACACCCAATTGAAAATTAAACCTTTGATGGGTTTATTATTCCCATAGAGACCTAAACCCACAGATTGAAACTTGTATACCATTTCCAGGAGTCTGGTGGGTCCTGCTTACCCATTCAAGATGGTTAAGCTATGATGCCAGTTTTTATTGTCCAAGGCACCTCAGGTCAGGTGCTGCCCATTATGCTGACCCTAGCTTGTGATTGGGCAATTTCTGTCACACCATGTGCAATTTTTCAACAGTGCTATCTTGTCTATTTTAATAAGGCCTCTAGGTCTATATTCTTGAAGACTAAGATTTCATCTTGTCTCTCAGTTCAGTTTACCACACCTGGCTCCTTTGTAGGAATCTGATAAGCAGTTCTTTATAACTTTGCCTCCTATTTTTAGAATAATTTTACACCCTAACTTCTAAATTTTCATAAAGAAAAGTCACTCTTATAAAGCAAATTGAGTATAAACTTAGAACTAAAGGATATTATTGAATTCTCTTAACAGTCTTTATACTTTGTTTTGTCATTTTGGATTTAAAACACAGTGCACATGATGTTATGAATGACTTTATTTATTTATTTAATTAATTAATTTTTGTGCCGCCCTTCTCCCGAAAGACTCAGGGCGGTACACAGCCAAAAATAAAAATGAACACATATAAAATTTAAAACAGTTTAAAAGGAATTATAGGAGCCTGAGTGGCGCAGCAGACTAATGCTATTGTTAAAAGGTAGTATTTAGCTTCCAGCTGCCTGCAATTACTGCAAGTTCAATTCTCACCAGGCTCAAGATTGACTCAGCCTTCCATCCTTTCTAAGATAGGTAAAATGAGGACCCGATTTGTGGGGGGAATAAGTTGACTTTGTATAAAATATACAAAAGTATGAAGGCTATTGTTTAACGCCTTGTAAGCAGCCCTGAGTCTCCGGAGAAGGGCGGCATATTAATAATAATAATAAATAAATAAATAATACATAAATAATAAATAAATAAAAATAAAAAATAAGAAATAAAGAAATCGTGTGTTGTCCCGATTGTAATTGGAGCCCTTGGAGCAATACCCAAAGGGCTACCCCGCTATTTAGAAATTCTAAATTTGCCGGACTTGAACATTTTGACTCTACAAAAAACCACCTTACTCGGAACAGCTTACATCCTCCGACAATACCTTAACAGTTCCTAGGTCCTTGGTTAGGATTCGAGCTGCTGAGCTATTAACCAGCCTCAAAGGCTGTGAATCTCACTAAAGATTAACTAATAATAATAATAATAATAATAATTTGGCCCATTTCAATTAAGACAAAGACAACCCATAGAACTTAAAATTGATCTTGGTATTCAGGCCAGCCCAGCTTGTTGAAACAACAGTGTCTTGAGGGCACGACGAAAGGTGCATAGGTCAGGGATCATCCGTAAATCTCGGGGCAATTCATTCCAGAGGGCAGGTGCCCCCACAGAGAAGAATCTCCCTTTGGGAGTCGCCAGTAAAAATAGTTTGACCAACGGCACCCCGAGGAGTCCCTCTCTGTGGGAACGTACTGGCCAGTGGGAGGCTATCGGTAGCAGAAGGCGATCTAGTAAGTACCCAGGTCCTAAGCCATGGAGCGCTCTGAAGATAGTAAGCAACACCTTGAATCGCACCCAAAAGACCACAGGGAGCCAGTGCAGCTCGCGCAGGAGAGGTGTTACATGGGAGCACCATAATCACCCGCGTGGCCGCCTTCTGGACCAGTTGGAGCCTCCGGGTGATCTTCAAGGGGAGTCCCATGTAGAGAGTATTACAGTAGTCCAGGCGGGAAGTAACGAGGGTGTGAGTGACCGTGCATAGGGAGTCCCGATCCAAAAAGGGCCGCAACTGGCGGTTCAGGCGAACCTGATAAAAAGCTCCCCTGGCCACGGCCATCACATGCTCTTCTAAAGATAGCCGTGCATCCAGGAGGACTCCCAAGTTGCGAACTCTCTCTGTGGGGGCCAGAGTTACACCCCCAATAGTCAGCGATGGCACCAGCTGGCTATACTGGGACGTCGGGAGCCACAGCCACTCAGTCTTGGAGGGGTTGAGTCTGAGCCTGTTTCTCCCCATCCAGATCCGCACGGCCTCCAGGCATCAGGCCATCACGTCAAGGGCATCATTGGGTTGTCCGGGGTGGAAATGTACAGCTGAGTATCATCAGCGTACGGATGGAACTTCACCCCAAAACCACGGATGATCTCACCCAGCGGCTTCACATAAATGTTGAACAGGAGGGGCGAGAGGACCTACCCCTGTGGCACCCCACACACGAGGCACCTCAGGTCGATCTCTGCCCCCCTGCCAACACGAACTGCGACCAGTCCAAGAGAAAGGAGAAGAAACACCGCAATACTGTGCCCCCCCTCCTAATCCCTCCAGCCGGTGCAGCATGATTCTATGGTCGATGGTATCAAAAGCCGCTGAGAGATCCACTAGGACAGAGGAACAACTCCTGTCCCGAGCCCTCCAGAGATCATCAACCAATGCGACCAATGCCGTTTCCGTGCTGTACCCAGGCCTGAAGCCCAGATCTAGATAGACAGTTTCATCCAGGTACTGGGGAAGCTGTCGCACCACCACACTCTCAACAACCTTTGCCACGAAGTGTAGGTTGGAGACAGGACGATAGTTCGCTAATATAGCTGGGTCCAAGAAGGCTTCTTGAGGAGGGGCCTCACCACCGCCTCTTTCAAGGCGGAAGGAAAGAAACCCTCACATAAAGAAGCGTTAATAATCTCCTGGAGGCAGCCTTGTGTCACCTCCCGGGAGGCCAGCACCAACCAGGAGGGACACGGGTCCAATAAACATGTGGCAGCGCTGAGCCTACCCAGAATCCTGTCCACATCCTCGGGAGTCACCGGGTCAAACTCCTCCTAGATAACACTGTCAAGATCCGCCTCCATCACCCCACCTGAACCCACCCAATCAGAGTCCAAGCCTTCCTGAATCTGAGCGATTTTGTCATGCAGATATTGCACAAAATCCTCAGCCCTACTCTGCAAGGGGTCTTCCCACGCTCCCAGATGAAGGAGAGGGGCGGCTGGCACATCTGCAGACGCAATAAGAGCGGAAAAATAGTTTGATTTTGCCTCTCTTATCGCTACTAGGTAGGTCTTAATTTATGACCTCACCAGTGTCCAGTCAGGTTCGGAACAGCTGGCCCTCCAATCGCTCTCCAGGCATCTTTTCTGGCACTTCATCTCCCTCAGCTCCTCAGAAAACCAGAGAGCCAAATGGGATCAGCACCGGGTCAGAGGCCGCAAAGGCACAACGCGATCCAAAGCTTCAGCTGCCACCCTATCCCAGGCAGCCACCAGGTCTTCAGTTGAGTCGTGAGCCAGAGCCTCAGGGAATGGCCCAAGCTCTGTCTGGAACCTATTCGGATCCATCAGGCACCTGGGGTGGAACTACCTTGTCGGTTCCACTTCCCTGCGGCGAGGTGTAGCGGTATGAAAGTCGAGTCAAAGGAGTGAGTGATCTGACCATGGCAAGGGTTCAATAACTATATCCCCTATTTCTAGATCATTCAACCACTGACCTGAGACAAAACACAACTCCACAGTGTGTCCCCCCCCCCCGTGTGGGTAGGGCCATGAACTAACTGGGTTAGGTCCATGGCTGTCATGGAAGCCATGAACTCCCAAGCTGCTTCTGATGTTTCACTGACAGATGGCAGATTGAAATCCCCCATGACCATAAGTCTGGGGGTATCAACCACCATCCCGGCTATTATGTTGAGCAGCTCGGGCAGGACTGCTGCCACAGGGCAGGGAGCCAGGTACGCAATGAGGCCCATCTGCACCCCACAACCCCACTTCACAAGGAGGGACTCACATCCGGCTATTTGAGGTACAGTGGCCTCCCTCGGACAAAGACCTTCCTTAATTACAACCGCCGCCACCCCGCCCCCTTCCCTGAGCCTTCGGCCAATGGAATGCCCAGAAAGCTGGTGGGCACAGTTCAACGTGGGGAACCCCCCACCTGACCCAACCAGGTCTCCGTAATACCCACCAGGTCCGCACCCCACTCCTGCACGAGATCACAAATGAGGGGGGCTTTATTTACAACGGACCTGGCGTTGCACAACATCAACCGAAGGCCTGGGCCCTGAGGGTCTGAGCAACCCAGGGAACGAGAAGAGCATTGGGGGCTGGAGCGCGCGATCACTCGAAGATAGCGAGTGCGCACTCCCACAACACGATATGGCCCCCTGCTCCCACCATATCTGCCCCTCCCACCCACAGTACCGATGGAACAGCCCTCACCAGTATGAAGTCTAGCCCCTTCCCTGACCTCCAACCCCACACCCCCAAAGACGTAGCCCCCTGCCAGACCCGACCCCGGTGGGTTGCCCCCCAAACCCGCCCTGGTCGTATGCCAAACATCTTCCCACCCCTTAAAAGACGAATTTAAAAAGAGTATAATGAACTTTTAAAAACCCCAACGCCCTCGTGCCACCTCTCGGGATCCCAGGACCCGTCCTTGAGGTATTTCTTGGCAAGGCCGGTAGGCCACTTCCAGGAATGGGGGGCATTCCTTAAAGCGCATAAATCCATTCTTGTATAAAATTGCGTGACCATCTTCAGCCATAGGTAGGGACACGACAATCATGGACAGACGATGTTAAAACAGATCCAAACCACACCATTCCTCGGGGAACACCCCACAACCCAGGTGCCCCCTCACAGCACACCAGGTAGGATATAAGATGACAAACAACCACCGCCCTCTCACATGCTTCTGGGGTTCCTGTATTTTTTTTAAAAAAAAGTTTGCTTCCCATTGCTTTCTGTTGCAGACATTGCTTGAGTCAATGGTAGATGCAGCTGAAAACCTGTGTCCAAGTGCAATGAAGAAAGCACATATAAGGCAAGACTTGATTGAGGCATGTACTGAAAAAATTTCCATTCCTCGGACCTTTGTTAAAAATGTTCTCTTGGAGCAGTCTGGAGTGGATATCCTTAATAAAATTAGGTGAGCCAAACTACTTTCTAGATTCATCTATGGACTGAGTGTATAACTTAATTTGTTTAAAAAAACTACTTCTTCCTGGAACAATTACCTTAATATAACAATCCTAAACTTTAAAAACTGTTTCCGTCTTTACTTTCAGGCAAGAAAAAGCTTTTTTTCTGGTTCAGCTTATAATTTTATTTTTTAATTATAATTTTTTTAAAAAGTACTGAAGGTCGTGAGAGGTGTGATAGTGACGTGATGACAGCACAAGAAATGAACAAAAAATAAATAAATATTTCCACTACTCACTAAGAGTCAAACTGGATTCATGAGAGTTTAATTATAAACAACACTTGTTCCAATTATTAACAAGAGGTTGTTATAATTAATTCTGGGTAAATTGCATGTATTTGTACCATGTGGTCATAGTGTGGCATTTTGTTCATTTAAATACTACTACTAAAACAAATGGATAATTGTGTCTCCCCCACCCCCCAATTTAATAGTCTTGGAATCTCACCAAGAAAATGAAGTACTTCTGCTATTGCTGATGTAAATGCAAGTAATTCAGTTTAGGTTGTTTGCTCATTATATAGTAAAATAATATGCAATCATAAAATAATGAGTGATAATAATGAAGCAGTAAAACATTTTCCTGTACAAATAAATGACTATGAAAAAGAGGAATGAAATACATTTAGGATTTAATCCTTAATATATTTAGATTTTGTAAGCTGCCTAGCTTTTGTTAGAGTTGGCAGCTGTAATAAGTTTAATTCAATAAATGAATTTTTTAAAAATGTGAACACACCAGATTTATTAAAGTGGTTGTAGGGTATGTTTTATCATGTGCTATATCTTACATTCATTGATTACCCTTGTGTTTTAAAGCTTAATATCATTTGGTGAGAGTTAATGCAACATTCTTTTTCTCTTCTCTGAGATTGATAATTATTTTTGAAATTTCTGTATGTTATTTGAATATTCTTATATGCATGTTTAGAGAACCAAAGATATTTAGCCAATGCATACATAATATAACCTGTAATATAAATTTTCCACTGTAAATTCATATTTTGTATTCTCATTTTCCATTTTTGCATAGTGAAGTAAAGCTGACAGTTGCTTCGTTTCTCTCAGATCGAATAGTAGATGAAATCCTTGATGCTCTGTCTCATTGTCATCATAAACTGGTATGCATTTATACAATCTCATATATTTATGTTGATTTTACAGTTTAATTTGATTTTACAGTATGATTTGCTTGTTTCAGTGCATTCATCTGCTCTTTCAACAAGAATGCCTATATAGATCTTTCTATTTACACCGAATGAGATAGCTAGACTGAATGTGATAACATAGGAAGGTGAATCCTATGAAAAATTAGCTTATTTTGATGTCAAACTGAATGTTACTTTAATATTTCCTGAAAAATTTACTAGGTTATTGGTAAAAGCTAAACATAGTCAACTTTACATGTTGGATTTCAGAAAAACTGATCTTAATAAAAAATGCAAACTTGCTAACATAGAAGGCAAGTTAAGAAGAGCATATTTCTGGGTAGCTAATCTATTTATTTATTTATTTATTCATTCATTTATTCATTCATTTATTTATTTATTTATTGGTTCGATTTATATGCCGCCCTTCTTCGGAGACTCAGGGTGGCTTACAATGCGTTAAGCAATAGACTTCATACTTTTGTATATATCTGCTTAGTAGGGCTTTTGGGGGGCCCCCAAAGTGGTGTTCTTTTTTATACCAAGTCAGTTTATTGCCCCCACAAACCGGGTCCTCATTTTACCTACCTCGAAAGGATGGAAGTCAACCTTGAGCCTGGTGAGATTTGAACTTACAGTAATTGCAGGCAGCTGGTGTTAACTTAACAGCACTTTAGTCTGCTGCGCCACCAAGGCTCTCTAAATTTATGCTTTATTTAAAGCATAAATAAATAAAATGTACAATCATAGCACGGGATAAAATGTAATATTAATGTACATGAAAAAGATCTCAGAATCCTAATTGAATTGTAAGCAGTGCAAGAATTAACCATTGTAGTATATATAAAAATATGTTAGTACAATTTTAGGCTGAATTACTAGAAGAAGGGTTTCTAAATGCTAGGAAGTAATAGTTTTATACTTGTCATTTTGGATTACATACTTTAGAAAAGATGACTATATATTCAACATGCAGGTAATAAGGAGATCAGTTGTACAAAAAAAAATTATGAAGAAGTTGATGAATTACAAAAAAGTTTAAGTTTAGGATATAAACATTTTTAGGATATAAGTATAAGGATAGGTACCTGAACATCTGTAACATGGATCTGTTTTAAACTTGTTTCCAGAGAGCTGAGAAGATAGGATTGGATCTAATGGGTTTAAGTTACATGAGCCCTGGGTTCAAATGGGAAATGCTTCTTGTGAGAACAATATGACAGTGATGGTTTATGGCAATTTCTCTGCTTTGCTAGAGACCATTGAACAGCCCTGTTTTGCAAATAACTCTAATTCTGAATTCCAAAGCATCCAACAAGATGCTTTGGATTAATGGTTTTAAAGGCCATCTCATTTTTATAGCAGGTTAATTGTACCTCTAATTTGGCTTGTATTCGTTGGAAACTTTTATTTAGAAGTATTTATTATCGATATTTCTATTTTATAAAGAATGCTTTCACTATAACCTTTCTTCTAGGCTGATCATTTGACCAGGCGAGGTAAACCCTTGCCTCACCAGGAATCATTGGACATTGAGTTAGCAGAAGATAAATCTACTAAACGATCTATCATTACAGTTGAGGAGCTAACTGAACTGGAACGCTTTGAAGACCTAGATACATGTATGGTAAGACATCTATAATCTTTGACTAACTCTCTAAAACTTTCTAGCTCATTCAGACACCCACTTTTCATCACTGAAATATACAATAGCAATTATAAAAAACGATATAGATCAATAGACAATAACATTTTTTTCATATTTACTTTCCTAAATGTTTATGATACCTTTTATTTGGTCCATTACCAATTATACATCTGAATGTTGACATAATTAGTATTGATTGCCTCTATAAATCAGCCCATATTATTTTCAGTACATGTTGATTTAAGTGGACCTATGATTTTTTGTATGTTTATAAAAGTCACCACCCAAATATTAGTAATTTGTTATTAGAAATCCTTATAAATCCTAACCTTGATTATTTTTTTAATGTTCTTGCTCATAATACTAAATGAATTAAACTTTATGGATATTTTATCCTTGATAGTAATTCACAATAAAGAACATATGAACCTTAGATTTTGGGGCTCATTAGGGAACTTCCCCAAAAAATAATATTAAAAATAATTTTAATACAGTAGGGAGTGTTCATAAATATATGAGAAGAATAATGTTGTATTTATATTAAATATAAATTGAATTAAATTTATCTTTAATCCTGGTCCTGCCATTTTTTTATCCTGTATAAAACAGAACTGAAATAAAATAATCAAAAGAAGTAATTATGCAAATAGTGTATTATGCAAACTGTATGTACTGTGCTGCTGATGGGTTTTGTTGTCTATTACTAGTTGTTCTGTAAACAAAGGCATATCATTGTTGTTCTTTATGGCTTCTATATTCATAAATTAGAAGTGTATGTGTACACTAGTATATTAGATTTTCCACAAAAGAATTAAGTACCTTGTAAAAAATCCAGAACATAGGAAATGTTCCAGCAACCTGACTAAATGTGATTTTCTTCCTTCCTTTCTTCCTTCCTTCCTTTCTTCCTTTTGTTCTGTAGATTTTTATTTGACAATGAGTAAGTGTTAGTTTGAACACAAAGTGCTTGAAAAACTTCATATTAAATAGATTTTATTTCTATTTATCCTTTTTAGCCACTATTTTTTATTCTAGTAGGGAATGTTTTATTTCTGATGTAAACTTGAGTTCACCCTTTGTTTCAAGACATATGTATGAAAAGGAGAGCACAGCAATCGTTTGATAAAGCACCCTGCCAATCTTTTTGGTTAATAGTTATATATTGGGAAAATATCATAGGTACCTTCAATGCAAAATGACTCTTAGGGAGAAATAATCAATTATACAGTATGAATTCACTGAAAATTACCTGCCACACTAAGTCAGCCATTTCATAGGACGTTCTTATTTGCGATACTCTTGACCTTTTTCAGAGTACAGATGGTCCTCAATTTACAATGGTTCATTTAGTGGCCATTCAAATTTACAATGGCACTGGAAAAAATGACTCATGATTGTTTTTCACACTTATGACCTCTTGCAGCATCCCCTTGGTCACGTGATCAAAATTCAAACAGTTGGCCGTTGACTCATATTTATGACAGTTGCAGTATCCTGGGATCATGTGATCACCTTTTGCAACTTTCTGAAAAGCCAGATTCACTTAACTATGTTACTAATTTAATAGCTGTAGTGATTCACTTAACAACTGGGCAAGAAAGATTGTAACATGGGGCAAAATTCATTTAACATCTGTCTTGCTTAACAACAGAAATTTTGGGCTCAATTGTAGTCATATGTCAAGGACTATCTGTATAAGAGGCCCATACAAGAAAAGCATTGGACTGTAGAAATCCAATATCCTAATTATTTTTATTGGATCCATCTGATAATTTGAAACATTTCTTCAGAAAATGAAGAGGATGCTAGTATTTTACTTTCCAATATTCCAACATTTTTAATTTTAACATTTTTATTATTTAAAAGTGGTTTTTCAGTTATGCACCTCAGATTTAGAAACACTTGCAAAACAGCATTTGATTACTAACATTAGGAGAAATTCTCTGCACTGTTTCTAAAGCTAAAGTGGAATACTTTAATAGATCTAATGCCAAGGAAGCTTTGTTTTATAGCTTTATACATTGAATTTTTTTAAAAAATACATTGCTTTCTTCATAATTAGTGATATTCATGATTAGAATGGCCTCGGTTAAACTGATGTTATTGAGACCAAGCTAGTTTGTCTGGAAGCTTCATTCTACATACTATAAATCGGTTGTTTGTCATTCAATTTTGTATCAGAATTCCACAGTTCATTTACTTTGATTGCAACATTAAATCATATGAATAAAAGTATGACATTTTGTTCTTTCTTTTTGCTGTAAAAATGTATCTTTAGGCAAGATATATTATTTGAATGAACAAATAACATTTTATTTGAGGATATAAATGAAAATAACCAAATTCAGTCTGAGAAAAAAACTATATCTCAGTAATTAAGTGACTTACTAAGTCACTTTGACTCAGTCAGGTTTGAACATAGCAAAATTTCACTGCTCGTTCATTGTATGTTTCGAAGGCTAAACTGGAACTTCTTGATCTAATATCAAGCATGTGGGCCAAATTAATCCAATAATGTTAGACTAGCATGAAAAAGAAAAACTGTTTCATAATATCAGGTTACCACCGAAGAGGATTACCTTGCTTAACTTTCCCAGGAGTTTGTATAAGATATGCAGATTCTGTAAGAAGAGATTATCTTAAAAGTAGCAATAAGCCAAGTCATGTTGGGATTTATAGGTTAATACCATATTTCTGAAGAGCAATTAACCCATATTTTTGATGCCTTGTTTGTTTTTGTGTGAGGTTTTGTTTTGGTTAAAATAGGAATCACACATCAAATCTTAATGACACCATAATGCCAAAAGAAACAAAAGAATAAAACAGGTAAAAATTAAAAGATATAAAGAGCTAAAAAGAAAGACAGTTTGTACAATATTTTTAGAACCAAGGAGATTTACAATAGAAGTGGACTTATTTATTTATGTCCTGCCTTTATTTTTATTTTTTTTAATAAATAACTAAAGATGGTGAACATAGCTAATACTCCTTTCTCCTCTTATTTTCCTCACAACAATCCTGTTAGATGAGTTAGGTTGAGAGAGAGTGACTGGCCCAAAGTCACCCAACTGGCTTTCATACCTAAGACAGGACTAGAACTCTCAGGTTCCTGATTTCTAGCCAGGTACCTTAACCTACAGTATGTATGTTTCAAGAATGTTCATATTCTTTGTAAATAATTATTCTCATTACTGTATAGTACATTCTTGTCATTAAATTTTGAGTTCAGGGACTGATATAAGAATATTTCTTATAAGAATAAGAACTGAGTTTGAGGGACTGATATAAGAATATTTCTTATAAATTACATGTTTGCTTCTATCTATCTAAGGTTGTTTTATTTTAGACTTCTATTGACTCATTTTGAATGCTTACAATAAGAATTATCCTTATATTTATAGAATGAAATGAAATTTGCAAGCATTGCAATCCCATTAATGGGGTCATTTAGAAATTTTCAGAGAAACATTCGAGGTATTCAGTTCAAAATTATAGGTTTGATGGTTGTAGAAAGGATGTCTTGTCCCTCTTACATTTTTTTCTGACAAATGTTATACAAATAATTTGGCCCCTGTTTTTTTTAAAAAATATATTTTTTTTAATGAAGCAAATTTATGTATGGAAATTCTTCTCAGTGGAGACATGACAAAAAGAATAATTGATTTGTTCCTGCTTCTACCTTGCATTTCCCCCTCAATTTATATAAATATGATTTATATGATTGTAGACTAATTCCCAGGAAGGTTGAAAAATAATTTGGAGTTTCTTTATTTCCTGCTCAAGATCATTAAAAGTATGTGAAACTTGCATATTGCATTTTAGCAAAAGGCAGACTTGACCAGAATTTATCAGACAAGCACTCAGTGTCTGCTTTACTACAAAATCCTTTTACATTCCTGAATGTGTCTGAATGGGAGATAAAACATAGGTGAATAAAAACTACTGGAGTTGTGTGATTTGAGAGCCTTAGTAAAACCTTTGACCATTACCAGATTCTAATATTGTCAGCCACATGCATTCATCCCATTAAAAATTAAGATTTTCAAAATTTTGGAAAGAGCTGTGAAATTCTACGTGAAAAATCTTTATATTACCCTGCAAGTACTGTGAAATCCTATAGGAAAGATCTTCATTTAATCTTTCCACTTCTATTCACCTGTACAGTTCAATTGAGACATTCTTCAAAGAATTAATCTGGATGGAGATTTTTTTTTGCTTCACGCCTATATAGAGTACATCTGATGTAAAGCTATTGCTGTGTTTGTTTGCTTTTTCTTAACACAAAAAGTTTATCTCTCATTTTTGCATAGCTCTGCTTTTATATTTTTTATTTGCCAAGTTTCAGCACAGCTTGCCCCCTCCTTCTCTCCTCTAAAACTGATTCTGCTTTTTTGCTGTCCATTCATATTCTTTTATCTTTCTCTTTTGGCTGCATGGAGACTCTCTGCTGTACAAGTGTAAGTATTTTTTTTTTAAGTTCTGCTGTTTTTAGCCTACTTTCCTTTCTTGCTCCATTTGCTTTTCAGCTGTTTTACAAAACTCTTGGGAACGTATACTGTGCCATTACAGGGAGAAATAAGCAGCTATTTGGAACCAAGTTCAATTTTACAGGAAGTTTTAGCTAGCTTGATGTGTAGTGAATTTAAAACATATTTCACAAGGCAGAAGTCTACAACCAAGCAAAATATTCACATAAAACTGTTTAATATAGATTAAGTTTTATTGCTCTTCATATCCGTTTAATTAAATGAAGGTTTTAAAGAATCAAAATATTATTTCCTTTCACTGTATGGTCATGTACTTCCAGTTACATAGAATTATTTGTGCTTGGCATGCTATATTTGCTCTTTGGAAGAGAGGAAAGAAAAACCGATTGCATCTGACCAGAATGAAAATCCATTCAGCAACTTTGAAAGGCTCCTGGAACTGGGCACAAGAGGCAGCAGAAACAGAGGGTGTACTGTATTTAATTGTTTTGCAGTAACTTCAGCTCTAGTTATGCTAAGCAGTGGCATATAAGTTGTTCCCTAAAACCAAAACTGACACTCTGTATTTTAAAATATAAATTACAGTTCATTTATAAGAGTCCATTACAGAGAAATATTTATTTTGATAAATATAAGTAAATTATTTTATTTAGAAATACCGTAGAACATTACTTGGAAAAGGAAGAACTTGCTTCTTTTTTCACTGAAATAGCCATGATAGCTGAAAACGTTTGTTTTCAGTGTTTCTCAGTTTTGCATTTGTTCCTCATATATTGTTTTACTTTTTCTCTTTATAAAACTTTTTAATGGTAATTCACTTTTTAGTTTGATGTAGTAAGTATAAAGTAAGAAGTCATAACTGTTTGCATAATTAGATTTATTCAAAAATTCATTGAGACTGGCACTGCTCTTCAGAATATTATTTTATAAAATATGTGTGCATTTATTATATGACACATTTTATTAGAATCTGATTTATTTTAAAGCATAGCTTCGTTTTGAGTAGTATCCCAGAAAATGTTAATAAGATTGGTTTGTTTAAAAATGTGTGCTAATAAAATCCTTCAGCATTCTGACCTCAGATTTTCTATCCATAATACTATAGTTTCTTTTTTGCAATTTATGAAGACCTATATTTGTATATTTCTTGTACTCTTATTTGTTCTTCTTAGTGTCTATATCTACT
Organism: Arizona elegans; assembly: GCA_022577455.1. Taxonomy (NCBI): domain Eukaryota; kingdom Metazoa; phylum Chordata; class Lepidosauria; order Squamata; family Colubridae; genus Arizona; species Arizona elegans. The sequence goes on along the minus strand of JAKOOJ010000002.1, from coordinate 53,832,332 downwards.
GTGCATTGTCTTTAACCATTTCGCAGGGACAAAGTCTTCATGAAGGATATTCGTTTATGATTTAGTATTTTAATAATGATTAATATTAATTACTACTAAGTCCTATGAAAATATATTTCATAAATCTTTTGATCTTGATTGTGGATCAGATCTATATATTAAGACTCTTGTCATGACCTTTAACTGGATAAAAAGTGCCTCAAAAAACAACAATTTTTGAACCAGGGTACTTCAACTGAGCTAACTTGCATCATGTATCCAAGGTCCTCAATCATGGCTCCTGAAGAAATGAAATTTGGGGAAGTTGTGGCCACTTCTGTGCTTCTGGCTGCTGCTGGGCTGCTGCAGCAGGCACATAATCTCCATTTTCAATATTCTGTGACAGTTTCCCAGCCAATCTTGCAATCCAACTACCCATCCATCAGCATCTACTTGCCTGTCTGCTGGGAAAGGAAAGAAAGATTTCTGATGCGCCTCAATAATGAAGCTGGCAGAAAGTTGGAAGCCACTCGTGGTCCCACTGCTTTTTTGTTTGCTTATTCATTGCATTTCTCTATTTAAGTAAAGAAATACCTCTGAAATGATGACCCAATGTTGCACAGGTTGGCTAGTTCTACATAAATCTAATTCCTATATGGAAATTATGGCAAGCATACATATTAATTTAGAGAAAGAGAAAACATACAAGGACAGGCAGGTACTGGCCAGTCAAACAGACTTCATGGTAATAGCAAAGACCAAAATCTGTAATAATAAATGTAGCAGTGCCAAGTGATAGCAGCATTAAGAAGAAGGGTTATAAGAAGTAGGAGTATCAGGGCCTGAAGGAGGAAGTAGAAAAGATATAACGTATTTTTCGGAGTATAAGATGCTGTGGACTATAAGAGGCACCTACCTTTTTTGGGGAGGAAAACAAGAAAAAAAAATCTTCCTCTGCCTCCCAGCAGGTTGCCTCCTTGCAGCAAACAGCCCGTTTCAGTTTCAACTTCAGCACATCCTGATTAGCACAAGCAGCTGATCATCGGTTGGATCGGCCTCCTGAGGATCAGCTGTTTCAGGCTGCAGGGATTGCCATAGCCTATTGCCACCTCTGCATGCCCCATTTTCAGCTTCCATTTTTCACCCGTTCCGGGAGGCAGGATCAGAATGGGCGGAAAATGGGGTGGCAATAGGCAATGGCAATCCCTGCAGCCTGAAACAGCTGATCCTCAGGAGGCCGATCCAACCGACAATCAGCTGCTTATGCTAATCAGGCTGTGCTGAAACTGAAACTGAAACAGGCTAAAACGCACCCAAATTTTCACCCTCTTTTTTTTGGGGGGGAGTGTGTCTTATACTCCGAAAAATACGGTAAGTAAAAGCCAAAGTGGTCTCCCTGGTGGTAGGAGCACTCAGAGCTGTAACTCCTAAGCTGGGACAGTGGTTCCAATAGACCGCAGGAAACAACAACAGAGCTATCTGGAAGTGTGCAGTGAGGGAGGAAGGGAAGGAGAGAGAGAGAGAGATTCTGCAAATTTATTGTTTGGCACTCTTAAAACATTATATTGTTTTAAAGCTACAGGTAGTCCTCGACTTACAACAGTTCAATTAGTGACCATTCAAAGTTACAACAGCACTGAAAAAGTAACATACAACTGTTTTTCAGTTATGACCTTTGCAGCATCCCCATGATCATGTGATCAAAATTCAGATGGTTGGCAACTGGTTCATATTTATGAGTATTGCTGTGTCCCAAGATTCAGTGATCACCTTTTCTGACCATTTTGACAAAGTCAGTGGGGAAACCAGATTCATTTAACAACTGGGTTACTTACTTTATCAACTGCAATGATTCACTTAACAATTGTGGGGGGGGGGGTCGTAAAATGGGGCAAACATTTTAACGACTTGTGATCCAAATGCTATTTTGCTCCATCTTTCATAGCTGTTTTGAACATTGCAGTACTATACTTAATTTAACTATTACTACGTATTTCCCAAAAGGCAATTATGTTATTTTTCCATTTTATCTATAGATGACTCCCAAATCTAAAAGGAAGAGTATCCACAGTCGAATGTTAAGGCCTGTATCCAGAGCTTTTGGTAAGCTTATTTTTTTGGAGTGATGCTTTTTCTCAATGATTTATAAAACTGTCACTGTGAGCCAAACTGGGAAAATGAAAAACATCCACCAACAAGCCCATACTGTTATTAAAAAGACTACTTAGGCACATCAGAGCAGACTTGAGCTAGAGTTGAGTCATTACAAAAAAGCTATGACTGGAAAGAGAAATATAGCCCTAATATGTTTTAAACTTTTTCTTTAGAGATGGAGTTTGACCTCGATAAAGCATTAGAAGAAGTTCCTATTCATATAGAGGATCCACCATTCCATTCTGGGAGGTTTGACAAACGGACTTCTGGGCTCATTTCAGAACTACCTTCGGAGGAAGGAAAAAAGCTAGAGCATTTTACTAAACTTAGGCCTAAAAGGAATAAAAAACAACAGCCTACACAATCTGCCGTGAGTTAATCTGTTACTGAAGAAATTTTACTCCATACGTTTGTAGAGAATGTTCGTGTCTCAAACAAGTTGATAATCGCATAAAGCTTTGCTCAGACCCTTCATACAGAAATTGTGTGTCTGCAAACAATAGGCAGTTCTGTTTTTAACCACCATATCAACAGTAGCATAATTTAAAAATTCTAGCTTAAATACAGGAAGGGGAAAGTTGACTTGTATTCTTTTCTTTTTACTTTTAAAATTCATGGAAATTTATTGGTTTATTTCTTCATAGATCAGTTTGGAAGATGTCTGCATGAAAATGCTGATATATATTGTATATTGGCACTTTTGGCTCTTAATAAACAATTTTTTTTAATATTGTTGATCTTCATTCACATAATGTGATCATTCTTTTATTTTATAACTGCATAATGAAAGTGGTTGGTTAGAAAATCAAAGATTGGTTGTGTTATGGTTTATATAATTGGGGAATTGAACATTTGATTGGCCTATATACAAGTGTCCATCAAGCAAATTCCTGCACATCCTTAAGGTTGTACATTTTATCAGGTGAGTCCTGCAACCCTTCAAGAGGGAGAACAAAATGGAATGATGGGAAGAGTAGATGAAGGCGTTGATGAATTTTTCACCAAGAAAGTGACAAAAATGGATTCAAAGTAAGTTATCTATATATTCTTAATTTAAGTGCACATAGAAGTTGATGTTCATTATTAAAAAGAGCATTTCATGTATATTTGTTTTTATTTGTTTTAACTAGAAAATGATAGCAATTATTGCTAGTGGTAAAGTAATACAGATACTTCTTGTTTAGGAACTTAGTTGTTAAACAAAATGGTTGCAAAGTGAAACAGTGACTATAGTTACGATTTTACTTCAACTTCCTTTGCTTTACAGACCTGAAGGTCATAAATGTGAGGATTGGTTATAAAGTTATTTTTTATCACTTTTGTAAGTGTGAACAGCCGCTGTGTGAGGCAGTTGCTAAAGAAGGATTACTTGATGGCAGTTGATATAATTGCTAATCTTTAAAAATTAGTAATATTAGTTAAGATCAAATTTTAAAACCAATTTCTCTGTCCATAATTTTGGAATTTTTCAGTACTTCCTTCTGTAAACCATTTTTCTTCAATAATACTTCATTTTGGCTATGGTAGCCTACATAGTTATCAGTATCTGATAAGTATTTATTTTATTTTATTTTATTTTATTTTGAATTTGTATACCGCCCTTCTCCCTGAAGACTAGTAGTAGTAGAAGTAGCATCTGTTTGATTCAATAACATAATGTAATAAAGTTAAAGAGATTAATAATAATAATAATAATAATAATAATAATAATAATAATAATAATAATAATAATTTTATTTCTATACCGCCCCTCTCCCGAAGGACTCGGGGCAGTGTACAGCCTATTAAAACAAAAAATATACAGATATCAAAATTTAAAATCATTAAAAATATTACACAATTTCGGCCCAGATTAAAACCCCCAATTTAAATCTCCCAATTTAAAATAATTACATAGTTAGCCTTGCCTGGCGAAACAGTAGGGTCTTAAGGGCATAGCGAAACACACGGAGGTCGGACATCTTGTGTATTTCCGGGGGCAGTTTGTTCCAAAGGGCAGGAGCTCCCACAGAGAAGGCTGTCCCCTGGGTGTCACCAGCCTACATTGCTTGGCCAATGGCACCCTGAGGAGTCCTCTCTGTGTGAGCAGACTGGCCGGTGGGAGGCTATTGGTGGCAGAAGTCGGTCTCGCAAGTACCCAGGTCCTAAGCCATGGAGCACTTTAAAGGTGGTAACCAACACTTTGAATCACACCCGGAAGACCACTGGGAGCCAGTGCAGCTCGTGCAGGAGAGGTGTCACATGGGCGCAACGAGTCGCGCCCATAACCACCCGTGTGGCCGCATTCTGGACCAGTTGGAACCTCCGAGTGCTCTTCAAGGGGAGCCCCATGTAGAGAGCATTACAGTAGTCCAGTCGTGAGGTGACAAGGGCATGAGTGACCGTGCGCAAGGCGTCCCGATCCAAAAAGGGCCGCAACTGGCATACCAGGCGAACCCGATAAAAAGCCCCCCTAGCCACGGCCGTCATATGCTCTTCTAAAGACAGCCGTGCATCCAGGAGGACACCCAGATTGCGAGCCTTCTCTGTGGGGGGCAAAGATTCACCCCCAATAGTCAGCGATGGCACCAGCTGACTATACCGGGACTCTGGGAGCCACAGCCACTCAGTCTTGAAAGGGTTGAGCCTGAGCCTATTTCTCCCCATCCAGACCCGCACGGCCTCCAGGCAGCGGGACATCACATCAAGGGCATCATTGGAGTGGTCTGGGATGAAGATGTACACCTGGGTGTCATCAGCGTACTGATGGAACTTCACCCCAAAACCACGGATGATCTCACCCAGCGGCTTCACATAAATGTTGAACAGAAGGGCCAAGTGGACCGACCCTTGCAGCACTCCCCAAGTGAGGCGCCTTGAGGTCGACCTTTGCCCCCCTGCCAACACAAACTGCGAACGGTCAGAGAGGGAAGTGGAGAACCACCGCAACACGGTGCCTCCTATTCCTAACCCCCTCAACCGCTGAGCATGATACCATGGTCGATGGTATCAAAAGCCGCTGAAAGATCTAATAGGATTAGGAGGAGAGGAGCAACCCCTGTCCCGAGCCCTCCGGAGATCATCCACCAATGCGACCAATGCCGTTTCTGTGCTGTACCCCTGCCTGAAGTCTGACTGGTACGGGTCTAGATAGACAGCTTCATCCAGGTGCTGGGGAAGCTGTTGTGCCACCACAGTCACAACAACCTTCGCCACAAATCGAAGGTTGGAGACCGGATGGTAGTTTGCTAGTACAGCTGGGTCCAGGAAGGGCTTCTTGAGGAGGGGCCTCACCATCGCCTCTTTCAAGCTGGCGGGGAAGGCACCCTTTGATGCCTCCTTGATTGAAGGATAAGGAGTGAAATACTGAGAAACTGCAAGCTAAGAAATAAGAAATGTGCCAAACAGCACTGAACTAATGCAAATATTAGGGTGTATGAGGAGGAAGATGTTATTTGTTCAGCTGCATTCAGTGTATTCTTTTTGCCACTATGTATTGTCTTGTGACATGGCATTACATTCTTTTTTCTACGAAATTGAATATGATTTTGCTTGGTTGTATGATTTTCCTCATTAAATGTGAATTGTACATACATTTTACTCTCCTGATCATATAATTTGCATTTTTATTTATAATCTGTATGTATAGGGAATTGAATTCATGCAACATATGCAAGAAGTAACCTAAAGAATATAACAAATGAACTAAATTGTAGTTATTTCAGAGGCCACTTTATGTGTTTGACATTCACTTATAAAAAAAACTCAGTGGTGCTGAAAAAATAGGATGTCTTAGTAATTAAGCAAGTCTGAATAGCCATTAAATTGCAAGCAGATGGCAAAAATCAAGAAAGTTAAGTGCAGAATCAATGTGCTATATGGCAAATTGCTAGTGATACAAAAACCCTGCAGAATTATAAATTGTAAGTTGTTAATGTCATTTATGGTCTAATCAATTTTCTTCTAACTTGTTATTTTAAAAAAACTTTGAGGGCAAGACATGCTAAAAAGTCAATTACAAAATTAGATTTTAGCCAATAGTCATTGCATCCTAAATTTCTTTAAATACTTTAACATTGAAATTAAAAAAAACCATTCATACCAAGAACTAATGACAAAGAAATCTTAGGATTCATCCTCATCTCCCATTCACTGCACCACAAAGAAGACTCAGTAACATTTTAACAAGTGTGTCCTTTGCTCCAGAAGCAGACTAAAGTCATATTTAGCTCTCCCAGTGTGATGCTTTCTTTCTTCTCCCAACACAAAATTTACCATGTGGATAACCTAAAGCGGGGCTGTCAAACTCATATCGTCATGGCGACGTCACGTGATGTATTGGAAATTTTTTCCCCTTTGCTAAACTGGGCATGGGCGTGACCAGCACGTGATTTGGCCCGCAGGCTGGGAATTTGACAGCCCTTATCTAAAGTATCTCAATGACAATATTGTGATGATGTGGCCAAGGTTAGGAATTTGCCCAGCTCCAATTGACCATTTGCAATGGCTACAGGGATAGCCCTCTCTATTCAGTTGCTAGAGGATGGAACCTTCTGTTTCCTTGTTTGTTTGTTTTAATGAGTATATTGATAATCCAGTAGAATTTGCTGGGTGGGGTCATTGCTACTTTATTGCTGCTTTTAGGGTGTGGCTGTTTGGTTGATAGCTGGGAGGGCGAAGATGTTGGGGAAATTATAAAATAAGGAAAGTACATAAGCACAGATACACAAACATTAATATGGAAAGGTGGGAAGAAGAGGCTCTCTGCCTGACCAAATTGGCTTCATGGCAAATGGCAGTAGATAAAGACCACCTAAAATACCATAGGAAAATTATTTTATTGCCTGAGGTAAGGGTAATTTCAACAATTGTTTTATTCAGTTGGATTATTTCAAATTCATGCCCTAAAGCAGGGGTCGGCAACCTTAAACCCTCAAAGAGCCACAAAGGTCCTAACCGGAAGCCCCCCATTCAATTCTGGAGCCAACCGTAAGTCCGGTTCCCCCACCATAGAGTCTCCTCCTAGTGCGGTGTCCTTTTTCTTCTACCTGTCCTAACCAAAAGCCCTATCCATTGTGGAACCAACTGGAAAATCCACCCCTTGCCATAGAGTCTCCTCCTGGCACGCCATGCTTCCCCTCCCCCCCAAACCGGAAGCTCCTCTCAAAATTGTGGCACCAACCAGCGACAGGGATCCACAGCAGAGGGATGAAAGAACCACATGCTGCTCCAGAGCCGCGGGTTGCTGACCCCTGCCCTAAAGAATCTGACTGAATAAAGCCATTGGGTTGTGGCTGCAAACGCCCATCAGAACTCATTCGAATTAATCAGAATTTGTGAAGGAGAGATCTGCTTGTTAGTCCCAAAAGTCTGGATCAGCCATTTGGTAATTTTAGGCAGAATTGTAGCTTGTTTGCATTCTGCTGGTACATCAATACAAATAAGGTGGACAAAGAGAAATCAGAGTCACCCCAACGAGGGGCTGAAATCCAACATCATGAAAAAATTGCTTGAGTAAAGAGCAAAATGTGCATTGCAACCTGGAGAAAAGAAAACTGCCCTAGAAACCAGGGAAGGCAAACCCAATACATCTCTGACAAAACCAAAAATATCCCACAATTGTCAGATGAGTTTGTACAGCCTTCCTGAAAAATCACATTTCTTCATACAGGTTCTTTGCTAGTGGGGGCAGGAAAGAGAAAATGCCATGGCAAGGATATTACATTTATGAAGTTTTCTGAGAGTTGGCTTGATTTACAGAAGTTGGAATATCCAGAGCTGATCTAAATCAGGGGTTTCCAAAAACATACCAGCAAGAATAGGAAAGCCCATTTATTTTCCCTAGTTGCAAATTATTTGGCTATGGAATTCTCAACACCTTACAATTGTCCCCTTTTGTCACACACATGAGGCTGCTTTATTTCCAGCAAATTATGTACTATTCTTTTTTTAAAAAAAGCTTTGTGCTGAAGCCAGACAGAAGAGTGCTCTTTCCTTCTGCCAGCCCATAATATTGGTATTACTTAGGGCTCACAATTCATTTTCCGTTTGGATTTTTCTTTTAAAAATAGAGAGAAAGGAGAAGGTGGGGGACTTTGAGCTGCAATCTCTCAATCTTCCACATTGTACAGAAGATTTAAAGATCAATAAATAAATATTAAAAAAATACAGCATGAAATTTTTAAAAGCCCATTACTCTAAAAGATAAAGCAAGAGAACAACTTGTGGATCTTTTTTCCCACTGTTAGATGACCCTGGGTGAGGAGGATCAAGGAATCTGCAAATCCATAATGTGAAACTTTACTGAGTGCAATAAAATGTGGGCACCATAATTTATGGCCACTTATTTTACTAGCAATTGAAGGGCAGGAGAGAAGGACATTAAACAGCTGTCTGAACGAGTCTTTATGGTGGCTGTTTGATATGCTACAGCAGCATACCAATTATTAGTATATTTGTCTTGATGGGTAACTCTTTAAGCTAAATCATTTCAAAGAGAAAGAGTAAGGTAAAGTTCAAAATCTGCTCTAGGACTAAAGGTGTGAAGTATCTTCACGACTAAACCATATGTCTAGGTCATTTCTTTTGTCTGCTAAAAGGATTCCCCCCCCCCTTTTCTTAGCCAATAAATCTTCCAAGTCCAAAGATCAATAGTGTAACGGTCCTTGTCATCAGATATTGTACACTAGAAAAAGGGAGGGAGAGTGGGTAAAGTTGTATTTCTTACAATGATTTACTGGTAAAACAGTTCATCTTGCTTGAAGACTCTGAGTAAGAGCTGAGTGAAAGCAAAAAGCAGATGGTTGGTTGACATAGGGGATAGAGTAGTCCTGCTTCTCTGCCCCTCCATTTGATCTGCATGCTCTTGAAATAATTTCTCATTTCATCATACTTGTCAAAGTTTCTCCCAATCATACATTATCCCAGAATCATCAATATCCTGGAATCACAGTGAAAGGAAATGTTTCTAGTCAACAAAAAGCAGTTTCTAGGATCACATAGTTAATCCTGAATGTGGCTTATTTAATCAACCTGCAGGAGAAACTTAAGTGTTCTGACCTAGGCTTCCTGAATCAGTAAAACACATGAGTAGTCCCAAAAAACTGTTTGTTTGTTTGTTTTTTAAAGCTGTGAATTCTGTTCATTCACAGATGAGTCCCAAATAGTTGTAAAGAGTCCTTTGGGATAAGGCTGATAATCACCCACCTTTAGCTCCCTTGACACGCTGCTGGCGGACCACAACACTAAGATATGAAGTTAGTTTTTTGAATAATTAAAATTAATCTTGTTTAGGTTAACATAATGATATACTTCATTTAGTTAAAGCAGAAAAGCTTTCAGTCTGCTAAATGAGAGACGTGGAAGGGGAATTTAAGGATTCATGGTTGCTGAGGTTCATTCAGATAAAGTCTTTATTTGCTTACTTTTTTTTTTTTTTTTTTTTTTGGTATATTAGGAAGTCAAAAGGCTCAGACAGCAGTGATTCTGGTGAAGTAGCTGATGAAAAGAAAAAAAGAGATTCTCGGAAAAGTGGCTTTCTTAATTTAATCAAGCCTAGATCCAAATCTGAGCGTCCTTCAACTGTGTTAATGCCTGAAGAATCTTCGTCTCCCAAAGGTATTGTCAAAGGCCCAACCACGGATACTGCAAAGAAGGATTTGAAGTCAGCCGAACAAAATGGCACCGCTGAAAAAACTGAGGACTTAAAAACACCAGATTCAACAGAAGAGGTTCCTCTGGAGGATGCTTCAAAGCTTGAAAAGGGTGACGGCAAAGGCAGTCCTCAAGGAGGCCGTAGATATGGGGTGCAAGTGATGGGCAGTGGCCTTCTTGCAGAAATGAAAGCCAAGCAGGAACGGAGAGCAGCATCAGCACAGAAGGTTAGGGATATTTTCATTTTAATATGACTTTCTCTTGAGAAGATGATTCCTGTTGTAATGTTACTTACAATAGAGTGGTCAGCATTGAAGGTCATTGAGCCATTTTATATCACCGATTGAGTTTTTCTCCATCAAAGTCTGTGGTAGAATCTGCTTTAAATTCAAATCCATGTAGAAACAAAACCATAAGAATTTACTACTTGACACATAACCTAATGCAGTGTTATTGTGCTTACAGATAATGCTCCATAGACAAAAGATGGCAAGCGCTGAATGTTGTGTATGTGAAGGTTTGCTCTGAATTGGATATGTGAATTGGCATTAAGTGTTGCAGATAATGTGAATGTGAATTAACAATCCATCTGAGCAAATATATAGTGGAGATCTTGCTCCATCTAGTGTTTGATGAACTAAATACTAACCCCAGAAACAAATGGCATGCAAATGAGGCTATGTAGAATTGATTAATTAGCACATCAAAGGATTAAAATTAAGTACTGTCTACCAATAGAGAGTCAGCCTAATACATGTTATAAGCCAAGATAAATGTATATATACATATTCTACTTCGCAATATTTTATGTGAATGTTCTTCTTTTCAGCCCATACAGCTTTCAGCATAAACCATTTATGTTTTATTATCTTTATTTATTACTAGTTAGTATTATTGCATTTAGGATAGAATATTGTGGGGGCTGTTTCAGGCTAGAGCAGAGTTTTAAAGCAATATCTTATCAAATAATTTTGAACTAGGGATCCTATGATATATCACTATCTTATAAACCTAGGTGTGTCAGTACAGCAGTTAGATACTGTATAGTATACTGTTTAGAAGAGCTGCTAAGGCCATATAAAATTGTTCATACAGGAAATGATGATCTAAAGCAGACAAAAGATTTCATAAACCTTCATAGAGGCATTTTTATAATCAGCCTGCAACATACTTCAGTACAATCAAAACTCCTTAAAAGGGAGATTTTAAATAGCCTACCAAGAGCCTTGGTAGTACAGTGGTCTAAAGCACCCTGTTATTAAGAACAGCTGCCTGCAATTACTGCAGGCTCGAATCTCGCCAAGGCTCAAGGTTGACTCAGCCTTCCATCCTTTCTAAGGTAGGTAAATTGAGGACCCAGTTGTGAGGGCAATAAGCTGACTTTGTATAAATATACAAAAGAATGAAGGCTATTGCTTAGCGCATTGTAAGCTGCCCTGAGTCTCCGGAGAAGGACGGCATATAAATCATTTTTTTTTTAAAAAAAATATAATATTAGGATTATAATTTGATATTATCATGCAAAGAAGTATCTTACCAGGTTGGTGGTTTAGTTATTTTGGTAAAATTCATGAAGAAAAACAGCTGAACAAAAGTTTATCAGTACAAAGGGTACTTTCTCATAAAGAATATGCAGAAGTTTAGACATGCTGCTAGATTTGGATTAATATTTATGTTGCTTAGCCATATTTACCTCAAGGTAGCTTTAAATCAATCACTGCTAATAGCTCAATAGAAAGCAATAAATTTGTGGTAATATTTATGAAGCAAAACGTTAAGTGATTATTATTAAGTAAAACAATAGTCTTGCAAAAGACAGTTAAGAAATGTTTCTAAACAGTTCAGGAAAACAGCTTTGGAGTCCTTAGTGCTCTTTGAACTTGTTTGTTGTTTGGAAACATTATCTGTGATAAACAGAGATTAACACCAGACAAAAATCAGAGAGTAAACAATGCCCTAATCAAGGGACTCTCAAAGAGAAAGCCACACCCCCACCAAAATTCACTGGGCAAGCCAGTGTATATAAAGAAAGGAGCAACTCCACACTCACTAGCATTGATGATGTTACCTACTTGAGTAATGAAACATCTGCAAGAACTGCAACAACCAAGCTCAGAGCACCAAGAACTGCACAGTTCAAACCTGAGCTACGTTTATTCTCTTCTAATTGGAACAGACACATTTCTCCTGTAATCGGAAAGATAGTTGAATTGGCATCAGAACCATGAGGGTGTAGAGAGGAATCTCCCATCATTACTTTATCAGAAGATGGAAACAAGAAATAGATTTAAATGGAAAATAGGTTTATGGAGCATTTAAATGATCCTAATTTAAGACAATTGCTTCCAAGCTTTTAGACCATTTAATGTTACAAACAACAAAATAAAACCAGAAATAAACTAATTTAGCTTTAATATCAACATGATACATGGTGTATATCTGTATATAGTAGAGCTTCAGTGTATGTTCAGTGTATATATCAGCGTATCGTAGAGCTTCAGATAGCAATCTAAATATTCAGTCCCAACAGAAATTCCAAACCTACTTCAAATCATATGGAGCACTATTTACATCATTTTAATTTAATACAATTCTGTGTTTTGAGTCATATAATTCACAATTCTTGTTGAATTTGCAATCTGCAGTTTAGAAAGAAGACATACTAATTTTGATGTGTTTTGTTTGTTTGTTTGTTTTAAAGAAATTAGTGAATGATGTTAGAGATTCAGCAGATCTTTCACTGAATTCAGAACGACAGGATGGAGCTGGTGAGTTACTCCAGAGTATTCTGTATTCTTTTAGGCTAGTAAAATAAAAGTGCATTTACCTTTACATTTCCTATTGCTCTTATATTAAAACTTATTTAGTCATTATGAATGAATGTCAAGGCACAAAATGTGCAGGAGATTGCAGGCACACACATTATTAAATCTAAAACACAAGATCTGCATGATTGTAATTATACCATATCTCGTTTAAATCACTGTCTCCATTTGATGTGACCTAAATTTACGAAACCTGATGCGAAATTTAAGTCACATTTTGGCCACAGGTTATTGCCAGTGGATGATTTCCATTTCTAAAATACTTGCCTCTTTCCTCCCATGACCAACTCCTCAATAGATTGGGAAAGTGGTTTATACAATTTTTAGTACTCCATTTATCCATACTCACAAAGGTGAAAGCAAAAGAAAATATTAAATATTATTTCATTAATCTGACTTACTTAACATCTTAAAATAGCTATAATAAAGGAAACAGGTATTTCCATTATAGGTCTATTAAAATGTCCCAAAAATCTGTCTTAGATTTGTAGGTCATATTAGGATTCGCAAGACTATTTTCAGATAGGAAATATTTAACAGTATCCTGCAAACTGCATGCCAACTTTTTATCAAGTTCTTGACAAACTTTTCAATAGCATATAATACTGATTCTCTTCCAGGTACACAGAGTATATCTATATGATTATCCTGGTTTTTCTAAAAGATACATTCCTGTGTCCTCTTGAGTTGACCAAAGCCTTTCCAATGGCACCAAGCCAATTACCAAAAAAGTCATATAATGAAATATAGATCACTCACACTGTCAGCGTGCTTCTCATCCAACAATTATTATAAAAATAGGGAACTTATTGGATGCTTCATTATAATTGCTGGTCAAAGTAGCATTATTCTAACTGATGAGAACAAAGGGCAGTTCAGACAAAGTTAGTAACATTTACTTTTAGTTACAATTCGCCCTCCTCCATACCCTGTTTTTCTCTACTATTATGGAGGGTGGAAACTTTTTATATTAAAACTGACAATGCCCTTGACCTTCATCTTTGTTCGCTGGTTTGTTTCGTTTCAGTAATGAAACTTCATCAGTCTTCTCCAGAGAATCAGTTTGCTCTCAGTAAGGAAGATTCCGTCGCAGTCTCAGCAGAAAAAAATTCAAAAGCTGAACCAAAGATAGAAATTGGAGCCAGGACAAAAAGTTCTTCTAGCGCCCCTTCCAGTCCAAAACCTCCACTGCAGTCAATAAAGCCCACCCTAGCAGGACGGCCAACAGTTCCTCAGAAGCCACGGTCTGCCTCTCGGACAGGTGAGACTATTTTAACATTGCATCAATTTTAAAAGTGTATGGAAAGTTAATAATTAAAATCCTTGAGAGATACTTTTGGAAAGGGGCAACAGGGGCAGCATATTATTCAATTTTAACTAAGCTTTTTCATGCTGGAAACTGTGGTAAAGTTTCAGTGATAAAGTATAAAAGACTTAATGCTGATTTACTTTGTATGCTAATTAGGAATATATTTAGCACTATCTTTTAACTGTCCCCGAGATTCCAACATTGACCTTCTCTATTTCCCTTAATTGCCAATTATTAAAATATTGGCATGGGTTTTAAACCTTTTTTAAGCTTAATTTGAATTATTATAAGCTTTAAACAGTTGAAATCAAATTGCATGAATATGTTTCTGAGTGGAATGTAAGGTGCTAACTTCAAAGTCTAGAGCAGGGGTCTCCATCTTGGCAACTTTAAGACTTGTGGACTTCAACTCCCAGAATTCCTCAGCCAGTGCTGGCTGAGGAATTCTGGGAGTTGAAGTCCACAAGTCTTAAAGTTGCCAAGATTGGAGACCCCTGGCCTGGAGGGTTCAGAATTTAGATGCCCACGAGATTTTCTTTCCCAGGTATATTCTGCCCACCTAGTTCATACAAAGAAAAAGATTGCCTGTTGAAGATCCCCACTTACCAGGAGGTGTTATGAGAAGGGACCATGCCAGAAAAATCCTCTTGAGATTTTCTTCCTTTGGATCAGTTTAGTTCCAAGGATCCTTTCCCAAAGTAGGTCATTTCTACTCTTGTGGCTTTTTAAAGCTAAAGCCCAACTTTTTTAGTGTCTATAATCCCTGTCAAGGAGATCAGAAACCACTTCTTTAATATCTTCTTTTAAATTTTCCTTTTTTTTTTCCTTTGCCTGTTTGTCAACGTTTCTTTTTCACATTCTTATTACTTTTCTTTATTCTTCTTTAATTCAAAATCTGTACTAGATTCATGATTGCATCAATATTGCATTGCTGTTGCTCATATGTATACCATTTAGACTGGGGACAGTTTATACACTTTATAAAAAAAAGTTTATAAATTGTGTGTTCGTATAATTCAGTGTTCCAGATATTCATTAAATATAATGAAATTTCAGTTGCCACATCATGTATTTAAAAAGGGAAGCCTTAGGCATAGTGGATATAAATAGTTAACTGTCTACTTAATTGCTTCTATTATTTGCAAGAACATTCTTGGTTGTATTAGGCATCTCAAAAGATGTCACTTCCTAGTACACCTGGATCTGAGTTAATCAAAAATAGGATTGATCAGAGAAACACAGTAATTTTGCCTGAGATACTAAGAGGCAGCAAAATTGATCAAAGATGTCACCCCTGACATGAACAAAGGAGGATGACAGTTGGTCACTTGGTCAGAATTCAGACATATGGCAACTGGCTCATATTTATGACTATTGCATTGTCTTACGATAATGTGATCCGCTTTTGTGACCTTACGACAAGCAAAGTCAATGGAGAAGCCAGATTCATTTAACAACCATATTACTAACTTAACAACTGCAGCTATTCACTTAACAACTATGGCAAGAAAGGATGTAAAATGAGACAGAATTCACTTAACAACTGTTTTGCTTACTGACAGAAATTTTGGGCTCAATTGTGGTCATAAGTTGAGGACTACCTATATTTGTTGTACTATCGCAATGTTTAAGCAATACACCGAGTGTATGGAACACATTGATACTGTGCAGTTTTTAGCTGATTTATCTTTCTGATGTTTCTACAGATGATGCCCCAGAGTCTCAGTCCAGTCCAGGTTCCCCTAAAATTGCCCTACTTCCCCCTGTTTTGAAGAGAGTTCCTTCCGATAAAGAAAAAGATAGTCAAAGCAGCCCTCAGGCAGCTCTCAAATCTCTTTCACATGAAGGTAGGAATGTTACTTTACCTTCCTGGTATCCTTTTCTGCTATAATGTTTAACATCCACACTTACTGGAAAACAGACATTTGTTCTTACCCTGTTTTCCCCAAAATAAGACCTCTCCTGATAATAAGCCCAATTGGGCTTTTGAGCACATGGCAATAAGGCCAAGCACTTATTTCAGGGTTCAAAAATATATAAGACAGGGTCTTATTTTCAGGGAAACACAGTAGTTATTCATGTATTTGTGTACACCGATGGCACAAAGAAAAGTTATCTTTGCACATATCCTCCATCTAACTTCCTACCCCTTACTTCTCCCAACTTTCATGCTCAGTTTTATCATTTTACATGTTTCTCATTCACAAGAGCAAAACAGCAGTGAGATTACATCTTTGTATTTAACATACTTTAAAAAAAAAACAAGCTGGGAGTTGTAACAATTTAAAGTAGTAGCAGGAAGGGTTTAATTTAAAAATCATGCATTAAACCAATAAAACCAAATCTTTAGGCATAAAAGAACTTGTTGGAAAATAAAGGAAGGCAACCTACACAAAGTATCTTAAATAAAATCAGCACAATCCTCCTGGCTAAAGCAGGTACCTATCACTTCTTAAATAAATTTCTTGTGTTTTAAAACATGATCGGAGATCAGATCAGAGAGTATAAGTTGTAAAAATAATATCTAGGCTTCTTCATACAATATTGTTAGGAAGCCCCATTTTGCTGCTGCATCTTAGTGCTGCTCTCACTTGAATGGAATACAGACATTAATGAAAAACCATCATCTTTGGAAACATTGGCCATTGTCTTGCACAGTCAAATAAAATGTTCCAGCTCTGCTACCATAGGTATAACCAGAAAATCGAAACTATCATGTAAAACCTACCATCTTAACAACCTACAATAGAATGCTAAACATTCAAATTAGTTTCAGTCTGTTGTGCCATTGTATGAAAAGGATTACATTGAAAATACTTTTTTATGAAAACAAAACAAAAACCAAGTAAAGCATAAATTGGTATAACATAATGATAATACATCACAACATAATGTAATAGCAAGTGTGTGTGTGTGTGTGTGTGTGTGTGTGTGTGTGTATGTTTTTCTTCTAGCCAGGTTTTCCCTACGTAGCCAAGGTTTTTTTGTAGCTCCAGCTCAATAGAATCACATCTACTCGGTTCTGGGCTTTTTTCCTTTCTAGAGCAAGCTCTAACTGCTAGGTGGGAGACCTAAATAGATCCATTTCTAGCTCGTTAGCTGTCCTGGCTAGAAGAAAAACACACATAAACCCTACAAAGAAGTAAGAAAATTGATACTGTACCTTTACAGGGAGGATATGGGTGTGGCCTACTGATGACAGCTAACGAGCTAGAAATGGATCTATTTAGGTCTCCCACCTAGCAGTTAGAGCTTGCTAGGTGTTAGAAAGGAAAAAACCCCAGAACCGAGTAGATATATATATATATATATATGCATATATACTGTGTGTGTGTAGGATATCTGCATGTCCTCCAGGATAGTAATCTTGATGAATGGCAAAAACTGTTGGACGTGCTGATAATTTGAATGAACTTTATAATACTAATTGCTGTGCATTTTACTTCATCAGACAAACTTTAAAATTTGAGTCTTCAAGTTTTTGAAGAAGCATAATTTTTCACACTTTCTTTCTCCTCATGTCTCTTTAAACTTTCATTTGATTTTCAGTGAATAAGTTCTGATTTATTAATGAATAGAGCAGAGTTCTATTTTTGGTGGATGCTGAATGAAAAATAAGCAGATGTTTCTGCTTCCAAATATGGAAGAATTCCTTGTGTGATCTGTTGAAAAGTATCTCATTCATTAGAGTTTAAAGAACAAGAGCTGTTTCGTTTATTATATTATGGAAAGATTACTAATTCTTATATCATTTCTTTTTGTGTTTTTGAAGTAACAACTGGTAATAATTTGCTCTAAATGACAGTGATTGACTATCTTGGCTTATACTTACGCATCTCTTATACAAAATGTAATTAATTTTATTCTGTAAGTGGTAAAAGGGGGTTTCAGTTTTAGTCTATTTAACTTTATATAGGAATTGTATATGTATAGCTGTAGCAGCTTCATGTCAATTTATCTAATTCATAAGCTAATTGTGAGAAAGGCAGGGGTTTTTTTCTTGGATAATTTAAAACTTCCTGTGCCTTGTGCCAAATATGTCTTACTGCTATTTATTAAAATTCTTGGAATATATATTTATTTTAGTATTAAAAACTGAAGTTGGTTTTAAGAATTTATTTGTCATCTGATAACTTTTGCTTATCTGCACATTAGTACTTATGTCTCTCATAACCATGAGCATGCATGAGCCAAAATAGCTTTAACTTTATTTTGATCGATGGATTGTAATTCCATATACTGATTTAGCTAATACTATAGCATCTGAGTGCCATTGCCTAGTATTCTACAGATTTTTTCTCTCTTTTATGAACAACATACACAATGTGGGGCATGTCTTTAAGCTTCTTATTCATTAATTGTATTTTTATCCATTTTAAGACAAGTATTGTCTCTCAAAGTGGGTCACATCAATAAAGAAGAGAGACATGCTCAGGCTCGCAATCTGAAAATACAAGAGGAAATGGGAAGGAGTGAAGTAGTGCTTTGTGCCAGAAAGACATTTTAAACAATAGGGCTGGCATTTATATGCAATGCACATTTTTTTTTTATGTAAAGTATATGTCATCATCCTGCAGCTCCTGCTTGAAAGTAACCTGTGGCAATTTGAGATTGTTGTTGTCACTTGACCAGTGTAAAAGGGAAACATTTTAAGATCAGAATGTTTTTCTGGCAGAGAAGAGAAAAGCAAGGTACGGAGAGCTGTAAGCACATGTTCTGTCTCCTCTTACAAGCCAGAGTGTGCTGTTCTTCAGATCTCTAGTTCCAGAAAAGCTGGATATTCAAGATGATATTGTAGAAAAATTGAACTATGCTTTGGTTTTTGCAGGGATAATTTTTGGAGAAGATTTCAGCTTACTTAACAAAGCCTTCTGTCTCACAATACAGGTCCAAAGAAAAGTCCAGGACATCAGATTTCTGAATCCCAGGAACAGAAGCAGAGACCTTTAAGGAAAAATGGCCAGCAAGGAAGCAAGTCCAGTGACTCTGGAGAAGAGCCGGATAAAGACTTTATTTTTATTTAATTGGTTGGTTATGGGCTTAATGGTGCAGATTCTTTTGTGATAATGGAGTCCAACTATTACTGACTCTTTTTCCCATTAGCTTTTCCTTTCGATTTTTAAAAAAGAAGCTTCTCAAAGGTCAATATTTGCACTGGTAATCATATTTAAAAAGAATTTGGTTCTTTTTTTCTGACTATTTCCAGATCTTCACTATCATGCCTTTGCTAAAGCCAGCAATTATTCCATGTCTTCTACTTGAATTTTCTGAAGCAGCTACAAACACAATGCCTTGCATTAGAGCTTTGTGGTTGAAAAAACTCAAAGCAAATAGATTGGTCATTTTCTTATACTAACCCATTACTGTGCAGCAGGAAAAGTGTTGGACTGCTGAATGTAAATTTGTCAAACTTGCACGCAACATACTTTATAGATATATTCTTGCTGAATGCAATTGCACATTGTAATTATATCAACAGAGCACACTAATAAAAGAATTTGTATAAATAATATATATTAGATGCTTGGATATGATTTTTACATCCTCCTTTGGGAGACTTTATCCATATTTGTTGTAACTCTCTATTTAAGAACACAATCATTTGCATTTTGTGTACTGTTCAAAAGCACAAAAGTAGAAAAACAATTACTAACACTTTGCTATGCTTCCATATCCATAAGTAAATGTATGTTGATTGAAATGAAGGCAATGGATATTTTATCAATCTTGGTATTTTGTAGAGGTCACTTTGGGATCTGTCTGCATCCTCTCTACTTTTATCACGTACTTCAAAACGAATAGTAGTTCCTTGTCTGTAAAAGCAATTCTTTACTTTTTTCAATATTTTACATGCATTTGCTTACAATATGGGCAGAAGGAATTTTATTCATAATGTATATTTGTACCAATAAAATGATTTTACAAATGAAGTAGGAATTTCTATTTTTTTAAGATATGTCCTCATGTTGCCATTGCATTACAATAATGAGGCCACACCTGTTCGGTCTGGTATCTTTAGATATGTTGAACTTCACCTTCCATAATAGTCAACAAGGCCTTTAACTAGGAACTATAGAAGTCAAAGTCTAATGCATCTGGAGGGCACCAGATTAAGGAAGACATATTTTGAATGTTATTCTCCAGAGCGAAAGTATATCTTGATCAATTAATTTGTTTATTTAACTAATGCTTATAATTGGTGGTAACAGTTTGATAGTTAGGATGGAAGAAGAGTCCAATTGAATAGTTTCTCTTAAGGTTTTTGCCTGTCTTCATCCTCATTATGTCCATCCTGTTTTTCCTTTCCAGGATAAATAATGTAATACAAAGCGTGGAAAAGGGAGTAAGAAATAATAAACCATTGATTGCAAACCTATGATATATGTGTCAAGGTGGCATGTTATGATGTTTTATGTGACACACTAGCTTTCACCAACACCCAGTGCCAACTGCTGCTGTTTAGGGTGGCCTAGATGGGGGAAAATAGAACATTGTTTCTCTTGTTTGGGAGAAGGAGTGACATGTCAGCAAAATCAAGTTAGGCATTTTCCAAATTTTTGACGTATTGCGACGAAAGGATAGCAATCATTGTAGTAAGCCAAAAATATGAAAATCATGAGATAAGAAAAAGAAATCAGATATGTCAACACTATTCATTTAACCTCTCCATACCTTTTTTCACTGCAAACCATCCTTACTTCCACTATGCTTTTACATCATATTATTTCACATAATGTTTTTTTTTTCCCTTTAAATTTCTTGCATCTTTTTCAGGATGTGATTAACACTATTTAGTCATGACTTTCTCATTCTTCCCGTTCCTCTCAATACATCCTTCATGTGGTTCAATTTCCATTCATTTTCTGTATAACAAAACCCCTCCAAGTGCTTCTTTCAAAAGGGCCACTAAGTTTTCTATTCAATCCTCATTCAGTTATTATCCATTCTTTTTTTTATCATATCTAGTCTTGTTTACCACACATACTTCTTTGAGAATTCTTTGGAATTCTCACTGCATTCAGCTAATGACAAACATTGATTTAATGGACTCAGTTGAGAAAAGGATGAGCCGTTAAATCCAAATGTGTTTTTTTTTTAAATTTGATTTATATGCCGCCCTTCTCCAGAGACTCGGGGCGGCTTACAATGCGTTAAGCAACAGCCTTCACACTTTTGTATATTTATACAAAGTCAACTTATTGCCCCCACAAACTGGGTCCTCGTTTTACCTACCTTAGAAAGGATGGAAGGCTGAGTCAACCTTGAGCCTGGTGAGATTCGAACTTACAGTAATTGCAGACAGCTGGTGTTAATCACAATGCTTTTAGTCTGCTGAGCCACCAGGCCGTGCTGTTGACTGTGGGACCACAAAATCTATTCTCATATGTGAAAAAAATCAGCTTGGTAATTGGCTTTCTGATGTGTGGAATGTAGTGAATGGATATAGGTAACTTTAAAAAACCTCTTGGTTGTCGGAATGATTCTCTGGTCCATGAGTTGGATTATTGATGTTGTATTAGAAGACAAATATATCCATATTGGGTGTTCCATCTTGTGTGCACAAAATGTTTGCTGATGGATGAGTAGGAACACTGTAAAGAATGGAGAGATTTCATGTTTCCAATGTCATTTTCAGCATCTCATATTGGTAACTTATGAGATCTGGCACAAAATGACTGAAGAACCAATATTGTAAAACTTGAGTACATGGCTTCCATTGATTAGAATATATGTCTAGCGTTTGAGGTATAGTGTCTTTCAACACACTCAGAAAACATAAGCTTTCTATGATTGGCATTAATCTCTATGATACATAGACACAAAGTAATGGTAAGAGCCTCTTCTTGATGTTCTTTCATCCTGCAATCAATCTTTCATATTTAATTGAATGTTCTTGGAAAGAGAGCACCAAAAGAAACCAAATTTGTCAATATTATAAATTTGGAACAGTACTAGCACTCTTCGTGGATGAGTTTATTTAACATGTTTGGCTATATCTCATCCCTTGGTGCACTCAGTTTTACTGAGTGAGAAAGAAACATCTAATGCTCTCTTCATTCCTGATTCTCCCTGGAAGAGGACATTCGTTTTAATATTTCCAACTCTGGCATTCCAGTCTCCAGTTACAAGCAGCATATCTTGCTTGCATGTTCTGTCAATTTCTAATTGGACTTGATCGTAAAATTAATCAACCTCTTCTTTTGCATCAATGATTGAAACAAAAACTTGGATGGCTGTCATATTAAAAGTTTGTCCATGAAGTCTAATTGATATTATTTCATCACTAGTTGCACTGTAGCCTAGTACTGTTCTTGCTATACCCTTCCTTTCTATAAAAGCAATGCAGTTCCCTCTCTGTTTTTAATGTCCTGAGTAATAAACAGTGTGGTCTTCTGACTGAAAGTGTCCAGTGCCATTCCATCTCAATTCACTGATTCATAAAATTTCAATTTGTAGTCATTTCATTTCATCATTTCATCTTTAACAGTTTAACAATGCTGAGCTTTCCAGTGTTCATGAGTCTCATGTTCCGTGTGCCAGCATAATTTTGGATTTCCTTTTTCCCTATAGCAACATCAGAATCTAGATGTCCTGAAGGTCTCTCATCCAGCACTACATTTTCAATAGTTTAATATTTTCTGTCTTTATGGTAAAAAAAATGATTTACCTTTACATTCCCCTGCATAGTATTAATTTATGTTCTTGCCATTGTCAATAAAGTAATATCCACCTCCAGCATTTTCCTGTATTGCGATTGGCCAGTCTAGTGCCTGATAGTTTAGCTAGGCAGCTGGAATGACCTTCACATCTTGGATGACCCTGCTAAGAATATATACTCCTGATGTTCTTTGCTCAACCCTCCCAGGACCACCACCTTCCACCATGATGAGACAGCACAGCAGGATTTGTGTGGGACAGAATAAGTAGACAGGATGGAATCCAGCCACTCAATCCCAAATTATATCTAAAAAATACATCCAACAAGGAGCTCCATTCATCATAAACCAAAGGAAAATAGCCAGGACTTCAAGAGCATATAGAATGCCTACAAAGTGGGAGTCACACATATCTCATAATATATTGTTCATGCAGTTGGCTTCATGATATAATAGTTTACACAGCTAGATATTGATAATATCCAGTATTACATGAGGCAACTAAGTTATGATGGTTTTAGCTTGATCAGTTAGACCACGGGTGTCAAACGCACCGCACCACATTGCTGTCATGTGATGTAGCGTGAAATTTTTTCCCTTCGCAGAGCTGGGGTGTGGCCTGCATGTGACATATCTGGCTCACGGGTTGTCAGTTTAACAATCCTGAGCTAGAGAGTGAAGAAATGTATTCTTACAAATATAAGGAGAAAAAATACCAATATTTCTTTAAATGAAAAACTGCTGCTTTTATTGTATGTTTAAGTAAAGGAGAAAAAAGCTATGCTTAATCCATTCTTTCTCAATATTGCCCTTTTATATCCCTTCTCTACATTATCTCTGGATACCTCCCCCTATCATCTCAATTTTTGAAGTTTCAAGGAAAACTGCTAGAGCTCTTTCACACCAGGTTTTTGCATCAATTGCAGAGCAACTGTGGGCTAGTTCCATTGCCCATAAATTGGACAGTGGAATTAACTGATTAACTCTCAGCTCTCCTGTGGTGCAAAAGAAATAATTGGAAATAATTTTGGCCAAATTAATACTAAAGATTTGGAGCAAATAGTTTCCAAGGGGAGAGCTCCACTGCCTCGGCAGTTGCCTTCTCCAGTTAATAAGCCACCCTAGCATCCCAATATCCGTGCACTAGTTTTTTAAAACCATTTTGAAACTCACTTCCATAGAAACAATCTAATAGAGAATTGCCCAGCATGAACTAAAGGTGAGGATGGAGAGAACATCATGTCTCAATTCAGTTTTTGTTGTTGGTTATATAGACGGAGCATTGACCACTTTGAAAATTATTCTGAGACCTTTGGGCTGAAAACAGTGGCTTTTAAGAAGTTTCAATGCTTTCTTCTCACTCACTGTTTTAACAAAGAGAAAATAAGAGCTCCAAAAAAAAGAGAGCAAACCTGATGAATGCAACATGGTACTTCAGTGCCCGCTGCTCATACAAGTGAAGATGCATGCACATGCACTTGCCAGTCGTTTCCATGTCCCAGTTGCAAACTTCTCATGGCCCACAGGTTGGGAACCCCTGTTCTAACACATCTGGAGAGCACATCAAATTCTAACTTTTAAGAAGCTTGAAATAATTCAGGAACAGACAGATGAACTCTGCGTTGTTTTATGTGCATCCTAGGACATTAAGTGGGTTCAAGAGAATTTGAAATTAAGCATTGGGAATCTTTAATGTTATTTAGAGGTTCTATTAGCTTGGGAAAATCATCAATCATATCTGATAAGGAAAACAAACTGACCCTTCATCTTCTGACATATTATTCTTTTAGTAAGATTAGGTGAACATGAAAAAACAGAGAAGGGTAATAGCTATCTTAGAATTGTTTTAATTAGATTGACCTTGCCCAGGAAGGAGAAGGAAGGAGCTGCTCTCTAAGAAAATCCAATTTGCTTCGGCTGAACAGCATTAAGATTCTCTAATTTCTTCTTACTGACACAGTGAAACTAAAAAGAATGAAGTCAGTATATTTTCTCTTCTTCCAACAGTTTGATTTTCCAAAACTTTGTGATGGAGGACTCCTTTTGCAACATTGATTAGAGAAACATTTGGAAAGAGATAACTGTATATATTGCTTGACTTCGTTCCCAGTTAGATGCCGGTGTGGTTGCTGGTCCAGTGGAAGCTCCTGGGGCAGGTTCTCACCCTGTTATCTGGGAAAAGTTTCACCCTGTTGCTCCCGAGGAAGTGGACACGAAGATCCTAGGGACTATGTGCACAAACATCTGTCCCTCCTGACTTCTGAAAGCTTCCCAGGAAGTGACAATCATGTTGGCCACATGACCACGGAAGCATCTTTGGATAACATGGGCTCTCTTGGCTAAGAAACAGAGATGATCACCAAACCCTAGAATTAGAAATGACTGGACATTGATCAGTATTCATAGTATAAGGGAGATTCCTATATTTAGTTACTGTACTTTGGCATTCACATGGTTAATAATTAAAAATTCCTTGCTTGGTTTCCACCATTGGATTGATATAAAAGTAGTTCTCAATGAACAACCACTCACTCAATGACGGTTCAAAGTTACAATAGTCCTGAAAAAGTCGTACTTCCAACCAGTCCTCAAAATTCTGGGCTTCACAGCACACCTGTGATCACGTGATCATGAGTCAGGTATTTGGCAATCAGTTCACATGACAATTGCAGCATCCCATAGTCACCTTACCACCATTTGTGACTTTCCCTGCTGCCTTCCCCCAACAGAGTCAATGGGGAAACTGACAGTGAAGGTCATAGATTGCTCTTGCAGCTTTTTCTCCCAAGTATTTCAAGGATCTTGTACTCCATTGCACGTACAGACAGGTTTGCAGCATCCCTCACCACCTAGCCACACTTGCATCAGACCGATAGCACTCTCAAACACACACACCTGCCCTCTGCAGCCATCCCCTGCCACCTGACTATGCACCTTCCAACACACCTGCCTACATTTCACAGAACTCTCCTACCTCCTGGTCATGTTTGCAGACACTCAGCAACACCAATCTATTCACCATCCTGCTTGCAAGTCACGTAAGCAAAGACTTGTCCTGATGGGACTTGCAATTTCCTGCCAGCTTCCCCATTGATTTTGCTTGTTGAAACCAGCAGGAAGTTGCAAGTTTTGGTCACGTGAGGTCCTCGCTTAATGACCCAGAAATCTCATTTAATGATGGCAATGGGGACTGCCAGGATCGCTGTCCTGTGATGTCACACTTTACAATCAAATTACTTAGCAATGGAAGTTCTAGCCCCAATTACCATCATTAAATGAGGCCTAGCTATAGAAGAAAAAGTGGTAGACAAATGTTTTGCTCCAAATGTTGAGCATTTGAAACCTGTGGAGGATGGTGCTTGCTCTCAGTTGCAAAGATGCTTTATTCTTCATTGATAAGTTTCATATCTCTGCCACAGTCTCTTTCGGATTGTTGGGAATGCCTATCTATCTAGATTCAATGAGGAAAAGGAAAGAGCCCGAACCTTCTTCGTAAGCCAGATGCATATTTCCCTGCATATTCAGCTTCAGATTATTAATCATGCTGAGAGTAGAAGCTCTGTTTCTAAAATAAGAAGAAAGAGATATTGAGCAGCCTGATCTACAGCACTTTTCAGGATTAGAGAAAGGAGCCTGTTAATCACCCAAACAAAAGTATCGAAGCTTCTTATACTACTGGAGAACAATGGCAGCTGTGATTCTGCTCAAGTTACATCCTTTATGAAGTGTGTGTTTGGAATGATTGTGTTAATAAGTAACTCCATTTGGGTAGGATAGAGTACAAATGCCGGAGGCTATATACTGTATTTGACCTGTTTTTGTAAAAGAACTTCAAGGGTTATTGTAAATTTACAAGGTAGCTTCTCCCTGCGTGTTAGAATGGAGTCTTCAGAGTTCCCAATCAGCTGGGAACAACCTCTGTTATATCTAGTGCTCCTACAGGGCTAGGTTGAGAGGGGCCATTTACGATGCAACACTAGAGTACAACAAGAATCACATGACCGCTTTGAAGCCCATGTTGTGAGTTACAGGGGCAGTAATAGACCTTTGATCATTCTGAGAAATGGTCCTCGGCATAAGTGCTTTGGAGAATTGGATTTGCAATCCTGCTATTGTTGAACTAAATTGTGCCCCTCTGAGTAATGCATAGCAACCTTCACCAAGTGCAAAGAAAAGTATTTATTAAGTAACAGGATAGATAAAGACTATTTTCTTAGAGCAACGTTTTATTGGCTGCAGTACAGGTTTGCAGGCCTCCCTGTTCTTCAAACCGCAGCTGTTAAGAACAAATATTGTAAATGAGAATAGCCCTTATTAAAATGTCAAGGTTTGAAGTGTATATGGAAAGAATCATCTAATTTTTCTTTTTTTTTTTCCACTTGTGTCCTTGGATGAAATGCAGCATGCCAACCTGGTCAAGCTATCAGATTGCCTTTGAACTAGTTCCCCATAAGGAATATTTAGTTCAGCATTCAAGGACAGTTGAATTATCTGGATATAAAATATCCAATTGTATATTGTTGAGCTTTCTTTTTTCCATGTATGAACAGCCAAACAAATGATACATAATTTCTTTCTGTAGCAGTGCCTGAATTCTGGAACTGAAGAATGAAAGACAATGAGAGGTTGAGAGAATCAGACCAGGAAGGAAAAATGGAGGGAGGTCTATGGAGCATGTAGCGATGTGAGTCATGTGTCTGTGAATAGATGAGATTCTGGACCAGTCTAAAGAACAGTTGATATTGCTGTCATCTTTTAATATTAAAAATGAATTAACTCTATTTGATGTTCATTAGAGCTTTTGATTCATGCCTCCAAATGTTAATTCATTCTGAGAAAAGTCCTTCCTACAGTTGTGTATCATGTATTCCAGCTCCGGTAGTTGTGGCTCAGAAGTTACCATTTCCTCATGTCCAAATAGTAAAATTGTAGCTGAAGTGAACTTAGAAGCAAAGAATCCCAGGCATTCAGCTCTCTTTCTCACTTTTTAAAAAATAGTTTTTAAGACCAGGAATTGGTAGTGCTAAGGACATGGTTTCCAGAGAATATCCTGCACCAAGAATATATGAACTAGAGCAGTGGTGGGATTCGGCCAGTCCGCACGACTTCAGAAGAACCAGTTGTTAACCGGTTGTTAAATTATTTGAATCCCACCACTGAACTAGAGTAAATATAGTTTGCAAGATCATTTGAACCCATACCAACTAAGCAAGGTTACTGGGGCTCTTCAGGAAATAAAAATGGCTGCAATTCCTCAGTGTTTTTCTGCCTGAAGTATTTCTTTCTTCACCTATTAAAACACTTGTCAGTAGGATTTGCAATCAACAATATAATAATGAAAATATTAGGATCTAAGGGCTATAGTTGCATCTAATTGCAAATGGTCTCAATCCAGATACTATTTGGGGGGCATTGCCTGTTATAATAATAATCACTTAAGCATTTCCTGTTAGCTTAGAAAAGGGATGTCACTACTGAAACATAGCATAAGACAATTTGTGTAGCCAAATTATTTTTTTCCTTTTTAACTTTAAGAAATTACCGACACTTCCTGAGGAATACATTCGAATAGTTTAATGTTGTATATATTAAATGTAATCAGATGAAATGAAATTATTTGATTAGCATTAGGACTCTAAAAGGCATACATATCTTCTACAAATACAGTCCTCATAAATTAAGAGGAAGAAATAAAGCAATAAACGAGATATGGGGGTAAAAATATTGGCCATCTTGGAATAAAGTGATAAGGGTCAGCCTGTCAAGATTGGCAGTGTGGTCCTTTATATGTCTTTCAGTTGAAAGAGGCTTGTTTTCCCACACAGCAGTCTTCTCCAACGATGTGCCCATTAAGATGTACTAAGTGTAGCTCTGGCTTTATTCTGGCTTTTGAAGATCATCCTGAATCTTGATACAGTTATTCAGGGTATTTGCTATCCTCCTTATCTTGGTGTCATCTATGAAGTTGATAATCATGTTTGATTAGCATGATAACCTCGTGCATATTTTGGTGTACACAGGAACAATGATGGCTGTAGAATGGAGTTCTGTAATACTCCACTTGACATCTCATTCTAGCTTGACATGGACCACTGACTAATTCTAACAGAGTAGAGTTATTATTGTAAGCCATCAAATTCTTAGGCAAAAATACAGTATATTTTATTACAGTATGATATAATAATGCCCTTTGTTAGAAGTTATGGATTTTGGCTAAAGGCAAAGAGGCTATAAAATTTCTTCTCAATGTAGCTTATTGTATTTAATCTTTATCAAGATTCACAGCCTTCTCCTGGAGTGATATAGTAGGAATCAGTCTGTAGAGCTATGCATAAAACAGAACAGATATATGAGCCACAATGAAACTGGAACAGCTGAAAAGATTTTAATATTCCTGCTTAAATGCTAATTATATGGAGAAAAAGAAAAAGACAGACGGTCTTAAACTTGGATATATTGTTGCTTACTAGTATCCATTAGAGGCATAAGGAAGCCAAATGTATTCAGAGCCAGAATTGGCTGTTTTGTCATCAGCATTTGCCATTCAATGACATTTGAATGCTTTCCTCTGATAACAAACCGAGCAAAAATATTATCTTATGGATAGATATTGAGCTTCCTCATCCAGAATAAGACAAATTCAGCAGTTCTAAAACTATCAAAAACTAAGGCCAACTCATTCCCAGTCCTCCCTTCTTTTCATCTTTATTTATTTCCTTTCACATCCCCCACTGAACCTATTCTTCTACTTAGAAAATTAGGAGGGGGTAATAAAAGGGTTTGCTTAAGCCTATTCATTAGATATGGAGGCAATTCTTGCTTTAAATATCACATTTAACATTTCATAAGCCTTTATCCAGAGCATAATAATTATTCTCGTCCATTTGGGAGCTCATAGTGTTAATTAATGCTTCAGTGTTAACGGTTATGCCTTTCATTTTAATGGTCTTACATAATCCCAAATGTGTAAGCTCATACAAATGTTGATAGATTGTATTGATTTAAGATTAGCTTCATTGTATTCTGATGTAATTGTAGATATGAACATAGCAATGTAGATGTAATGTTACCGTATTACCCTGAAAATAAGACCCTGTCTTATAGTTTTTGAACCCTGAAATAAGCACTTGGCCTTATTGCCATGCGCTCAAAAGCCCGATTGGGCTTATTATCAGGGGATGTCTTATTTTGGTATATCCAAAAGCATGCAAAGGAAAGGGGGGTGGAAAATAGACCTCTACATAGATTAGAAACTTCTAAACTTGATCAAGAAGTTCAATCCTCTAAATTGGGAATGTGAGTATCTCAATTTCTGATATATAGTGTCTTTCTTTATTCTCAACTGATCACATTTTTTAAAATACTTAATAGAACATTTTATAGATGAGAAGGACAGATGTAGACCTCTGCAAAGTATTTAAGAAAAAGCTATATTCTCTCTTATTGTTTAACTTTATGCATGTCTAGTAGTCTGATAAGACTATCACTCATTTAGTAATAGTCTTTTCTCAGAAGAATGGGCAAAATGTCTCCTTTTCCCATAATTTATATCCAATTGCAGGAAGGGTTCATTTTACTTAGCAGTTATTCCTGCAATTAAACAAGTCAAGCACCCAATATGGGATTAGATTCAGACATAATCAGAAATAATCATACTTAAATTAATCAGACCTTTAATATTTTTATAAATAACTCAAGGTGATGAACATACATAATACGTCTTCCGCCTCCTATTTTTCCCACAACAACCCTGTGAGATGGGTTGGTCTGAAAAAGAGTTAGCCCAGTGGTGGGTTCCTCCCAGTTTAGCCCAGTTCTGCCGAGCCGATAGCGGTGATGATATGACATCACCGAACCAGTTCTGGGGGGCCCTGCCCCCCCGCGTTATTCTTACCTTTTATTTGGCCCCACCCCCAATCTATTGTTGCCTCCTGAGTCCCATCTGATGGCTAGAGGGAAAAAAAACTGTTTAAACTCTCGCCATGGGGCTTCAAAGGGCCCCCCTACAGCTGATCAGTGTTAAAAGAAAACAAATGAGTAGACTGGTGCCTGCAAAAATAAATGGGTAGACCAGTGCCTGCAAAAATACATGAGTAGATCAGTGCCTGCAAAAATAAATGGGTAGACCAGTGTCTGCAAAAATACATGAGTAGATCAGTGCCTGCAAAAATAAATGGGTAGACCAGTGCCGATGAGTAGATCGGTACAGCTCTGCAAGCAGTTAAAAGCCTGGTAGACCAGTACCTCTGCTAAATCCTAAATAATTGTCATATGACCATCAAAGCCATGCCCACAAAATAAGCCATGCCCACAGAACCGGTAGTAAAAAAATTTAGAACCCACCCCTGAACTAGCCCAAAATCATCCAGTTCACTTTCATGCCTAAATTGAGACTAGAAGTCACAGACTTCTGGGTCCTAGATGTGCACCTTATCACAACTAGACCAAATTGGCTCTCTGTGCCTGTTGATTCATTGGTTTCGAGAATACTGATGCCTTCCCTGAACCCAGAGTTTTAAATATGATTATATAGCTTTTGTCAGAAAGCTGATGACAAATAATAAAACTAATAATGGCACCATAGTTCATCATTCTCTTGCTTGGCATAGGAATAGCTCCAGAATTTAATATCTGTATTATAGCTAACTTAAGTTCTACTTTTTCAAGAAATTCATATCTAGCTCAGATCAGTTTCCATGCATTACAGGACCCAAAATTCTTTTCAAGTTAATCATTTACTCTACCAAAAAAAAAAAAAGAAAGAAAAAAGAAAAAAAAAAGATGTTGATTGCTGCGAAGCCAGCCAAACTATTTCTCTCATCCCATTTTTAAAAATTTATTCCTAACCCACTCTTCTCCAGAGGTGTCAGATAGTAATTTAACTATTCCTAATAGCATGGGAGTTGACAATCAATATATCTGTAGAACACTAGGTTGGGGAAGGCCATGTTAGATAAACCAAAACTGACACTCCAATTGCAAATCAAGCTGTCACTCATATATGGAATAAATGAACAAGCAGCTGAACAAACATAGACATTTTGTGTACATTTGTTTTTCCGGAGTTTCTTTTAGAAATCTTTTGCATTGCTGCCTCAGCTCTTATGCAATCAATTCAAGACTTTGCAAGGGATTTTCATTATAAAAAAAATTAATATTGTAAGCCGAATGGGAAATTGGATGAAGTAGAAATAAGAGTATTTTTCTAGATATGAAATCACTAGTATAAGTAGTCAAAGACTGAGCCTTACTTTCTGTGGTTTCTTACTTCTTCCCATCATATTATGTTGTTTTATATGGAGGAGTGTAAATGAAAGTTCTCAGAAAGTAATGATTAAGGGCTAGCCATATGCAGCTAATTGCAGGATCTGATAAAAAAACAACAAAATAGCTGATACATTTTTTTTTACAAAACTGGAAGGTAATGGATAGTGCTAATAATTACCATCTTGCTCAACTGCAGCCTCAAAAACACCCAACACTAGCTTTCTGTCATGCCTTGGGTGTAATTACATAGCCAAAGTTATTGGTATCTGATAAGAAACCATTTAAAAACCCTAATTTAACATTCTACAAATAGACTGCTTCTATCAGATGCAGTGGAGCCTTCAGACCCATTTTGAGTGCTGAAAATACTGTTGATTAATTAACAATGAATAATAAAAAATATTTCCTTTTCATATCCCTCAACAGTGCTAAGTGTGTAGGAAATCTTTTTGAAAACCCTGGTGATGTTTTAAAATGTCTCTGGCGGAATAACTCTAAGAACCACATAAGATTGATTCGCCTGTAATTATTAGGGTTAAAAAGTTATCCCACAGATGCACCCTGGCTTGTGAATAAATAATGACAGGTTATTCATAGTCATTTCTTAACTTCTTGATCTATAGTTAGAGTGCTTCCCCCATTCACTAGAAGTCACTTTATGTTGTTGTGGTGGTGTTGTTTTTAATTAAAAACCAATGCCAACTTTGTCAATTTTTGCAAAGGTCAAGTACATTTCCCAATACAATATGTTTCCTCCGTAGCCCCCGGTGGAGATCTTACATTGTTTGCTCCTCCGAAGCCGTCGCAAGTAAGGCGAGGACAACTTAATTTAAAGCACCGTTTCGGTTCCCTTGCTTTCTGTTAGGAGTGGAGTTGTCTGTCACCCACGACCAATTAATCACTTTGGAAACAACGATCCGCGCAGTTTCTTTGCTTTGCTTTCCCCTCCTATTCGAGGTCGCTCTGACAGCCTCTCGAAGCAGCAGGTGGGAACTTGGGAGCGCTGGGCGGCTCCACTGTCGCTTTCCTTTGCCAGACGCCGCCGCGGGTCGGTTCAAAGGCCGGCACCCCAAACTCTGGCCGTCCTAAGCACCATGGACAGCGATCTCCTGCCCCGCTTGGACGCTGCAAGTTTCCGGAGCCTGTGGCAACGCTTCGACGCTAACGGTGAGTGAGAGGCGGAGGAGACTGGGGGTGGTGGGGGGGGGGCGCTGAGGGTTCCTCGGGGCAAAACCTTAATTTGGGATAAGTCTGCTTCGCTCTTCTCTCGACTTCCCCGAACGGGCCCTTTGTTTGATTGAGATTCCCTGCTCTTCGGGATTTTTCCCCTTGTCCTGAACTTTTATCTGTAACCGACTTGCTTCACTTTCCAATCCAAGATGTCCTGTCAAGCTGCGAACCTTTTTGTCACTGCTTGAGACGATTAATCAATGGATGTCCAGCTAGTTTGTTTACTCCTGAATAGTTTTTAATGACTCATTACTCCCAGGGACAGTCCTCCCCTCCTCCCTGTGCCATCACTTTGCTGAACATCTAATTCTTGCAGTTTTGTCTCATGTCTATGTATATTAACCCTACTACAGTGTGGCTGGAGTATTCTTATTTATCCTTCTTGTTTACTTCCTCCTTTTATTGGTATTATTATTATTCTCTCTGTAG
Organism: Arizona elegans; assembly: GCA_022577455.1. Lineage (NCBI taxonomy): Eukaryota > Metazoa > Chordata > Lepidosauria > Squamata > Colubridae > Arizona > Arizona elegans. The sequence continues at coordinate 53,798,850 of JAKOOJ010000002.1, read as the reverse complement.
CTTTGAATGTACACCGAGTGCTTTGTTATCGGAGACATATTCTTGGTGTGTCAAATCACAGATGGCCAAGTAAAGTATTCAATTCAATTAAAGTAAATAAGTCATACATGAGTTGCATATGTTAGAGGAAAATGGTTTAGCAACAGGAGGAGTAGATCCAGGGCTTACATGAGTCTCAGTCTCCTCTGAAATATAGATTTGATCCATTTATGGAATAGGAATTGGTAATGTAAAGCATTGGGCTTGGGATAGATATAATTATTGCGTATTCAGTAATATAGTTTATTTTATTTTATTTTTAGACAATGGTTACATAGAAGGAAAAGAGCTTGATAACTTTTTCTGTCACCTGCTTGAGATCCTGGGCAGTAAAGTAAGTACTCCATCATCTTAATGCTTGATGAACGTATCTTTTATTTTATGTACACAGAGAGTATATGCACCAAGACAAATTCCTTGTGTGTCCGATCACACTTGGCCAATAAAAAATCTATTCTATTCTATTCTTATGTGCATGTAAGGATGACACAAACAAAAGCTTGTCCAGCCTATTCCTGGCTGGATTAAATAGAGCAGAGCTGAACATCTGTTCAGCTGGATTAAATACAGCAGAGCTGAACATCTGTTCAACTGGATTAAATACAGCAGAGCTGAACATCTGTTCTGGAACTCAGTTGTTTACCATGAGCCTCCACCTATCCTCCACTGAAATAGCAGGTTGACTTTTTAAGACTCCCGGTGCAGAGCCTTGGTTGTTCTATGCTATGCTTGATCGTGATGAGGTTATTTAACCATATCCTTACATGTATCTCCTACTGATTTGCCTGGTAATTCCTACCACTAAAAATCATTTGCTACCCCCAGAGTCTACTTCGCTTCCTTTCAAACAACCTCATTACTGCTGGCTCTGTGTTGACTCTCCACATTTGCCATCAACCCAGTGGTCATATTTCAAGCATTAGGCTCACCTGTCTTTTTCAGGAAACCATACCACCTGTTTAGTTTGATTAATGAGCCTTGTGTATCTATTGAGTGGACAAAGGGAGTTGTAAAGCAGGTGTTCTATGGCCCATAGAATCTGTGGTGACATTAGTTTTATAGATGTTGCATTCTGGATTCCAAAATAAATTAATACTAGATTTCTTTGGATTTATACTTGGATGCAAAGATCTGTAAATAAGGTACTGTGTGGTTATTTTATTTCAGCAAATGTATTGTCCTTTTATTTTAGTTTTGATTGCTTCCTGTTCAGAGTACAAAAAGAGATACATAGTCTCCCTTTATGTTCTACTTTGCCTGTTCTTGAACATGTAGAGTTTTAATTTAAGAAATTAGCAAAGGCATAGGCAATATTTTTATTACATTAGCTGTGTATTTATTTCCACCATAGTGAACAGACTTTTCCATTTCTAACCATTGCTTACCGGGCAACCTGTTGAAAAGCAGAAATGAAGGAAAGCTAAATTTGGGGTGTGTGGGTATGTTTAAACCATGTCTGAACTAAGGTTCCACTTTATATGGAATATAAGAATAATTTTCAAGTATGTAAATTGAGATTAACCAGGTACAGAAATAGGTTGTACTAAGGACCTTCCCTAAGGTTGCCTAAATTTTTTTTAAAAAGGATTCCAGCTGTTAAACTCGGAACCATTTATTAGAAGGCTACTGTAAGCATATTTATGTGATAAGTTATCCTAAATTGGTAGCACTTCAATTTAATTACAACTTTATATTTCCACGTAACACCAAAAAATAAACAAAGGAAGGTTAAAGAAGGATAAATATTAGTTTATGTAGTTCAATTGATAGCTGAATTTTATTTTTTTTCTTTAAAAGAGGGGTCACATTTCTACATATATGAACAGTAGGTTTGTGTCTGTTGCTCTCTCTGGAAGTATATATCCAATTTTATTTTTGATCTCTCTGTTTTCAGAGGTGAGATCTCCATGAAAATTGGCCATTTTAGCTGAGCATGTTTATTATGCTTTACATGAGATGAAATTTTGTAGAAGGAACAATTTTCCGTTCCACTGAATGGAATTATAGTATCACTGCAGACATTTCCCCAGTCACGAAGGAGCCAGAATACTATGCTTCAATTTTTCAATGCCTAAAGATTTCGGGTAATCCTATTGCAATTGCAGGATCCTAGTTTGTTGGAAATTTGAGAAGAGAGAAAAAGAAATTGACAGGTGAAAGAATATAACATTTCTTTCTTGTTACATAATGAAGAGCAGGGGTGTCAAACTCCCATCGTCACGTTGTCGTCATGTGACGTATGGCAACTTTTCCTCCTTTCGCTAAACGGGGGGTGGGGGTGGTCAGCATGTGACATATCCAGCCAGTGGGCCGCGAGTTTGACACCCCTGATGAAGAGGATAGGTATTAACTAGTTATGCTGAGAAAAGTTATGTTGTAGCTACTTTCAAAAAATTAAAGAACTTGGTGTGAATGAAGGCCAACAGCAGCTAAATAACTGGCAATTATGATTTCATGTGGGTGGGTATAGGTGGATAGAAAAGCCAAATCCAGACTAAATATCTGATTAACTTTGTGACCAACCTTAATAATTAAATAAATGGACAGGCTTGACGAACTTCTGTCTGATAAAATAACTTATACAGGAAGGATTTAAGTAAATTTCACCACACCTGATTAGTCTGTCAAGCTAGCAAGGGATATATGCTTCCTCTGCATATCTGTTTGGTGGGCCAGTCTCATTTATGCATATTTTCAATAGTTACTGTAATATTAGATATTACCAATGGCTATAATCCTATGAGTGGAGAATGGGAGATCTCCTTTCTTCTTTACAGAGATCTATTCAATCTATGATTATTTTGTAGACTATTTTGGAAACATAAAGGTGATGCAAAGGCACTTACCACACAACCTAACAGGGTTATTGTGAGAAAAAATAATCAGCTTCTAATTTTGTGCTTTGGAAATTTAAAGGGCATCATGCAAGCAAATAAATACTAACGTGTACACTGAAAGTTGTTTCCATTTGAATAGCTAACAGTTTCATAATTATTATTTTTAACCTTTCCCTGTTGTTATTTTTCTCCTAATGACCAATGGGGTCTCTACTTGTTGGTATTCTTCCCATTTCACTACTCTAAACTGTTCTCATTTTGTGTAAGCAAAGCCACTCCAAAGGGGAAAACAATAAAATGACAGAATTTGTCAAGCGTGCAAAATGGAAAAAGAGACAATTGGATAGTTGAAGACAACATGGGGAATTGGGAGGGTGGTTTTTAATTGGCAAGATGCACTGAGGAGTCTGGGAGTTAATTTTGAAATCTGGGTCCAGAGAAGAAACACAGACATCCAGAAATTCTCTTCTTGTGTTTTTTTATATACATCTAGCAAAATTTTATTATATTTCCCTCAGGGTTGTTGAGGGCTCCCCCACCTTTCTTAAAATAGCCAATCTTCCATTTTGAAACCTTGACAGCTCAGCTCATCTGTTCCTGGTTACCATTTCCATGTACTTTAAAAGGAAAACTAGCTATTTGTTTTGAAATAAGAATAGTGGCTTAACCAGAAAAGTATTTTTCACGGCCTCACTAACAGAATCACCCGACATTCTGAGTTCAAACAAAACAAATACACAGGCTTCATTCATCATTTTTCATTAACTGTCAGCTAATTAATTGCACCTTGTGCAATATCTACCAAGTTGGAACTTTTGAGCTTTTGAACTCTGAACATATAGATGAATCAAAAACACAATACATTTTCTATGAATATAAACAGTTTTTAACACCAATATAGGGTATTGTGTACAAACATTTCTAGAAAAATAGGAAGGTATCATAAACAAGACAAGAAAATTGAGGCTCATACTATGGACAACTTATAGGAGGATTTAAAAGAGAGAGAAATAGGATTCCTCAAGAATATCACATACACATGCATAACAGGAACTTTAAGTAAAGAAAATTGCCTAAAGAATCCAGTCTGCTAATGGGTTAAATTTCTTGTCATTTCCATATCTGTAAAGTGTGGATTCTTTGATGTGAAAACAATCCTGAATGTGTATTTATTTATTTTCCCTTTGAGTTAATTTTGACTCTTGGTGTCTGCCTGGACTAGTTTCTGTGGTTTTCCTGGCAAGACTTTTGGAAGTGGCTTGTCCCTGTCTTTTTTGTAGAGTTGAGAGAGATTAGTTGCTCACCTAAATTCACCCACCTGACTTTGTGCCTATGGCAATACTAGAACTCACAGTCTCCTGGTTTCTAGTGTGGTCCCTTAAGCACTACAACAAACTGATTCTTGACTAATGTTACTAAAACTCTAATTTTGTAATTGGATTTAGCTAGATATAATGACCTGGTTTAAAATATTGCTTGCAAACAGTAACACTGCTAACATGTTGATAAAATATGTTTAAGTAAAGAATTAATATTTGCTTCAAGTTACAAGTTACATGAACCGACATACACATACACACACACACATTCAAGGGTAAATTCTTAGTTGGCTACATACCTTTGAGTTAAAACATATGAACTAATTGTTAATTAGTTAGCAATTTTATATTTTTAAAAAAGGAAGCTGATGACTAAAGCTGATGAACTCAGCTGAATATATTCTATTCTGCTATCCCTTTTATAGTATAATTTTCAAAGCCTTAAATGATCGTGAACTCCTTTTGTAGTTTCCACTTGAAAAGTCAAGCTGGAAGTTTAAATTATAAACATAGGTGATATTTTTAAAAATCAACCATGGAAATCAACCCACTTCTTTGTTATACTTTCTAAAAGATCCTTCATTTGGGATAAAAATATCTGGAGGTATTGGGGTTTTCAAAATTCTTGTTTCCATAACTCTTGGAGCATAGACACGTTTTAGCAATAGATAATACTCTGGTTTTGGTGTTCTCTTGACTAATTTAAAGGCCATGCATCACATGTTTCGACTGGCTTATTTCATTTCTGTTACCCATTTGTCATTCAGGACATTCTATAATCAACAATTCTCACCCATTGTTATCCAATGCACTGGGCATGTCATCAAACTAGATGGGTCCATGGGTCTCCATTGGAGGGCTCAGGGGCAAATGATGACATGTGTATGTACAATGGCATCACACAAATGCTGTGACTTGTGCCAGTTGTTGGAAAGCAAGTTTGTAGTAGTGGCATTTAACTCATGGTATTATTTTTGATATTATCATGGTTTGCTGTGGACACCACCATTGATCTCCAAGGTCACTTCCAGTCCTTACGTTCAATAATTCTATGAAAGGAAGGAGAAGCTATAAAAATTATGCCTTAGAATGTGGTTCCATATGACACCCTGATGTTTGTGTGACTCTAATTTATGCACTTCTAATTCTGCCTAGGATGAAGCTCACTTGATTTTGCAGTCAGATATCTTCAAGTTGGGTGTAGGAAGCTGCCACTGAACAACTGTTTTGCTTAGCAATGGAAATTTTGGGCTCAAGTCTTGTTGTAAATTGAGGATTACCTGTAACTGCAGATGCTGTGATTCTCTACAACTTCTTATTCTGTGCTACATATGTGGATATATGGTTGTGTGCTGCTCCTCCATTTACAAATGCCTACAAGATAATATAGCAAGTATATTTAATTGGGAGCCTTCATTAGCAAAGCAGATCAAATTTTTTACTCTTTTAGCTTTAAAGTTGCTCTAAATCTTTTCCTTCCAGTACAGAACACCAATTGTAAGTCTTCCATGGGTGATCTTGAAGAAACATAAAAAGAACATTCTGTTACTCTTAGAATGTCAGTTGTAGCCATAATCCTATCATCATTTTTTTCTGTAACAGAGCACCATTACAGAAGAAAAGGTTCAGAGGATGAAAGAACAATTGATGTCAACCTACAATGTAACTAATGATGGACGCTTACAAATACAAGAGGTATTTGCCTCTTTTCTTCTTTGGGGACTTTAGAAAATAGCATAGATAATTGAACACACCCAAGAGCCAGTTTTAATAATAGAAATGTGTTGTATCATAGACATTGCTGCTGTTTTCTCATTTCAGCCATACCTGATTCCCGTTTTTGGAAATAATCCCAGCAGGAGTGTTCACAAGACATTGTCAAAAAGGTTAAGATCGCGACCACAATGATACGAGATCTGCCCATATTCTTATGTGTGCACTCATGTGATACCCATAAAAAAACAGGAAGAGTTAGAACTCATCGTTGTGGCTGTCATCTTGATTTTTGATGATGCCTGCTAGGCAGCCCTGAGTCCTGTAAACATATAGAGAAGGGGCATTGGGCAGATAAAAAAATTAGGATGATGCTTATGTGATTGAAGGTCCATTCCTTTTTTACATGTGACACATGTGTGAGACACATTAAAAAAACCACAGGATCAGCCCCCTTAATTTTTTTGATTGACCTAATATCGATTGAGGATACTGATTATTATACAATGATAATCATTCATGTTATTTTAGCTTGCAAATATGATTTTGACTGAAGAAGACAACTTTCTGCTACTTTTCCAAAGAGAAACTCCTTTGAATAACAGCGTGGAGTTCATGCGGGTAAGAGTTCTTGCTGCATGTTCCAGTTTTTGAAGTAACAACTGTTATTTGTTATTTCACTCAGTCCACTGCTTCAAATAAAGTAAGTATTGGAGGATTTGGTTTTTAAAAACAGAATGTATTTGTGTGATGAGAGGAGCGAAACCTGAGACTATTTCTATTTTTTTCTTCCAATACCAAAAAATACATTTATCTGGGACAAAACAATAGTGTTGTTGGAAAGGAGGGAGGTAAATCATATGTGGCATGGAATATCAGCAACTTTTCTTCTACAAAACTTCCTTGAGATGCATCTTGAGCCATAGATGCATCTCTTTTTGTGTTCTGTAATACATAATCTCTTATTTGTGTGTGGTTTGCTGTGAAAGTGACAACACATGCTTCTTGACACAGGTAATCATACCCTACCCTACCCTACCCTACCCTACCGTACCATACCATACCATACCATACCATACCATACCATACCATACTCCTTCCTGTAGCTGCTTATTCAGTTCATAAATTACAACCTTACTTTCTTTAAAGCAAATATAACCACAAAAGGACTGTGTGTTTTGAACTGTGAAAGTAACTTAACTTAACTAACTGCAGACATCAGAAGGTTTAATGGCTAATCCATGTTTACTTCATATGGAAAGGAATAAAAGCTATGTCTATTTTTCCATGTAGTTTAGTGACCAGATTTAGCAACATGCTGGCCCTGTGTGCCATAGTCTCTTACATTAAAAAAAAATAGTAAAAAATAAGTTTTTGATCAATAAACTGAGAAAGACTCAACAGCTTTAACATATCACCAAGAAGAAGCCCAGTTCAGCCAACTTTTGTATGGATACTGATTATTATCAGTAATAGATAATACTATTAATAGATAATAGATAATATTAATAGTAATAGATAATAGATAATATTTTATAGAAATTATTATCATTTCTCATCCTGTGAATATAATTCTACACCTGGTTAGAACAGATTTTATGGCTTATCAGTTTCAGCCTCAAAATGCAGTTTGAGATAAACTCTCTTATTTGCACAGCAATAACCTGGCCTAGATGCGCGATCATGGAAACCACACGTCCCTACTGAACTGGCATGTCTGTAGTCTGATTTCTTTTCATAGAAAAAAAAAATCAGTAACACAAACAAGTGAGACCTGTAATAAAATAAGATAGTGTAGAGTATGTCACGGACAAAATAAATGGATAGCAAATAAAATGGCGGTTGCACTCTTATCTTCCATGTCTTTGAAATTTTGGGCTCAATTGTGATCAATTGAGGACTACCTGTATATATAATCTTCTTTCTAATGCTATCATTGTTTCTTGTGATTTGGCGACTAAACAATAGACAGTTCCAGGAAACTGATGTAATGAACCAGATTAACAGAATATGTTCTATGTTATTTACTTTGTTTTTTTAGCGATACAACCACTTCTTCAGGCTTCTGCTATCTGAATCTGTAGCACTCTAAAGGTCCTGAGAGAAATCTGTCAAAGGATTTATTGGTGAGGTTGTGATGTTAATTCAAGGACATGCCGGTAATTTGTAAAGTATCACACCTTTTTCTTTCCCGCAGATTTGGCGTCATTATGATGCTGACAGCAGTGGCTTTATTTCAGCCGGTGAACTCCGAGTAAGTTCTGGGCTTGCTGGAACTGTATTCAGATGCTGCTTTTGTTATTAGCTACTCTCTGATTACCTTTGCCTATTACCTGTACTAAGCAGAGTTCCAGGTAAGCCACCTTTCCCAAGGTGGCTGCAAGCTGCAATTAAGTTTCCTTGGGGGGTGGCAATTGTGGATAGGAATGAGACCCCAAAATGAATAGGCCCACAGCATGTATATAGAGAAGACTTGGATGATCTGTTTCCCCTTGTGGCAATATTTGTGGGTTAATTTATTATTTCTTTTACCTTTGTAGAGGAGCTATTTTCTCTTTAAAATAGTGGAAACCTGCTGTGCCTATTTTCAACTACAGAAGGCAGAAATGCCTCTGGATTCTGGAAGCCAAAACAAAGTTGGTCATCCATGAATTATGCATGAGATTTGTATGAATCAAGCTCTGAATCATGCATATTGTTCGAAGATAAAGCTGAAATGTAACTTCTACCCTCTTTCCTGAACTTAGGACTTTCTGCAAGATCTGTTTCGGCAGCACGAAAAAAATGTTTCCAAGGCAAAACTGCAAGAATACACCGATACCATGGTAAACTGAAATTTCTTAACTATTATTCCTAGCATTATATTAATTCCTAAATCTCCGAGGCAGCCTGAAGGATTTTGACACTATTTGGATGTATGCAGCAAAGGATGAAAAAGAATATTATACACAAAGCACATAGGATTTAAAGATCATTTCAAACAGCAATCTTCTATCTTCAGAAATATAATGCAAAGGGAAAAAATGGAAATGGTAGAGCAAGAGAAAATGAAGTAAGGAGAGAGCTGAGAAGAGGGTTGAACTAGATGACCTCACAAGAACCTTCCAATTCTGGAACTTTATATTTTGCCTTTATTTGACTCAGAGACATGGCACATCCCCCACTTGTGCCCAATAATATGTCATTTTTAGACACTGTGCTTGAGGGAAAGTGTCATCTGCAGCCAGTGCTTTTTTAAGGGGGTGCTTCCCAAACCCATATAATTTACCCAAAATTGGGGAAAAGTGGTTTTTCTTTCAGCAGGGATACACAAACTCATCATCCAATTCCAATAGTCTTTAAATAAGACCTTTCTGATAAAAAGGATATCAGTAAAAAGGATTTACTGATAAGTGGTTTTGGGCAAGGAAGGAAAGGGCTCGGGAAGTCCTGCTTTAAGGAGGCTTGGTAAAATGTTGAGGAAGGATGCTCATATTCTTGTTCTAAATCAAAAACATTCTTTCAGCTTTTGGGGCTGCGGCAACAGCTTGAAAGTATAAAGGGTGAATGCTTTACAGAATGTCAGCAACCAAAAGTAAATTTTCAGATGCAGGATATTAATTGAGGGCTGGTTCTGCAACCACATTAGTCCAATGTTATTGCTATTATTTCATCTTTATTGGCTGCCATTATTTCCATGCTCAGTTTAAAGTGTTGGTTTGGCTTTTATAGCGCTAACAGCACAATATATCTACTTAGCATTAAAAGCTACTAATTTCAATGATTTTATATTCAAGTGAGTGCATATAGATTACCATCTAAATGGCCTAAGTATGTAAGCCTTTTCCATTTCAATATTTCTTATAACCTATTTTTTAAAAAGCTCACTTGGAACCAACGATCAGGAACACTTAGCCCAAACACATGTTTAGTTTGTTTAGTCCTAGTAATTTTGTACATTGTGTTTTCTTTCCATGTACATAGCAATTTTTGAGATATTTTATCTCAGTTATGTTGAACTCATTAAAATATTATATACATAAAAAGTTTCCTGGATTAAGGACTAAGATTATTAGCACACAGAGAGAAGTCTTGAATATCTTCTATTACCGTATTTTTCAGAGTATAAGACGTACCTTTTTCCCCCAAAAAAGAGGGTGAAAATCTGGGTCTGTCTTATACTCCGAACGTGCCCCGCCTAGCTTCTCAAACAGGGGTTTCAGAGGTTGAAAAAAGCATCAGAAACGAAGCGTCAGAAAAAAAGCCTCCAAACAGGGCTTCAGAAAAAAAGCCCCAAGCAGAACTTCAGAAAAAAAGCCCCCAAACAGAGCTTCAGAAAAAAAACCTCAGAAACAGAGCTTCAGAAAAAAAAGCCCCCAAACAGAGCTTCAGGAAAAAAAAAAACCTCAGGAACAGAGCTTCAGAGGCTTTTTTTCTGAAGCTCTGTTTCGGAAGCTTTCAGAGGCAGAAAAAAAAGTTTTTTCCGAAACGGAGTTTTAGAAGTTTCAGAGGCAGAAAAAGAAGCAAAAAAAAGCAAGGCACGGAGCTCACAACCAACAAACCTGTTGCTAAAATTCACCTCTGGGAACAGCTGATTAGGGGTATTGCGGGAGGCTGATCCACCCACCAATCAGCTTTTTTCTTATTTTCCTCCCCAAAAACTAAGGTGCGTCTTATACTCCGAAAAATACAGTACATTTCATGTCCAGAAACAGAACAAATCTGTAAATAACCATTGGTTACATGGTTATTTTAATTAAATTTAAATTTTAAACTGAGCAAGCAAACTTTTTAACTTAAAGGAGCAGCACACATGCACAAAATAACCCAGTCCTTTGCTAAGATCATTGGAGGAAACTTTTCTTCTCACGTTTCAGTGAGATACATATGGTGATAATTCAAAGGGTAGTTTTTCTAGTAGTGGGCCACTTGGAGATCCAGCAATAGTGTTCCTCCAGCTACTAGGAGAGCATTCCTTAGCAAATCTTTATGCATCAATGGGATCAAAGGATGATGAACAGAGCCATAGTGCCATCATCCTAGGAGTGTTGATCAGCAAAGAAAAAGGTTTCGCCGCTGAACTAAAAGGTCCAAGTTAATATGGCTGCAAGTCTGTCACCCAGTACTCACTATGAGGGCATCATGTCCTCTAAGCATAATGCAAGGGTATACAAATCCTCTTTTTATTTGTGGCTAGCTAAACATGTACATTGTCCATATTGAGTGGATGGGAATTGAGAGTATTTTGAGGGTGCTAATTGGCTGATGAATTGCCAAAATATGTATTTCCCCCAATGTCAGTGTGACTAATGCACTGGCAATCAAGGCAAGTCTGATCACATTAATACCGTATGTCTCCCTAAAAAAAGAAACTTTATTTGTAGAAGTTTGTCCTTGCTGATGTTGATGAAGATTCTCAGTAATCCAGGTAGAATTGTAGCATTGCTGATCTTTCTAATAGGGCTCTCTATTGCCTTTCTAGCAGTGCAGCTCTCTATAAATGTTATCTCCATCAATTTGAGCATCCAGCTCTGTCTTGAATGCCTTACAAGCCATTTAGAATTAGATTTGATGGCCAAGCAGTTACTAACTATGACTTTTAAAGTACCCTGGTATTTAGCATTCTGCAATTCACAAAGCTACGTTTTGTCTATGCCACGTGCAAGGAAAGCTCATTGCTGGGATATTCATCCGCAAATCATTCTACCTACCCTGCCAAAATAATCATTTCCAGACTGAGGCTATTATTATTCATTGGCTAAAATAGCAAGTCATGATAATATCTGTCCAGCTGTCAGCAATGGGCTTTCATTTCCAGTAGACAATCTACTTCCATCAGATATAGCAGTACCTTTTAGCTATGTAAAAGGTAATTTTTTAACCTTTTTAAAATGTGCAATTTAAATAAAGGGCGGGGGGGGGGAATCCACATGCTATGGATTAATTCTCAGCTACCTGGATGTTGAGAATGTTCTCCATTTTTGTCCAAATAGTTGAAGAGTAATTTAGTAATTTAGTTTGTTGGATCCCTGAGATATAAAATAGCGTTTGAATGGTAAATTGTTTGGGTCCTTCATAACCCCATGGCATCATCTCTTTAGCTTTTCTTTTAAAATTATTGTAGTGCAGTAGGAGATCACTTCCTATGCATCTTAATACATTAAACCCATCAAAAAATTCTGGGAAGAGTTTTCAAAGAAAAGGGAAGGGTACATGAGAAAACAATCGTGCTGTCAGCATTCCAGAACGACCCAACTCCAATTAAAAACTCTGAGACAAGCTTCATCTCAAAATTTTCATTTATTGGAATAGGTATACTGTCACATCTGGGAAAACCCAAATCTGAGAGTTCCAGGTTTCCCCTCAATAAATCAAAACCCCATATCCAGCCCCTGCACCCATCAGCCCATCACATGGCCCAATCACCATCCATCCCAACTTGAAAGACCTCTGCAACCACTCCTCCTCTAGATGCAAGGGCACCATGACCTTGACCAAAAAGAAGAATACTATTATGTCTAACAAAATCCATTCTATCAAATCCCCCGTCCTACTTTCCCAAGTGCAAGAAGATGGCAGTGTGGAAGCTTCCAAAGCTGACACGTGCTCTTTGGGACAGGTTGCTAAAACACAGTTTAGCTAGCAGTTAAGGCATCAGACTAGAAACCAGGAAACTGTGCATAATCCTGCCTTAGGCATGAAAACTAGCTGGGTAACTTTGGGCCAATTTCTCAGCCCAAGCCATTTCACAAGGTTGCTGTTGTAGGGAATATGGGAGAAGGAAGGAGCATTAGGTACACTTGCCACCTTGAATTATTTATAAAGATAATAAAGATGGGATCTAAATGATAAGGAAAGGCGCGGTGGCCTAGCAGTTATGATGCTGGAACTTGTCAACCAGAAGTTTGAGACTCAAGTGCCACATAATGGGGTGAGCTTCCATTCTCGCCCCAGCTCCTGCCAGTTTGAAAGCATGCAAATGCAAGTAGATAAATAGGTACCACTTCAGTGGGAAGGTAACTGTTCCATGCGCTTCAGTGTACAGTCATGCCTGCCACATGACCACAAAAACTTCTTCGGACAATGCTGGCTCCCTTAGCTAAAAAACAGCCAAGAGCAGCATCCCCTAGAGTCAGAAATGATAAAAAGAAAAAGAAACCTGCAGGGTACATGTTCTTCTTATTGTAACAGTTATGACAAGGGACTGTTGCTTTCAGTTCAGTTCAGCCACTAATGACGGAACTGACCTAAGTACGGAACCTAAGTAAACCTTAAAGAGAAGAAAGGACATGTAAGGAGTAAGATTGACTGTTTATCAACAATTACCTATTGCACTGTACAGTGTTGTAAAAGAGAAACGAAGGCTTTTGAGATTGCCAAAAGAAGAGAAGAAAAAAGAAAGGATGTCAATTGTAGAAGAAGCTAGGCTCATCCCCACAATAGTGAATCACGATTCATACAATGGAACTGGGTGATGATTTTAGACAATGAACCAGGTGCAAGAAAAGAGACAATAAAACTCTCATCTCATGCAGCGTTGGTATGATTTCACATGTGGTTGCTGAAACGTCTTGCTAGAAATGGTCAAAGGCTTGTAATATCTCGTTATTTCATATGATTCAGGCATTTTCATAGACAGCATGTGAGTTTTCTCATCACTATTTTGAAAATTTGGCAATGCCCTTGAGATTCTGGTGAGTGGGCACTGCCTCACCAACCCCTAGTTTTCTGTCTTGGCAATAGCAATAGCACTTAGACTTATATACTGCTTCATAGTGCTTTACAGCCCCCTCTAAGCAGTTTACAGAATCAGCATATTGCCCCCAGCAAACTGGGTCCTCATTTTACCGAACTTGGAAGGATGGAAGGCTGAGTCAACCTTGAGTCGGTCAGGATTGAACTGCCGGCAGGGGTCAGAGTTTGCCTGCAGTACTGCACTCTAACCACTGTGCCACCACCGTTCATTCTGCCAATCTGATTACTGTTAAAAATTCATCACGTGTCAATTCCAATAGATTGGTGAAGGCTTCAGTAGAAAACGGAGTTGCTTTCCCTGTTTGGTCAGGCATCTCAATTAGTCATCTTTTTTGAAATGAGGCCAGGTGTATCCTTACATTGCAGTTGATAATTGATATATTTCTGATTAATAATCCAAATTCATTAATGTTTCAACAATAGGAACTGTTAGAAAGTTAGGGATCTCACTTTATCAGAGCTTGACTCCTCCTCCAGTTGAGGGTTTGTGTCAGGGGTGGGTTCTACTTACCTTTACTACAGGTTTGCAGCGGGGCCGTGCACGCGCTTGCTTTGCTCGCTCGCGCATGCACTCTTCTGCACATGCACAGAAGCGTTTTGATGACGTTGGGGTCGGTGGGCGGAGCCTCCCGCCGGTTTTACTACCGGTTCTATAGAACCAGTGCAAACCGGGGGCAACCCACCACTGGTTTGTGTGGCACATGTTGAGTGGGTATTAGGGAGAGATCATGAGGTGCAGAAACTGGCAATTTGTAAGATGCAAAGAGAAAGAGTGAGCTGCTCACTTGATCTTGGGAACACCTTTGTAGAAGGACTTTTCTAGTTACCACTCATAGACTGTATAGTATTTGTAAATAAGCTTAAGTCTCCATTTGGCTACATCAGGGGTGTCCAACCTTGGCAACTTTAAGACCTTTTTGACCTGTGGATTTCAACTCTTAGAATTCCCCAGATGGAATTCTGGGAGTTGAAGTCCACAAGACTTAAAGTTGCCAAGTTTGGATACCCCTAGTCTACCTTGTGCACTCATCTGAGTGCATAAATCATATGCTGTAGGAGTGCAGGGTATTGATTTTGAGATGGCACTATCTTCTAAGCCACTGAGCCTAAAGATTAAAGGATAGAAAGATGAGATACTATGCAACATATGGATATAATCATATTTCTCCACGCCCCCCTGGGTTTTTTTACAGCTTTCCTAATGGTAGTATTAATAAAATAAAGATTAAACATTATTCTAGTTTTGAATATTTTAAAACTGGAGCTAAGCTGTGCAGTTTGCCAAATCACTTTCCCACATATAAAAAATTAAATCCAGCTTCTCAACCTCCTTTGATTATAGTTTATTCCATTCACTATTTCCTTCACTCTTTCTTCCTTTCCTTTTATTCTGGGGGGGGGAACATTGCCCTCCCCACCTTTATTTTGCTGTTTTGTGACATAATGGCAGGAAAAGGGCAGAGGGCGGGGCCAAAAGTCAACCAACCAGCAAGAAAGAAAATGCTAAGAATACAGTTAAGCTTAATTAGAATATACTTCAGAGAGCAGAGAAAGCCTTTTACATTAATAGATTTTGATAGAGATCAAAGAGACTGAAAGAAACTGAAATTTCTTAATTAAATCTCATTTTTACACAGACAAAGCTCTTTGGTAGTGTCAAATGTTTTTGGAAGATTCAGCAAGATGATGGATAAGGACCATTCTTCTGATGGCTTATGGCGGGGCTCTCCAAACTTGGCGACTTTAAGATTTGTGGACTTCTGGACAACTCCCAGAATCCCTCAGCCACCCATGATGGCTGGGGAATTCTGGGAATTGAAGTCCACAAGTGTAAAGTTGTCAAGTTTGGAGAGCCCTGACCTATGGTTTCCAAGAACAAACTCAGAAGACCTGCTCCTGCAAACCTCTCCCCAATAGTGCTCCCCCAATGTACTAGAACTGCTTCTATCAGAAATGTTGAGCTGCGGAACTCTTGGCCATGTTGGTAGAAATGTTTATTTTTATCTATCTGTCTGTCTGTCTGTCTATCTACCTATCTATCTATCTATCTATCTATCTATCTATCTATCTATCTATCTATTTGTCGAACATGTATAAGATAACAGATATAAGTATAAACATGATTATGAATACAGGATAAGAATATGAATAAATGGGGACAGTAGGACAGGGACAATAGGCACGGTGGTGTGCTTATGCATGCCCCTTACAGACCTCTTAGGAATGGGGTGAGGTCAACAGTAGACAGTCTAAGGTTAAAGTTTTGGTGGTTTGGGGAAGAAACCACAGAGTCAGGTAGTGCATTCCAAGCATTGACCACTCTGTTGCTGAAGTCGTATTTTCTGCAATCGAGTTTGGAGTGGTTTACCTTAAGTTTGTATCTATTGTGTGCTCATGTATTATTGAAGTTGAAGCTGAAGTAGTCTGGGAATTGTTTTAGTTTTAGTACCTAAGGATGAAATTCTGGGGCAGCCTGCTGTTGACATCTTAGCCCTACAGTGTTTATATAGGTACTTATCCATGACTCCCAAACAATACATAATAAAGTCTTCCCATAAGGATATCAGATGCAAAATCCTAAATTTTCAGCACTCCCCCACCAATTGTTCCTTTGCAACTTACATTTACTTGTTGATTTGTCCCTACAGTTTGTTAAGGCTTAGTGTTAGGGTTACCCAATTATCTTATCCTAAAATTACGTTCTTCAGATGTTTAGCCTATCTCATCCTCAAAGGCTTTTGAGATGCAGGTTTATACATGCTTTCCAGAGACCAAGCTCTACTGAAGATAGTAGCACCTTCTTTTGAATCAACCTAGACTTTTAAAAAAATTCCATCAGTTGTTAGGGAAAAATTGGAAAGTGGGAGAAAACAGGTAAATATTTTGCTTACATATTCAATGCCCACTAGCTGAAAGAAGGTTCACAAAACATTATTTTAAAGTTATGACTTGAATAATCCAAATATCCCTGGGAGAAATCTATGGTAGACTTATTAACATCTTTGGATCATCACATAACCAACCATTTGTCTGCCTACTATCACTCAAAGTAATTTGAGCGTATCATTCTGATTAGTAAAATGCTATTGGTTTGGGGTGCTGAGTTTTTTTTAGCTCTCCCAGTATTAATCATTTCACTTCCACTATTTGCTTTGTAGATGAAGCTCTTTGACAAAAACAAAGATGGCCGGCTGGATCTGAATGACCTTGCAAGGTAAATATTCGCAGTTTTGATTCGCTTGGAGTGGCTTCAGCAGCTTACCTCCTGTTCTACAGTTGCTAAAGGCTCAGGAAGCAATGTGATAATACGCCATATCACAAACTACTGTTTCCTGAAATGTCTGTTAACTTCCCATGAAATCCCCTGTCTTTCTGAGCTGTCAAGCACAACTGTCTATTTCTGTGGAAATGAAGTCTCAGAAAATAATGGTTTGGCTCTTTCCACTCAGGATTTTAGCTCTTCAGGAAAATTTTCTCCTTCAATTTAAACTGGATGTAAGTACAGTAATTTGCAGAGAACTTGATTATTCTTTTTTTTTTCTGTAGTTTTCCCCCCCGAAAAAATTAATTCCTCTTCTACATGTTCTTTGATTTAGGCTTCGAGTGGAGAAGAAAGAAAAAGAGACTTTGAGAAAATCTTTGCACACTATGATGTTGTAAGAGTTTTATTATTACTATTTGGGATTACTGACCCTGCAATACACCAAATGATAGAGTCCGTTTTATGAATGCTGTCCTTTATTGGAAGACGCTCTCAAATACTCTATGTCTAGTTTAAAGATAAATTAAAGATAATCTATGAAGAGGAATTTCCCCATTATTAAAGAGTCCTATTTAGTTGCCATGCAAATCATGGGCGTTTGTGGGTGTCCTCATGCAAATGTAATTTCAATTGAAATTACAGAATTCGCACTATTTACACAATTATTGCTGATGTGATATTATTGTGACCAGTCAGTTAAACTACAAGTCACTCAGTTATAATTCTTCACAAAGTGTAGAAAAATGGATTTTGCTTTATTTAAATTATGGTAATTATTTTTAAATGTAAGTGTGTGTACAAATCCATGTGTACATGCATAGTTGCAGAGATTATTATAGCAAATGGGTCAACAGGGCATTATCCAAACAAATACTGTTCTTAGCGGAGGGCATTTTCTGCCTTCCAATACTTAAAATGTCAAAAGTAATTTATTTTTTTTAATTTGTTAGGGCTGTGCAAAATTTTTCAAAGAAGTATTTGGCAGCAAGCAAGAATCTATTTTGTAATCATTAAAGCAAGAGGTTTTGTTTTTTGTTTTTAGCAAGGCTCATGAGTTGCTTCAGAAGCGGGTTCTGTCTGTCTTCCATTCATAGTAATTCTTTTTGTCCTCTAGGTACAAATGCAGATAATTCTGGTCTCTCACTGTAATACATTTTAGCCAAGTACAGATGAAGACTATCCAGGGGTGTCAAAGTCACAGCCCGCAGGCCAGATGCGTCATGCGCTGGCCACGCCCACCCCTGGTTTACCAAAAGGGGAAAAAAGTCATGATACATCAAATGACGATGACGTGACAATGCTAGTTTGACACCCCTGCTATAGTCAGTGGAAAATTTCTCTATGAAGGTTTTCATAGATGTCATATTTCATTTCATTTTTATGGGTTTTTTTTTTAATTTGATTTATATGCCGCCCTTCTCCGGAGACTCAGGGCGGCTTACAATGCGTTAAGCAATAGCCTTCATTCTTTTGTATATTTTATACAAAGTCAGCTTATTGCCCCCACAAACTGGGTCCTCATTTCACCTACCTTAGAAAGGATGGAAGGCTGAGTCAACCTTGAGCCTTGGAGAGATTCGAACCAGCAGAAATTGCAGGCAGCTGTGTTAATGACAGGGTGCACCAAACCACTGTACTATCAAGGCTCTGGAGGGTTGGAGTTGCATAAAGAATTTCCATGAATAGATGAAGATCTCTAGCTTTCAAAGCCAACTGTTTGCAAGAACAGAACAATAGAATTATGTAGAGGAAGCCAGCATACTTGTTTTTCTCCTTTTGTTTGCACAGACAACACACATTTAAACTACTTGTAGAAAGTGTATGACTCTTATTGATCTGGTCCATGTGGTGGAAAGAACTTGATGCTCATATCCCATTAGTCTCTAATATGCCACAGCTCTTGTAAGATTTATGTGTCTATTTGTTCTCAAAACTGACAGGAGAGGAGTAAGGCAGTAATTTTTCCCTTATGGATTCTGGTAATTTTCTTTTTTTTTCCTATGAGATCCTTCTTACAGATATAGCTTCCAAGATTGAGTATATTATTGCTAGAAAGAAGAGCAAAGAATGTAGATAGATATGTCAACATTTTTACTCCACAAATGTACATGATCTTTATATATTTCAGAGTAAGACAGGAGCTCTTGAAGGTCCAGAAGTTGATGGGTTTGTAAAAGATATGATGGAGCTTGTTAAGGTAACTTACTGTTATTATGTTTTCTGCCCGTTATTTTTTAACCAAAAGTTGCTCGCAGTCCTAGATTAATTAGTCCATCTGTGAATGTTTCAGTTCAGCTGTTTAATGATTGAACAAAATAAACTACTTAAATTGTCTCTTTTATGGAAAGTGAAGAAGAGAAGAATGGGAAAACGTTATGCAAAATGAACTTTTGCATATATTACAGTTTGTCTTGTTCAAATTATCCATACTTCCTTAATTACTGCCCTTCCCATCCTTCCTCCCAGACATAAATATTTGCTGGTAATGTACTAACTGTGTATTTCAGTTCCACAGAATATATTTCTTCCAATCTTCCCCAATCTGATAACTTCCTTTATGCTGGATTACACCTGCCATTACCCTCAAAGATCAAGCAATTACCTATCTTTGCTAGGGATAATAGGAGTTAAAGTTCAAAACATCTGGAAGAGTCACAGTTCAAGAAGCCTGTTTCATGTTATGTGTTTTTTTAAAAAAATTTAATTTATCACCCCGGAGTACAACTCCATTATTTCTCATTATCGCAGCAAATGATACCGACTGGATATAACCTTGCTGGGCTAGGAGGCTAAATAGGGTCAAACCTTGCTTATACTTAAATAAGGGACTTTGAAGGAATAGTTGCAGGCTAAAATGGGAAATGAAGAAACAACATAGAAGAGGCAGAGGAAGGTTCTGGGATAGATTGTTTTCATGCCCACTGGTGTGTAATGCATCTAGGCAATGATGTGTTGTTCCCGTGTTGTGTTCAATTTTATGTTATTTTAATTTTTCTGTTGTATTGAGTTTAACTTAAATTAATCAACTCAAATAAATAAAGAAGGTGGGCTTAATGCTAAAAATGACTATTTTGTTTTCCAAAGTGTGCTTTTATCTCTCTCTCTCTCTCTCTCTCTCCCTCCCTCCCTCCCTCCCTCCCCCCCCTCCCTCTCTCTCTCTCTCTCTTGCTACAGCCCAGCATTACTGGTACAGATCTGGATAAATTCCGAGAGATCCTGCTTCATCATTGTGATGTGAACAAGGATGGAAAAATTCAAAAATCTGAACTTGCCTTATGTCTGGGGATTAAAAGTACCCCATAGGCATTAATATGCTTTTTTCTATGATTTAACAGCTTTTTTTTTTCATTTGTGAAAACCTGTGAAAACATTTGTGAAACCTTTTTCAGTACTTTGTAATAATAATCTGCTACTTTAAATTTAGAAGATAGGCTCATGAAGATTAAGGGTATTCAGTTAGCAAGTATGTAGTCACAAGTCTGTATTCAGATAGAAAATGTGATGAGTAGCAACTGGTTCTGTGTTGTTCAAAGGAGATATTACCTCTCATAGTCTTATACATTTTGGATCAATGAGAAAGTTCTGTGATTGCTGCAACAAGAAACATTTCTACTGTTTATTTTGCTTTTAATGTTTTAATTCCCTCGACTATGTCCTTCATCTAGTGTTCCCTTTGTTTTGTCCCTTCCTACTTTCAAGTACAATAGAGGTAGTCCTCAACTTACAACTGTGATAGAGCCTGCCCATTATGGTCGTAAGTTGCAACATTAATAAAGTGGGTTATTATGTGACCAACCCAATTTTACAACTTTTTTGCAGCAGTCGCTAAGCAAATGTGAACCCATTGTTGCTATGGGATATTTTTGCCAAAACACACAAATAAATACCAATTTTCAGCAAAAACATCATAAATCATGGTCGTGTGATGGTGAGACACTACAAGCAGCCATAAATGCCGTGACCCAAAATGTGGTCACTTGGTTGTGGGAGAAGGCAGCTGTCAAAACTTTGGAACTATGTCATAATTTCTAACGATCGCCAAGTGACCAGTTATAAACTGAGGATGACCTGTATGGCCTTTGAAACTGACACTGTTGTTTTCTTTTGTAAGAACATTTACAGAAAAATAAAGCACAACAGTTGATAACACAGAGTACAACTGGAATGTATATTATTGATTATGTATCCATAAGTTCCTGGGTATATTATGTGTGAAAATCTTTGTCTTTTTCATGCCCTATCTCCAAAGGCAGGAGATTACATAGCTGTGAATTGTGAATTGGGAAGCAACAATGAAAAGTATTGCTTCATAAATATTTATGAAAAATAAATAAATAAATAAATAAATAAATAAATAAATAAATAAATATTTATTTTTAAAAGCTATTTCATTTCCCTACCATTCCCTAAAAGAATTCCAAAGTTTGCTTTGGTTTATAACATATATAAAAGTAAATAAAAATAGCTAAGATGCTCCTTCACAATGGTCTCACTTCCATTTTTTAAAATTCTGCTTTCCTGATACGTTGGTGTTGTAGAATATTTTATTTACATGCTAGCAAATTTAGAAGATCAAAATGAACTGCTAATAGAGAGAAGGAGGCGGAATATATTTATTTAATGTGCACTCATACCTAAGCAAAATTATACAAGGAAAAACAAAAGTCATAAACCGTTTTAACCAATATCAGCAATGTATTTAAAAATCAGATTAAAAAAAAATATCTCCCAGGCTGTCATCATTTAAATTCACACCAAGTTATTGCCACTGAAAAGTTCTCCCTAAGTTATAAAGTTCCTGAAAAAAGGAACAAATTAATTTCCTCTTTAAATCTAAGCAGCTGGAAATGAGGAGAGGCATGTGCTTAACTTAACTGAGATACCAAATGCTCATAACACCAGGAAAAATGGGAAAAACTTAACAGTATGTTGTGCCTATATTTCATACTCTGGTTTGTTGTTCCTTTCCTATAACTAGCCAGCTGTACCTCTTTTTCTTTCTTCTAGGAGCCTTTCGCTGTCAGCCAAACATACCGGGTATAATTTTTTTTGAAAAAAAACCCTCAGTATTGTTTGCTTAACTACTTAGTGGAACAAAATATGCTCCATTTTCTTTTGATAATGAGCTTTGTTAATGCTTCTTGAGCAGCAGCAATGCCAACCAGAGAACCACAGTGAGAAAAATTGAAATGCTGGACTAGATTTACAAACACTGGTGCACATCCCACCAGTGCCAGTCCCTGAAGTTCATTGGTATAGATTTCTTTCTTGCATTAAAAATGTTATTGTATCTCAGGATAGTCATTCAATTATTTTCTCCCTTTTTGTTTATAACTACCATGTTTCCCCAAAAATAAGACAGGGTCTTATTTTCTTTTTACCCCCGAAATAAGTGCTTGGCTTTATTTTCAGGAAGGTCTTATTTTTTTTTTGAGGTGCAGGAAGAGCGAGCTCGCCATACCTGAAGGTGCGGGGGGGGGGGCACAGAGCTGCAACCATCAGAGCTGTTGAGTCCAATGACAAGCAAGGCTGCGGCGGTGGCGGGACATGTAAGGACAGCACCGGCCAGCTGCTCGTCAGCAGGCAGCTCTCCTGGCTGAGTCTGGCTATGAGCGACAGATGCGCAGCCGGTGCAAAGAACAGGGAGGAGGCAGCAACGGGACTTCTGGCAGCAGTGCAAAACAGCCACTCGTCAGCTGTGTGCCCCTGCAGTCATGCACATACTTCCAGCCATTCTTCCCAGGGCTCTGCACCATTCCGTTGGCTTGGCCACACCGCTGGGTTTGCTAGTGTTTGTGGGAGCGGCCTCCGCGAGGCCGTTCCGCATGGATGGGAGGTGCATGTGGGACATGTGGGACATGTTCCCCCCCCTCTTCCCCCCCGAAATGGTGGGGACCGGCTGCTTCAAAGGCCTTATTTTCGGGGGAGGGCTTATTTTAGTGCATACACTCAAAAGCCCGATTGGGCTTATTATCCGGAGAGGTCTTAGTTTCGGGGAAACATGGTAATGCTATTAATACACTTAACTATGGGCATCTATTGCCATCAAAGCAGACACTAGACATAGCATAGAAAAAGTCAAAGAAGTAGTGCAAGATCGGAAGACGTGGAGAGACCTGGCCCACAGAATCTCCAAGTCAGACACAATCACCATGGGCACCTTTAACATGTGGTTCTATGACATAATTTTTATAAATAGACTAGTTCCAGGTGCAGAACCCAAGATCTTGATGTTTGATATACAGTATGTGCTGGCTAAGTATCATAATACATGACTTTAACATAGTGACGAAATGCCTGCTTCCTTGCATTGCTTAGAACAGGTCAGGGGTGTCAAACTCGATTTCACTGAGGGCCGCATCAGGGTTGTGTTTGACCTTTGGGGGACCAGGGTGGGCATGGCCATAGTGGGCATGGCCAGCTCAATGTCACTCATGTTGGGGATGCCTGTGGTGGCCTGAGCGCTCTGCCAGCGAAAACAGGCTCCCGAGCTCCGTTTTTGGCTGCGACAGCCTCCTGCAACCCTCTGCCACGGCCCTCCCGCACTCTGTTTTCGCTGGCAGAGGCATAGTGGGCCAGTCTTTTGCTGTTTCCAGGGTGGCCCTGCAGGCCAGATCTAAGCACCCTGTGGGCCAAATCTGGGCCCCGGGCCTTGAGTTTGACACCCCTGGCTTAGAACAATATATCTTCAGAGGGTACTGTAAATGTAGGTGAATCTTATCCATGAATCAGACTTAATATTGAATGAACATAGAAGTCAGTCCAATTTCTAGTGGCAATTGGAAGCTGTTTTTTCCGGATCAACTTTGTGGCTGCCTCTAATTGACAGACCAAATTGGAATCGCTATTAGAACGCCACTTTTAGAAAAGAGAACTTAACAATATTTTATAAGAAACAGTTCTGAATCATTTCTTAAGGCCGTTGGAGAAATTGCCACTAGTTTTAGACAATCAAGAACACCGAATTTCTGAAGGGGAAGGAGGGGGGATGAGAAAGCACATTAAAAAATGCATTATCTTGGTTTCCTTGACAGCATGAATTTGCAATGCACAAAGGAAACTTAGCAAGAGAATAGAATGCAAACAGCTTTTAAGTTGATCAAATTTTTTGGAAAACATAACAGTAGTCCCTTCTTCCCTGTGATTTTGTTTATCGGTTTCTCTCTATCTCCTTGCCCTGTTGCAGAGAAATAAAGGAGGTTTTTTCCCCCTATTTTTAAAATTGGACCACATTCCAACTTTCCATTCATTTTTGTACTGCTTTCAGATTTGCTAATCAAGCAAGCTTTTGCAGCAACGTTGCTACCAGTTACAAAACTCAGCCAAAGCAAACTGGAATCCTGTTCTGGCGTTTTCCCTGAACCCATCATGGCACATTTTTATATTCTTCACAATCTGCCATCAGCTGCAGGTGTAGATGCAACTATTCCAGAAACAACACTGGGATTGTGCTAGTCATGCTGGCATAGAGGATCTTTTCTCCAGGTGTTAATTAACTCATACATCTCATTTCTGTAAGCCATATAGAGCAGCTCATCCTCCAAATCCACAAAGTAATGCATTCACAGTAGGAACTGCTGTTGGAATGGAGAAGGAGAGAGGGAGAGAAAAAAAAGAACATTCCCATATCACATAGCCAAGAGTGAGAACAAATGGCAGCTTTCCAATTGTGGTTTATGGCTTAGTGTGATGCATAAACAGCATAGTGTGTCCAATTGTGGTTTATGGCTTAGTGTGATGCATAAACAGCAGTGATGCATTCAACAAAGTACAATTGTGCACTTCCTAGTTTCACCTGGTGTTTAAACTGACCCCATGAGAAAAAGACTGCGGAAGTCTTCAGAGTCTGTAAGATGTTCAGTTTTGTAAGGCATTAGGACTGGGATCTATTAACCAAAGTTTAAAGGGTTACTTTGACACTAGACAGAATGTTTTTCCATACAAAATTTCCCATATTTTCCAAGACATATCAATTTTGACAATATTAGTATAATTTAGAGCAGGAGAGAAGTTACATTCCTGCTATTGCTAAATATTCATCAGTTAGAAATTCTTCTTAGTCTCTTGTAAACCATGCAGAAATCACTCAGAAATAAGTTAATAAGCTGACCACTGTGGTATAATTTGCAGTTTCTCTTTTTTTTTCCTGCTCTGTTATTTTCAATATTGGCAGTTACCGGACACAATATTGGACACAGTGATGAGGAAGTATGCCTCCTTCAATGCCCAATGTATATATTTGTTAGTAAGCATTACAAAAATATAGTAAGTTTACAGTGACTCTTCACTAAGGAACTTAAGCCATGGCTGCAGTGGTGGGTTGCTACTGGTTCACCCTGGATCGAATGAACGGGTAGCTGTGGCAGCAGGAGGTTCCGGTCACCCGCTCATATTCTTCTGCGCATGTGCAGAAGTGTTGCGTGCGAGCACCCACGTGCCCACGAGCAAACCGTTAGCAATGGGTTTTGAAACCCGCCCCTGCATTGCTGACATTTGGGGGGCAAGCATAGAAGTATCTTATGGGTTGATACAACCAACTGAAGTCAATTTCTGCAAGAATGTTGAGCCGTCAAAATCGAGTCATATATCACAGGCTAGCTCTTTCCCTTATTCATGTCTGCTAAAAAAATTTTTATAGATCATGCATTAGCCTTCACAATGTTGTTTTTGTTGTATTAATCTTGACCTACAAACTGAGCCACAGAAAAATTGATTTCATGCCAAATAGGTATTTCCCTCCTGTTTATTGCAAACTGAAGATATTGCAATCCCCGGAGAATCTCTTTTATACCTCAAAATTCCTCGAAGAGCCCCCAAGTGCATCAGTCAGTCTTTGAAGCAGCTAGAAGTACATTGACAACCTTATCCCTCTGAGAACTGGCAAAAAAAGCTGAGAGGCAACTGGCTAGTTTCCATCTAATACGCCTTTCAGACTGTTATTCTAAATGCTGGGGATTTGTTCAAATATATAACATCTCCAGAAATTCAGACGCCTGATGTCCTCTCTCAAGAGAGAATGCATATATTTTTAATGTTTGGGGAGCTGGGCTTTAGTTGCTGCTTGCAGGTTTTGTGTAAATCTTTTCTTGTTTTCAGTTGTAGTAAGGTTTTGGCAGGAGGTGGGGCTGGTAGGCAGAAAACCACCACGTTTTGGCTGTGTTTTTTTTTTTTTAAGTCGAACTGGATGAAAACAATCACAGTGCCATATGTGTATGTCATAAAGGTTTTATCTCCAGTCCTGATCTGTTGTGATTCCATTTATTTCACTGGAAACGGAATGATAAAGATGCACTCTTCCATCTAGGCATTTTAACATGCCTCCATTTTATTACCAATTGTTTACTGCCCTGATTCATTTCATGGACTCCTGCTCACTGCAAACATTTTTTTTTGCCCCAGCCTACTTGCTCATTAACAATGTAGTACATTCAACAACCATGACTTTTTATCAGTTTTTTGTGATCATTTCATTTTCTCTTGATGACAGTTTGGACAATGTTTTATCCCAACCTCCAACACTTGTGTGCTGCATTTTCCAGTATACTATTGTAAAATTTATCATCATGATGGTTATATATGCTCCATTGGCTTCTGGCAAATATTGCTTTCATAGTTCAGAGCTAATGTTTACATTTCTAAAAGGTAAAATCAGCCTCCACGTTTGATTACAATTCTGTAAGTAAGACAAAAAAATGTAGTCTCCAGGATTACATTAAACTAGTTATCTGTCTCTGTTATGATTCTTTGTTCTTTAGATCTACATGCAAAACCCATCACATGTGTATTGTTGGTACATTTTTATCATAAGAAACACTGTTTTCCAGGCACATCTCTGGTGCCATCATTTTACATACATTTCAGTCTGTGGATATCTTGGATTTCTCATCCTTTAATAGGTCTGGGTTTTAGCAGCATCAGTTACTTGATTACTTGTAAACAGAGAAGGTCAGAACATTTGAAGGCATAAAGAGAGTTGGCAACTGCCAGATATCATTTCTATTTTTGTTCCATTTTTGTTGATACGGTATCAGAATTCTCTCAATGCACTCTTTTATTGCAGAGTTCTTTTGTTCTTATTCATCCATTGAGTTACAAATTGTTCCAACTTTTGGAATGATTTCAAGCTATAAAACCAATTTTGTAAAATGACTACTTCATGGAGAAGTGTTGAAGGGAAAATATTTGTTTATTTATTAATTTATTAATCAAATTACACGGTGGTCGATCTCATCAAAAGGGACTTTATAAGCACTCCAGACAACAATCGGATGAAAACCACAGATATAAAAACAATAGATGTAAAACATATAGAAATCTACATTAATAAACAAATAGGATAAAAACAAACATAAAGACCCTTAGGTGAAGAGAGAATAAAAAAGATCACCTCAACAATGGAACCATCTAAGCAAATCTCCAGTTCTCTGGGACCCCCAAGCCTGATAATATAACCAGGTCTTGAAGGGGGTCTTCTGAAAATACAAAAGGGATAGGGCTAATAGAAGGTGGGTGAGGACACAAACACACATGCATATTGTACACAAACATTTACCTACACTGTCTTCTATTTGCTAACGCTGGCCAATTTAAATGGTTGTTCAAACTGTACATTGCTTATTTTGTAGTGTAGAAAGTCAGCACCTACCTACCCTCCTAGAATACAAAATATTTTGGGGGATATTAAAAAAGCAGGATAGAATATTTCCCCTAAAGGAAAAATTGAGGGGGAGGGATCTTAAGGGAGGCAGAAAGCAGCCCCAGTCTCTCTGTCACGAGCCGAAACTATGGAGGCCAGCTTTTAAAAATGCAGATTTGGTAATCCATTCAAAAAGACTGGGTCAGACAGAAACTCCAGATAAGGAACACAATTAGGCAAGCCAAAGATTAACTCAGACAAACACCTAGGATTTGTATTTCCCCTTTTGCCTATAGAACCAGCCATGACTCTATAGGTATCTGACAACAGCCATTAGAATATTAAAGGACATGTTCTTGGACAGGAACAGGAATCTGAAATACAAAGCCCAAAGAAGGTATAAAAATCCACTCACTCTCAACTCCATTTTGTCAGCTGTCCCAGAACTGCACACTGTGTGTGTTTTGGTTCTGTTCATCAATAAACTTACTTTCTTAAGCAGCTTCCATTCTATTCCCAGCTTGGAACTGGAACTGGATTTTTCTTCCAGCAGTAGAAAACATGACTTACAAGGACTTACTTGACTTACATGAAGTCTGGGCATTACAGTTGCAGGTGGCAATGGCCCTTTAAGTGAGATGGTCTCATGTAACGACCTGCACTCCCTGCTCTCCCTCATAGGGCCATTAAATGATGATCCAGGTTTTTAAGCACAAGGAGCCTGGGGGGGGGGGCGGGGGGAGAGACAGAGAGAGAGAAGGAGATGCCCTTCCTTGGGCTGTCCAAGGTGGGGCTCCAGGCACCCAGTGGTCCACATGCAAGGGAGCCTAAAGGAAGTCAGCAAAAGCTACTGACACATACATAGAAAGCAATTACAGTACAGACTGTAATTGCCCTCTGTGTGCCAGTAGCTTCTGCTGACCGGCAGCTTGCGTGGTTGAGTGGCTGGTTTGAGAACAAGCCAAGGCAGGCACCCAACAAGAGAGGGGTGGGGGGAGATAGGTGGGGGGGCTGTAGTGTCCCTGCAGTCATAAGGATGAACAATAGCAGGGGCAGTAACTTTGAAACCTGATCATAAGTATGTTTGGCCGAGTGGGGGGGGGGGGAGAGAGAAATCTGTCAGAACTTTGAGTGGTTGCTTAGCGACTGGTCATAAATTGAGGACCACCTGTTATTACTGTGGGATCTTATTGTTTTAAAATCTATATTCTCTTTCGTAGCTGTGCAGGCAATCACACTGTTTATGAAAACTTTTACAAGAGGCTCTTTGAATCAGCTATGCGATCTCTTGCCCTACAGTTGCCAAACTAGAAGTCTAGTTTCGATGGGCATTCTTACTCTAAGCTCAGCTCTCGTTTACCTCCCTTAAAAATCAAGAGTTCTGTTTTTGGATGCAACGTTTGATGCTGTGCTGTTTTCAT
The DNA here is from genome assembly GCA_022577455.1 of Arizona elegans. Lineage (NCBI taxonomy): Eukaryota > Metazoa > Chordata > Lepidosauria > Squamata > Colubridae > Arizona > Arizona elegans. The sequence continues at coordinate 53,769,889 of JAKOOJ010000002.1, read as the reverse complement.
TAATGTGTGTTCTCAAGAAAACTATATGTAAAATAATATTAACAGGATAGCTTTTACCTTGGAAATGAAGGAGGCGGTGTTGTAGTTTGCAAAATAACAAAATGCTACAATATTTTGATTAAGTGACATGCCGTACTTGGTTGTGTATATGCTTGCATTGCAAGGAAATATTATTGGTATTAATTAAAATACTTGTCTAGAGAGGTGCCAACAAGAGTAACTGCTAAACATCTGCCACCTAATAATAATAACTCATCATGTGGAACACTCTAATTACTGGTATTATCTGTTAAAAGAGACAGCTAGTGGTAACAATAATCTGATTGGGAACAGAAAGTTCCTGTTGTATAGTGAAACCTTTAATGGGGTGTTATTTTGTAATTGTATGGTGGAATATAGCTTTGATGTTCCCACCTGCCTTTTTTTCCCCCTTTAAGAGACATTAATAGATAATCCAGTGCCATCATTTTTCAGCCATTAGCTGAATCTATACTTCTTTTTTTACTAATTGCAAGAGAAAAGATAGCTTGCAGCGTGGACTGCTTGGGAATAGGAAAAAAGAAGCTAGTTACATTGATGAGTATTGATAGAAAAGAGAGAGGAGTCAGTGGTGGTGGACAGCAGAACTGACTCAGTCCACTACAAGTGTTAGTTGTCAATGTCTTAAAATTTATGAATGCTGGAGATATGGTAACTATAGGCTTCACATATTGTCCATCAAAGCAAGTTTAGTTTAACTGATGGTTCAGGATAGCCTTACTTACTAGTTGTTAGCCTGATAGAAGAAAAATGCCAGCCTAATTGAATGGACATGCTAATACAGGGAACCCTGCACCAAGGAGTACTACAGTGGTGGGTTGCCCCTGGTTCGGACCGGTTCACAAGAACCAATAGTAAAACCGGCGGGAGGCCCCACCCACCACCCTGGATGTCGTCATGGGTGATCTGCGCATGTGCAGAAGCTTCCCGTTGCGCGATCCCGTTGCGAACCGGTAGTAAAGGTAAGTAGAACCCACCCCTGGAGTACTAGTGTGCAGAGTTGCCAAAAGGGCAGAGGTGGGCGGGAGATAGGCAGGTAGGGAGAATTCAAGAGAAGGCAGTCCCTTACCTCAGCTGAAAAAATGCTTTTAAAAATAAAAAAAAAAGCCTCTGATGATCCCGCAGCTCAGCTGGGATCGTCAGAGCCTTTGGTAGAAAAAATGCTTTTAAAAGGCTTTGACGATCAGGCAACTCAGCTGGGATCGTCAGAGACTTTTAAATGCATTTTTTAACAACCTCTTCAGCCGAAGAGGTTGTAGAAAAAATGCTTTTAAAAGTTAAAAAAAAAAAAAGTTGGCCACGCCCACCCAGTCACATTACCCCCCACCAAGCCATGGCCACAGAACCAGTAGTAACCAATTTTACATTTCACCACTGGGTCACTCAGTATAAATATATTAACAGTATATTTGTTTCCCTTTCTCATGATTTGGGCTTATTCCAAACCTTTCAAGTAAAACTATCAAGAGAGCAGACCTATCAAGTATAATATCATAATTACATAAAAGCAGAATAATAACTAGAGAGGAGGGAGAAGGGAATATTCCATATCATTATGGCGTCATCTAATTACATGTGCTGGCAGCAGCAACCTTGTTAATTATAGGTAGTTCTCAATCCCAGAAGTTTGGTCATATATCAATACGGTCATAAGAGAAGTCACCATACGACTGGACTCGATTTTACAGCTGTTTCTACCATGATTGTTAAATGAGTCACCATGGTTGTTAAGCAAACTATGTGGCCATAAATCCAAATCCATCTTATCCATTGGGTGTGTTTTTCTGGTTTTTGCCAAACAGTGGGAAAAGAAACTCCACAGAAAGAGAACATGTGCCTTCGAGATGCTGCAACTGGTCATAAGTGTGAGCCAATTGCCAAGCGCCCAAAATACATTCTCTTGACCCCAGGGGTAGTAAAACAGTCACAATTGGGAAGATGGATCGTAACTTTTTTTTAAATAGTCTGTTGTAACTTTGAAATGGTTGTAAGCAAGCAGTTGTAAATCAGTATCTGCTAGTGCTGTATTATTGGTAACTTGAGTCTTCTTTAGATCCCAATTGAAAAACCTGCTTTTGAATTCAGATGAGGAGTAATTGAAATGATTGAGTGAAATCGGCTTCTTTCCTCTGCTTATCTAAAACATGTAGAATTGTAAGCAATCAGAAAGGAAAAAACAAAAATTCCTTGCTTTCAGCTTCTCCGCAGGGACTGATGGCTTCATTACGCTAAAAACATCAAAAATGTACTACAGTGTGTTTGGATTCCTTATCAGTTTTGCTGTTGAACTGAATTGCTGTCGTCTCTCCAAGGTGCCAGATTTTTATTATCCTGTGTTGCTGCAATCCATAATAAATGTCTTCCTCTCTCGAAAATGAATTCTGCAATGTACTCAAGAGACAATACGTTTAGAATGAGAATGTCAGTGTGAAATATGCAGCTCTTTTGCTTTCAGAAATTCAACACATGAGACTAAATTTGTTCCCTTTCCTCTAAATTGATTTTGCCTCTTGCCTGTCTGTTTCTAGAAAGACTCTTCATAGTAAGATGTCTGGTTTCTGGTTAAACATCAGTCTAAGCTGGGACTTACAATTCCATGCATGAATCTCTTTCAGGCTGATATATCCTTTTGCCTTTCCTCTTCCAGGAATGTGTGTCAGAAAAAGCAATAATACATGTTTTGGTTCCACATTCCACAGTTTGTAAAGTGTTATATAAGAACAAACCCAGTTTTGTGGGCTGGGATGCAATTTCTGCAGAAAGTGCGTATTTCAAAAATATGGCTCTGTATTTGAAATTATCAACTGGTCCAGTCCAATCCATTTAGTAAAAAAACCAATCCAAAGTATTATATCATTCTTTTAGGTTGACACATATTTCTGGTTATATGCTCCAGCATGAATCCAAAAGCTCAGAAGAATTCTGGTTCCGGTGACTGACCCAGATTGGATCTATGACTGGCCCAAGATCACCCAGCTGGCTTTATGTCTAAGGCAGGATTAGAACTCACAGTCTCCTGGTTTCTAGCTGTTGTGACCGAGGCCTAAGTAGTGATTACCAAACACAATTCAGTCCTGAACTTATTTTATTAAAACATCTGAGAATTAATTCATTCTCAGCTTAGTCCAAAATAAATTCTTCATAACCAGTTCTATGGCCTTATCACCAACCTTTGATGTCTTTGGCAACCTGCCAACGGCTTTTCTTGGCAAAACCCCCACAAAGTTCAAGAGACTCTGACAAGAAGCACTGGAATCAACGTTGCTTTTCTACAAAGAACCCAACACTAGTTGCTACTCTTTTAAGCCTTATGGGAGTGGCCAATCATCTTCTGGCCTTACTCCCAAGTCGTCCTTTTTGCTTCAGCTGCTCCTGCCTTCTGGCAGCTCTTCGCATGCGTGCACTAGGAACAGGCTCCTCTTGTTCCTCTGCCTCTCTGCTGTCCATCTCTGGAGGCTCCGGAGTCCACACATTGCTCCCAGATGGCCCTGGCCCCATCTCTGCCTCTGACGCAGAGCCCTTGTCCAGGCCTTCCCCTGACTCCAGGACTGGCCCATTGTCCTCCCCAGCCTCCTCACTGTCTGACTCCGCTGCCAGGTCCTCAGGCTGCCGTCGGACCACAACACTAGCCTGTTGCCCTCCTCATTGCACCAGACTGGCTCTCTGTTCTCACATAGTCAAAAGTAAACAGCCAGCATGAGATCTGTCTATTACCAAAACACAAGACAGATAAAAATTAGCCCACCCATCCAAAACAAAGAGCTGTTTCATTCAATGTGCGGCTCAGATAGGGGAAATAAATATTTTCAACCTTGATTTCACTATAAATAGCGCTTGCATTTCATATATGTCAGTCACCAAAATTCTTTTGTAATTATTTCATAACTTTCTACAACAGGTCTGTCAAACTGGCGGCCCGCAGCCGAGATACGGCCCACGCAGGCCACGCCCACCCCAGCTCCACAAAAGCAAAAAACATCGCAATACGTCACGATACAGCCCGCGATGCGATCGGGTTTGACACCCCTGTTCTACAGTAAAGCTGTTTATCTGAGCTTTTGTATTGTAGGAAATGTTCTTGAAATGTTATTTTTCTATTGCCATATGTGGTACATTTGCTGAGAAAGAAACCTGTTAAGGAATAAAATGCACAGGGTTAGATATGTTGTATAATAATAATAATAAAAGAAACTGGTCCTTAAAAAGTAGAAGTCAAGGAATATTTAAAACATTGAATCAAAAGATAACCACTGCACCTGTGCTGAGATTTGGGAGCTGAAAATTGACATTTGTATTGCCCACAAATGCCAGCACCACTCACTTATGGCTTTGTAATCAGGTCCAAGAAAACCATCCAGGTATGATTATCTACTGTATGCAACAGAAGGCTAACTCATTGGGGAAGAAATCATCCAACGCATAAATTGGAGTGGGGCAGTTTGAGAACAATTTCGTGATTTCTTAATGGAGAAGTTAAAGTAATGAATAGCAATAATCCATTCCCCTCTGTTTTAAACTCAGCCAAATTAGATACTGCACGACACAGGTGGCTATCAGCATTGCCATTATATGATTTTAAACCTATTCATAGCTTTATATTTAGAAATATAGTTGTTCCAGTGACTGCCTTGCAAATCCTCTGTTGATTCTACAGACTCACAAGCATTATTCTAAGAAATACAGCCAGTATTAGGGTACAACTGGAGGTAGTCTACATTCTGTTTTTCTGTTTTTTTAAGAGTATGAGGTACATCATTATTTTATTTATTTATAGTACACTGTGTTTATATGCAGCTGGGATGATTTTAAGGACAAAATACTAGTAAAGCAGGTTATTTTTTTCTTTCACATTTCAATGTCTGTTTTTCAAGTTTTTCCCCCCTATTTACTATAATCTCTAGAATTATTTTCTATTTGGAATAAATAAGCTATTTTCAGACTGAATCATGTAACTTTTTTTTTCTTTTTAGAAATAATAGGTTTCTCTAAAAAAACTTTTAGCCTTTAATTTTTAACAACCAGCATTTTTTTCATGTTCTAACATTTTCTATCAGATTTTCATATATCTTTTAAAAGCGAAGAAAAATAAAATGTATTTATTTATCAAATTTATGTAGACACCCATCTCACCAAAACCGATTCTTAAACATAGCATTATTTTTACTCATTCGATCTGTTTTGATCACATTCTTCATATTGGGTATGAAAAATAAATGCCATACATATTTGAGTTGTTTATTCCAATGTATGAACTGAAAACTGGTGACTCAATGTTGTAAACCAAAATTTTAAACCCTAAACTTTTTTTAAAAACCTAAAAAAAGAGACTGTCGATTTATTTTTACCATAAACTCAAAATACAAAATAGGTAAGGCAAAATGAAGGAGGGACCAGAAATTCTTCTCAAACCTTTTTTCCCCCATTCAGTTCTTCTCAAAGATCAGTACAAAAAAAGAGCTATGTATCTCAAGGTCTTATATGCACCATCACATTTAGCACACTATTACACTAAACTTTGCTGAACACAGTTTTTTTGCTTCAGAATGTGCTTATAGTGCAGAGTGAGATTTCTCTCATGCATACCTTTATTAAATATGTGTCTGACCAAGCTGGGGAGAAATGATCTTAAATTCAGTTTCACATTATAAACCTCAAAATGTTGTCTGCAAGGAAAGAAAATGCTCACCTTTGGAGACAGAATTTTGTAATTCTGTGACAATATTTCAAAGTGCATCCTTTGAAAGATTAATGTAACTCTAGTCCAGGTGTCAGCAACCTGCAGCTCCAGAGCCACATGCGGCTCTTTGGGCCCTCTGCTGTGGCTCCCTGTCAGGTGATCCCACCACTGGCTGGCCCTGCCCCTAGCCCTCCCAGTCACTCCTCACCTGGCCTGAGAAGGTAAGGGCGACAAAGGGTGATGGAGAAGTGGCTGGGGCAGAGACAGAGAGATACAGAGAGAGGGGAGGGAGAGGGGGGGAGGGAGAGAGAGATGTCAAAAGGGTTTTGTGGTTCCCAGTGTTTTTTAACAACCGGTTCTCTGCCCTAATGACCAGCTGGGTAGGCATGGCTGGGGAGGGGGTCATGTGACTGGTGGAAGTGAGTGATGTCGAGATGGCTATGCTCACCCAGGTTTTGTGGCTTTTGGTGTTTTCTTTTCTGTGGGAAACTGGGTCCAAATGGCTCTTTGAGTGTTTAAGGTTGCAGTCCCCTGCTCTAGTCCAACTGGCTTTTCCCTTTCTGTGGCAACAAAGTTAGACAATCCTTTTGGATGGCGGGCATGTTTGGAAATTTGAGAAAAAGTCATGGGATGTAATGGGATATGGAAATGACCTTGAGGGTTGGGGAGAAGAGATGCTGCCCAGGAAATGATCAGACAAGAAAAGGGGCACTCCACAAAGAAAGGGAGGAGAAAAAACTTTCAGAATTAACAAGATTCCGTAAGTGTATCCTTACAATAAAATAGAATTAGCTCATCTGGTTATGTTTCCAGCCTGAGCACTGACATGAGGCAAAAGGACCATCATGGAGATGTTGTCTGATTACAAAATGCCAGCCACAAAATATACCTTTATTAGAAATCAATCAGTTGAAATTGTTCCCTGCCATCTCCTCTAGTTTCCAGGATGTTTTCCAGAACTCCACTGGATTTTGCCATTTTGGTTTTGTTGTTCAGTATAAGTGGCCAAATTTCCAAATGATGCATTGGGCAGAATTTATTCCTTATTATTATTTACTTAGAATGCTTATAGGGCCTTATATGGGGGGGTTGAAGCACTACCACAAATATAGATAATGTTGGCAGATAATGTTCTGCTTTGTAGTAAAAAGGTCTTTTTATCACAGGTTAGCTTTTAAAAGGTTAAAAAAATATTTAAAAATAATGCATTTATGTAAGGACATTGCTCTAGTTTGCAGGCTTTAGCTCAGTCGAAATTCCTCTTTTTTACAGAGAGCATCAGATAGTAAAACTAAACTTAAGATCGTCTGTGACCTTCCCAGGGTGTTTTCGGGGAGAATTAAAAGAGTTAAGATGGCAATGTTATTGAAGTCCTCCCTCTTTTCTAAGTACACTGCATTCATGCGGCTTCAGTTGCATGACGGTAGATGCCATCTTCACTTTTTTTTACCTTCCTTAAATGCTGTTTGAACTTTCCATATGAATTTAATTGGCTAGTGAATTATATTTGCAATAATGGCGAATATCTGTAGCTCAGGTGGAGGATGAGGGTGAGGATTCGTTCTCCAAGTTTGTGGGTTGGTTTCCAAACATTTTGTTACCAGACTAAGTAACATCTTCAGCGCAATTTAGGGAAAATATATTTTTCTGTACTGATATGATTGATTGCTAAAGTATAGGTGTGTGTGTGTGTATGTGTGTGTGTACTTTGAGTTATTGTTGACTCCTGGTGACTATCTGAACTAAACCTTTCAGTTTTCGTGGCAAGATTGCCAGAAGTGCCTTCTGACAATTGTCTTCCTCTTCTTAGGGCCAAGAGCGAATGACTGGTCCAAGGTTACCCAGTTGGCTTTTTGCCTAAGGCAGGACTAGAACTTCTCATCTCCTGGTTTCTATTCTGGTGGCTTATTCAACGAAACCCTCCCAGCAGTAGGTATACAACACTATTAAGTTGCTTGTCACAGTTGTTCCTCCCAATGGTTATTTTTACATTGTTTTCCCTGCACACTGTAGTTCTGTGCACACTGCAATTTTCACGTTTAACAGCTGACTTATTTTGCAATTAAAATAGACCTGGTTGAAGTCTCCTATTTTCAATCACCACTGGAAATACATTTTGCAACACAACAGGCTTTTAAACTAATGCATGCTCTCCAATCACACACAAACATACACACACAACAAACTTTACAAACCAGACGTGTTTTACAAACTCTGTTCAAAGCAAAATAAATTATGCACATTTCAGATTTGAGTGGCTTCTTATTTTAAATCAATCAGAAGCGACTGACAAGATTCAAAACTTATTACCACAACAATAAAAAAAACAAAAAAAGAATCTGGCAACAGCTGCAAAACAGACAGTAGCTTTATGTTCTGCATGCTCAGTTTTTGTCATCCAAGCAAATTTAATTGTTTGGTTTCCTAGCTGCAAATGATGCTGAAGGAAAATTGGTTGGCTCTTGTATTACTTCAGTATCTGTCATCTTACCTGGGAGCAATCATTTTGTGCCAACATTTTGTGGCTTTTTGTAATTGCAAATAGTAGAAAAGAGAGGATCTATTTGATGCGCCAGAATGAATAACTCCTACGAACTTCCTGCCTTAATCATCACTGTCGCTTTTTCTGTTCACTCTGTAGGTACTGTAGGTACTCAGCACTTAAGTGATTAATTTGGACTGTAATTGTCAGGAAATATTAAGGACATATGCATGACTGGCTGTACCATGTTTCACAGTGGCAAAAGAGTCTCTTTCTTTCCATAATGGATACGAGATGCCAAGGAGGAAAGACAGCTAAGAGAGGGACTAAAATCATTGCAGCCCAATATTGGGAAAGGAAGAAAATGTAACTGATTTAGATGTCCACTTCATCCTGGGACTCAACCTACCTTTCAAATGAGCATTTTGCTGAAAAAAAGGTTCCAATTCCTGAATGCAAATTGGAGTGATAATGATCAAGATATAATTATTTTATTGTGTCATCCATACACCATTTTTCTCCAGTAGGTTCAGGGAGACATGAACGGGCCTATCCAAGTTTGTCTTGGATACAAACGAAATTCAAATAAAATCAAACAGTATGAGGAAATAAAGCAGAAGAATTGCAACTTAACTTTTGTAAGCAACAGTAAGTAACTTACATGATGATAGTTCGCTCTAATGCAGAGGTGTCAAACTCAAGGCCCGCGGGCCAGATCCAGCCCGTGAGGTGGTTAGATCTGGCCCATGGGGCCGTCCTGGAAACAGTAAAGGACCAGCCCGCGGTGCCTTGGCCTGCCCAAGGCTGATGGAGCATTGATCTGCAACCTGATGGTGGCCATCCAGGTCAAACTGCAGCCAGCCTTAGATCTGCCTCAGCCCCACCCCCTGGGCGTGTGAATAGGAGGCGGCAAGCATGCGGGGTCTGGCGTCCCTGGGGCTTCCCTTTCACCCAGGACGCCAGCCCTCGCACACTCACCTCCTCCTATGCGCACACCCAGGGGGCAGGGCTGAGACAGCACTACAGATCTAAGGCTGGCGGCAGCCCGGCCCGGATGACTGCCATCAGGTTTCAGAGCAGTGCCCGGCTCGCTGGCCTTTCACTGGGATCGTTCCATCCCCACATGGGAAAGCCACACTGACAATCTCTCCCCCTGCCCTCGTCCCCTCCTGAGCATGGAGAAAGGAAGGAGATGGCAAGGAGACAGAATGGGACCTTTAGGACCATGGAGCTTCTGCATGTTAGGTATTGATGAGTGATAGGCAACTGCAGGGGCTGGGGGGGACACGGCAAGCCAGAGGCAGTGGCATGCAGCTTCTGGCATGGGGGTGGGGGGCAGAAGCAGAACTGCCCTCTTGAAATCAGGCATGGAGGCAACGGGGAGGGTGTGTGTGTGGAAAAAAAGGGAATCTGCTGTTTCGCAGGTTTTTTTCCTAACCTGCCAGAGGCTCCAGACAGAGGCTTCCCATTTTGATTCCTTCACTCACTTCTCCCAGACCCATGCACTTATTTGTGTGTGTGCGCGCACAGGGGGAGGTGTCTGGCAGCAGAGGCTCCTCAGCCCGCTGTGGCCTCTGGGCTGGCCCTCCAAGAAGCAGGCACAGCAGCGGCACTGGCAGCAGGCAGATGGGGGGGAGGGAAGCACATGATTCAGACCACCAGACATGCCTGCTCCATCCCACGTGGCTGGAACAGGCAGGCAGCTGCCCAGCGCATCCAGCAGGCTGGACTGTGTGCCTCCCCCTGCGCCTCTGCCTCTGACTACTGCTGCTGCCGTGGGCCAAGACAAGGTGAGGCAGGGGGTAGGGTGGCTGCTGCCAGACATCATGAGCCTGCCTACTTCATCCCGTCTGTTTTTGCTTGCGTTTGGAGGGTAGGTTGCCGCTGGTCATCTCCTCAGCCCCCTCGCAGGTCTTGCCCTTAGCCCGCATGTGGAGATCGTTCCCCTTGCGCACCTGACACACCTTGGCACCGCTGCCATCACCAAGGCATCCAGCAGCTCACACAGATCCATTAGGCCCCTGCTGTCAATGTCAAAACTGAATAGTCGTCTCTTAACAGAGGGGGAGGCATATGATATCATCTATCTCCAGTCTACAACATGGTCTTTTCAGCAGTTCCAAGAAGATTCCACACCCATTTGCTCAGGTGACCCTGATGACACAGACAAACCTCCAAGTGTCCTCAACAACTCTCTGAAAGAATGCAAATGACCAGCTGTCTGCAAGGAATATAAATCCTTCCATTCCCCACCATCAAGTCAGAGCTGAATAAGCTTCTTGGATAAGAAGTGAAACATCTTCCCAAAAAACAACAAGAAAGTCCAGTTGCCTCTTGAAAAAACACCTTTGGGTAACCCAACACATTCCCATTACTCTGGGGGAAAAGCCAAGTCTTCAAGACCTGTTTAAAGGACCTCAGGATCCTTTAAACAGGAGGATCTTGGAGCTATTCAACAGCTGAAGGGGAGCAGACACCACGACAGACAAGGCACAGCCCCTGGTTCCCATCAGATGAACCTGCTTTAATGATAAGACCACGAGCATGCCCATTCCGTTGTATATTACTAAACAGAGCAGAAACTATAATATGCTAACACCTGTTTGCATTTTGCTATAGAAACGAACACCATTCCATTTTTTAAAATAACCTTTCATATAAAAATAAAAGGAAGACTGTTTCCCTGTAACAAGCTTTTTCCAAAAGCAGAAAATACGATGCAAGGATACCTGTCATCAATGCGCTTATCACTTATTAAAATTCGTAGACTAATTAAGGGGATATTTTGCTGATCAAAGGGAGGACTGCAATGCAGGGAAAGTCTCAGCATCAGCGCTATCAATTAAAAAGTCGCTCCAGACAGCAAAGTAAGCATTAGATTAACATAAATAAACTGAAAGGCAGAGAGAGATGCCAGGTATGTGGTGGCAACCAATTATCCAAGAGCATCACCGTAAGTGTAACAGTATGAAAAAGTGCATTTGATGGGACAATGCAGCCATCCTAGGCAACAGGTGGGTGGGAATCAAATGAGCATAAGTGAGAGCCACTAGTAAGATCTGCTTTGCAGTGGGAAGGGTGGCAAAGCCTCAATATTGCATCCACAGATAGCCAACTAGTAACCCTATTTAGAGTGACCTGAATCTTCTTGGGTAAGGGAGCCCTGAGGTTTATCTTCAAGTTTGTGCTAAGGAATTTGCACAGAATCTGTCAGATAAAATAATTTGGATTTGCTCTCAGTGTTTGTCCCTTTGCCTCCTAAAGAGGCATTGTTTGTCCTCTTTTCAATAGCACTTAGATTTATATAATGCTTTACAGTGCTTTACAGCCCTCTCTAAGTGGTTTACAGAGTCCGCATATTGCCCCCAACAATCTGAGTCCTCATTTTACCCACCTCGGAAGGATGGAAGGCTGAGTCAACCTTGAGCCTGGTGAGATTCGATCTGCCAAATTGCAGGCAGCCGGCAGTCAGCAGAAGTAACCTGCAGTACTGCACTCTAACCACTGTGTCATCGAGGCTCAGGATTTCATCTTTGGACCCAGCTGTGTTAGATAACATTTGTCCAATCTCCAACCTTCCTTTTCTAGGAATGGTTGTAGGATCCAGAGAAAGTGATTGTGCAGCACCTTCAGGTGACCCCAGGTGAAATTGATTATCTGGGCCTCTTTAGGTCCAGGCCCAGAGATGGGACGGAAACAGCATTGGTCATATTTTTGGATGATCTCTAGTGGGAGTAGAATGGGGGTAATATTAAAAGATGCTTTTCCAGAATGCTGACTCAATGATAACTTGCACCAGTTTTCCCAAGTTGGTTGGGTGATGGAAATGATATATTAGAAAGTCACAGGTTTGGGAAACTTAGAAACTTGCCACATAAAACAATCTAAGCTTAACTGCATAGGATGCCTTTCAAAATAGTAACATTTAGATCATTTTATCCGCTAGATTCTTGAGTAGTTAGGCTTTTAAGATTATATTGAAAAATGTATTTCTATGATTAGCATTTGCAAAAAAAGAAAGATAAAGTAGGGCTTACATAGGACCCTTGTTTAAGAATAACCCCAAATAAGCATTTCTGTACTGATATAACTGGGTGGGGTGGGGTGGGGTGGTAGCTATATATGTTAAATGCATCTGCATCCAGTGGTGGGATTTAAATAATTTAACAACTGGTTCTCGGCCCTAATGACTGGCTGGGTGGGCGTGGCCATGGTGGGCGTGGCCAGGGTGTGTGAAAGGCAGCATTTGGCCTCCGGCACACCCCTGACTGCAAAAACAGGCTGTGGGGAGCCCAGCCGCCCCCCCCTGTGCCCCATTTTGGGCCTAGGAGGCCTCACGGAAGCCTCCTGGGAGCGAAAACAGGCTGCGGGGGGCGCACCACACCCTCGCACCCCATTTTGGGCCTAGGAAGCCTCCCTGTACTTACCTGGGAGCCAAAATTGGGCATCTGGGGTCTCCTAGAAGGGGTGGGGAGGGGAGGGGCCAGCCAGCAATTTAACTACTGGTTCACTTGAACTGGCCCGAACCGGCTGAATCCCACCACTGTCTGCATCAGATTATTAGAAATAAACTAAGCTTGCAATTTCTTTTAAAACTGCAAGTGAATGCAAATATGGCCACAACCACACGTGTAGCTGGGACAATGACTTATTGTAAAAACAGAAATATGAACCAGAATAGACAAAGCAGGAGAATAGGAAGGGGAAAAAAGGCACACCCTCCTACAAGTAGAGCTCAACTTTTCGATAATAATTAAAGTTACGTTCCTTCCAGCATTATTTGTTGAAGGTTAAAATGTGATTCTCTGGGCATTTCATATATGTATCATCTCTTTTGTTCCATATCTGGATGGCTTAGACAGATCTGAATCAAACTACCAGGATCCAGGTACCATTTTTAACCTAGAAAGACAAGAAATGCAGTCGCCATTGAAACAAGCAATCATTGAAGATTAATACATTGTGTTACAGCAACAAAAGTTTCAAAGGATGTTAGTGCAAAGCAGCATTTTCAACTTTTGGTTTGCAGCAAGTTAATACCAGAGATGGTAAAATGAAGCTCTAGAAGCTATGAGCTTGTTCTTTTGGGCTACTTTGATTCAAATTTTTAAATAATATATTCTTTACTTATTGGACTTGCAATTGAATAAAAAGATCAAACAAAAATTTTGTTTTTGTTTTGCATGCAGAACATTTGTGATTCCAAGCTGGCTGGAAATGTTCTGAATTGTAGTCTCATTGTATCTGGAAGGGAAAGCTGTCCTATCTGGAAGGGCATCAATTAAAAGAAAGATAAATCTGGTATATCTGCAGAAGTCTTGAAAACATCGATTCTGCATCTGTAGTGGTTCAGGTTATGTTCTTCACAGAACATTTTGCTTTGTCTGGAAGCCCTCCTGCCTTCTTACTGTAAACCATTTTGGAATTATTTTAAGGAGACACTGTGTACAGTATAATTAATCCACAAATACTTCACATAAATTTAGTCTTCTTCCTCAACCTGATTATTGTAGCATCTTGCCATATTAAGAGACTGAAGATTATTACGATCTTTTGAGTTCCCCTCAATTCACCTAATAAATACTACTTTTCAGCAGTGGGTAGCTACCGGTTCGGTCCGGATCTTGTGAACCGGTAGTAACCGCAGCGGGAGGCTCCACCCACCCACCCGGACGTCATCCTGGATGCTCTACACATGCGTGGAAGCGCTGCGCGTGAGCAAAGTGAGTGCACATGCGAGCACGCTCCCGTTGCGAACCAGTAGCAAAGGTAAGTGGAAACTACCCCTGCTACTTTTACATCAACCTGTTTCTTAACAGCTTGATTTTCCTCAATCATTTCTTTTATGTCAGGCCCACCACCTTGAATGCTCAATTTCAACAGAAGAATGAGCTATAAGTGAAATAAATCAATAACGCCAAAAGGCAAATCTTATTCATTTATTTATTTATTCATTTATTTATTTAAAGAAGTGTAAAATGTTTCAGATTAAATTTCGGACATTGGTAGGGGGTAGGGTGGCAAAACTACAAGAATCAATGCACAAACATTACATTTTAAAGTAAGTTATGTAAAGTTCTCCTAACTTTAAATTACTTTTCAGACTGAAAGCATTGTAGGGAACTTTCCTGTTTTGAAACTATTTAAAAGTGTTAATGGTATTTGCTTTCCTTTTCTACTTTTTTTCTATTTCTACTTTCTCAAGGTTCTCAGACATTATCTTTCTGTGCAATTCCGGGGACATCTGCTCCCTCCATCACAACCATGCAATATTTTCAAACCATTCCCCACCCCTCATCTTTTTCCTCCCTGTAAACACCCTAAGCCTTCTTTTGGGGAGGGGCAAAGATCAACTTTATCACTGAAGACCCTTCAGTTTCACGTGCTAGTAAAACAAAGAGGCAGAGACCTTTTGGCAGCATTCAAAGATCACCGCAGATTCTGATGAACTCTCGGCAACCCCTACATAAGGTATGTCTGACCTGGCTGTCCCTTGATATCATTTCCTGAGTGAATGCTCTTATTTCATTAGCCTTTGGAAGCACTGCTGCAGATATCCAGATGGGCTGTAGTTAAGGTTACAACTTAATTTGAAGCCTGCCAACTGCAAACTTTGGATTTCTACAATGCCTTTCTTGAGTTCAAAATATCCCAGATGCCAAAGTATACAAGAAAACACCTGACAAGCTGGAAGAATGTTTACAATTCAGAGTCAACCCACAATTTCAAACACTTGAACTCTTAAATCAAAATAGAGTAGAACTATTATTTGTTGATATCCAGTCACCCCCATAGAGTTCTTGGAAGTTTCAGGCCAAAGTTGTGTAGATTGCTAAAATATACAAGTCAACACCTCTAAGCAGATGGAATGTTGTATTACTTGGAATAATTCTATTTTTCACATTGTGACGATCTGTCTGTTAAAGTTAGGATAAGTTTTTTTAAAAAACAATTACACTGTATTTTTGTGTTTGTTCACTTGAGTTGCCAACATGATCTTTTCTACTGCTGTAATTAAGTTGATGTTTGATCTGAAATACATAAATATATTTAGTGAGTAAATTGTACTAGTTTTGTACTAGTCTTCAAGCTTTATCATTATCAATAAGATGGTTATATCTTATGTAACCATCTTTGGGAGAACTCTTGAATGTGTCTTCCTTTCAGAAAAAGATATGAAGGAATGATCTCCAAACCTCTGAGATATATATTGAATGAATATGTCTTGGAGAGTTGTACTGGTTTCATAGCTCTCAGATGCAATCTATCCACATATACTTATTTAGTGAGGCATACATGAATTCACTAAATACTAAAACACTAAAAAAACTTAAATATACTAAATATACTAAATATACCATGTGTTTTCTACTACACAGCCTATCCACTATTTCTGAAGAAATCTCCAGGAGAGGCATTCTGTACATCCCAAGAAGTTTCTAGTTTCTGTTGGTCTTTCTTCTGGTTTTCTAGACTGCTTCTTTGTTCTTTCCCACACATGTATTTCACATCAACCCTCACTTATGACCTTATAAAAAGGGGGACAGATTTTTTCACCTTCTTCAAACTCTGTTAAGCTTTTGCATTCCAAACATTCCAGAGACAAGACTTATATCAAGACTCCATTTTAACAATTAGGCCTCATCAAAAGATGCTTGTCTGGCCTTCCTGAACCATTCAAAAACATTAACATTAAACATTGAAACATTAACTGTCTTCTGCCAAATCTGGATTCTGTTCTGCCATTGCTTTAAAGGAGAAGGCAATGAATTCACAATGAAAGGTTTCTCTTCATGCACCAAGCTGTTTTAAATTGGCCTTGATACATAAAGATGGCAGATAGAAAATCTGTTCAGACTCAACGTAAATAAGCATTTTGTAAACTATGTTCAAAGGGAGAGAGAGAATAAGTCAGTCATGAGAGATTGCACTATACTTAATTTATTATGAAACTGAACAACATTGTTTGTTACAGTTAGATTGGCCTTTTGTCTTATGTATCCAAAAGGTACCCTTAAGGTTTTTTCTTGTTCTAGCTTCACTAAAATAGCCTGGCAACACAAACTGTATGACGATATAGTGATTGGGCCCTCAGTTAACTCCTTGTTTTAATGAAAATTAGTCTCTTGGCCTTATCACTATTTCAGGACTCTCCCAACGTGGCAACTTTAAGACTTGTGAACTTCAACTCCCCAAATTCTTCAGAATTCCTCATGCTGGCTGAAGAATTCTGAGAGTTGAAGTCCAATACTTAAAATTGCCAAGTTTCGAGCCCCTGTACTATTCTATGAAGGCTGTCCTTCCTCAGACTAAACCTGAATGGACTAGGAGTCATCTTTCCTGAGCTTCTGATAAGCATAGGACACCCATTCAGTTATGTTTCCTACAACTTCATTTGCCAGATTTGATGTAGATTTTATTTAATACCATTTATTTAGTAAACTTTTTTTTACTTGTTTTGTGCTTTACAACTGTTGTCATGAAACTACAAAAGTCTGCTCAATGAGCACAACAAAAGAAACTGATTGACTGGTTGAGTCAGTTTGCAATATTTTTCTTCTGCTTCCTAACGATAATGGTATGGAAATCAATTTACAACAATAAAAAATCTGATTTACAGATAGATGATATTGATTGCTCCCTCACTGAGATTTCTTGTAAAACTCTCAGGTTGTTCCAGAGAATAAAGTCATCTTCTTGGACTGAGGCCATTTTATGAGGTAATAAACCTATTTTAAATTTCCTGTCACCAGAATATATATTGTTGGCCATGATATCAAACTGCCTGCAAATCAGATGCAATTGCTTGAAGCAGACAAGGACACTTTCATGCCAAACTGATCTGTCCTAACTTTAGAGCTGATGTCATTCATAGCCTGCTCAGCTAGTGGCAACAGAGCAGATCACTGTGGCTTAGCCGAGAACTGCATTTACTACAAACTCAAGATAATATGAGAACAGACCTAATAAGAACACAGAATCTAAAATTTCCACCTATCTCCAGGCCAGGCATACAATCAATGTTTAGAGAAAACCACCATTAGATACTAAAGCTCTTTTAATGCTCTAAGAATCTAATTTAATTCATGACCTTTTCTTTTCTTTTTTTTTTTTTAAAAAAAACATGTTTTTATAATTTTCATCTGCATTACATTTCATTTTCCAGATTCTTTGACTGTTTTCTTTTGAAAAACAAAACGACTAGAATTTATGGTCTTGTGTTTTGTTTTCTTGCTATCCTTAGGACAGGCTGTGACTGCTGATGAGAATGCCAAGTCTGGCATTCAACTGACCCCATCTGAAAGCTGTTATCATTCCTACCAATTCTCTGCTTTTCTGAGCTGGGAGGAAGACATGCACATTCTTGAGTGAAAAGATTTTCAGTTTCATCTTGTTTACTCCATTTGCCTCGTCTGCCTTTTGGGCATTTTTCAATCCTGTTTTTGCGGCAAACAGACAGTTGGACACTGCCACCTGCAGGCAAGACAGAGAACTAAAGTTTGCAGCACAACTGAATATATCAACCTGCTTAAATAAATGTTGCTCATAACCTATGAACTTCTGTTCACCATTCACATATATTTTCATCATCATGTATATTTTGTCCATGAATAAGAAAAACACTTTGATCTCCTAGGAAAATTTTGACAAATTTTGACTGGCAAATTATGGATGTTTTTGTTTGTCTTCCTCACATCACAAAGACATATTTGTATAAACTTGTTTGATTTTACTGCTAGTCTGTTACCCTGTTTCCCCCCAAATAAGACATCCCCTGATAATAAGCCCAATTGGGCTTTTGAGCGCAATGCAATAAGGCCAAGCGCTTATTTCAGGGTTCAAAAAAATATAAGACAGGGTCTTATTTTCGGGGAAACACGGTAGTATTAGTGCTACTCTGCTACTCTGTTAATTCAGGAGTACATTAATTATGTCTACATTAATCTCCAAGACTAAGTATAAAGATCAATGACAAAATATATGAAATTGAATACAAATAGACCATGTATTGATAAAACACACAGCACACTACACTGAATTAATACATTTGAATGATGAATTAATACATTTAATAATCAGTTTATAGTCCCCAATCAGACAGCAAGTATTGAAGAAATGGGAGAAAAGATAACATTGCCACTTTATGAGTATGGCTTTAGAAGAAGTTTGAGGTCAACCATATTATTAAGCAGGGTGAAATAGTTCTTGTAAGGTCAGTCCTAAAGTAAACTATTACAGGAGATTATATTGTGCCTCCCATTATTCTGTTTATTATTTATATATGTAACACCAAAATATTTGGCTCACCTTTGAGAACTAAACACATATGCTTTAAATTAAATGATTTGGCATACTTGAATTTCTGTTTTGAATTTCTGCTTCCTAGGACAGTATTTCTATCACACTGAGCCACGAAAAAGCAGGTGTCTTAGAATGAACTTGTCAGGATTGGTGAGATCTGAAACCTATCCAACCTATCTGATGGATGATGGAATATTTTCAGACAGAGAAATTGTTAATTGGGAGAAAGACACTGCTTATTAATTTTGTTAATTGCTAAGGATATGGGGTCAGAGACACATTCCTGTCTTAATTCAGTACTCAGCCAGCCTATTAGTTAACTCCTGTTAACTAATTTAATTGACTGACAGTTAGATGAAATATTGGTAAATATTGCATTAAAGAGGAATGTCATTAAACAGATGGTAAACTTCTGTTTTTGAATCAGCTAAGGAATCATTTAAAATAATGAATGAATAAATAAAATTGATAGCAGAGGGAGAAATATAGTCTACTTGACAACTGAAAAGAGCAACAGGGGCTAAGTGATCAATGTCATAAAGCATCACTTTCTTATAAAAGCATATTTTGAAAAATAACAACAGCACAACAATCAGTCACCTGTCCTTGATTCTGTCTTGTTTCCTCGAAAGTCTACTACCCAGAAGAATCTCCAGTCTCTTGTTAATTGACCTTAACACTTTTTCTTTTACTAAATATATATATATGTATGTATTTCTGCACTGACCATGTCGTGCCAGGATAAAAATCAGAGAAAATGATATACTAGGATTATAATTTTAAGATTCTAATATTATTGCTATTTAGTAAAATATATGCATTTTTATTTTATATATTCAACTTATACAGCTCCCATCTCAAATACATGGCTAACAATAAAAAAACAAGACAAAACATTGTCATAAAATTATGAAACAAGGTTGACTCATCCTTCCATCCTTCTAAGGTGGGTAAAATGAGGACCTAGATTGTTGGGGGCAATCAGCTGACTCTGTAAACCGCTTAGAGAGGGGTGTAAAGAACTGTGAAGTGGTATATAAGCCTAAATCAGTGGTGAAATCCACATTTTTTTACTACCAGTTCTGTGGGCATGGCTTGATGGGTGTGGTGTGGTGTGGCTTGGTGGGCATGGCTTGGTGGGCATGGCAGGGGAAAGATACTGCAAAATCTCCATTCCCATCCTACTCCAGGGGAAGAATACTGAAAAATCTCCATTCCCACCCCACTCTGGGTCCAGCCAGAGGTGGTATTTGGCGGTTCTCCAAACTACTCAAAATTTCCACTGCCAGTTCTCCAGAATCTTTCAGAACCTGCTGGATTTCACACCTGGGCTAAGTGTTATTGCTATGAAACATACTTGATAATACAGTATTTATCAGTCAATTCAGAAAATGATTATTTATTTTTTTTACCTCAGAAATGTCTGGTCCTACCTGTGTGGGTCTTTCATTTTATACCTCTCTCTCAACTCTAAGCAGTTCTCGACTTACAGTCGCAATAGAGCCCAAAATTTCCATTGCTAAACAAGGCAATTGTTTAGTGAGTTTTGCCCCATTTTATGACCTTTTTGCCACTGTTTTTAAGTGAATCACTGTAGAACTTAAGTGAATCATGAAGCTATTAAGAAAATCTTGGCTTCTCTCATTAATTTTGCTTGTCGGAAACCTACTGGGAAGGTTACAAACTGTGATCAGGTGATTCGGGGACAATGCAACTGGCATAAATATATGCCAGTTGCAAGTGCTCAAAATTTGATCAAGTGACCATTGGGATGCTGCAGCAGTTGTAAGTGTGAAAAACGGGCATAAATCATTTTTTTCAGTGCCATTGTAACTTGGAACAGCCACTAAGCAAAACAAAAAGGCATCTTTCCAGCTAATCAAGTCCTTAAACAAGAGAGAAGCAGATGCATTGATGTGGTCTTTGCTGGATTGCTTCCAATCTCATAGATGCACAAATTTGTTTAACTAAGAGCAGCTTGCTGATGCTAGCAGGTGATAACTTGGAATTAAGGAGAAACTTCCTAACAGTGAGGACAATTAACCAGTGGAACAGCTTGCCTCCAAAAATCGTGGGCGCTCCATAACTGGTGGTTTTTAAGAAGAGACTAGGCAGTTACTTGTCTGAAAAGGTATAGGTTCTCCTCAGGGGTGGGTTCTACTTACCTTTACTACCGGTTCGCATCATGAGCGTGCATATTCTTCTGCACATGGGCAGATGCTTCGGCGCATGCGCAGATCACTTATGATGATCCGGGTCAGTGGGAGGAGCCTCCCGCCAGTTTTACTACCGGTTCTTGCGAACCGGTCTGAACCAGGGGCAACCCACCACTGGTTCTCCTGCTTGAGCAGAGGGCTTGACTAGAAGACCTCCAAGGTCCCTTCCAGCTCCTACTGTTCTGTTCTGTTCTAGAAAATTTGAGGCTGCATCA
The DNA here is from genome assembly GCA_022577455.1 of Arizona elegans. NCBI lineage: Eukaryota > Metazoa > Chordata > Lepidosauria > Squamata > Colubridae > Arizona > Arizona elegans. The sequence goes on along the minus strand of JAKOOJ010000002.1, from coordinate 53,748,958 downwards.
GGGTATGGGGCTGGGATTCTGTTGAAGGCAACATCATTGAGAACACAGCAGGGGAAAAAAACATGCTTGTTGAGGCGTGTTTGTGCTGCAGTTAAAGATGGCTCATAGAGAGGACAGCTCATACTGTCTTCCGGTGTCATAAAATGATTGTCAAAGCTGTTCAGACTCTGTTTTCATTACTGCTAGTGATTAGGTTGCTAATCTATCAATCACTTGTAAGGAAGTTGCCTAAGAGTTACCGAAGAGCCAAAGAAATTATGTTTTGCAAACCTTGTTAGAGAGTCTGTCATCAAAGCAAAATGGTTTTTGTCTTATATCAAGTCCTAACTCCACGATAACTTTCTTTGCAGTGGAGGAAGTTGCTCTAATTCTCCTAATGGACTGCTGAGTCATAGATGAGTTAGTAAGGATTTTTGACTTGTACTTGTTTAATAACGAGTAGTAAAATGATCTCTCCCCCCCTCCCCGCCAGTTATGCTGCTTGAACAAAGTTTAGGACAACCAATAACAGAGTTTTATGTGAAGAACTTTTGCTTTGTTTACTTCTGATGCTCAATAACCATCATTCTTTCACTTTAAGGCAGGGGTGGGCAAATATGGGGCCTTTACAACCTTTGAACTCTAGCTGGCTCAGAGATTCTGGGAGCTAAAGTCCACAGGTCGTAAAGGTGCCATACTTGCCCATTCCTGCTCTAAGGAGATTTTTTTAAAAAACAGTTCTGCTTAGTTTATCACAGAGCTCTAGTAAAACAGCATAGAAAATTCTGTAAAGATGGATATAGAAGTATAGGTATAGTATAGAACTCTGATGGTGAACCTATGGCACGCGTGCCACAGGTGGCATGTGGAGCCATATCTGTGGGCAAGCAAGGCGTTGCCGTAGCTCAGCTCCAGCACACATGCACGTGCCGGCCAGCTGATTTTCGGCTGACCCTGCTCATGCCACCCTCCCCTCCCAGGAGTCTCCATGCAGCCCATTTTGGATGCCAGGTAAGTACAGGGCTCGTGCGGAGACTCTGAGAGAGTGTTTTCGGCCTCTGGAGGGCCTTGGGGAGGCAGGGAAGGCTGTTTTTGCCCTCCCCAGGCTCCAAGAAAGCCTCTGGAGTCTTGGGAGGGCAAAAAACGGGCCTTCTGGGCCCACCGGAAGTTGGGAAATGGGCTGTTTCTTGCCTCCGGAGGCTTCAGGGAGGCCTGCTAGGCCCAAAACTCGGTGCGGGGGGCTCGTGCGCACATGCGTGGGGAGCGCAGGGGGGTCGTGCATGCATGGGGGGTGCGGGGTGCGGGAGGCATTGAATTATGGGTGTAGGCACACATGCATGCGACCCCCTCCCCTGTGCTGCTCCCGCTTTTTGCACATGACGGCAAAAAGGTTAGCCATCACTCGTATACAAGCATAGATAAATATATCCTCGCAACATTAAATCTGGTTTTGTTTAAAACTCCCTCCTGTCTATAGATGGCAGCCACACCATTACTTTTCTCTTCAATTATACCCAGATTGCCTGTGAAAAGTGATCTGACAGGTTAGTCTTGAGTGAACCAAAGGAGGCGGGAGGATGAAGCTGTGAAATCTGAAAACAGGTTCATACTAGCTGTCAGGGCAGTTCTTTCTTTATCTGACACGGTTGTTTTGTTCCAATGATCAAAGTAAACATTGAATCGCCTACCTGTCTTTCAAAGGCAAGTTGCACTCTGGCCCACATTGTCATTGACAATGCTACTGGGAGAAGCCTAATTCTCGCACGCACACACAGGCTTGGTTCACCCATCACAGCTGCCATAATGTTCTTTGTCTGATTTTGAGGTTAACACAGTATGTTGTCTGAACCCAGTCGGTGACTTTATATTTAATCATCTGTAGTTCAACAAACCCATTAATCCAATCAAGAACAATATGAAGTGAAATATTCATTCGGAATGAATATTCGGGTTTAAAGGATTCGGCCTCTTCAGTACTTGAAAGGAAATTCTAGGGATAAAGTTAGCATGGGAAATTAGGGAAAAATAATAGGAGGGGGGAAGACATTTTTCTACAATTTCCAAGAAAACTATGTAGACTTGCTCATAGAACTACCAGAGGTTCCGCTTAAATAATTAATTTGTTAATAATTATGGCCAAACATATTTTTTTTAAAAAAATAATACAAATTTGAAGGTTTTTTTAAAAGAATAAATAAAAATTTTCTCCTTAACCTATGGCTAAGGCAGGACTAAATTGTTAGCCTAGCTCAGTTATTATAATTTTCTTATTATTTGAACAAATAAGCTAAAAGCCAGACTTCAGTTGCTAGCAAAGTGCCTTGGGATGGGGTGAAAATTGTCAAAAAAGTCAAGATGGCATCCATGTGTGATTCAGGGGTGGGTTCTAAATTTTTTTACTACCGGTTCTGTGGGCGTGGCTTATTTTGTGGGCGTGGCTTGATAGTCATGTGACAATTCTTTAGGATTTAGCAGAGGTACTGGTCTACCAGGCTTTTAACTGCTTGCAGAGCTGTACCGGTCTACTCATTTGTTTTTGGAGGCACTGGTCTACCCATTTATTTTTGCAGGCACTGGTCTACCCATTTGTTTTCTTTAAACACTGATCAGCTGTAGGGCGGCCCTTTGAAGCCCCGCGGCAAGAGTTTAAACAGTTTTTTTCCCTCTAGCTATCAGCTGGGACTCAGGAGGCAGCAATAGATTGGGGGTAGAATAATGCAGGGATGGTGGGGTCGGGGGGGCAGAACCGGTTCGGTGACGTCATATTGTCATCGCTACCGGCTTGGCCAATCCGAACTGAACCGGGAGGAACCCACCACTGGTGTGATTATACTCTGCCCACTTTTAACATGTGTTATGCATGTGACACATGTAAAAAGGGTGCAAGGCTTCAACTGCATCAACATGTCATCATCTTGATTTTTTTTTATCTTCCTTGCCAACCCGGATCCCAGGATTTGTTACATGCTCTTTGAGAAAAAGAATGGGGTGTCAGGTTTCCAAGTAACACCCCCAACGAAAGAAAACTCCCAAGCTTGGATTTCCTCAAAGTTACTTTTTATTAGAGATGTCATATTGGCACATCTGGGAAAACCTGAATCTGAAAGCTTCCAGGTTTTCCCCAACCAAATGAAAGTTCAAGTCCCTGCCCAGCACCCTTATGTCCGTTCACATGGTCCAATCATCCACCGTCCAAACTGAAGACACCTCCCACTCATCCAACTCCAGGTGCCAGGGCACTATATCCTTGACTCTCTAAGAAAGGAATGTTATTTTGATTACATATTATCTACACTCTATGCAATCCCCCCTCCCATTTTCCCACAGAACATTATGTGGCAGGCCTGAAGGCCCAAATGTAAAAGATGACTTCCAGGTCTGACGTGGGTATTGGAAGGATCATTCCTGGTGAAGCGATTGCTTTCCCCATCATTGGCATCCCAATTAATTTACCTGGGATCATATAACCTGAATCCATAATACTCAGGTTTTGCAACAGTGCAAGAAAACGTGGGAACTTGGTAAGGCTTCTAGAAAGGAACTCTCTTCTGCCGGAAGAGAACAAACACAGTGCTTTTAACCTTGGTCTACTTTAGTTGTATTGTAGGTACTTCTGAGCTATTCCTTGCTCTTTACTTGAGGCTTGACCCGGAGCAGTGACCTGGAATTCTTAATGACCAGCAGTTTTGCTTTCCACTACTATTGTTTGGAGACCTTTGATAGCTTCAGACTATCTGGCTTCATTTGGTTGATTTCCTGATAACACTTCTCCAGATGTGAAACTGTTAAAGAGTTTGGGATTAAGATCGTATACACCAGGGGTGTCAAACTCGCGTCATCACAGCAGCGTCACATAATGTATGTTTTTGCCCCTTCGCTAAACCGGGTGGGGGTATGGCCAGCATGTGATGCATCCTCCCCACGGCCAGCAAGTTTGACAGCCCTAGTATACATGGTTGTAGACTTGGAAACAGTGTACTGTTACATATGGAATTTTTAATCTGACTCTAAAGACATGATCAAGTTCATCAAAAGCCCAAAATCAGAGTTGTGATGCTATCCTAGTTGCTACAGCTAGCACTCTTTGGTTAATGAATCAATGATCAGCCATAGATAACTTATTTCCATCTGCCCATAGCCTGGTTCAGAAGATCTTATCATCACCAAGGCTTCCTCGGCTGCTTGGCTGAAATACTAAAAGGGAGTAGAAAATACTTATGATGAGCTTTTGTTCAGGTGTACTGAGAGTAAACCAATATATGTCCATCAATTGGATCAAGTACCAGAACAAAACACACCACTTACCTCCTCATTCCAGCCCCAGGACAGAGCTGTTGTGGACATACAAAACCCCTACATACACAATCATATAAAATGGTTCATATCCTTGCATAAACCATGATCTGTTTTATCAATGTTCAACCATATTGCCCACATTTTCAGAATTAGTGCACAAGGCTGATCAGTTTCCCCTATCCTGATGCCTTGTAGGTGGGTTGGGCTATCACCCTCATCATGCCAAGCTAAGATGATTGTGCCTGCTGGACATGAAGGGGCATATAAGCAAATGCACTAAAAAGCTTTGGCACAGGGAAGGTGCTGGTGCGGGTTTATTTATTGGTTACTTCACAGCAGCGAATGGACTTTCCAGCGTAAGCAATACATTCTGATGGAAATTTGGAACCTTTTGCACAAGTGCACCACAGTAGTGTGGAATGCCCTGTTAACACACATTTGCAAGCTGTCTACATGAGACAGCCAATTTAAACTGGGATTTTTTCCAGTAAAGAATCAATGTACTAATGACATAGTTGATCCAGAAAGCTGCTTTAATGGGAAAAAAGTTTTACACTCGTGCTCTGGCATTATCTCCAATACCCAGTGAAATGCAGAGTATCTATTTTCAGTGTCCTAACAGTGGCTGAATGACAGCTGCCAGGCTATTATTTCCTGTCTTTTTTAAAATTAAAAAGTTACAGTGGCTCAATTGAAGTTAGCAACCCTGCAAATGGAATAAAAAAAGAATGATCTTCCCTTGCCCATTTTCTTCAAATTACACTCCCCATCCCATGCCTGTGAAAGATGAAAAACAGAATGAAAAGACGGGGGGGGGGGGGGGGGGAAGGAATCTTAAAACAGACCCATTTTTGGCCATTTTAGGATTTTGATTTTTTTCTAGTAAGAAACAATTAACTTTCCATGAGATCTTCTTCCCTTTTGTGTTTGCATAGCAGAGTTGTTTAACATAGCTGATTGTGTTAGGTGAATTTAGATTTAAAAACCTTGGCTACAGCTAACTTCCTCTAAATCCAATCTTGAATTGATTTAACTATTCACATAAAACACTGTTTCCTACTGGATCCCATGTAATCAAAGGTTCACTGCATATGGGTCGATTGCAATTACTGGTCATGAAAGTAATCCAGGAATATAGAATACAGGTAGTCTTCCACTTACAACAGTTCATTTAGTGACTGTTCAAAGTTATAACAGCATTGAAAAAAGGGACTTTTGATCATTTTTCATAGTTACAACCTTTGACATGTCTCTATGATCATGTGATCAAAATGCAGATGCTTGGCAACTGGTTCATACTGATGACGATTGCTATGTCCCAAGGCCATGCGATCACTTTTTGCAACCTTTTGACAAGCAAAGTCAATGGGGAAGCCAAATTCACTTAATAACCGGGTTGCTAATTTATCAATCGCAGTGATTCACTTAACAGCTATGGTAAGAAAGGTTGTACGATGGGGCAAAACTCACTTAACAAATGTTTCACTTAACAACAGAAATTTGGGGCTCAGTTGTGGTCTGCTCCTTGGCCGAAAAAAAATTACAAAAGTTAATTCCCAACATCAAATACCATCAAATACCTACCAATAAGAGCCTTGGTAGTACAGTGGTTTAAAGCACCCTGTTATTAACACAGCTGCCTGCAATTACTGCAGATTCGAATCTTACCAGGCTCAAGGTTGACTCAGCCTTCCATCCTTTCTAACGTAGGTAAAATGAGGGCCCAGATTGTGGGGGCAATAAGCTGACTTTGTATAAATATACAAAAGTATGAAGGCTATTGCTTAACGCATTGTAAGCCGCCCTGAGTCTCCGGAGAAGGGCGGCATATAAATCAAATTAAAAAAAAAAAAAACTCAGCTCAATGTAAATGTCTGTGGATCACATTTCATTCATTCTGTGGGGGCAGCCATAGGGCAATTTTGGAGTCAAAGGCAAAACATGCACGCAGGGAGACTCGAGCTGCACCTCAATGCAAAGCCTTAATTCAGCTGGTCTCTTCCTAGGAAAAGGTGTGTTAAGGAGCTGCAGACTGGTGATATGTGCATGCCTTGAAGCAGTTTCTGGTCTTTGCATCCAAAACCCTGCACAGTTCTAGCAGTGAGAAGAAAAAGTGCTACTACTGGATTTTACAAGGTGCTCTAGCTACAAGAACAAGATGCTACAACGTGTGACGGGATGCTTATAAAGATACTTGGAATTTCAGTTGGCTATCTTTGTGCAGATTAGACCACAGATAGGAGGACCCTGCATGGAGGTTCGTAGGACTGAAGATAGGCATTTCTTCTCGCAAAGCAGAGTTCTGCTGCTATGCTTCAACATCCCCAGACCACCTCCATGAGAAAAAAAATTGCCACTCTAATTTCAACAGAACGCACAAGTCCAGTCTACAATTGTTTTCACCCATTCAAACGAGGTATTCCACCATGAAAGTAACAGGCTGAGCTTCCAATAATTAATAAGAGACAGCTATGGTGTCTTTAGCTCAGAAAAAGTGGTTTTGTGTAAAACGGGGGTGTCAAATTCAATTTCATTGAGGGCCGCATCAGCATTAGGGTTGCCCTCAAAGGGCCAGTTGCAAGTAAGACAATGAACTCCCAAGGAACCGGGACTCTGCAGCCCGGCCCCGCTTCCCCCAGGGGGTGCTGGACCACACTTACTTCCTCCTCGGGGCTGTGCTGCTGTTGGTGTCGCTGTGGGGCAAGGCGAGGCTGGGCAGGATGAGGTGGACCAGAGACAATGAGCTGCAGCAGCTGCTGCTGGACACCACCAGCCCCCATATGCTCCCCCCTCCTGTGTGTGTACCTTAGGGGAGCTCCCGGCTGGGCAGGACCAAGGCAGCAAGGGCCAGCCCCTCGCCATTTCCAAGTCAGACCGTAGGCCAGATCTAGCCACATTGGGGGCCGAATACGGCCTGCGGGCCTTGAGTTTGACACCCCTGGTGTAAAACATCGCAGGAGTTAATAAACAGAGTGTTTGAATGTCAGGAAGACATTGATTTCTAGAATTTCTTTATTGGGCTGCAGTCTGAGGTTAAAGAGTTCATGGACAAGAGGGATGTTGCTTTCGATCACTGGTAGTTCTGCAAACAGAAGTAATTCAACCAGAAGTATTTGAGAAATGATACAGGAACCAAGAGACAGTCTTAGGAATAAATGGCACCTTTTCATTGTGATCCTGGAAAAAAAGAAAGAAATTAGACTCCAGTGCTTCAGGCAGCAGTACAATAAACAAAATGAAAACGAATCCACAGAACAGAATAGAAAACAGTACTCATAATAGACACGATAATTTCAACAGCTTTGACATTGGTGAAGAAGGACCTTCTTGGAATTAACAATTATATGAACTTCAAAGAGAAATGACGTCCTTTCAAGAGGATCCCTGTTGACTTGAAAATACAATTGTGAAGGATTGTTTATGTAGCCGGGCTATTGTCGACTAGCATCCCCCGCGACTGTGACTACTCAGGATTGCAGCGCTACTACCCAGAATCTGCATTTTGTTACTTCTGAGTGTTTTATTGTTCTCTTCATATGATTCACTGGAGAAATTTGCAAAGGGAGGAGAAGGGGAAAACCACAGTTATCGGCCATTTATATTGTCCTGGACAAGTGTGCTCAGTCAGTCCTAAGATAGTTAACAATGCCTTTAATGTCATTAAACATTTTTGCTATTTGAAATAACAGGCATTTTTATTATCACCACTGAGCTCTTAGAAAAGTTGGAATATGAATGTCTTCAATATATAACATTATTTTACTTTTGGTCTCATTATTAGTTATTCAATCAGAAAGCCAAAAACCAGTTTGATGTAGTGGTTAAGGTGGTGGCCTAGAAACCTGGAGACTGGGAGTTCTAGTCCTTCCTTAAGCATGGTAAACCTACCTTGAGCAGCCTCTTTCTCTCAGTTCAACCACCTCACAGAGTTGTTGTAAGGAAAATAAGAGGAGGAAGGAGTATTAGATAGGTTCACAGTTTTGGGCTGCGTATGAAAAAGGCAGAATAAAAAAAATTAAAAATAAAATGGAAAGAGAGGTTATAAATAATCAGATTGTCCAATTTATTTGTGTATGAATATTTTCAACAGCTTTTCATTAAAAGTAGTCTCAAAACAGGATATGACTTAGCACCGAGTGCTGTAAAGGGAGCGTGTGCGCGTCTGGGCCGCAACCCAGAAGTGGAGCTGTCCAGGGCGCATGCGCATGCCCGAAAATGAACTTCCGGTTTCAGCTACTGAACTTCCGGTTTCAGCTACTGAACTTCCGGTTTCAGCTACTGAACTTCCGGTTTCAGCTACTGAACTTCCGGTTTCAGCTACTGAACTTCCGGTTTCAGCTACTGAACTTCCGGTTTCAGTTACTGAACTTCCAGTTTCAGCTACTGAACTTCCGGTTTCAGCCAGCTACTCTTCTGGGTTTCTGGTGCTCATGCGCACATGATGATCAGCTGGCCAGCACGCATGCAAACGGAAGACCAGCTAGAAGATCTTCTAGTTTCTGGCACTGCCACATGCAAAAAAGCCAGCTGATCGTCGCGTGCGCATGTGCGCTAGAAACTCAGAAGAGGAACAGGTGATGCCGTGCGTGCCAGGTGACATAGCTCCACGTGCCACTTCGGGCATGCATGCCATAGGTTCACCATCACGGACCTAGCAGAACAATAATAACATATAAAAGCTGAAAATGCAAACAGGTTAAGAAATATATAGCCGTTTTTCACACTTAGGACCATTGCAGCGTCCCCATAGTCATGTGATCAAAATTCCAATGCTTGACAACTGGTTCATATTTATCACCACTGCTGTGTCCCAAGGTCATGTGATCACCTTTTGCGACCTTCTGACAAGCAAAGTCAATGGGGAAGCCAGATTCACTTAACAACCGTGTTACTAAATAACAGTAGTGATTCATTTAAGAACTGTAGCAACAAAGGTCATGAATGGAATGGAATGGAATGGAATGGAATAGAATAGAATAGAATAGAATAGAATAGAATAGAATAGAATAGAATAGAATAGAATAGAATAGGATTTCTTTATTGGCCAAGTGTGATTGGACACACAAGGAATTTGTCTTGGTGCATACGCTCTCGGTGTACATAAATGAAATGATATGTTCATCAAGAATCATAAGATACAACACTTAATGATATTCATAGGCGGGGTGAAATCCAGCAGGTTCTGCCAGGTTCTGGAGAACCGGTAGTGAAAATTTTGAGTAGTTCTGAGAACCGGGAAATATCACCTCTGGCTGGCCCCAGAGTGGGATGGGAATGGAGATTTTGCAATATCCTTCTCCTGCCACCCCCACCAAGCCATGCCCACAGAACTGGTAGTAAAAATAATTGGATTTCACCACTGTTCATAGGGTACAAATAAGCAATCAAATCATATTAGGAAACAGTCAATATAAATCATAAGGATACAAGCAACAAAGTCACAGTCATATAGTCATAAGTGGAATGAGATGAATGATGGGAACGATGAGATTAATAGAAGTGCAGACTTAGTAACTAGTTTTACCATGAAATGGAACAAAGTCATTGAATTGTCTCACTTAGCAACAGACATTTTGGGCTCGATTGTGTTTTTAAGTTGAGGACTACCTTGTAATGCCTCAGCATTCTAAGGTCAGTATCAGTGAGGGTGAGCGTGAATGACTGAAACTTGTGCTTGAAGAGTGAAAATGATGGAATTGTAGAAAGAATCCCAGGATTCACAAAACAAGGAACTGTGGTAGCTCAGTGGTTAGAATGCAGTATTGCAGGCTGACTCTGCCCCTAGCCAGGAGTTCGATCCTGGCCAGCTCAAGGTTGTCTCAGCCTTCTATCCTTCCGAGGTCGGTAAAATGAAGACCCAGATTGTTGAGGGCAATATGCTGACCCTGTAAAAGGTTGTGGATGTGTCGTAAAGCACTACCAAGCAGTATATATGTCTAAGTGCTATTGCTTACGTTAAGGTGAAAACCTTGGTCTCTATTTAAACTCAACCCCTGCTATCTAAACAAAATCTAAATCTAAAAACAAAATCTAAATCTAAAAACAAAATCTAAATCTAAAAGCAATGTCTGCGAAGGTCCTTTATTTCAAATATCGGATTCTGCGTAGTGAATCCATACAGTAAAACTACCATGGCTGGAAGGTGCATGAATTTTCTTATTGAGAAGCAGAAACAAAAACATTCATGGGTATATAGGCTAATGATTTTCTTTTACTTTTTCCAGTAATTTTTTAAATGACTTTAGAAAATCTCTGGATTCCTTCTATCTGACAAATACGTGGAATAACTGAAAAAGCACCTCCTCTGATCAGCTGGATAGACTGATAAAATGTGAATGGGAGCACATTCACCCAAACGGCTGTGGAACAGATGGCTTGCACACTTGAGTATGGAATGCAATAAAATCAGACTGTTCTGGGAAAATATTTTGTCTTCATTTACAATGCTGACTATAACTATGGGCTGGATATCTCTTCATTATTACTGAAATAATAGTCACATATGAGGGAAGCACAGTGTACAGCTTCCTGGGAAATTTTAATAAAATTAAAGGAAACCGAAAAGAATGATAGTCACCAATAATTTTTCTATATTAACTATGATGGTTAAACAGCACAGAGATTAATTGGTCAAATAGAGCAGTACTTAATAAAGCACTATTTGAATTAACTATGCAATTAAAACCACAAGAGGTTTTGAAGCAGCATTTGAAGCTCTCTATTTAAAAATGCTTTATGCATAATGCAATTCTTTCATCTCTTCACTCTTGCTTGGAACTGCATGAAGTATTTAGGTTCAAACATATATTAAGCTGTGATTTAGGTTCACATACTCAAAATCTGATCTCCCATCACCTCTTTCAATGAGGCTTCAAGGAGGAATGTGAGTGTAATTAATCTCAATTTAATGTTTCAACCAAATATTAACCTCTGAACTTGTGAAACAATCTGGTTTATCTGCATAGTTGTAAAAGATCTTTGGGGTAACTCACGATGAAAACCAAGGTTCCCCCAATCTGGTTCACTAATAATAATAATAATAATAATAATAATAATAATAATAATAATAATAATAATAATTTTATTTATTTACCGCACTTCTCCTGAAGGACTCGGGGTGGTGTACAGCCAAGAATAAAAACATAAATATATAATATCATAGTTAAAATTAATTAAAATCATTAAATAGTTTTGGCCAAATTTTAAAAACCCAATATTAAAACCCAATTTAAAATCATTCAGTTAGACAGCCCCGCCGGTCGGAACAGTAGGGTCTTCAGGGCACAGCGAAAGATGTTACGAATATCCGGGGGCAATTCATTCCAAAGGGCAGGAGCTCCGACAGAGAAGGTCCTCCTCCTGGGTATCGCCAGCCGACATAACTTCGCCGACGGTACCCTGAGGAGTCCCTCTCTGTGGGAGCGGACTGGTCAGTGGGAGGCTATTGGTGGCAGAAGGCAGTCCTATAAATATCCTGGTCCTATGCCATGGAGCACTTTAAAGGTGGTGACCAACACCTTGAATTGCACCTGGAAGACTACTGGGAGCCAGTGCAGCTCGCGCAGGAGAGGTGTTACATGGGCGTAACGAGGTGCGCCCATAACCACCCGCGCGGCTGCATTCTGGACCAGTTGGAGCCTCCAAGTGCTCTTCAAGGGGAGCCTCATGTAGAGAGCATTACAATAGTCCAAATGGGAGGTGACGAGGGTGTGGGTGACCGTGCGCAAGCTTCCCAGTCCAGAAAGGGACGCAACTGGCGGATTAGGTGAACCTGATAAAAAGCCCCCCTGGCTACGGCCGTCATATGCTCTTCTAAGACAGCCATGAGTCCAGGAGGACACCCAGATTGCGAGCCCTCTCTATAGGGGGCAAAGATTCACCTCCAATAATCAGCGATGGCACCAGCTGACTATACCGGGACGCTGGAAGCCACAGCCACTCAGTCTTGGAAGGGTTGAGCTTGAGCCTATTTCTCCCCATCCAGACCTACATGGCCTCCATGTTATGTCCTTATAAGGACATCCGCCCGGATTGGCTGCCAGCCACCGGGCGGGAAGATTTGAATCCCTGTCAGGGGGCGGTGCGGCTGCCGGAGGGAATATAAGGAGAGCCCCGGCAGCGCACAGTCAGTCTTGCTACTGTTTCTTGTACTCAATAAAGGTTACTAATGTAACGAGCTGGTCACGTCTTCCTTTCCTGCGCCGATCTAACACTGGCGACGAAGGACTGAGAGAAGAACGAACCGCGCGGCACCAAGCCAACAAGACAAGACTCCAGCACCGGGAACTACAGTAGGCATTTCCAAAGGCATGGCATCCGCTGAAGTCACTTTGCCAGCCCTTGCTCCCTTCCGCCCAGGGAAGGACAAGTGGAAATCCTACGTAGTGAAATTCCGGCAATACCTGAGAGGCAACAACATCAGGGATGCCGATGATGACCGGAAGAAGGGCATCTTCCTGGCCAACTGCGGCTCCGAGGTCCTCGACATGGCAATCGATCTCGTAGCACCACGAGACATCGAAGAAGTGCCATGGACAGACCTGCTGCAGATCCTGGAGGACCACTATGCCCCAACAGGAACACCGGTGGCGAACCGTTTCACCTTCCACCAACGGGACCAGAAGGAGGGTGAGACGATCAAGGAATTCGTGGCCGCCCTACGCCAGATCGCAGCCAGCTGTGAGTTCGACCACGTGGACAATGCCATCGCTGACCGCGTGGTCTTCGGCATGAGGGACAGAGGCCTGCAAAAGAAATTCCTGAGCAGGAAGAAGCTCGTGCTCAAGGATGTGGTGGAGGAAGCCACCGCATCCGAAATCTCGGAGAAAGCAGCTGCCGCAGTAAGCAGAGCCAAGGGAATCCACAAGATTCGCTCCACAGAGCAATCTTCAACAGAGGATTCCACGGCTGGATCCGAGTCGGAGGGAGAGTCCACCGTCCACAAGGTATCCAGACCCCCAAGGCGGGAAACCGCCCAACGGAACTACAAAGGGGAGCGCTGCGCCAGCTGCAGAGGGGACCATGCCAGAGCAACCTGCAAGTGGAGAGATGCGACCTGCCGACGCTGCAACAGAAGGGGTCACATCGCCGAAGCTTGCAGAGCTGAGGAACCAGCCCCAGAGCCCCCCAGCCACCGTCTCCGCGAGAATCGGAAGGATTACCAGAGGTCATCCAAACGGTCCTCTGGTCCTTCCAGACGCAGAGACGACGAATTTCCCCGGAGCGGAGCGGTCCACCAGACGACCATCGCTCACACGACGTCAGACAGTGCCACCAAGTTCCATGTGACCATCCACGTGGAAGGAGCACCCTGCAAAATGGAGGTAGACTCCGGCTCGGTCTACTCCATCATGGACTGGCAGCAGTTGAAGCGCCTGCAACCCAGTATCACCAAGCGAGAGCTGAAGCCACTACACTCCAAGCTCGTCGACTTCGGGGGAAACCCCATCGGAGTGCTAGGAAGAGCCAACATCCGGGTCACCTACAAGCAGTTCGAAGGCAAGCTTCCCATCACCGTCGTAAGGGACAGCCGACCGAACCTGCTAGGAGTGGAGTGGTTCAAGCCGCTGGGGCTCTCAATTGAGGGCATCAACCAAATTGGCAGGGACGAACTCGACTACCTCATCGAAGAGTTCAAGGAAGTCTTCGATGGTAAGCTGGGGAAATTTGTGGGGAGGCCAATCTCCTTCAATCTGGACAAGGGAATCACCCCAATTAGGCTCAAGCCCCGCCGAGTTCCGTTTGCCCTGCGGCCCAAAGTAGATGAGCAGCTGGATAAGCTGATCGCCCAGGGCGTCCTGGAACCGATCGATCATGCTTCATGGGAGACCCCCATTGTGACCCCACTGAAGCATGATGGGTCTGTGCGCATCTGCGCCGACTACCGTTGTACCATCAACAAGGCGTTGGCACAGAGCGCATACCCAGTCCCAGTGGTGCAACACCTGCTGCATTCCCTGGGATCTGGATCAATTTTTGCGAAACTGGACCTGGCCCAGGCTTACCAGCAACTGCCAGTGGATGAAAAAACGGCGGAGGCTCAAACAATTGTCACGCACAGGGGGGCATTCAAATGCAACCGGCTCCAATTTGGAGTCAGCGCTGCCCCCGGCATCTTCCAATCCATGATGGAACGCCTCCTCCAAGGCGTTCCAGGGGTGGTGCCTTACTTCGACGATGTACTCGTCTCCGGTGACTCAAGAGCGCAACTCCTTGAAAGGCTCAGGCTTGTCCTGCAGCGATTCAAGGCCAAGGGCTTGAGGGTCAGGCGGGACAAGTGCATCATAGGAGTACAGGAAGTCGAGTTCCTGGGCTACCTCATTGATAGCACAGGCATCCACCCCACCAAATCAAAAGTGGAAGCAATCCATGAAGCTCCAAGCCCAAAAAACAAAACGGAACTTCAGGCTTTCCTTGGGTTGCTCAACTTCTACGCCATTTTCTTAAAACAGAAAGCCACAGTTGCTGAGCCACTCCACCGCCTGCTGGGGAAATCGGCTTCCTGGAAGTGGGGCCAGGAAGAGGAAGCAGCGTTCCGGGCCATCAAGGGACTACTGACGTCCAAAAGCGTCCTCATCCAATACAGCGAGACGCTCCCCATCAAGCTGACCTGCGACGCGTCGCCATACGGGGTGGGGGCAGTCCTCAGCCACGAGCTGCCCAACGGCACGGAGGCCCCCATCGCCTACTTCTCGAAAACCATGTCCGGCGCAGAGCGGAACTACAGTCAGCTGGACAAAGAAGCCCTGGCCATCGTGGCAGGAGTGAAGCGCTTCCACGAATACCTCTATGGAAGGCGCTTCACCATAGTCACCGATCACAAGCCACTCCTGGGACTCCTCGCAGGCGACCAACCCACCCCGACCTTCATGTCCCCGCGGATGACGAGATGGGCCATCTTCCTGGCCGGCTACTCCTATAGGCTCGTGCACCAGCCAGGCACAGCCATAGGAAACGCCGACGCACTCAGCAGATGCCCATCGAAGAACCCGGTGGAAGACCCAGGCCCCACGCTCCATCTATTCCACATAGATGATGACGCCAGCTGTCCAGTCTCCTCCGCAGATGTGGCCGCGCACACCCAGAGGGACCCCACCCTCCGCCAAGTAAGGTCCTGGATCCTCAGGGGGTGGCCAGCGAAACAGACGGAAGAGAGGTTCAGCCCGTTCACCAGGAAACAGACGGAGCTGTCCACCATAAAGGGCTGTCTGCTATGGGGAGACAGGGTGCTGATCCCAAGCACTCTACAACGGCGGACGCTAGAGACACTGCACAACGGGCACCCAGGCATCGTCCGCATGAAGGCCCTGGCACGGAGTTACGTCTGGTGGCCCTCACTGGACAGAGACATTGAACAATGGGTCTCCAGATGTGACCCGTGCCAAGAAGTCCGCCCAGCACCGCCACAATCCGAAGTCACGAACTGGGAGACCCCCAGCAACCCATGGTCGAGGGTCCACATCGACTTCGCGGGCCCGATGCAAGGGCGGCACCTCCTCATCGTGGTAGATGCCTTCTCCAAGTGGCTCGAGGTGGTACCCATGGCATCTACCACAACAGAAGCGACGATCCGAGCCCTGCGCCGCCTGTTTGCCACACACGGACTACCGGACGTGCTGGTCTCGGACAACGGCCCCCAGCTCACATCCCTGGCCATGGAGTCCTTCCTGGCAGGACTGGGCATCCGCCATGCCCTCTCCGCTCCGTACAGGCCGGCCGGAAACGGACAAGCGGAACGGATGGTCCGGCTCACAAAAGAAGCCCTCACCAAGATGGGCCCGGGAGACTGGCAAGAACGCATCAACAATTTCCTCCTCACCCAGCACATCACGCCGCATGCCACCACCCACAAGAGCCCGGCCGAACTCCTGATGGGCAGAAGGTTGAGGTCACCCTTGGACCGGCTGCACCCCCAATACAGCCCGGAAATGACCGCAACCGCCAGCCGCCCGCTTCGCGCCTTCAGCAAAGGAAATTCAGTTTTCGCGCTGAATTTCAACGGCTCTCCTAAGTGGCTGAAGGGGAAGATTGCCAGCACAACCGGCCCCAAATCCTACACCGTCGAGTTGGAAGATGGACAGGTCGTGAGACGTCACATCGACCAACTCCGGAAAAGGTGGGGGGGAGCACACGAAAACCAGCCTGACGAGGTAGGTCTACAACACCCAGACGAGGTAGGCCTGCAACACCCCGGCGAGGTAGGCCTACAACACCCAGACGAGGTAGGCCTACCACACCCCTGCGAGGCAGAGCAACGCCATCCCGACGAGGTCGGCCCAGCACACTACCAGGCACTGTCACGTCGGCAGTGCAGCGAGGTAGACCGGGGCCAACCACACGGGGGATGGCAACACCAACCCGACCAGGTGGACACCCGGCACAGCAGGGCCAGGGACCCCCGACCCAGCCCGCAGGTAGACCGGGACCTGCCCAGAAGGGGAGCACCGCACCCTACCAGTGAAGGCAACCCACGGCAGCCCTACCAGGGAGACCTCAACGCAAGGCGAGTAGACCGGGGACCGTCGCAGATGGGCACACCACAGCACATGGGCGAGGGTGGCACATGACTCCCCGGCGAGGGGGACCCCCGCCCAACGCAAGAAACAACCCGGCAACAACAACCCAACCCAGACGACCCCAACCACCAACTGGCGGTAGACCAGGGACTAGGGGGAAGGGAAAGCCGACAACAACCCGGCCAGGGAGGCCTGCGCCACCCCGGCAGGGGAGACCTCCACCAGCCCGAGGAGGAAGCCCCACAACGACACCCCGACCAGGTCGACCACCACCAACCCGACGGGGAAGGCCAGCGCCAGCCCGGCAAAGGAGACCTGCGCCACCCCTGCAAGGTCGGACACCGCTACCCGAACCAACACCACCCACAGCGAGCAGATCGGACCCAAGGGCACCGGCCCGAACCACCCTCCGGACCACAACGAACCGGGCCGCAGCAGAACCGCAGCCACCGGGAGACCCAGGAAGAGCAAGTGACAGCCGGGGTCTTACCGAGACTCAGACGCTCTTCCCGGGTCGAGACCGAACAGCACCGCCGAGGCGAAAGATCCACAGGCCAGGAGGAAGACCACCAGAACCAGCCATCCAAGGTCTGCGGTCCGGCCGGAGGCGCTGAGGGTGACCCCGCACACTCGCCAGCCGAACCGAGCCCGGTTCCGGGGAAGGAGCCAGGAGCCACAGGAACCCCATCCGTCCAGGGCGGGGACGCGGAAGAAATGAGACTGCGCAGGTCAAGTAGGGTGCCTAGGCGTCCTACGTACCTGCGGGACTACGTCACGTTCATTGACGAACGCTGAACTGTTTTTTTCTTTGGACTAGGGGGGAGGAGTGTTATGTCCTTATAAGGACATCTGCCCGGATTGGCTGCCAGCCACCGGGCGGGAAGATTTGAATCCCTGTCAGGGGGCGGTGCGGCTGCCGGAGGGAATATAAGGAGAGCCCCGGCAGCGCACAGTCAGTCTTGCTACTGTTTCTTGTACTCAATAAAGGTTACTAATGTAACGAGCTGGTCACGTCTTCCTTTCCTGCGCCGATCTAACACTCCAGGCAGCGGGACATCACATCAAGGGCATCATAGGGGTGGTTTGGGGTGGAGATGTACAGCTGGGTGTCATCAGCTGTACTTCCTATGTCCCCATATTGAGAAATCAATATAATTCCAACACAGCCAGATAACACCAGGTTGGGGAATCTGGAAAAGATGGATTATTTAATTATAGAATGCAAAATGCAGTTAATTACACATGCAAGCAAAGATCTTACTTACATGCAAGCCAAGATTCACAATTTCTTTTAGCTGCAACTGAAAATGTAAGGATAAATCTGCATTTAATTTTATGTAATCCCAGAAGATGACATTGCAAGAATAATTGTAGCTCTCAAAAGCCACATAAATGAGTTTTTTTCTCCAGGCCATTAGCTTTTTGATCAGCCTGAGAGGTTTACTTTGTTAAAAATTCATTGGTATATTATGGGAAATCAACGGTCCATTTTATGTTCCGTGTTCAAGAGCTACTTAATTCTTTGGGAATCGAGTCTGTGCCTCCTTTAATAGAACCTTAACTGAAAACAATAACAGAAGGTAAAATAGATTTTTCGATTCATAAAAGGAAAAATGCCAAAGAGACCTTCATTCATCTGCATTTTTACTTTGCTAATAGGTTTTGAGTCTCTTTAGTCTCAAGAGCTAAAATTCTTCCAGTACTTGATTATTTTGAAGAAGCTTCATTGGTTTCAGATTAGAAAATCTCATATTACAAAGACTCAGGATTAAGGGGTTAAGCAATACATTTTAAAAGGATTCAGAATGAGGTGTACTGACTTCAGGGACATGTAGAAGACTATCTCCAAGGGGAAAAAAAATGACTATTTTTGAGTATCCACTTGTATGATTAGCAAGCCACGTAAAACCAGTGATTTAGTTAGATCTGGTTTCCATCCTTGAGGTTTCAGGAGGACACCTGCAGGCAATACTTGTACAAGGGGCAATGCACACTTCAATTCTGTCTTCTTTCTTTCTTTTTCTCTATTCTTTATTGGCCAAGTGTGATTGGACACACAAGGAATTCATCTTTGGTGCATATGCTCCCAGTGTACATAAAAAGGGGGAAAAAATACATTCATCATTCTAACACACAACCATGGTTTTGTCAAGGACAAGTAGTCCTCGACTTACAATCACAATGGAGCCCAAAATTTCCACTGCTAAGCAAGACAATTGAGTAGCGCTCCGTTTTATGACCGTTTCTGTCACAGTTGTTAAGCGAATCACTGAAGTTGTTAAGTGAATCATATGGTTGTTAAGTGAACCTTGACTTTGCTTGTTGGAAACCAGCTGGGAAGGTTACGAAAGATGATCACATGACCCTGGCACAATGCAACTGTCATAAATACATGCCAGTTACCAAATATCTATGGAGATTCTCAGTCATCCAGGACAAGGTTATCCCAAAGGTGCTTTTTCAAGAGGCAACTTGAGTTTCTGGTTTTTCCTTGAAGATGTTTCGCTTCTCAACCAAGAAGCTTCTTCAGAGTCAGAGCTGAAGAAGCTTTTTGGATGAGAAGCGAAACATCTTCAAAGAAAAACAAGAAACTCCAGTTGTTCTGTCTCCGTACACACACACACACACACACACACACACACACAGCCAGCTGAGGGTTAAGGAAACACTTTGGCACACACCCAGGTCCTTATCTCCAACTTTGGCAGTGATTTACACACCGTCTGCCAAGTGTGTTTATTTCCACAGAAAACAGACAGATTACATACTCAGCGTCCAAACGTCCAACAACAATAAATATTTCTCTCGGACTTCCGGTTTCCTCGTCTTCGGCGGCGACGGTGCTTTCTTTTAGCACCGCCACCCCCGCCGCTTGTAGAGCCGCTTCCTGACTGCGAAGCGGCTTGAAATCTTCGAAATCCTTAGGATTAAAGAAGAAGAGGCAGCAGGGCACAGGTAGAGCCCCTGCAACCCCCCCAGGGTACTGTTTCTGGGGAGGAAGCAGGCGCGGCTCCCTTACAACCTGCTGAAACTCCGGGCGGCGTGGGACGTCTTCTGCTTTTGCAGAACAAGCCGACCTCAGGAAACCTTTAAAGAGCGAGGAAATAACTCAAATAAACATCCGCAATCCACCTGAACCATGAAATTTTGAACTGCAAGTATTAGTTCTTTGCTGAACTTTCTTACTGAAGTGAAAGTCTCGGAATGAGTGAAAGTGATTGAAAAAATATGGCGCTCAGCGAATGAATTAGTGGGTGTGGATTGGTGAAGTTATCTTGTCTTGCTACAAAGTTAAAAAGTTGTTACAGAGTTGCTCCGGCTGCAACAGAAATAAGAGGAAAATCTCTCCCTTTTACCTGTCTTTGCTGCATTATAGCTTTGTCTTGAGTAATTCTGGGGGACTTTTTTAGAAGGTATTGTGGAGGTGGCAGAAGAGGCGGACCCTCCCTTTTTAAGAAAGCTAGCTTACGTGGCAGGATGGCTTCAAAAAAGCAGGAAGGCAAAACAGGGGGGGGATCCCCCCCACGTAAGCAGGATACGCAGTCACAAGCCCAAAAAAAAGATTTGGATATGGGAGAATTAAAAGCATTCATTTCAAATATTTTGGATGAGAAATTTCAAGACATGGATGATAAAATAAATAAAATAGATGAAAAAATTCAAAAGTCACAACAGGAAATTATGCAGGAAATGCAGCAGAGCCAAAAGATGGTGACCAAAAAAATAACGGATGTGGCGTCTGGTCTGGCAGGATTTATTATGAAAGTTGAGACAAAAGTGGATGAATTTAAATTAGAAGTTAATGCTAAGATGAAAAATAATGATCATAAATTTCTTGATGTTGATGACAAGATGCAGAGAGTTGAGAATGATATTGTTATGATGCAATTCCGTGCAATGGAATTTGCTATAAGGCTTCGAGGAATTAGAGAAGAGGAGAGACAAGATTTGAGACAGATCTGTGCCGAAGCCCTAGCTGTGATTTTAAAAGTTGAACCTGAGACGGTTTTTTGTAAAATAGATAAAATCTATAGAGTTAACTCGTGGGTGGCCAGACAAAGACAACTGCCTAGAGATGTGGTCATATATTTTACAGACAGAGCAATAAGAAATGACATTTTGCAAAAATCTTTTCTCACTTCTGTGCAAGTGAGCGGATCCAAGATTACAGTCTACAAGGAGCTCCCACCTAAGATGTTGAAATCTAGAAAAGAGTATGGCTTTCTTGTTAAAGAACTGCAGAGTAATCAAATCCCATTTCGTTGGGACGCCCCAACTGGTATAATTTTGAGATATAAGGGAGAGAAACACCGTCTGAATACTGTGGAGAAGGCGGAGCAATTTTATAATGACATCTTTAAAGAAAGAACCCCATCCCCACGCACATCTACAGTTTTGGAGATTAAAGAGAGGGATAAGAAGCAACCTCAAGAATGGCAACAACAATCTAAGGAGGAATTAGCAGAGTTGAAGGGTGCTGAAGGAGGTTTTCTGGATGAGCCCTTACTGGAACCTTCCCCAATCTCGGAGCTGGCTTGGGCGGCTGAAGTTAAGGATCAGCGTATAACTCGAGCAAAAGCCAAGGAACTTAAAGAAAAGTTACAGCAGGAGAGACAAGACAAGGCTGGGGCTGTGGGAAATGCAGGACAGAGGGTCTCAGATGAAATCCTAAGGTTCTGCGCTTCGCTCCAGAAGGAGAATAATGATGATTAAATGTTTATCTTGGAATGTGAATGGGTTGAATGTAACACAAAAAAGGAAGAAAGTATTTGCATATTTAAAACAACATAATAATGATATAATTTGTTTACAAGAAACGCATATTACAGTTCAAGATCAAAATTATTTGAAAAATTCCAAATTAGGAACACATTTTATATCTTCAACTAACCAAAAAAAGAATGGTGTGGTCATTTATGTAAACAAAAAATTAACAGCCAAACTTATAGAAGCTGATCAAGATGGTAGGTTTGTAGCAATTGAATTACTTTCTGCTAATAGTCAAATTCTTCTGATAGGAATTTATGCTCCTAATCAACAACAGGACTATTTTTATAAAATGCTGCATACTAAAATACTTCAATGGGATTATAGATCTATTTTAATTATGGGAGACTGGAATGGAGTAATTGACTCTAAATTAGATAAAAAGACTTTGGCAAAATCAAGAATTAGATTACCACAGACTTTTTTTGATATGAAAGAAGACCTGGAATTAAAAGATATTTGGAGAATATATAACCCAAAAGAACTGGACTATACTTTCTTCTCTGACAGACATAGATCCTTTTCCAGGATTGATTTTATTTTGTTGTCTGATGATTTACTTGTTAGGACAAAAAGAACAAAGATTCGGCCAAGAACTTTGACTGATCATAGCCCAGTCTGGATAGAAATCGAGACTTGTAAGAATGAGAGACGCTCTTGGAGATTAAATGAAAACTTGTTTAGATATGAGAAAAATATAATAGAACTTAAAAAGCATCTGAAAGAGTTTTTTGAAATGAACTTGAATAAAGGCACCCCAATGGAAATTGTGTGGGACGCAAGCAAAGCTTATATGAGAGGGGTGCTTATACATATGAACTCTAAACACAAGCGGATTCGACAAAAGAAAAGACTTGAATTGGAAGCAGAAATAAAGGACAAAGAACAGTTACTTATTAAAAATCCAACAGATGAAAGAATACGTAGTGTTATAAAACTTCTGAAAGACCAATTTCAAATGCTTATAGCGGAACAAGTTGCAACAAATTTACAATATGCGAAGCATAATACATTCTGCAATGCTAATAAACCAGGCAGGTGGTTGGCCTACACATTAAGGAAGAAACAAAGCATACGGACTATTGATAGTGTTGATATTGGGGGGAAAGAAGTTTTTCAACAGAATTTAATAAAAGAAGCTTTTCTTCAATATTACACTAAACTATATGCCAGAGAGGAGGTGCAGAACGGACTTATAGAAAAATATTTGGACAATAAAAGAGTTACAAAAATCACTGAGCAACAAAAAGAAAGAATGGATTATCCCATAACAGAGGAGGAGATAATAGCAGCAATAAAACAATTAAAAACAGCCAAAGCTCCTGGAACGGATGGTCTGACAGCAGTGTATTATAAAACTTTACAGGCAGAAATGGTGGAACAACTCAGAGACTTATTTTGCAACATACAACAAGGGGGAAAAGTACCTCCATCATGGACTACAGCTTATATTTCTTTGATACCAAAAGAGCAAGCAGGTCCTAAAAAACCGGAGAATTACAGACCAATATCTCTTTTGAATACGGATTATAAAATTTACGCAAAAGTATTAGCCAACAGACTGATGCCAGTAATTCAAAAGGTGATTCATGATGACCAAGCGGGATTTATTGAGGGTAGGCACATGAAGGACAATGTAAGGCAAGTAATAGATTTATTGGAATATCTTGAGAAGAATAAACAGATCCCTGCAGTGCTGGTCTTTCTGGATGCAGAGAAGGCCTTTGATAGAGTGGATTGGAATTTTCTATTAAAGACATTAAAAAAGATGGACTTTGGGGACCAATATATACAGGCGGTCTCAGCAATTTATCAAGAGCAAAAGGCACAGATCATTATCAATGGAAGTTTGACAACAGAGTTTAAAATTGAAAAAGGAACAAGACAGGGATGTCCACTGTCCCCATTGTTGTTCATTTTAACACTAGAAGTCTTGTTAAATACAATAAGGGATTCTAACACATTGAAAGGTATAATGATAAGGCAAGAGGATTACAGAATAAAGGCATTTGCAGACGATCTGGTTGTTACCCTAACACAGCCAATGGAATCGATAATCCAGATGAAGGACATTATACAAGACTTTGGTAAAGTTTCAGGTTTCAGATTGAATCAGAGAAAAACTAAGATGGTAGTTAAAAATATGACACAAGATCGTAAACTGGAGTTAGAAAGGAGGGCAGGTTTTGAGATTGTACCAAAGGTAAAATATCTAGGAGTTCAGGTTGCAGAATCAAATATGAAATTGTTTCAAAATAACTATGAGGCGTTGTGGCGAGAGGTGCAAAAAGATATGGAGACATGGAAAAAACTGCAGCTGTCTTTACTTGGAAGAATAGCAGCAGTTAAGATGAACATTTTGCCAAGATTTCTTTTTTTGTTTCAAACGATTCCGGTGCTCAAAAATGATAAACAACTAAAAGCATGGCAAACTGGTGTCAACAAATTTGTCTGGAACGAGAAAAAACCAAGAGTTAAAATGAAAATCATGCAAGACATTCCAGAAAGGGGAGGTCTCAAACTTCCAAACCTACAATTATATTATGATGCAACAGCTTTGACTTTAGTAAGTGATTGGTTTGGAGGAAAAAAGACTGGAATATTGAATGCAGAAAGTTTTGATCTGGAATTTGGATGGCACGCTTACTTATTTTATGACAGCAAAGTGGATAAAGTATTTAAAAGCCATATACTTAGAGATTCTTTGCTGAGAGTTTGGAAGAAGCACCGAAACAACTGGAATTATAAAATACCGTTATGGTTGGATCTTGGTCATACCTTGTGGAATACAAATATAATGTCACTCGGGGGGTTTTTATATAAAGAGGTTCTTTTTACAGATGCGGGCAGATGGCAGCTGAAGACATTACAGACATTGTTGGCTGAAGGGATTAATTTAACTTGGTTACAATATAATCAACTGCAATTGAGATGGAAAGAGGACCAAAAAACTGGTATTATGATGTATGAGGAAGAATTAGTTAGACATATAAAAGAGAAAGGCCCAATGCATATTAAAAGACTTTATAATGTCTTGTTAGAAAGGGATTCAGAAACTGAACTAGTCAAAGATTGTATGGTTAAGTGGGCACAAAATTTTGAGGAACCAGTGATGTTGGAAACATGGGAAAAAATTTGGGTTCAGAATGTTAAATTTACACAGTCGCAGAATCTGCGGGAAAATTTCTATAAAATGTTTTATAGATGGCATTTAGATCCAAAAAAATTGTCGTGTATGTACCCTAGTGTCCAGCCTAAATGTTGGAGATGTGACTGCTTAGACGCTACATATTATCATGTTTGGTGGACCTGTAAGAAAGTTAAGGCTTTTTGGGTAAAAATTTGGTGGGTCATGCAGAATGTTCTAAAGAAAAAAATTCAATTTTCTCCACAACTGTTTTTATTGGGTATAGTTAAGGGTTTTACATTGGGGGAAACAAAATTGATACTGTACATGATAACTGCAGCAAGATTGTTGATAGGTAAATACTGGAAAAATGAAGCGCTGCCTACGATTGAGGAATGGACTTTGAAGATGGCCAGTTTTGCAGAGATGGCGAAGATTTCAGCATATCTAAAAGATTGTTCTCAAGAGACCTATGAATGGGAATGGAAGAAGTGGATAAATTATGTTCAGCACAAATATCAAACTAGGAAGTATCAAATAGCCTTTATTTAAAAGTGTTATATAAGATAGAAACATTTTAGGGTTGAGGATAAAAATTTGCTAGAAAATGTTATATTAAGATAGAAATATTTTAAGGTTAAGGATGAAAATTTGTTAGAAAATGTTATATTAGGATAGAAATATTTTTAAGGTAATCAGGATGAAAATTTATTTGAAAATGTTATACCAAGATAGAAATAGGTTAATGTAATGAAGATGAAAATTTGTAAGGGGGAGGGAGGGGTTCAAGTTTTATATACAAAGGAGGGTTTTTTCCTTTTATCTGACATGAGCATACTAGGAAGTCTGGGGGGAGGGGAGGGTTAGGGTGGGCTGGGAAGGTTGGGAAGTCTGGGGGGGGTAGGGGGGGGAAAAGGGGGTGAAGATGTAATTGTAAAACTTTTGCAATAAAAAAAAAAAATATTTCTCTCAGCAGTTCCGGACGAGGCTTTAGTGACTATCCAAGGTTTACTTTGTTCGTCACAAAGATCACTGGCCACCACCCTCTATTATATAGTCTCTGGGGTGTGGTCCAGTGACTCAGTTCTAATCCCTAGCACGCCTCCTGAGCTGCTGCAATCGTTTATCACGCCTTCGGAGGCGTGCGTCCAGGAATGATGTTTCTCCCTCACTCTCATCCGAGCCACCTGTCTCTCTGTTAATCTCCTCTCCCTCGGCTGGCACCTGAGACAGTGCCAAAGGGGAGGGGCCTGGAGAGGGAGGCCTGGCTGACTCCTCTTCCTCATGCTCGGAGCTTTCTTCCTCCGATGGGACAGGCTCAGAGGGCGGGGCCACAACACCAGTTGCCTCTTGAAAAAGCACCTTTGGGATGCCAGTTGCCAAGTGCCTGAATTTTGATCATGTGACCATAGGGATGCTGCAATGGTCATAAATGTGAAAACTGGTCATTAATCACTTTTTTCAGTGTTGTTGTAACTTTGAATGGTCACTAAATGAATGGTTATAGGTTGAGGATTATACATTGAGCTTTTTTTTTTTTATAAATGCAAAGTTCTACTTCCTTCCCACATTTACATCAGCAGCAGCCTCAGAATAACAAAGTTAGAAGGGACCTTGGAGGTCTTCTAGTCCAACCCCCTGCTCAGGCAGAAAACCCTATACCATTTCAGAGAAATGGCTGTCCAGTCTCTCCTTAAAAACTTCCACCGTTGGAGCATTCACAATTTCTGGAGGCAAGTTGTTCCACTGATTATTTGTTCTAACTGTCAGGAAATTTCTCCTTAGTTCTAGGTTGCTTCTCCAACAACTTCACATACAAGATTAGAAGCTCCTGCTTTTCCTCTAATGTGATCTATCCTATCATCTGCCAGCAATGACCCACTGGATTCCACAAACAAGAAAAAGAATTACAATCTGACACAGAGATGCAAAGCAAGGAGAGAGATAATAGAGCATTTAATTCTCCCACAACACTCCATTACAGATCTCAGAGAAACAGTTTTAGAATAGTTTTAGAGACTGCTAGGTGAATTATTTTAGAGACATGGCAGTTTCAAGTTATTTCAGAAAGTCGCTTAGTGCATCACAATTGTTAATTGATATAGCACATGGAAGCTCTCTTGTGTTTAACCGGCATCTGACAACAAAACTCTCTCTCTCCTACATCCTTTCCTCCCTACCTCATCCCAATTTAAATCCTTCATCATTGGATCGGGTGAAGTTCATGAAATGCTAATGCCTTTTAATAAAATCTGTTAGTCTGAAAAGATGTTAACAAACATCTCCTAATGTTTTTACTATCTTGGAAATAAACGCTGACTTTCTATTGAGCTAGGACAGTTTATCTGGCAGTGCAAGAGGCAGCCTGGTGCATCAGAAGAATGAGAGCATCAATGTTCCTCAGAGAACTCACCTAAAAGTAAATCCAGACAGAACTGCCATCCCTACAATATCACAAAAATACAAACCCCACATTTTAATTGTGTTTTCATTATTATAGTATTGTTCTCAATCTTTTCTGTATTTCCTTGTTGTGTGCTCTCTAACTGCTTCTCCAAAGCATAAGAAAATTCATCTCCAAGGTATCTACCTATTCTCCTATCCTTGCCTGAAATTGATATTTCAGATGGAAGAGACTGATTGAGTGGAAGAGAACTAGGAAGGAGAGAAAATGGAAAAACAATTACATTTTGAAAACAATGTGGCAGTGTCTCAGTCTCTGAGATCTCCCATATCGTCTTGAATGAGCATTAACCCAAGACTGAACCTCAGTATTGGGCCAACAATAAACCCCAATAACAATAATAGAACAATACTGAGATAATAATAGGAAGAGGAGGAAGGAATAGAAGAAGGGACAGAATAATAAAAATATATGAAATACATTTAATGTATCAAGTCAACTTGTGCCTACAAATCCACAGGATTTAGGCCACAAGGAATAATGGAAACAATTTATCGGTTTACCAAATAATTTATAAGGGTTGGCTACATTAAATGGAAACACATTAAGAAGTGATATCACAACTCAAGTATACTGCAATCCTTCTATTTAATTCACTGAGGCTGGCGAAGACTTAATTGCAAGAAATGCATCCAGGAATTCTGTTGTCAATGGACTAAAATTAAAATTCCATTTTTACTGCTCATCAATTTTATGAGCCATAAAAGCACAGGAGAGCTCATAAGAAGAAAGAAACAAAAAACGTCCCGATTATAAGTGTTATTTGCTATGATTGTTTTCTGGCTATAAAAGACGGTGCCCCCACAGAGATATGTCTATACGTTGTTGGAAAAAATACTTTTTGATTATAAAGCATGGAATAATTAGTAGCATCTCTCAATGTACAGCCTAATCTAAAGTAAATTTGCTTTATAGATTTCTTCCTAAGAAAGAAAATGCTCTTGAAGAATAAAGTCTGTTTCAGTGTGAGATTTATTACTGGTGACTTGAAGGAAACATAATTTTCTTGGGCAGAATATGAACTTGGCCTTCTTCCAAGATGTTAAAAAAAAATCCCAGTCTATTTTGCAGAATATTTTGTGGTGATCTCCTCTAATCCAAGTACTAAGTTAATTTTGCTGGTTAATGACCATAATAAAATGATAACGGTGATGGTGATGATAGTGATGATGATAACGATGATGAAGATAAACAGGTATAGCTATTCAACACAATATTGATCAACTTTCTCCTTTCTGGGAACCTTCCAGGCCTCCAAAGATAACCTAGACTAAAGGCCCCATTTGTCCAGTTAGGACAAAGGGAAATTTATTATTCTATTTTTCTTTCCCTTTGCTTTCTGTTGCCACTTCTTTCTTCAGCACATATGTGAAAACAGTCATAAAGAATAGGCGCAAAACAAAAGAAGTCTGGGAATCATTAAGCAACTTTGGCAGTGATTGGGGTTTTGGATTGGATCCCTGAGACCATGGAGCTCATGGATTGACTTTGGACTAGTCATGATCTCTCAGCCCAACCTATCGCCCTGGCTTTTGTCTTCAGGACAAAATGAGGGGAAGCTCCCACACACATTGTCTTGAACTCCCAGAAGAAAAGCATGATCTAATTATAACAAAGGAGGACTTCCCAAATATACTTTCCATAGCAAGCAAGCAGCACATAGATAAATTAACAGTGCTTGGATCTTTGTAAGATAATTTGAGGTTGAACCTATGCTAATAAACAACCCATCAGGGATGAGCATCAGTGGTCTGCTATGGCCTGGGCTGGGTATCTGCTCTTTCCCAATGAACAAATATTTGAACATTATGTACTGCTGGCAGAGGCAACGGTACTATCAAGTTCAGTATTGTGTCAGGAGAGGGATGAAGACGCTGTATTTCTGACTGCAGAAGAATATTCTGTACTCTGCCCTTCATTCTTATTTTCCCTCTAGCTATTTAAATTTTAAGAAAATCTAATGTAAATTGCTGAGGTTTGGCATTAAAATGTTCATTAAAGCAATGTGGGGCAAACAATCAAAAGATGGTAGCCACGATCAAAATTTGCGGGCTTTGATCACACAGTTATAGCTGCTATCTTGATTTTTTAAAACACACACACACACACACATACCACGGATATCACTGCACACAAGGATTCTTTGAGATATCAGGTTAAAAGGCAACTGTTTGAAGTGAGAAGGTAGGCACGATGTCTTCTTTAGATGAACTCAGAAAGTTATCTAATCTCTTACAACAAGAAGTTAATTCTTCCACTTTTCTACGCTATAGTTACTTAAGGAAGGACCATTTTCTTATTCAAATTGTAACAATTAAAACATGGTTACAGTCCAAAAGCAACCTCACTTGAAAAAATTAACACATCACAACGAAGCATGACCGAATTCAGAGGGAAAATGTGCTTAGAATCGGAGCTCTTTTGTTAGGTATAATACACTGTGATTTCTTCTTCAGAAATCTAATATGACAAAATTGGCTTCTCCGTCTGCTTCTTTCTGACGGATCTACTGACCACATGTTCAGATTTCCTTATCTTTGTTCTCCTTCCCCTAAAACCAAAAAGAGAAGCCAGTCAAAGTTTATGAAACTGCCTTAAAGATTTTAAGGGAATGTAAAATCCCTGTCTGCTAATCAAAAACAGGAGAAATAATTGGGAAAGTGCTGAGAAAATAAAGGTAGCAGCAGTGGTGAAATCATTTTTTTTTTACTATCGGTTCTGTGGGCGTGGCTTGGTGGGCCTGGTATGACTTGGTGGGTGTGGCAGGAGAAGGATACTGCAAAATCTCCATTCCCACCCCACTCCTGGGGGAAGGATACTGCAAAATCCCTATTCCCTCCCCACTCCTGGGGGAAGGATATTGCAAAATTTCCATTCCCACCCCACTCTGGGGCCAGTATTTGCCGGTTCTCCGAACTGCTCAAAATTTCCGCTACCGGTTCTCCAGAACCTGTCAGAACCTGCTGGATCTCACCCCTGGATAGCAGGGTTAAAGATACCATTGCAAAGAATTGAATGATGGAAGCAGACAGCTGGAGTTCATTGTGCAATTGAGGTGTAAGATATGAGGTTCCTATTCGGTTTATGGGATTTGAGGAGTGCTAAATGGCTCTAAGCAAGAAGTTAACCTTTTCAGACTTTAGGGGCACAATTGATTCATTTGATCACCTGGAGGGCTATTAATCATTGGAAGGTTAGTGACATTACAAAAAGTCGCTTGGGGCTTTCGTTTAATTATTTTGCTTATGCTTGAGTGGATTTTTAGCAAGAAGAAGGGTAGGAGTAGGACCAGCATAAGACAACAGGTAGTCCTCAATTTACAACCCCAATCGAGCCCAAAAATTATGTTGTTAAGTGAGAAATTTGTTAAGTGAGCCTTCTTCCATTTTACAACTTTTCTTGCCACATTTATTAAGTGAATCACTGCAGTGGTTAAATTAGTAGCATGGCTTTTAAGGTAATCTGGTTTCCCCACTGACTTTGCTTGTCGTAAGGATGCAGAAGATGATCGTATGACCCCCAGGTTGTTGCAACAATCATAAATGTGAGTCAGTTGTCAAGCTTCCAAATGTAAATCATCTGACCACCAGGATGCTGCAATGGACCTAAGAGTGAAAAATGGTCATAAGTAACTTTTCTTCAGTGCCGTTGTAACTTTGAACAGTCACTAACTGTTGTAAATCAAGGTCTACCTGTATGTAGTCTCATTTTCCTTTACAATACCTCCACATGCACCTCAAATTGCAAAATGGCCTAATTTTAACAGTGTAATTCTGATTGGGGGAAAGGGAGTGTAGGAAGGTTTTTAAGAATGGAAATGGAAGCACAGGTAGTCCTCTACTTACAATCATTCATTTAGTGACTGTTTGAAGATACAATGGCACTGAAAAAAGTGACTTATGACTGTTCTTCATACTTACGACAAATGGTGGGCTGCAACAAGTTTAACAACCAGTTCTGTGAGCATGCGTTTTGTGTGTGCATGTGTTCAAAATACAGCAATTTGAAGATCAGCTGCTTACCTTTTAAGGCAGCCCCAGAGAGAGAGATGAGAGAGGGAGAGGAAGAGAGAGAGAGAGAGGGCGGGAGGGAAGGAGAGACAGAGAGAGAACACTGGGTGGGTGTGGCTGGGAGGGGGTCATGTGACTGGGTGAGGGTGAGTGACATCAAGTTGGCCACACCCACCCAGGTTTTGTGGCTCCTGCTGTTTTGTTTTCTGTGGGAAATGGGTCCAAATGGCTCTTTGAGTGTTTAAGGTTGCAGACCCTTGCTTTAAGGTATTGGTTTGTTAGCTCCTATGGCTCTCAACTATTTCCTATGAAAGCCTCACCTGGTGTCTACTCTTTAATTCTTGTGTATAAGAGAGGTCGGGTTCTCACATCATGTATTGTCTCTTTGGTAATACAAAGGTTTTTTAAAAAAATGGAAATATGTTCAACAGCGCCACCTTCTGGCTTGGTAGAGGGACTTAACTAGAAGATCCAGCCCCTTCTTCCTCCATTTGGAAGCTGAATCAATCTCACAGCAGATAAACAAAAGTAATGTTTTTTCAAGAAAAAATAAAATAAAAATGTAATATCATCTATCCCTTTTTTAACTTTAAATATTAAATTGCAAGTATTTAGTGATGAATAAAATACAGAAATGCCTGGAATCATAACCAACAACAGAGAAATTAGTAAGAAGAAAATCAATCCAAAAGAAATATAATGCACCAGGTAGACCATAAAATGCTACTACATCTCTCTGCCAATGTCTCTGGAATATTCAATAAAGCATTCAAATTATGATTACAAATAACATATATCTTCATTTAACAGGCCTGAAATTATGGATGAAGCTAAATTTAAATTCTCCATTCTGTCACTTGTAGGGAGAGGTGACTTGGCTCCCCAAAGAAAACAGGAGTTTAAAAAGATTGAAAATGCCTGGGCAGATGTGTTACCTGTACTTATTTCTATGTGAAATGAAAGACCTTGGAAGCAAAGGCCCTCTCCTTCCTTTTGTGACCTTCTGCAATCCCTTGGAGAGATTCAAAGGTTAAATCAGAAATAGTGGAGAACAAGCGCAGCTGTGTCCTTTTCCAAGGTTTGCTCCACAGACTGGTCCAGAGTTCATTTTAAAAAGACCAAACCTTTCTATCTCCAGCAGAAGGAAGGGCTAGTATATCCTGTATGTGACCAAAACCCACACAGATACAAGACATGGAGGGGCGGATTGTATGTCTGAAACATATGAATAGAATTCATTGATTGGGGTAGTCCTAATGTGGCTTTTATTGCAGAGAAATGTATCCCTCTTCACCAGGGGTCTCCAACCTTGGCAACTTTAAGACTTGTGGACTTCAGCAAAGCTGGCTGAGGAATTCTGGGAGTTGAAGTCCACAAGTCTTAAAGTTGCCAAGACCCCTGTCCTACACTATAGCATAATGTCAAAACATATTATGCACATTTCATGGACCTCAAGCCCACAATCTTGAAAGCGCTATAGCAGATAAGGCCAATTTTGCTGTCATTCCTTTTGAGGCTGTTGATTGAGAAGTCCCACACATCTGAACTGAAAGTGAAATTCATCTGAAGCATAACTGATTTGGAAAATCTGGATGATACTTGCATGTAATTCATATCTGAGGCACTCAAGGCAATATACAGTGTGCGTCTTCCATCATTGTTACCATCATCATCTTTGTAGCCAGAGGGCAAATCAAAGTGCCAAAAGTAAGAATGCAAAGTAATGTAATAATAAGAATGCTGTAAGCACGGGGTGAGCCGGATACCTAAGATGGCAGTTAAAGCAAGAGTGAAATCCAGCAGGTTCTGACAGGTTCTAGAGAACTGGTAGCAGAAATTTTGAGCAGTTTGGAGAACCGGTAGCGGAAATTTTGAGCAGTTTGGAGAATCGGTAGTGGAAATTTTGAGCAGTTTGGAGAATCGGTAGTGGAAATTTTGAGTAGTTTGATGAACTGGCAAATGCCACCTCTGGCTGGCCCTAGAGTGGGGTGGGAATGGAGATTTTACAGTATCCTTCCCCTCTAATGGGATGGAAATGGAGATTTTGCAGTATCCTTCCCCTGCCGTGCCCACAAAGCCACGCCCACCAAGCCACACCAAGCCCACCAAGCCACAGAACTGGTAGTAAAAAAAAATGGATTTCATCACTGAGTTAAAGTGTTGTGATCCAAGCCTCCCCACTTTTGTTTTCAATCTGTTGCATGAATCTACCAAGAGTCAGATTGTCACATTGTACATTTTTCCCATTGAAAATTTGTAATCCAAACTCTTTGTCAGCCATAGATATGTCTGTTTACACTATGATCTGTCTAACAGAGAAACAAAATCTTAAGATGACTTGACTGTGTCTGAACTTGGAAGACGATGAAGACATTTGGTGATTCAAAATTGGCAGTCGTATCTTCTGTCATAATCCTGGGAACCCAGATGTGGAAAGACCCAAGGTCACAACAAGATCAAGGGCAATATTGCATTCAACAATACATGCAGGTGAAAAACAGTGTTGTAACTTTTCACAACATCCTTTGCAGGAAGAAGAACAGCATTGCAAAATTTTACAATGATCAATGATGCTGAACAGGCAAAAGGTTTTCTCCCAAATCTTTTCTTGTCCTCTTCCTGCCCCAGTGCAGTGTCAGAATAACAGTTGACTCTCTGAGACAGTTATGTATACAGTATCTTCATTTAAAGAAAAATTCCCATCGGCGCCAGATTTTGAAATGTCACGGTAATTTTGGAGGCATATTTGTATGTGTTAAAACAGTGGCAGAAAAAGAAAAATCAGACACTTCCTTCCCCAGCCTCACCGTCTCAGGACTGCTCAGGTGTCCTCAGAGTTGACCCTCAGCCTGACTAGGTGGCTCAGTGGCGAAGACACTGAGCTTGTCGATCAGAAAGGTCGGCAGTTCAGTGTTTCGAATCCCTAGTAGAGGTCTCTTGCGTGAACAGGGGGTTGGACTAGATGACCTCTAAGTTCCCTTCCAACTCGGTTACTGTGATTACTGTGCGTTATTATCTATAAAGGTGGTCTTTGACTTACAACAGTTCATTTAGTGACCGTTTGAAGTTACAACAGCGTTGAGAAAAGTGACTCAGTTCACACTTGCAACGATTTTGTAACATCCCCGTGGTCAGGTGATAAAAATTCAGAAGCTTGGCAACTGACTCATTTTTGTGACGTTGCAGTATCCTGGGGTCATGTGATCCCTTTTGCGACCTTCTGACAAGCAAAGTCAATGGGGAAGCCAGATGCACTTAAGAACTGGGTTACTATGATCTGTCTAACAGGGATTCACTTAACAGCTGCGGCAAGAAAAGTTGTAAAATGAGGCCAACTCACTTAACAAACATCTCACTTAGCAAGAGAAGTGTTGGTCAACTGTGGTCATAAGCCAAGGACTACCTGCATAACAGCAACAAGAATTTGAATTTCATGAATGCAATTAATCCTCACAAATCTGTCCCTCAGAGTAAGATTAGAATCAAAGATGTGTTAATTTGAAAATAGGAAGGATACTTTGCAATGTGTGATTTACTCCTTGATTGGTATCATCTGGAGCTATTTTCCCCAATAGATGTAAATATGTGCATTGTATTCCAAATTTGGCTTCAGTCTTTGAGGGCTGAATTCGCCATCCACACTTTTAAATAAATAATGCTATAAATAGCATGTAATATTATGCTTCCTCCGCATATAATGATCTGAGAAGCCATATGGAAATTCTCCCTCTCTCACACATTGCAGTTTTGTTTTGTTCCTTTAAGGTTTTTAGCAAAATGGAGAAAATCAGGATTTCCTCAGACAGCCAGGAGCTAGAGAATTGGGTTGGCCCAAATGCATCTCTAAGAAAATACATACACTCTAAAGCAGGGGGCTCCAACCTTGGCAACTTTAAGCCTGG
Source organism: Arizona elegans (assembly GCA_022577455.1). Taxonomy (NCBI): domain Eukaryota; kingdom Metazoa; phylum Chordata; class Lepidosauria; order Squamata; family Colubridae; genus Arizona; species Arizona elegans. The sequence goes on along the minus strand of JAKOOJ010000002.1, from coordinate 53,713,898 downwards.
AGGACTTAACTCCTAGAAGCAAAGCTGGCTGGGGAATTCTGGGAGTTGAAGTCCTCCAGGCTTAAAATTGGCAAGGTTGGAAACCCCTGCTCTAAAGGTTTGGAATAGAAGTTGCAACATGTGGATACTTTTCACAGTTTTAACACAAACAAAACCCTAGCCAGAGATCTGCTGGGATGCTTTAAAACAGAGCTTTTTAAAAAAAAAATTGGCAACTTTAAAAGTTGTGGACTTCAACTCCCAGAATTCCCCAGCCAGCCTGTGCTGGACTGGGCAAATTCTGGGAGTTAAACTCCCACAAGTCGCCAAGTTTGAAGGTCTCTTCGCAGCAATTAATATACGCATCTTTTTTTTTTTTTTTTTAAAGACCTCTTTACGATGCAGCCCATTATAACCCGCTAAGCAGCCAATTAGGTCGTTAGCTGACAAATTATGTCATTAACCGCAAAGCAAGACACGCGCCCTCCGGTGGCCGGTGCAGGGATTTGCTCCTGCATTTGAAAACGGGCGAAGCTTAAAGTGGGGGGGGGGGGAGGGGGGGAGGCGGGGCTCGCTACGTGCTGCGGCCGCCTTCCTATTGAGTCAGAGGCGCGTTGCGAGCTGCCTAGAAAACGATTGTAACCACCAGAAGCCCGGAGAGCGGAGCTAAGCAAAGCGGGCGTTGAGCTTAACGCGCCGGGGAGAAAGTAAAAAAGAATCTTGGGAGGCTGAACGTTCCAAAGAAGTTACATTCCAGGGTGGGAAAGGCAGCTCTTTATGCAAACGGCTGCCCGAGAGCTCGCACTTTTCTCACGGAGGCGGTGGATCTTGCCGCCCTTCTTTGGAGGGGGGGCGAAGAAGAGGAGGAGAAAGACCGGGGGGTTTTTTTTTAAGAGGGGGCAAAGAAAATGAATCGGAGTTTTAATAAATCGCAGAGTCTGCGGTATTTCGGTTACGGTGCGGTGGAAGTCAAAAGCAAGGTAAGGACGGCACACTTGCTTCTCGTCTGAATCAACTCTCCTGTTTCTCCGGTACCTTTACCCCCCCCTCCAACTCCCTCAACCCCCCCCTTCATTTATTTATTTATTTATTGTAATGAATGAAGAGTCTCCTGCCTTCTCTTGTTTCGATCTTTCCCCCCCACCCCAACTCTCCTCTTGAAAGAAGAAAAAACTTATTCGAGCAGTAACTATTTCTTTCTCTCTCTCTCTTTTTTGGGAAGTCTCTCGCTTTCGATTTAAGAAAGGAATATCAAATTTCGCCCTTGCGATCGTCCCCCGCCTACTTCGGGATGATATGGATTTCCATCTGTAACGATAAAAACCGCCCCTGGGCAACTTTTTCCGTGATCTTCGGGGCAAACATTTGTCGGGAGTTTTTCTTTTTCCTTCTTCTTCTTCTTTTTTGTTGTTTGGAATATTGAGTGCCTCGCTTCTGGTGGCCGGTGTGTGTATATGAGTCCGGGGCTGGCTTGGCTTTGCCTGGTTGAACAGAGCCTGCCGATGACCGTGGCACGTTTCTGGCTGGTGGGCTGTTCCTAACAAAAGGCAGCGCGCGAGCTTGGATTCCGAGGGAAGATTAGGCGAGGCGATCGGCCGAGACACGTTACTTAGGCTTGCTCGTTTTTGGGGGGTTACTGAACCCGAAAGGGGCCATCAGAAGGCCGGACTAGACGGGATGCTGCGGCGATCCCCCCCACCCCGCGTCGTTACCCCCGATCCTCTTCAAAAAAATAAAAATAAAATAAAAATCATCCCTTGCGTAGAAAGAAGTGAGCGAAATGGTGCTCTTTTGGTCCCGATCTCTCATTGTTCCTCCTAACTTCCAAAAGTGCTTTGTTTTCTTTTGAGAGAGTGTTTATAGACGCAGGAAGGATGGCTGGAAGACGGAAAGGAAAAATATGATTCTTTGCTTCAGTTCCCACCGCCCTCTTCTCTCCCTTAACATCTCCTTTTCGCCAGTGGCGGCGGTTCAATTCAATTCTTTTGACCGTCTCCAGTCAGCCTGCAATGAAATCCCAAATTTTTGGCCCTCCCGATGTTTCAAGGAAACCTTCGCCTGGCGTTTTCTACTGTCGCCTTGCCTGTTTGTCTTCAGCGCCCTGGACTCGTTCACCAATCGTGTTTAAACTTGTTTGGGAAAGTTGCATCCTCCTCTTTGTTGCATCCTTGTCTTTCTCTTCTCCACCCCCCCCCCCCGCCCACCCCCAGCTGTCTGATTATCTTTATAAACTTTCTTCCTTCCCTTTTATTGGAAAGGGGAGAGAGAGAGAGAGGGAGGGAGAAAGAAAGGGATTCATTTCTCCAAATTTGCGGTAGTCTGGAAAGATGAGAGGAGGCTGGCTTAGACCACATCTTTTTACAGTGCTGCATGGGTGTGTTTGTGTGTCTCTGTGTACTTTCCCCAAACAACTCTATAACTTGAGCACTTTGGGAGATCCTGAAATGAAGCCCAGCCTGCTTTTGCTGCCTCTTGATCCAGGCCTGCCCAATGGCAGTGGGTGTATAAGGAACCATAAATCATGAACGTCTGAAACGTATGTCTGGTGGAAGGCAGGTCTTCTTTCTTGGAGCTAATGGGTTTTCTTTCTCCCAAGAGCAAAAAGGAGGTCCATAATCTAACAGCAGCGTTTCAAAGTTTAATTTAGTTCAATAAGGACCCACCCTCAGACACCCCCATCCCAACATAATCATGTTCTTGGGAGCTCACCACTCAGCAATGGCCAAAATGAGCCATTCGTATTTGGGAACAATGCAATTCTCAATTATTAGGTATTAGGCTACTGTGTCTCTTACAGGTAATTCTCTGTTGATATGATGATCTCCTCATCCTGTGTTACCTATGTTGTGTAAAAGACTGTATCCTGTTGGCTTCTCTGAAGGGGTTTGCTGAACAATATTCCTTATCACAGTGATGGCGAATCTTTTAGACATCGAGTGCCCAAACTGCGTGCATGCGCATGCCCAAACGGAAAGGTACAGGTGCATGGACAAACGTGCACATGTGCGGACATGCACAAATGTGCGCATACGCAAACATGCATGGACATGTGCACATGCGCAGCAGAGACCCGAAGACCAGGTGGGAGGTGGGGCATCCCAACACCGGCAGCGCAGCAAGAGGTAAGATCTTTTTCTTTCATGAGCTTCTGTTTCGTTGTTTGCAGGGAAACAGAAGCTCATGAAAGTAATGCCATGGAGATCTGACCTAGAGCAACGGCACACGTGCCAGCAGAGAGGGCTCTACGTGCCACCTCTGGCACGTGTGCTTAGGTTCGCCATCACAGCCATATTATATTTCCATAAAGAGGGAAAATTGCACCTGTATCTTTCTCCTTTACAGGTAATCCTCGACATACCACCACCATCGAGCCTAAAACTTCTGTTGTCCTGCAAGACACTTCTTAAGAAAGTTTTGCCCCATTTTTACAACCTTGCTTGCTGCAGTTGTTAAGTGAATCACTGCAGTTGTTAAGTTAAGAACCTGTTTGCTAAGTAAATCTGGCCCTCCCCGTTGATTTTGCTTGACAGAAGTTCACAAAAGGTGATTGCGTGACCAGGGTGGATTTGATTTAAATCGAGTCGATTTAAATCATGATTTAAATCATGATTTAAATCATGATTTAAATCACTAGTAAAAAGACTTGATTTAAATCAACTCGATTTAAATCATAATTTTTAAAGAGCAACTGTCATCTCTGCTACTCTTTTGACCCGCTGTTGACTCACCGATAGTCCCAGTGTTGCAGAATATACAGCCTGATGCTACATAACTAAGCTCCATTTCATGCTGAATAAACTAAATTATTTATGTATCTTAAATAGAAAACTATCTTATGATAGATTTTTACCCCAAAAGTTTTTTATTAAAATAAATTCAATAAAAATCAAAAAAATCTGATTTAAATCAAAAAAATCCGATTTAAATAAAAAAAATCCGATTTTTTTAAATTTTTTTTAAAAAAATCATTGATTTTTATCCACCCTGTGCGTGACCCACCCAGAGGGGACACTGTAGCTAGTTGTCAAGCATTTTGAATTTTGATCATGGGGATGCTGCAACGGTTGTTAGGTGTGAAAAATGTAGTCATAAGTCACTTTTCCCCAACATTGTTGTAACTTGGAACGGTCACTTAACGAATGGTTGTAAATTGGGAACTACCTGTGTATATTACAAATGTCTCCTTTTGTCTTCTCTGGCCTCTCCATGTTTTCCTAGGTGAAAAACATGCTTAACTTGGAAGCATTTCATTCCTGGGAAGAACTTCCAATCCCTTTATCATCCTTTCCCAAGCTGATGCCTTCTAGATGTAGAAACCTAAACTCTCCCTGTATCCAGGCAAACTGGTTTGAAATGATGGGCATTGAAGAGGGAAGGAGGGCAGGGCTTAAAGTTGGTGCCCTTCATCTGGCCTGTTTGGCGATGAAAACCCTTTTCTGTCCACACTCAGTCAACCTGGTATGAGGTTCATTTGACATCATGGAGAACTTGAAGGACATACTCATTTCAAGACAGAACCAATTACCAGAGCATGAGGAGACCTGCTGTTGCCATAGTGAGAAGGTCTTCCATTGTGTCACACCAAATAACTTGCCTGTGTGATCTAAGCAAGTTTTTACTCATAACATTATAGACTTGGGAGGAGCTACATTTCGGCTGAGGAGGCTAATTCCCTTGTTCCATGCAGGACTCTAAATTCAACACAATTATTAAAGGAGATCACACCATTTCTTTGGGTAACTGGTTCCACTACCAAACTTTTCTTAGTACAGGCAGTCCTAAACTTATGGCCCCAATTTTTCTGTTGCTCAGTGAGACCGTTGTTAAGTGAGTTTCACTTGATTTTACCCCTTTTCTTGCCACAGTTGTTAAGTCAATCATTGCGGTTAATATGGTTGTTAATCGACTGGCTTCCCCATTGACTTTGCTTGCCAAAAGGTTACAAAAGGTGATCACGCGACCCAGGGACCAGGGGTGAAATTCAGCAGGTTCTAACTGGTTCTGGAGAACCGGTAGCGGAAATTTTGAGTAATTCAGAGAACCGGCAAATGCCATCTCTCGCTGGCCCCAGAATGACGTGGCAATGGAGATTTTGCAGTATCCTTCCCTTGCCACACCTACCAAGCCACGCCCACAGAACCGATAGGGAAAATTTTTGAATTTCACGCCTGCCAGGGACACTGCAACAATCATAAATACATGCCAGTTGCCAAGCATCCAAATTTTGATCACATGACCCTGGAGATGCTGCAACGGTTGTAAATACGAAAAACATTCATAAGTCATCCCTCCCCCCCAGTGCTTTTGTAACTTTGAAGGAACGGTTGTAAGTCGAGGACTATCTGTAATAGAAAGTTTCCTTTCTTCCATCATCCAAATTTGGTCAGACGGTGTCTTCTTATAACTTAAACATATTACAGGTGGTCCTCGACTTACAACAGCTCATTTAGTGACCGTTTGAAGTTACAACAGCATTGAAAAAAAGTGACTTATGACCGTTTTTCACATTTACAATCGTTCCCACATCCCCATGGTCACGTGATCAAAAATTCAGACGCTTGGCGACCGATTCATATTTATGATACTTTCAGTGTCCCAGGGTCATGTGATCCCATTTAGTGACTTTCGGACAAGCAAAGTCAGTGGGGAAGCCAGATTCACTTAACAACCAGGTTAGTAACTTAAGAGCTGTGGTGACTTACTTAACTACTGTGGCAAAAAAGGTTGTACAATGGAGCAAAACTCACTTAATAAATAAATGTTACTTAGAGAAATGAATTTTGGGCTCAATTATGGGTCGTAAATCGAGGATTACCTGTATTCTAGATATTGCATTCTGGAATGAGAGGGAACAGGCCTGTGTGACACCCTCTCAGGGAGTTAAAAGAGAGTGATTGATTGATTGATTGATTGATTGATTCAATTTAGATGCCGCCCTTCTCCGGAGACTCAGGGTGTCTTACAATAGCATTCATACTTTTGTATATACCTGCTTAGTAGGGCTTTTTGGCTCCCTCAAGCGGTGTTCTTTTTATACAAAGTCAGCTTATTGCCCCCACAATCCGGGTCCTCATTTTACCTACCTCGAAAGGATGAAAAGCTGAGTCAACCTTGAGCCTGATGAGATTTGAACTTGCAGTAATTGCAGGCAGCTGGTGCTACTTAACAGCACCTTAGTCTGCTGCACCACCAAGGCTCTTATCATATCTTCTCAAGGCTACACATAGCTGGCTACTTAAATTTCTCTTTATCTGACTTATTTTGTAGTCCTCTGGCCCTCCTCCTTGCCCTTCTCTGATTCTGGTCCAGTTTCTCTGAGTCCTTAAGATGTGGTGTCCAGAATTAAATCTGATCAAAGCAAGAATAAAGTGGAATAATGTCTTCTTGAGATTTGGAAATTTCATTGAACCATTCATTTAGTTCAGGGGTCTCCAACCTTGGCAACTTTAAGCCTGGCGGACTTCAACTCCCAGAATTCCCCAGCCAGCTTTGCTTTGCTGGCTGGGGAATTCTGGGAGTTGAAGTCCGCCAGGCTTAAAGTTGCCAAGGTTGGAGACCCCTGATTTAGTGCACTGATTGGGAGAGGGGATGTTCCTTACTCCTGAAATCCAAAGTATGCCCTTTTTGGCAATTGAGGTCATTTGCTATGATGGAAGCCATTTTGGTAATGGCGTCACTTGCATCCATGCATATATTTTGCATAATTTAGATGTCATTTGCATCCAAAGTTTATTGAATTGGGGAGGGGGGGTTATCTAGTAAATGGAATGTTTAGTTGATTCAGCCCAGTATTGCATTTGTTTAAACCAGGGGTGTCTGACCTTGGCAACTTTAAGAGCTGTGGACTTCAACTCCCAGAATTCCTGTCCGCCACGCAAACTGATGTGATTGCCCTTTTATGACTTCTTGACAACTTTCCCATTTAGCTTTCATGGCTAGAAGCAGGCAATGAAGATCATAAATGGCAGCCACATGACTGTGGGGTGTCAACAACTATTATAATTGCAAGCTTGTTGCCGAGTGCCCAAATTGCAATTGTGTGGAGGCTGCGATGGCCCCAACTTTGAGATCCCATTGTAAGTTTCCTTGTTTAGTCATAACTTTGAATGGTTGCTTAATGAATGGTCATTTGCAAGGGCTACTGGTAGTCCTCGACTTACGACCACAATTGAGCTCAAAATGTCCATTGCTAAGCAAGTTTCCCATTTTACGACCTTTCTTGCCACAGTTGTTAACTGAGCCAATGCAGCTGTTAAGTTAGTAACACGGTTCTTAAATGAATCTGGCTTCCCCATAGACTTTGCTTGTCAGAAGGTTGCAAATGATCACATGACCCCAGGACACTGCAGCCGTCATAAATATGAATCAGTTGCCAAACATCTGAATTTGGGTCATGTGACCATGAGGATGCTGCAACATTCTCATGAAAAATGGTCGTAAGGCAAAGTGCTGTTGTAACTCCGAATGGTCACTAAACGAATGGTTGTTAAGTGGATGACTATCTGTACTTGTATACCAAACTGGCTCTCAACATTTGATTTTACATGGATAGTTAGAGACTTTTTCCTAATATTCCAGATTTCCACAACAGTGTATTTCCTGTCCATTAAAGATCAGGTAACGTATATAGGTGATGTTGTTAATGGCTTTATCTGCTCTCTAAAAGATACAATTGTCAACAAGAACATCAAGAAAGGTCATTTCAATTTGTCCTCCAAACTCTAGGAGATGTTATCATGCTCAGGTGTTTTGGCCATTTTTAATTATATCGTCCTTGGCCTGTCTGCATTCCCTGGGCTGACTTACGTTCTACTTAACCCTCTGGAGCCATCTGATCATCCCTGGTTTCTTTTCAACTTTTCTTGTCCTTGTAAAGTCCACATCAAGTCCTTGGACTGCACCACCTTTGCGTTCTGGACAGCAGAATTTAGTATGTTGGGATTAAAATTCTCCTTCAGATGAGATAAATGGAGATTGCAAAGTTCTGAATTTTAATATTTGTTTTGCTACTACCAGAGCAAAGCCTTGCATTCTGCCCCCTTCCAAGTCTGTGGATTAGAATAAATAAATATACATAGACCCTTAATATACTAGCCAGTATACTCTATATTGCAATCTCCATTATCCCTGATTATAGACGGTGCTGGCCAGGAGATGAAAGAATTTATAATGTGAAATATTTAGAAGGAATCTTATAGAGAAGAACTGCTGAAAACAAACACAGATCCCTGAATATTATCATATTCTGTACTAAATGTTTCTTCTGTGGTTAAAATCCTTTGTTGTGTTAAAAAGATGGGACTGCTAACTTACTTTTCCTTCTCACTGGAAAAAAAACTTACTGATTGATAACAAATATTCTTTGACTCAGTTGGGACTCGAATTTTGGTTGCTCACAGTTGTTAAACAAGCCATCACCAGACCTAATTTGACAACTGTTTTTACCATAGTCATTTAAGTGAATCACTGCAGTCATTAAGCAAATCACATGGTCCTTAAATGAACCACATGGTTATGAAGCAAATCTGAGTCCCCCAAATTGACTTGACCTGTCAGAAGCCTGCTGGGGAGGTTGCAAATCGTAATCATGTGACTGCAAGATGCTGCAAAAATTGTATAAGCAAGCGGGTTGCCATCTGCCCAGATTGCAACCTCTTGACTGCAGGGATGGTGTGACACTCACACTTTGAGGACAAGGGTCATACGTCACTTTTTCCAAGGCTGTGTTTTTTGTTTGCTGTTAAACAGTCCCAAGTCAAAAACTACCTGCAGGATCCAATCTAGTCACCGAGACCAGAGGTTTAATCTCCCAAGCTTTCAGACTTGTGCTGGAGCCCATCCCCAGGGAACTTCTCTCTAGCAGAGCGTGTGCTTTGAGCTACTCTGTATGTGGTATTTATATGGTGCCTGTTGTGTGATTGAGGTGTTGATGGCTGGCTATTAAGCTTCCTTGGGCTGCCTAGCCCTCGCCTTCTAAGTACTTGGTAAACTGGTGGTAAATCAGCACTCCCATTGACTGAGGAGGGGCCTGTCTCCCACTCTTCAATCACTTCCCTGGCTGTTTTTGTACCTGCTTGTCCAACAATCTTAGTAGCTGCAAAATTGAATATATGTCCTTATTCATTACAGTATGAATGCCATAATGAGTGTGAGGCTACAAATGAGTTTGGGTCTCCTCATCTGACTGCTCACTTGTGTTCTTGCAGTCTGGAGATTAGCTTCCTCCCCATCTGTCCTACATAGTCACAGGGGCAATCCATGCAGGGAATCCAGTAGATTACATTGGAAGTATCTCCCACCTCTAAGTGATCTTTACAATGCATAATTTGTCCTCGTATGGTAGCCTCTGGATAGTGTGCGATGCCCACTTGCAGATCCCAGAAGCTACCTGTATAATATTTTAATTCCATAATCTTAATCCATTTAGAATGCTGATCAGTTGCTTTTGAAAATGGCCCATGAGCTCAAAAATCTGTGCTCCGCATGTATCATTTACTGAGTTCTTCAGGAAAATACTGGATGTTTATAAATGCTAATACTGAATGTATCCTTCATAATAGTTGCTTTAATTTTTATTCATTGTTGTAAGCCTCCCAGAGTCCCTTGGGAGTTGGGCGGAATAGAAATGCGACAAATAAATAAATAAATAAATAAATAAATAAATAAATAAATAAATAAATAAAATATTCTTTATTAAAAAAACCTATTTTTTGCTTGCTTGTGGCAAACTTTCTCTGAAGTACAAGTTAAGTGGATTGAACCTGGACTTAACTTACTTCTTTTACTCTTCCCGATGAATTAAATTGTACAGGATTGACATTAGCTGATGGTATGCTTTTAGATAGTTTACTACTATGATATGAGAAGTACAGCTGGTCCTTACAACCATTTGTTTCCTGACTGTTTGAAGTTACAGTGGCACTGAAAAAAGTGACTTATGACTTATTTTTCACATTTATGAATGCTGCATCCCCACAGTCACTTGATCAGAATTGGGACACTTGGCAATTGGAATGTATGATGATGGTTGCAGTGTCCTGGGGTCATGTGATCACCTTTTGTGACCTTCTGACAAGCAATGGGAAACCAGATTTACTTAACAAGCATGTTACTAACTTTAACACTTAACTGAACAGTGATTCACTTAACATTTGTGGCAAAAAAAGGTGGCAAAATGGGGCAAAACTCACTTAACAACCATTTCACTTGGCAACAGAAATTTAGGGCACAACTGTGGTCGTAAATCAAGGATTACCTGTATCTAGATATTACCATGTGGCAAGAAAAAAAGTGAGTACTCCTTTTCTGCCAAAATTCTATCACGCAAAATGACAAAATGTTTTTTAAGGATTGTCTGTGGCTGTTTGAGTGAACACAAAGGAATATAACAAAGGCAGTACTTTATTAACTGTGGGTCTTGATGGAATCTTCATTTTCTTATTAAAAAGGACCACAAAAATGAATGGAAAAAAATGTGCTTTAAAAATAAATCAATGGTGTGAGATTGTGATACTAGGCTTGGTGTGACTTGCCTAGACGCTAGGACAGAGGTTGTTTAGAAAGGTAAAGAAAATATTGTTTTGACCAAAAGCTAACATAGTTCTATCTGATTAAGTTCACTCAACTACATTCCTAGTAAACCAGTTCTGATGATAGAGATTAGCTTGTCCTGTTTTTAGCCTTCTCTCCAGGCAGTGATGGTATTCCTTGCTGTTGTCTTGGGAAAAAAAAAACAACATTCAAAGGCTTGCCTGTGGGAAAACATATGTATGAGAATGGATTTTTATCTCTGTTTTAATTGGAGAATCTGCTTCTTAAGCCATTTATTGTCATCTTTCTGGAAAGGCCCATTCTTTACCCTCAATGAGCATTCCGTCAACTTCTGTTAATAGTTCAAGTATATTATTTGACTTCTCTTGAATTAAATCTCTTCAGTTTAAAAAGAAATGTAGCTACATCACGTCTCGTATAGAGAAAAGGTAGTTTCTTTCTTTCTGATGACATTTGCTAATGCCTTCAGTCCTGCAGTGAGAGATTTGTGAGAGAAAATTTACACAAAACAGACTTAAAGTTTGGAAATCACCTCCACAAGATCATAATTAGTCCAGTTTTAAACAGTGATCAAATAAATATATGTGGATTTTAAGTCTGCCAGTGACTTCTGGTCATGGCTGCTGTATAGTATCTTCAGGATTAGAATCAGTAAGCTTATTGTTGGAGAAACATACGTTGGAAGTTGTGATAGCCTTCCTGTCCTGCTTATCAGGCATCTGATTAGCCACTGGTAGAACAAAATAGCATTGGGTCAGGTAACCTTAATCTTATCCTACGAGGCTTCTTTTATTTTTTTTTATTTTTGTGGAGCATCAACATTGTTTTAATTAGCCTAGATCTATGGTGGGTTGTTCCTGGTTCTGTCCGGTTCTTGCGAACTGGTAGTAAAAGCGATGGGAGGCTCCGCCCACCTGCGCGGATGTCATAATGAACGATCTGTGATTGTATAGAAGCTTCTGTGCATGCGCAGAAGGGCGTGCGTGCGCTCCTATTGTGAACCGGTAGTAAAGGTATGTAGAATCCAACCCTGACCCAGACTTACATAAAACTGGATAGTTTGAGCATATCTGAGTTATCTGCTTATCATAACAGGTAATAATGTTTCCCCTTCATAACGTTCCTCTTGTTCACCTGCCACATTTGGGTTGACCTACAGTATATTAATCTTTCAGAAAGGTTTTGAGTCATTGATATATGAAGATATTTTTTATTTGTGCCTAATGTCCAGCAGTAAATGAATTTGTAAGCAGGTCTCCTAAAATATATAGCCTCAACACAGAAGTAGTAGGTCAAACAGTAAGTGTACATGAGTGATTGAGACCTGTGTCAATTGTCAACTGGACAATTTGGTGATTGGAATGAATGAATAGGCCTGTTTTAGGAAAATATGTTTATTAAGAGCAACATTATTATAATATGCAAAGCCTAAATGGTGTGTAATACTTAAAGTATATCAACATGAGCATTCAGCAGTGATCCATCTTGAGTTTTAAATTGGTAGAATTGGCTATCTAAGATGTTGTCTAGACCAGAGGTCTTCATCCTTGGCAAATTTAAGCCTAGAGGACTTCAACTCCCAGAACTGGGAGTTGAAGTCTGCCAGGCTTTTAAAGTTGCCAAGGCTGGAGACCCTTGATCTACAGTTAATGAAACATACATATATGTCAGTAACAATCTGAAACGGCATTAGCAGGAGCTGTGCAAAGGATATCAAAGCATTATAAAACCCCAAAATGGTGTCATTGGCAAGATTATTCTAGATCAGATACGGGTCAAAATGCCACCTAGCATGTGTGATTCGTCTTCCTGGCAGATGTTCATGATGTCATTGTTTAAAAATTAAATGGAGGTTAGATCAACTCTAAGTTGTAAGCACTAAAGCTTGTTAAAACCTGTCCTGGGAAACTAGAAAGTTCAGAATGAGAGCTCACCCTTTCTTCCTTGCCCTCTAATGCTTTAGATTTTTTATTATTTTTTTAAATGTGTGAGTGGGTGCATTTTACAGTTTGCTTGGGCTTTCGAGCATAATAGGGTTGTGAATCCTTAAATTCCTCTTATTTTTGAAAAACGAAAGAATTAGAGGCCTAAGTCAGTTCAATAATATACACTGTAACTGAATCTGGACCTTTCATGTAAGGAACTGAAAAAAAATACTCTCAATACTCTTTGTATTCTCAAAATACAAAGTAGCTTTAGTAAAATATTGAGAAGAACAAATATCCCCACGAGTGCAAGAGCGGTCACAGAAATCTGATCACCGAATTAAGGCCATTGAAAAGACTGTATTTTTCTTTTGGTTGACACGGAATATCTGCATTTTCTCCTTCCTGGTTCTGGGACGGAATTCATTTTTCAAATTCAAATTTTCTATGTCAACCAGATTGCTTGACTTCAAATTAGCAATTCACCTAGATTGTTTAATAGAACTGAAGCTAATAATTTTCTTGATTACCTTGTTGGATTGGGGTGGGAGGGTGGGGAGAATGGAGTGCGACATTAGAAATGACTTTGATCACCCCAAGAGCCATGTCCTTAGCAGTTAATTGTGGGACAATGTAATTCTGTTCTCTTATAGACAGAAATATTAATGTGCAGGCGATGGTTGGTAATCTTTCTTAAGCTTGGTTCACATTTCACCAACATTACAGGTGGTCCTCGACTTAAGACCACAACTGAGACCGAAATTTATGTTGCTAAGGGAGTCATTTGTTAAGTGAGTGTTGCCTCATTTTGCAACCTTTCTTGCAAGTTGTTAGGTGAATCACTGCAGCTGTGAAGTTAGTAACAGGGTTGTTAAGTGAATCTGGCTTCCCTGTTGATTTTGCTTGTCAGAAGGTCGCAAAAGGTGACCACATGATCACAAGACATTGCAGCTGTCATAAATATGAGTCAGTTGCCAAGCGTCCAAATTTTGATCACGTCACCATGGGGTTGTTGCAGTTGTTGTTAAGTGTGAAAAACAGTCATCAGTCATTTTTTAGTGCTATTGTAACTTTGAATGGCACTAAATGAATTGTAAGTTGAGGACTATCTGTATTGCTTCCACCCTGGCTTCATTATATGAAGGAGCTGTTGTGTTTCACAAACTATGGCTATGGTTTAGCAGATATGTGAACCTGTGTGTAGTGGTGAAAGTGTTAGACTAAAACTGGAGCTACCCTGTTTCCCCTAAAATAAGACATCCCCCGATAATAAGCCCAATCGGGCTTTTGAGCGCATAGCAATAAGGCCAAGCGCTTATTTCAGGGTTCAAAAAAATATAAGACAGGGTCTTATTTTTGGGGAAACATGGTAGTTTGGAGTAAGTCCATCTGAGTCATGGCAATTTACTCAATAATTTTTGACTCTTCAGCCAAGCCTAGTCTAGCTCATAGGGCTATGTGGCGATAAATTGACCTACCTCCTGGAAGAAATTTGGGTTATGCATGTAATAAATCAGCCAATATTGTGTTATTCCACAAATTGTGGAATGCAAAATCTGTGTAAACCAACATTCTGTCTTTCTTAAGGAGTTGATGCTTGGTATCTTTGAGACATCAAGAAAATGAAAAGAGAAACACAGAATGGCTGTCGGAGCATCACTTGATTGCCAGGTGAAGGGCATCAGTGGTTCATTAAAAAGTTGGGCATGGAGGCTGTCTAAAAACCTGTTGGTTAGTTTTTGATATAAATATAAATTTTATAAGGCATCTCTTCATCATGAGGAGCAATCCTGACATGGGATTGCAACAATCACATGTCCTAATTGCTTCTTTCTTCCTCCAAAGGGCCACATTTGCCACAAAATGTGAATTTGAATCCTAAATTAGTTGAGACACTGGCTTTCCTAACAAGAAAACAGAGAAATTTGCAAGGTTGAAAAATGTTTGTAGACTCTAAACTGAGAAATCTCTTCTGTAATCCATTTTGTCTGTTTGCTGAATCTCTTTGCTAGCCTCCTTTGGAAAGATCTTCAAAATAGACAAAATCACCAGCTCTTATTAAAAGAAAAACCACATGTGACTTCTCCTCCTTTAATTGCAACTTATCGTTCAACTTTAATCTTCTTTAGGTGTAGCAGCTTACTGACACATTCTTGCATGTTTTGCTTATTGTTGTTTGAACAAATATTTGCAACAAAATATTTGAAGCTGCTCCTGTCTTTAAAGATAACCATATTTTAATTATTGGGGCTGTTACCAATTTTAAAACATCTGTTTTGAGTTGGTGTCATTTTTTTTATGTGTCCACTCAAAAGCCCATTTCATCCACTCTGTGAATCCCTGGGTTCTTTTTAAAAGAAAAAGGTTAAACCAATGAATTTAATTAAGCTATATTTTAGGAGGATTTTTTTGAGCTGAGAGCTGTCCTAAACCATTGATGCTACATGATTTGGTCAATTGTTATCTGCATAATTTGTGAGAGAAAGGTACCAGAATTTTTAAATATAATTTTTTTCAAGCATCCTTAATTGTTTGTTCATTATTGTTGTGGTCTGTCAGCAGCCTGCGGAGCTGGCAGCAGAGTCAGACAATGAGGAGGCTGGGGAGGAACATGGGCCAGTCCTGGAGTCTGGGGAAGGCTTGGACAAGGGCTCTGCATCGGAGGCAAAGAAAGGACTGCCTGGGAAGTAAGTGCTGCCTCCAGAGCATCCAGAGTCAGATCTCAACAAGGCAGAGGAACAGGGGGAGCCTGTTCCCAGTGCGCACATGCACAGAGCTGCCAGAAGGCAAAAACAGTTAAAACAAAAGGGGAGACTTGGGAATAGGGCTTGGAGATTATTGGCCCCTCCCATAAGACTTAAAAGAGGAGCAAAGGCACGTGGGCCTTTGCAGGAAGCAACGTTGTTAATTCTGTGCAGTTTAAAGTCTGAAGCTCTGTTTGATTCTGGATTCCGTGTGGCTTTGCCAATTAGGTCTTTGGCAGCGTGTCAAGGGAGATAAAGGTGGGTGATTATCAGCCTTATCCTGAAGGACTCTTTACAACTATTTGGGACTCATCTGTGAATGAACAGAATTCATAGCTGTTAAAATAAAAGAGGTTTTTGGGACTACTCGTGTGTTTTACTGACTCAGGAAGCCTAGGTCAGAACAATTGTATATCCTAAGAGTTGGAATGCCAGAGTTGTAAAGGTGACCTGTAATGAATCTTGTCGCTGTCATCAAAGGGTGTCCATTTTCGTGATGTTTACATTGTTTTGGATTAAGTGAAATGTTACTCTTGGTGTTTTTGATGCATTTGGGAATCAACTAGTTGACTGGCAATCCTGCCCTAATAAGATAGAGCAGCATCAAAGCCATGTCTGGTTTGCCTTGCTTGATAACACATTTTTTTTCTAAAGCTACTAATACAGCCTGCTAATTTAAGTCTTCATTCTGTTACATGTGACCGTGTCACATCTCTCCTAATTTTTGTAAATACATGGCTTCTTGAACCATATAAATTGTTAGAAAGCTCTGGCTAGTTTTTAAATAAAATGAAGAACATTTTTAACCATTACAGTCCCAATCTAACAGCCCTTTGATCTGTGCTCAGAAATCAAGGAGATAACAATTTTGTTGGGCATCCACTTTATTAAAAATAAGGTACTATGTTAAAAACCTTCTCTTTAAAAATGGAGAGACTTCTTGTGTTCTTCTGAGTAAATATTATATGATGATATGTGGTGTCTGAAATATGAAACCTCTGGCTTTTAGTACAAGTTAAAACATAACTGTCATACCTAAGAATTCTTCCAGATCAAGATAACTGTTATTTAGGGAACTGCTGAAAGTCCTAGATTAGAAGGCAAAAATGATCCCTGACCCTGTTGCCCTCTGGATGTGATGGGTTATAGCTCTCATCCGTTTCAGTGGATCTCTTGGAATGGGGTTGGTTGGAAGTCATGGGGTTGCATGAAACTCATTTAACCCTTTAAGAACTATCCGTTGACCTTTAAAATACAATTTATGGTTTTTAGGTTAAAACTGGAACCATATTGCCTTATGTAAAGTAGTCCTCAACTTATGACTAGTCATTTAGAAAGTGTTCAAAGTTGGAATGGACCTCCCCCCCCAAAAAAGCTACTTATTATTAGAATTCAAAGGTCTGATGTCCGACCCCCACCCCTGCAGTCACGTGACCACATTTTGGTTGCTTGGCAACAAGCCAGCATTTACAGCCATTTGCAGCATCCCATGGTCATGTGATCGCAGTTTCTGATGTTTTTGCCAAAACCAGTATTTTCTTCCAGTTTCCAGTAATAAACATCCCATAGCGAACAATGGTTTCGCTTAACAAGGATGGCGTTCACTCACTGCTTCAAAAAAGTTCATAAAATCAAGCACAGTCACAGGGTGACTTGCTTAATGACCAACCATAACTTACAACCAAAATCGCAGGTTCAATTACCATTGTAAGTCAAGGATTACCTGTATATTACCTGCCTTCCATATATACTGCACGAGCAGAAAAAGAGGGCTGTGAAAATATCTACAGACTCCTCACATCCTGGACATAAATTGTTTTAACTTCTACCCTCAAAACGATGCTATAGAGCACTGCACACCAGAACAACTAGACACAAGAACAGTTTTTCCCCCCGTGCCATCACTCTGCTAAACAACTAATTCCCACAACACTGTCAAACTATCTAAAAAGGCAATATTACCATCATTATTCTCATAGTCCCTATTCCTTATCTCTTTATATTCTTATGATTATAACTTTGTTGCTTATATCTTATGATTTATACTGTTTTCTTAGTATCCTAGTATGATTTATGTTGATTGCTTATTTAGTATTCATGACTATCACTAAGTGTTGTATCTAATGTTTTATGATGAATGTATTTTTACAAGGCCTATGATAATGATCTATCACTATTGTTGTATGTACACTGAGAGCTTATGCACCAGAGACAAATTCCTTTTGTGTCTAATCACACTTGGCCAATAAAGAATTCTAATTCTAATTTTTGCTCTTAAATATAAGCGAGGTAGCAGTTGTTAGTTCCTTATTTCAGATCTGGAATTTGTGTGCTTGCATTGCTGTAGGATTGTTTCAACCATAGCCAGGACAGCAAAAATTAATCTGAAACTTCTACTTTTAAATAAATTTCCTTATGTGCTGCATAATTAGGACCAGGGGTGAAATGCTACCTGTTCGGGAGGTTCACCCGAACCAGTAGTGAAAATGCTATTGGTTCAGCCAAGCAAAAATGCTTTAAAAAGTAAAAAAAAAAAGTTCTGACGATTATGCGGCACAGCTGATTGTCTGAACTTTTTTTTCCCTTTTTTTAAACATTTTTTTACTACCGGTTCGGCAAATAGACAGTAAAATAATGATTTAAAAAAGTTTTTAAAAGGTTCCGATAATCAGCTGTGCCAATCAGCTGTGCCAATCAGCTGTGCCGTGCGATGGTTGGAACTTTTTTAAAAAAACTTTTTAAAGCATTTTTTTACTACCTATTGCCCGAACCGATATTTTTATGTAAAGTGTGATTGTTTGTTTTTGAGCTCTCTGTGACTCTGTGAGGTTCCTGCTTGTTGCAGGGACCATTTTGTGTGAACTCCAGCTGCTTTTGCATTGTGTGTGAGTCAGTTGTGTAGCTTTTGTGTTATTTTTGTGTAAAGTGTGATAGATGGTTTTCCAGGTCACATGACCACCAAGCCATGCCCACCCAGTCACATGACCACCAAGCCACGCCCACCAAGCCACACCCACAGAACCGGTAGGGAAAATTTTTGAATTTCACCACTGGTTAGGACAGACCAAGACATGCATTCTGGTTCAGCCATTACAGTTTGTGTACTGATATAAACAAATAGGTACTTTTTCCCCCTGTCCTGAGATGGTGTCCTGGCTGCTTTGGTGATTGAGTCCTTGGTGTTGCTTTAAGTGTATTCTACAATTGCCAGTACAAATTCTATAACAAAAAACATGATGCTATGGTACTGCTGAACAGTTATGGTCACGACAAGTACTCCTCAATTTACAACAGTTCGTTTAGTGACCATTCAAAGTTTCAACAGCGCTGAAAAAAGTGACTTGTGTGACTATCTTCACACTTATGGACGTTGCAGCATCCCAATGATCACGTGATCAAAATTTAGACACTTGACAACTGACTCATATTTATAACAGTTGCAGAGTCCTGAGGTCAGGTGATCAGCTTTTGTGACCTTCTGACAAGCAAAATCAATGGGGAAGCCAGATTCACTTTAATAACTGTGTTATTAATTTAACAACTGCAGTGATTCACTTCACAATTGTGGCAAGAAAGGTCGTTAAATGGGGGAAAACCCACTTAACAACGGTTTTGTTTAGCAACCAAAATTTTGGGCTCAGTTATGATTATAAGACTACACCAGGGGTGGGCTACTAGGGCTATTTTATGGCCTGTAGACTTCAATTCCCAGAATTCCTGAGCTATATGCCCTAGTACTGTGATGGCGAATCTATGGCACACGTGCCACAGGTGGCATGCAGACCCATGCCGCCTGGCACGCCAGCTCAGTTCTCTAGGAGTCTTTGGAGGTTGGGGACAGCAAAAAATGTCCAACTGAAAGTTGGAAAATGGGCCGTTTCGGCACTCCGGAGGGCCTCCAAGGGGGTGGGGAAGGCTGTTTTCGCCCTCCCCCAGATGCATAGAGAGGATCTGGAGCCAGGTGAGAAAGAAAAACGGGCCTACTGGGCCATCACGTGCCAAGAACAGGGGGGAAGTGGGGGTTGCACGCGGATGACATTAAACATTAAACAGTAACATGCGTGGGGCAGGGCACATAGAATTATGGGTTTGGGCACACGCACGCACGAACCTCCCCCGCCCCCCCCCTTTCCTGGCATGCGATGGCAAAAAAGGTTAGCCATCACTGCCCTAGTAGTTGCTACCTCTGGTCCTAGTTGCTACCCCAGTTGTATCAGTACTTGGATTTTCTTGGAGCTTTGCTTCTGAACGTTTATTTTCCTGTTTCTCCCTCTGTGACTTTCAAGTTCATTTTACAGTTTAAACCTTAGCAAGAAGTTGGAGAATTTCACTGAACTTTGGTAGAAGCAAGCATTGTTTGGTAACACCTAGAGGGGCAACTTCCTTTATAGCGGCTTCTTTCAGATTTCAGATCTTTTCAGATCTCAGCAGACTGGAGAAGGTCTTTTATCATTTCACCATTTAAAAAAAGAAGAGAAGAGGGATCCATTGTGTCACTGCACAGTAATCCTGCTGAGCACCATCAGTTGTCCATCAGACATTTCCATGGAAAATTAGTTGAGTGGGATTGTGCAAAGTATTCTTTTGATGGAAGAGCAAGCCCAGGTTTAGAGAAGGGTGATCAACAACCAATGACTAACCTCTAAAATTTATAGAGAAATACATCTTTTCAGAGTAAAATTTATGTTGTTTTTATTTTATTTTTTATTATAATTTTTATTGCTTTCAAAAGATAAGATAGAATACAAAATACCAAAAACAAAAACAAAAAACGAAGAATAACAAACCACGAAGAATACGAGAAAAAAAGTTAACAATACTGGGTAAAAGAGAAAAAAAGTATATATAACAGATATACAATTAACACTAAATACATGTAGTCTTTGACTTACAACAGCTCATTTAGTGACCGCTGAAAGTTTCAATGGCACTGAAAAAAGTGACTTATGACCATTTTTCACACATGCAACCATTATGGCATCCCCAATGCTGAAAATTCAGTTGCTTGGCAACTGACTCATATTTATGGCGGTTCAGTTGCCGTGTCCCAGGATTATGTGATCACCTTTGGAACATTCTGACAAGCAAAATCCGATTCACTTAACAACTGTGTTACTAACTTAACAACTGCAGCGATTCACTTGACAGCTGTGGCAAGAAAGGTTGTAAAATGGGGCAAAACTCACTTAACAAATGTCTCACTTAGCAACAGAGATTTTGGGCTCAATTGTGGTTGTAAGTTAAAGACTACCTGTAATCAGTGGTGGGGTCCTCCCGGTTCAGCCAAGTCACCAAACCAGTTCTGCCCCCCGCCCCCCCACCCCACCCCACATTATTCTTACCTTTTATTTGGCCCCACCCCCCAATCTGTTGCTGCCTCCTGAGTCCCAGCTGATGGGCTGCAAGGAAAAAAACTGTTTAAACTCTTGCCACAGGGCTTCAAAGGGCCGCCATACAGCTGATCAGTGGTAAAAGGCAGTTTGGTGGTAGGCCGGTGCCTGCAAAAATACATGAGTATATCGGTACCTGCAAAAATAAATGGGTAGACGGCTACAGCTCTGCAAGCAGTTAAAAGCCTGGTAGACCAGTACCTCTGCTAAATCCTAAAGAATTGTCACATGACCATCAAGCTACGCCCACAAAATAAGCCACGCCCACAGAACCGGTAGTAAAAAAAAATTAGAACCCACCCCTGCCTGTAATCCTTGTTGATAAATATAATTCAAACAAATCTAATAGATTCTCCTTCTTGCTCAACGGGTCTATAAATAGGTGTAAGTTTTCCCATCTACATTTTACTATTTTGAATCACAATCTCTTAACAAAATACCCCAAATATAAAATTCTATTGTCTGTCAATCAAATCGGCCCAATCTCTGTTTACTGCAAAAAAAATTAATTGGTAACCCAAAAAGTTACACTAATCTTCAAAACTCTCTGCTAACAGTCCATTGATGTACAGTATTTTCACATGCAGAAACTCCACAAATGGCTTCCAATCTCTTACAAACTTGTCAAATTTATGTTGCTTCTATTGATTAAATTGTTTGACTTGAACCACAGAAACAAGCTCAAGGTTATAAAATTGACTGCTTCCTCCATTAACCAGTCTCGTCTTCCGGGATTCTGTAATCTGTTCTTTTATTACATGAAACTGACCAAGTGTGAATCTGGTGGAACACATCAGGGCCCTTCTGTCTTCTTCAATACCGCTCCAAAACGGAATAAAACAAAGTTGCACGTTGATGCCTGTCCCTTTTTTAGTTCCACATTAATGCCTTGTTGCGTACTCTGTCAAAATCCAATTTTCACCCCGTCCCTATGCTGCCCAATAGACCTGTCTCATTCTATTGTATGCGGATAATGCAGCTCTCCTTTCTAAGCCAAGTGGGCTTTACTGTAAAGAGTAAGGTCTAGTCATCAATCACAACAGAACAAAAGTAGCTGTATTTAAAAAAAAGAAAAAGAGCTGCTGGTTGCATCGTACTTAGCAAATTCAACCCCCAGTATTAAAATATCTGAGTGTCTCTTTTCAAACCTCAGCTACATGGAACGAACAATTAAGGGCTGCTTCCCTATGGGCCCATTAGTCTCATGAGTGCCATTCTGTGCCATGCAAACTGTATAAGGCAGCTGGGATAAAGACTTATATACAGCCCCAGATAATGACTTCTTTGGCTTATGGTACACGGATCTGTAATTACGACTTGGGACTATTCAAAGCTGTTTAGTGTAAATGTTTAAAAGCTTTGCTCAAGTTCCCCTGCGCATTTGCAATTCTTTGTTGAGGCTGAAATCTGGCTTAATTTCTGTAAAGATCTTTGTTGCTTGAGATCTTGTCTTAATCTTTGAAAGTTCCCCAGCCTCCTTTGCCCCTGACTTTGAAGACAATTTCTTGTGATTATGGATATCAGGGTACATTTGGATCAGTGGTGAAGTCTAAAATTTGTTACTACCGGTTATGTGGGCGTGGCTTGGTGGGTGGGGGGTAATGTGACTGGGTGGGTGTGGCCAATTTTTTTACTTTTAAAACCATTTTTTCTACAACCTCTTCGGCGAAAAGAACCTCTGACGATCCCAGCTGAGTTGCCTGATCGGTAGAGACTTTTTTTCTTTTAAATGCCTCTGACAATCAGGCAGCTCAGCTTGGATCGTCAGAGGCATTTAAAAGAAAAAAAGGATTTTTTTTCTTTTAAAAGCCTTTGACGATCCCAGCTGAGCCGCACGATCATCAGAGGCTTTTTTTTTTTACTCTTAAAAGCATTTTTTTTGGCCAAAGAGGTTGTAGAAAAAATGCTTTTAAAAGTAAAAAAAAAAAAAAAGCCTCTGATGATTGTGCGGCTCAACTGGGCATGGGGGGGTGGCAGGGATTTTTGCTACCGGTTCTCCGAACCACCAGCCTCTATTGCTACTGGATCGGGCGATCCGGTCTAAACTGGGAGCATTTCACCCCTGATTTGGATCCAAAATTTTGTAGCTTATCTGGCCAACGCTTGGCTTCAGTTGACTTTTGCAAGAACCTTGACAAGACATGAAATAAGAAGGTTGATAACATTCTGCAGAAAGATGTAAATTCTGTTTAGGGCAGACTTGTTTGGGATATCTTGTTTCTAAATGCAAATTATTTTGCCAAAACTTTATGGGCAAAATCATAGGAGAGCCTTTATTCTTGCAAGATCTGATGTGCTGTTATCACTGCTGGAAAGGAGATTCAACAGCACACCAGTGCAAGAATACATTTGCCTCTTTACAAGGAGGGAGTTGATCAGCCTCTTATATGTTGTTTCACTGTTCTTCCATTGAAATTTGTCGAAGTTTTAAGAAGCTACTCCTTTTTTTCTTAATGGATAGGCCACTTCCAGAACAATTACAAAATCTGGCTCAATTTCTATTGCTGGGAGTATATTTTATATTGCTTAGTGTATCTTGTATGCAGAAGCTGTGCTGATGACTGTATCATGATCATTATCAGTAAGTAATGACAATAAAATAAATAGTATGTCACCACTGCTTCACCTTATCTTTATGCTGATCAGGGAGTCTGGAAGATCTGTGTAACTGGGTTATGCAGTTTGGATTAACTTGATTAAAATGTTCATTTCCCCCTCGTTTGTCCCAAATGTGCTTTTTTAAACAGGCAACTGGACTTTCTGGTTTTTCTTTCAAGACATTTCACTTCTCATCCAAGAAGCTGAAGAAGCTTCTTGGATGAGAAGTGAAACGTCCTCAAAGAAAAACCAGAAAGTCCAGTTGCCTCTTTAAAAAAGCACATTTGGGACAATTGTGATCTGGATGACTGAGAATCTCCATAGACATTTCTCCTCACTTATTAAATATTGAAATGTGGATGAAATAGGGGAGGTTATTGAGAAAGTGGTTGGGCTGTAGTTGCAAAGAACTTGAAAGAAGTGGATTATCTAGACCGGTTTCAGTATAAAGACAGCTTTGAATTATTCTTGTTGGTGATCTGTGGCAATTGCAGGAGTGAGAAGATGCATCCATCCTTGTACTCCTTGATCGCTTAACAGCTTTGGATATTACTGACGCCATTATCCTTTTGGACCAGTGCCACGGATCATGAATGTGGGGGGCACGGTGTTATGGTAGTTCTCTTCTTTCCTTTAAGGCCAGTTCTAGGGGGCTTTGGTGAGGGAAAGTGCTCACTCTGTAAGCCTCTCCTTGTGAGATATCTCTGGGCTTGATGTTCTTTCCCCTCTTGTTCAACATCTATATAAAAGGTATTAAGATCATCTACCAGTTGGACATCTGGTATCATCAGTAGAGGAGGAGACATAAATTTAGGAGGTACTGGTAGTTTTCAGAAAGAAGAACATAGGAGAAGATTGAAATCTCTCCTTTCCATGCATGCTGCCTGGGACTTCCACATGCTTGCTTGGGAACAAGGCTTCTTATAACAGAGCCAGAATATTCTATAATGAGTTTCCCGGCCACAGTAGGGGAAGGGCTAGAAAAAGATGCCATGTTCCTTCAACTTGAGAGAGGACAGTTTCTTTTTCATTACTGGCTCTGCTTTGTTCTGAAGAACACATATGTCCATGGACTCTTCCAGATATTCATGCAACCAGACGTAACTTTTGAGGGGAAGATGTTGCGGAAAGAAGTTCCTAGCAAGAAATATGGACCTTCTAAATGTAAGATCTTATTTTGGGATACAGCTCTGGTATACCTAAAATGCCGAAGGATTTACTGCCCACATTCAACAGGAGAAATGTCTCCTTTATGTCTAGTTTTCTCAAATGTCTCTTCATGCAACTATCCTTTATGCTCAGAACTGAAAATCCTGCTTGGATTTTGCCAGGAAGAATTTTCCGCTCCTGAGTGGAGAGGCAGTTCAGTAAAGAATGGAGCATGGGGTGCCTTTGAGGTTTGGGTGAGGCCCTGGAAGACCCACTGTAGGCTGCAAGTGAGTGTCTTTCAGTTCAGGGGGTGAAAGTCCTGCCTGAATTTTGGCAGGGAGGATTTTCAGCTCCTGAGTGAAGTCTCCCAGTGTCCCCCTCCCTCCAAGGCTCCTTACCTGGGACTCCATCTAAATCTTAATCACCCACGAAAACGTTTAATGACTAAAACTGGGAGTGGTTGAATTGTAGTCATAGCAGTCACCTGGATGTCTTCCTTAATAACAGCTTTGGTCTGGTTCCAATTGAGTTGAGGACTACCTGTATATGATTATAGAGCCAGTCTTGATTCCGTTAATGTTTGTGTATTGCATTAACTTTGGCAGTGAATTTATTTTTGTATAAGCTGCTTGGCTCTCTTTATTATTGCTGGCACTCAAGTAGTATGAAAATAGACAAGAATTCCGTTTGGGCTAGGATGGGTTGGTCATTTCTGTTTGCTTCTAACTGCAAATCAACCTGTGACAAACACTCAGGAGATTCCTATGATGACAACACGTTGTTTTGGGAAGTAAGCGTATATAAATCTACTTTCTTAGTCACTATTTGTAGCGCTGTTAACCTAAATTACTTTCATCTTATTTTTGCCTTTCCTCCTCTTTCTTTCTTTAGCTTTGTAAGTTGCACTTGAGTTGTTTACACTAGGTAAGCAGGTCAAAGTAGATTACTGTATTTTCATTGTTTAAAAATTGCACTAATAAGCGGATTAAGTTCCTGTAATGAAGGATTGTCCTGGCTGGTGTCTTAGTGTTGTCTGTGTGATAGGCAAACATTAGAACCTTTTAAATCTACTTAGCATTTGAGTGATAGGAAAGTTCAAAGCAACAGAGAATATGGTTCAGAAAGTAGAGATAAACACCAGCTATGAGATATTCTGTTTGGCACTATACTGAGTAAGGGATGTATCATTGCTGCTCACTAGCCTTTAATTATGGAGAAAAGAATGGAAATAACCTTTCTTCATAAAATAAACAGTTGGGAGCAGTTAAATCAAAAGTATTTGGCCTAAGTCTAAAAATGGTTAACTTATAATTCACAAAGTTTTTTGGCACGTAGGGTCTGTAGATATGTTTCAAGTTGATATATGCTTTCTACAAAATCTCTTAATTTATAGATGTTTAAGAGTTGTTTTTCTGCCACATATTTGAGACTTGCATTATCTTTTAATTGTTACACCCACTTATCATTACGTGTCTTAGCTTTTACAAGCTGTGGACTTCGCAGAATCTTTTTTTATTGCTTTCTGGTCTGGGAAATACTCAATGAAAGCTTGCAAACAATTAAACTTCCATGTTTTCTATGATTGCAGTTTAAAGTATGTAATAAGAGTTATTTTCACTCTGTGATTTTTGAGGGCATTTAGGTATACCTAATCTCTGATAGCAAAGGGGCCTGCTCTGTTTCTGTTGTTTTGATGTTATGTTTTGGTTTTGTTTATGCAGATATTCCTCTGTTAATCTATAGAATTATGACTCATATACTAATATGGTGTATCGGTTACTTTTTCAATAGTAATTCTGTTTGAATTTTAAGTAAAGAATTTTCCTCTTTATTTAAGAAATACCTTATCCCCAAAGTGTAAGATTGCAATATGCACACCACATTCCTGTTTTTGCTATTATGTCAGTGTGTGTGTCTGTATCAGTTGTGGGGGGGGGGGGGAGAATGTATCTCTGTGAATGAATGATTTTATTGGACAGAGCATACTTCTTTAGTAGTATCTGCTTTATTATTTTCTTATCTCTATGGTTGGTTTATCTTTATCCTATATTCTTCTAGAGTATTCAGTATGTTTCATGCAACTATTCCTTTTTGTTGTTGCTGAGTCCCCTTAAAATACCACTTAACAACGGAAGTTTCTTGTGTACATCTCTTTCGCCTCAAAGCTTGTATAGTAACTTGCTTCCTCATGGTTGATACCTTTTAACATCCCTGAACAAACTCAAGAGTGCTGTAAGTTGAGGATCCTTATTGGCTTCTATTAACTCTTTCTAGTATTTGTGATCAAAACAAAGACTAGTAATAACTTTCTCATCAACGTTCTTCTTGGTTGTCCTTAAGTTACTCTGATGTTTAAAGCTAGAATGAGCTTTTTCTTAAAACCATACAGCCATTCTTCCTCATTTTTTTTCATTAATTTGCCCCAATGTCTCCATTAAGAGTCTGTAGCTCTAGTTGACGAAAACTATATTCCGTGGGAATGTCGTAAACGTTGCCCTTTTCGTTGTAGTAGAAAAGTAGTGCATGCTTTGTTATTAGATTGATTCTCTTTAAGGCAAACTAAGAAATAGCCTCATCTTTGGGCAGAAGCATCTGGGGATGATAAAAGGTGATTAATGGATACTGGCATTTATAGCATAGGACTGTGCATCCTTTGAAATGATATGGAACAAAAGCCTTGAATTTGAGTAAACACAGCATTTCTCTGCCTACTCATGAAAGCACCAGGATTTTTGCACATTTCTGCGTGAACATGAAAAAAGGATGTGACTGCTTTAATAAGATGAGTCACTAAAGTCGAGCTTTTTGCACTTTGAGGAAAGACGGCAATGAAATAGAATTTATAAAATCAAACCAGGGTGGCATCACAAGAACAGATTGTTGACATAGGAAGTAGAATACCTAGGGGGAAAGTAGAAGTATTGCAATAAGAGGAAGAAAGTGTGTTGAATATGTTCAGTTGCCTTATTATTTCAAAAAACAATAAAGACGGCATACAAATAAACGTTTTATAAAAGGTATGAAATCATTCTAACAACATTGATCCTGCTTTTGGGGTAAGAGGCGTAAATCCATAAAATTAAAGGAAAAACATTAAGAGAAACTTCTACATTATAGTTCATTGTTGGATCTTTGAGTATTAATGTGCAAATCAGTGTAACACTGAATTAATTTTCACATTTTTAGCTGCTTTTTTAAAATCATAAATGTTAATACAGGTAATCCTCGATGAACAACTGTCTTGTTTAGCAACCATTCAAATTACGATGGTGCTGAAAAAAACTAACTTTATGACCACTCCTCAAACTTATGACCATCGCAGTTTCCCTGGAGTCATATGATTGCTACTTGAGCACTTTACAGTTCACTTACATTTATAAATAATGTAGCATTCCTGCTGTTACATGATTGCTAATTGTGAGCTTCACAGCTGGCTTCCAACAATCAAAATCAATACGAAACCTGGCAGTAAAATCAGGTTAATGTCGCATGAGGTCTCACTTACTGACTATGGGCAAGTTGCTTAATGACCACAGCAAAACCGACATAAGTCTAACATGGTCATGTGATATTTTATTTAACAACCGCATCGTTTAACAACTTCCATTGTGGTCATTGAGGACTATTTCTAGTACAAAACTCTGCAAAAATATATATGCCGCTTAAGGATAAAAAGGGTAAACAGAGAGCTACATTTGCAGTCCTAAAAATCCTGACGTGTGGTCATTTCTCCTTTTTTCCCTTGATCCTAGTTTGGAGCAGAATTTCGAAGATTTTCTCTGGATCGTTTCAAGCCAGGAAAATTCGAAGATTTCTACAAACTTCTCCTTCACATCCACCATATTTCCAACATGGCGGTAATGATAGGCTACGCTGACATCCATGGGGATCTTCTTCCCATTAATAATGATGACAACTTCTTCAAGGCTGTTTCCAGTGCAAACCCATTGCTTAGGATTTTTATCCAAAAACAAGGTGAGTTAAAATGTTGAAAACTTAAATGACTTGATTCAGCTGAAAATAGAATCAGAGGCAGCTACTGGGGGGGGGGGGGGGAGATCAAGATGGGAGCTGTAACCATGGTCATCATATATACATTTTTACCCTCTCTGTCGACCCCAGTGTGGTATCCCTGAATAGAGTGCTGTGCTTGATGACTTCACAGCTAAGAAGCTTTAAATGGGGCAAATAAACTGTAGTTAGGCAAGTAAGAAAAATACATCAGACAAAAGACAGTAGCACGTTAACATTTCTTCATAGCATGCCCTCGGAATAATTAGCATATTTTCCTCATTAATATGGCAAGTGCCATCCTCTTGCTGGTAACTGGCGAGAACTGAATATCCTTCAGAAATTGTTCCTTTGTATATTTAGAAAGGTGCTTAAAATTGAAACAACCACTAAAGTTTGCAGAATGCTGCTTGCATAAACAAATAACATTGGAAATTACTGTGCTTTGCATCTTATGAAAAACAAGGATAAATTTCGCTGGTATATGATGCCAGAAAAATTATCTAGAATGTGTAAAGATGCTTCAAGTTAATGTTGGAAATATGAAGGGTCATTTTATTATATTTGGTGGACGTGTAAAAAAGCTAAAAAAAAAGATTGGGCTCAAATGTGATTCAGAGGATTTTAAAGATTGGCATTCAGCTGAAACCAGAACCTGGGATTGAGCTATGAAACATTGTTTTTATGTATAAAAACCACAGTGACATTATTGTATGCAGAAAGATAGAAAATTTTGGCAATCACACAATGGAAGAATGGTAGGTGATAGGACCTGCCAAAATTGCTAAACTGACTTGTTTGATTAGAGAAAAGACAAAATCCACATTTATGGATGACTGGAAACCCCTCATGGACATTTTGCATTAAAAAAATGAATATGATTTATGGTTTTGATTATTAGACAGGCTAGATTATAGAAAGGAGAGAGTCATTAGGTAATTTTAGAGAGTAATTAAATTATAATTGTAATTATAAATGCTGTGAAAAAAATCAGAAGCAACTTCTTTATATTTTTATTTTTATTTTTTGCATTTAGATTTTTCTTTTCTTACTTTCTTTTTCTTTTCTTTTTTTCGTATATTTTAGCTTGTAATAGTTCTTGCTATTGTTAAAATTTTCGGTAACCATTATACATAAAAAAAGAAATAGGGATAGAATTCCATCTCCTGAGATTGCTTTGTCCTTCTATAGTAATAAAACAGAGATTGTATTTATTTATTTTGTTTTATAATACTGCTACTATTCTGAGAACTTTTGTTCACATACTTTTTACATTAGGGATCCATGGTGTTCCTGATTTACTTGTCTGATAGATTAGTTTTTATTTTCCTGGGTTAAACATATCAATTACACAAAACTGAATCATGAACCCCTTCTCAAACTGCCATATTCTGAAGTCATTTATGGAACACTGATTTTCTTCCCCTTCATCTCTGGTTCGTTCCACCCTCAAGGTCACAGATTTACATAACGCAAAGCAGGTATTGATGGTGGAAGAGGAAGGCTTTACCAAAAAAAAAAAAAGGATTAAAGAAGGACACCAAGTATTGTGGTGATGCCATTGGAAAAGGACAGGCAGAATTTTGAGATACGTTACATTTGTGGGGAACAAATCAATGCAGTATAAAGTTTAATGTGCTGGACTAGAACAGGGGTCTCTAAGCCTGGCAAATTTAAGACTTATGTAATTCCCAGAATTCCCCAGCCACCCATGGCTGCTGAGGAATTCTGAGAGTAGAAGTCACCAAGTCTTAAAAGTTGCCAGGTTTGAAGATTTCTGGACTGGGAGATCCAGGTTCTAATCCCATGATGGTGAACGCAGCAGCCTCTTTGTGGGTACGCGAGCTGTCGTCCCAGCTCAGCTCTGCCGCGCATGCGCGCATGCCTCCCACCAGCCAGCTAGGCTTTGGGTCTCTGATGTGCACGCGTGGGGGGCGGGGCACACATGGGAAAGCTGCTCGCGCATGCGTGAGGGGCGCACACGGGTGGGGCTGCATGCATGGGGCGGGGCGCATGTGTGGGATGCATGCGCATTGCATTTGGGGGGTTCAGGCGCACACACGTGCATTTGTGCATGCACATTCGCACACACTTTGGGCACTTGGTCTGGAAAAGGTTAGCCATCACTGTTCTAATCCTTCCATAGAAAAAGAAGCTGGCTGGGTGACTCAAACTCTGCAACAAGCCAGCAGAAGTGCAAGTCCTCCATGGCATCATGCCCTGATCGATGGTTTTGCCATATGTTCCTAAGTGAACATAGTGCAGACCATCACACTCTCCAACCATATGGCAGAAAACACTACAGTTAGAAATAAACTCCTTGTACCCTCCCAAATTAATCTAAAAATGTATTCGACTAAAGATCTATTTCTGGGGCTTTCTCCTCCGGAATTAAGTTATTTGATTCATAGAGATAAAATCTTCATTGTTTTTTGCTAAATACTGCGTTGTTTATTTCAGCTTACCTACAATGCTGGAAACTGTGGATCCTGATGGTTTTGCATGAGGTTGTTAAAATATATTTTTTAAATGTGACAAGAATAAGGAGGCTTGGGTAGTACAATGTGAGCACCCTTACTTTGATCATCATAGTTTGAAGGAAGTAGAACAGAGTCAACCTGGTGCCCGCGGGCCAGATGCGCCATGTGCAGGCCACGCCCATCCCAGCTCCGCAAAGGGAAAAAAGTCGTGAAACATCACATGATGTGACACCGCGAGTTTGACACCCGTGAAGTAGAATATATACGGGGAAGTGCTCGACTTATAACAGTTCATTTAGTGACTGTTCGAAGTTACAATGGCATGGCATTGGAAGAAGTGACTGATGACCATTTTTCACACTTTTGACCATTGCAGCATCCCCATGATCATGTGATTGACATTTGGATGCTTGATAACTGGTTCATATTTACAACGGTTGCAATGTCCCGGGGTCACGTGATCATCTTTTCTGACCAGCAAAATCAATGGGGAAGCCAGAATCACTTAACAGCTGGGTTACTAATTTAAAAACTGCAATGATTCACTTAACAAATGTGGCAAGAAAAGTTGTAAAACGGGGCAAAACTCACTTAACAAATTTCTCACTTAACATAAATTCTGGCTCAATTGTGGTCATAAGTCAAGGACTACCTGCAGGGGTGGGCTTCAAAAATTTTAGCAAGGGGTTCTCTGCCTGGTTGCTGGGTGGGCATGGCCTAGTTGGCCTCCTGCACTATGGCAGGGGGGGTGTTTTTGCCCTCCCTGGGCTCTGGAAGCTTTGTTTGAGCCTCCAGGAGGGCAGAAACTGCCTCCCCAGGCTCTGGAGGCCAGAAACAGGCCCGTTTCCAGTTTCCCGAACTTCAGGTAGGCCCATTTTTCGCCCACCCCGAACCTCCGTGCGCACCCTGTACTTAACCTGCATCCAAAACGGGCCGGGTGGGGACTCCTGGGAGGGGTGGGCAGGTTGGCTGGGTCAGCCAGGAGTGGGATTTGGGGGTTCTCCGAACTGCACAGAATCTTACTAGAGGTTCTCCCGAACCCCTGCGAACCCCCAGCAGTCCAATCCTGGCTACCTGTATAAAGCTATAAGGCTTTTATAAAATTTGAAGATCTGGAAAATATAATTACGTTTCATATTTCCTTACCAGCCATTCTAACAGTACAGCTGTCATATTCAGCTTTACTTACTTCCAGTGGAAAACCTATGCTGTATGTTAGACTAGTAGTTATTTGCAAAAGCTTGCCAAGGATTAACTTTGGACAAAAATGCGTTCCCAAGAAAATAAAAAGACTTTGCTTTCCTCTTGATACCAAATCAAAACATCCCTTTTTCCTCCCATGAATCTGAAAATTTATTTTTCTTTTAAGTGATTTGTTGGCTTGAAAGGTTTTTTTTTTTAATCTTGGAATTGTACTATAAGATAAATAACACAAGAAGCCAGTGCCCTATCCTGCGATCTTTGGTGGAGAAATACTTGTTATTACACTTAAAGCTGCCTGCACTTAAATGATTAGTTACTTTTTTGTGAATTTTAAGATCAAAGGCTTTAAAGAGCTCCAAAGCTCTCAATGGGTGTTTCTTTGCCAATACACTTTGCCTTATTCTATCTGTTGTTGCTTGATACACCAGCAAAGCAGATTGTAGCCGGATTACTATATTGGACCAATATTCTTCTCTTATTTCAGAGTCAAGGGAATACACAGATGTCCTGCTTTAGGGCCTCTCTTTCCTTTCCCCCCCATCCAAGGCCCCACCTGTTGTGCAAGTTGAGGCCATTGATGCTCTTAATTGCAATTGAAATAGATACTTTTACGCAGGTGGTGAAGTTGATAGAGGCAACACGCAACAGGAGTTTAGATCCTGGCTGAGTTTCATTGGACAACCTTGGGTCCCATTCTTTACATTTAGCGTTTTGTCCTCTGTCTGCATAAAAGGGACAATGTCTTGTCTCCTTATGATTATAAGGAAGGAAATGCTATCTTGCATGAGTCTTGAGGAGAGGAGGAGGAGAAGGAGATGTATCTAAATACAACAGGATATATAGTAAGTGAAGTAACACTGGCTGTAAAGAAAGGTTTCTGTGTTTTTCACACACCTTTTTTCTCCCCAGGAACAATTCAGCAGATTGGAATGCAGAGTCTTCCTCTCTACTTTAATTAGTAGGCAGATTTTTCTTCGTATTGTCCATAGTGGGAAAAACCCAGATAGCCTAAATTCTGATCTAGATGTCCATTCAATTGCTTTTTTAAAAAGTCATGTGCTTTGCAGATGAGAAAATGATCGTGGATCGTAAGAAGCAGGTACTTAAAATTCTCAAAGCAGCTCTTCTTCACGTTCAAAATGGTTTGAAGCGTTTTGCTTATATCCACCACTTAGGAATACAAGTTGTACTTAGTGTCGTTTCAGTGGCATCTGACACATCACTTGAGGCATTGAGTTTAGAGTACCTGTAAATCCTTAAATGGCATCCTTGCTTCAATGTGCTCAGTGGAGACCTAGGAAATATAGGCTATTTGGCAGACTTTTGATAAGCTATGTGAAATGAGGCAGCAAGATCCTGGTTTTGGATGCATGAGCTGATAGGAAATTAGCACATGGGGTGCACTTTTCTTATATGGTAACCTCCATATGGATTTGTTATTAGCTCCCATGAATGTAAGTCGACTACAGTCGGCTACAGTATTAAACAAGGATATTTTCTTTTGTTTGCTTGCTTGTTTTCGTGGGGATGCTTAGTCCTGCATGACAGGCAGCTGTTAGAAGGACCAGCTTATCAGAAGGAGCAAGAGGGCTGGCCTTCCAAGAGATAATTGCCAGTCTTCGACCTTCCCATCCATCTGAAGCTAACCTAACTTCTCTTTGTTCTCTGAGGTGGCAGGCCTGATGGTCAGCGAGATTATTTTGCATCACAAAATGAGATTTGCCAGAACTCATCTGGCAGCTTTAGGACAGTCTCCCCACTTGCTTTGGGCAACTGACTGAAGATAGATAGCAATTAAGACAGTGGAAATAGTTTAATGGACTACCTCTTAGGGCCTGGTTGATTTATTGGCAAGAAGAAAAATGTTTGCTTCTCTCATCAGTTTAAGGGAATATATTTCTGATTAAAGAGTGGTTTATCCCATGCCTGTTAAAAAAGACCCATAGCTTACATTTATTTTAATGTGGTTTGCCTCTGTGTGTAAATTAGAAAAAGAAATAATTTACTAGCAGCAAATCAACATAATTATAAAGAGGAAAGTTTTCATTATTGAACTTTAAATTACACAATTGTCTCTCCAATTAGAGGCAAGGAGCTATTGGTCCTCTAAGAGTTGTTCCACTATAATTCCCAGCTTCTCCAGCCAGGATGTGGCCAACCATGATTCCTGGGATTCTAATTTGCTGGTATCTGCTGAACCACCATCCATGCTCAGAACTTCTAGACAATTTAGGAATCCACTTAGTATTTCTAGCAGATCTAGAAAAGCACAATTGGGGGGCATTTGTCCTATGGGACACCAACAAATCTGCCTGGCATAACTGCAGAGGGTAAGACATTAAGCAGAAGACCAATGAAAAGGCATGCTGGAGCCTTGATGAAAAGTCATGAAAAAGGTAACAGATGGGGCAAAAAATACCGTATAGTTGGATCTCTGACTGTAGGACGATTCTGTAATCCTTCATCCAGGGCAAGATCAAAGATGAAGTGCTCCTTCATGTAGATACCAAATAATTTTGGAGAAATCTAAATAAATTATTTTTGACCTCTTTGGGGATAGCTGGTGGTTCTTAAATTTGTGGAACTGTATTTTGGAAAATGTCTAGGAAGATTCTCAAGATACTGAGAATTTTGGAAAGGCTGCTTTAATAAAGTACTGGAAAAGAAGTTGACTATTCAATTATCCAGAATTTTTAGTACCAATAGAGGAAATTTTTAGGATTTGATTTACAGCAAGTTGCTCTGATACTGTTGAGTTGGGAAGCAGCTACATCCGTTGCTTGATCAAGTAGCTTTGGACTTTCAGTTTTATTTTTCTTGATAAATGTGAATCATCAGGAGTTGAGGTCAACTTGAAGACAACTTTATTTTGCTTGATAAAGGCTGTTCCAAATATACCAGGCCTGGCTGAATAAAGCTATTCAAAAGAGGGTGAAATTAGTTGGTTCATCAAGTTATTTCTAGTTAAACTAATGTCCACATTTTAAATAAGAGGAGACATATCCCAAATGTCAAAGTACTGAAGGGAGAGAAGTCTTCCTTAACCTGTCTGAGAACTGTGAAAAAGAGAGTTTTGTCTTAGGATATTTTAAAGTAAGCCTTTATCTCGATTATTTAAATAATGCTACTTTTCTACATTGCCAGCAGTTGGAGCGTTTCTGCTTTGGAGTTCATTTAATTGGGTCCCATTCTTTTACAGCTAAAACTGTAGGAGTCCCTTAATTGTTCTAATAAAGGCATGAATGGGCCTGTTAAAATGTTCCTCTTTCCACAGCCCCTGTCAAAGCCGATTGAAAAGTATAAACAACAGTGGAATGCAGGAGATCTTTAGAGTTTTGACTGCACAAATTCTAGACCATCAATTCTTTTTCTGCCTCTGAATAGCTAAGATGATTATTCAGGAATTCTGTTTTTTCCATGCTTCAGAAACACAGCCCACTCCTTGACTGAGAATCAAACAAAAAGTATTTACTTGGGGATTTATTTCTGTGTGCCTCCATTTTATTTTTGGTTTCCTTTTAGAAAGTTAAGTTAGAAAAATGCATTTGCCACTCAATCCCGTAACAGTTTTGTTGGGGGATGAGGGGGCGGGGGTTCCCTTTGTGTCGGCCTACAAAGCTGTCTTAGAGAATCAAGACATTTCTATTCAGTAACAAAAATAATTTAGCAACACTAAAGGTATGTGTAGAGAAGGGGGAAGAAGCAATGATTGCAGACATTGGGACATAAAGATTTGAATTGTCACAGAATTGGTATGTGGTGGGAAAACTGAAGGTTATCCAGATTCTTTCCCAAATTGCATTTTCTCCTACTCCTACCCTCAAACACACCCAATTGTTTTTCGGTCTCCAACCTTATTATACTAGAGGTAACTTCTGCTGAGAAAAGTAACCGGAGAGGTGAGTAGAGAGAAAGGGCTCTTGTATTTGAAATCAACCTTGTAAGGACTTTGCCACATTCTGTTTTCATCATTGGCTCTGCCTGAGATTTAATTAGCCTTTAGGGTTGTTTTCTCAACTTTGATGAGGTTGGCAACAGAAGTGACAGTTGGTTCGGTAGTGTAATTGTAGGCTAGAAGAGTGGGAGACAATCTGTTTTTCTCAGTTGTGCTTGAGCTTAATAGGATATTAGGAGATTGATCTTTGTTTACCTGAAGATTTATTGATTAAGCTGAGAACATCATTTAAAAAAAATCTTACTGATAGTTTGTGATTTAGTTCCTAAATATAGACAATACACACTTCTTGAGCAGACATTTAGACAAGTCTTGAAAAGGAAGTTTTCAGTAATTGGCTAAATAAAAGACAACTTTGCCTTTTTAGAATGGTGGATAAAATAGTCCAAGCTTAGAGATGCTTATGACCGCTACTGATTCGTGAAGGTGTTGTAAAGCAGTTCCTGATAGCATTTAATAAGAGAAACGCGGTGGCTCAGTGGTAAGACGCTGAGTTTGTCGATCAAAAGGTCGGCAGTTCAGCGGTTCAAATCCCTAGTGCCTTGTAATGTAATGCAGTAAGCTCCCATTACTTGTCCCAGCTTCTACCAACCTAGCAGTCCGAAAGCATGTAAAAAATGCAAGTAGAAAAATAGGGACCACCTTTGGTGGGAAGGTAACAGCATTCCATGCACCTTTGGTGTTTAGTCATGCCGGCCACATGACCATGGAGACGTCTTCGGAGAGCGCTGGCTCTTCAGCTTTGAAATGGAGATGAGCACCGCCCCCTAGAGTCAGGAACGACTAGCACATATGTGTGAGGGGATCCTTTACCTTTACCTTAAAAACGAGAGATACTAAGTGCAACAAATGAACATTGAAAAATCGTCACAGCTTGTGGGCTGATAACCTCGATCAACAAGTTTCTTTATACAGCACAAAATACTCACCAGAAGCTTTTATGATGGCAGTAGTTTTTCAACCATTATCAGGGGGATGTTGTGTAGAGCTCACTCCTTTTTTTTTGACTAACAATTTCAGTGGGATGTCTTACCTATCTTTCACATGATAAGAAATGTGTCACTGAATAGGTAAAATGTGTTATCATTTATTATTTAGAATGGTTGATACAAGTTCAGCTCTATTTAATAGTCAGTCCTAAGCAGCTAGATTCTTATCTATAGACTGTTGCCAAACACAGCCTGAGTCTGTGGGATGCTGGCATTGAAGAAATGGGTTTTCCTGATTCTGCTGTTTGCCTATCTTAAGATTGCAAGCAGATAAAACTTCATAGCCAGGCCTCCATTCTCAAGCGATAGTCTCCTTTGATCCCTCTGTGTGTGTCTATGTGTGTGTCTGCGTACACAAGCGCTATTCATCTTGACATATTAGGATACACAAAAGTGGCAGACAATTTTCTCCCCAATTTACTTTATGAAAATGTTTTAGCTGGAGCCTCCTGTGTTCGCAGCCTTCTGTGTCTCCCAGAGAAGAATAATTACTGCCTGGCTTAAACCAGCATTTCATAACTGGGCAGGCTGTTATTCCTGTCAGGCTGCTGAGTCAGGTTCACTGAATTATTTATTTATTTTGTTTGGTTGGGGGGAGGTGGAGGAGAAGAAGGAGGGGTGTTTGTAAAGGGCCTGAGAAATACGTTTTTGTTACCTGCTGGGATAGTTTGAATCGGCTATAACCCGTTTGCTGTCTGGCCTCTTTTGTGATAGAGAAAAGAAAAGAAAAGAAAAGAAAAGAAAAGAAAAGAAAAGAAAAGAAAAGAAAAGAAAAGAAACCATTTCTTTGGCGTGTTGGCAAAAACATCTCTGGAATTATAGCCATGAGAACTGTTGAAAGAAGCCTAAGTTGAATAACGTGTCATTTTGCCAATGGGTTATTTTCGGTGGCTTCAATTACATTCTTGCTTCTCCCTCCCCCTCAACCGCATGGGTGCCGCGTAAATGGTAGGCTGAGTTGCAGTTGCAAAGCCACTAAATGAATAAACCCTCTTTGGAGAGAAAGAACACGTCCTCCTCCCCTCCTCTCCTTTCTCCCTCCTCTGCCCCCCACCCCCCCCCCCACCCATTTTCTTTTAAAGATCCTATTTTGCTTTTCCTCATAATATAAATATCCTTGGTCTGGGATATTTTGCCTTGAGAGTAGCCACAGGAAGTTTCCCTTGGAAGAGGAGTTGGGAGAGAGGTTGGCCTTTTCAGTGTGGCTTCAGAAGAAAACTATGAATTTGTTTAACGCTGGATTTGTGTTGTACTTTTCACAGCCTCAGAGGGATGCTTCTAGCAACATCCAACTTTTGCACCATTTACCTGCATCAGGGAAATGGGAAGGAAGGAAGATGGTGCAGCCTTAAAATAGTTCACAATTAAAACAAAAACAAAAAAAAACCCCCACCAAACAAATCTAAACCTCTATTCCCCTCCCCCTCTGAATCAGACATCTTTTGAACCAGTCTGACTAAAGGTTTATATATAAATTTTTTGTGTGTGAATGGCAAAGATTTTCAGTGTCTGACTTCTGTTTGAGAAGTAGCCAGCAATGACTAACATCCCTTAATCCAATTTATAAAGGATTTCCTCTCTTTAAAAAGCAGCACATTGTTTTTGTGTTCTGTGTTTATCTCTTCTCAGCAAATAGAGAAGGGGAGAGAGAGCTATAAAAACAAATAATTTCTTCCATCCATCTATCCATCTATCTATTTATCCATCCATCCATCCATTCGTGTTGTACAAGTACTGGGTTTCTTTTCTGCCATCATCACTATCCTTTTGTAAATGAGATATAGCCTAAATAGGAAATTTCAGCAGATTCTCTGCTCTTTCCATCTGCTTTTTCTTTCAACTACTTTCCAAAATGATCTCCGTAGGATCAGGTATAGACACAAAAGCATGCAACTTTCCTTTCCCTTATTAGATTTCTGCCATCTGATTTTTTAAAATAAAATTGCTATCTATATAAATAAAAGCATCTTTGTAGCAGACACTCAAAACAAAAGCTCCTCGTCTACTAGAATGATACTTCCTATTTCTGGACACCCAAAGACCTCCCATATCTAGGGAAAGTCGCCCAGTTCCCCAGTAACTGTGGGCTAATTGAGTCATTTGTCCATTCATGGCCAGGTACTTATGCAGTTCTCCCCAACCGTTTCTGTGCAGCCAGCATGCAGTCTGATTGCAAACCCTTGATTTCTTTTTAAAGGCAATTCCCATGTCATCCCAAGACTTTACCAGAGAAGAAGACAGACAGACAGACAGACAGACAGACACACACATAGATCAGGTCAGAAGCTGATCTCTGTTTCTCATAAACATACCCATTGCCTGAGAATAATGGAATTTGCAGTTTGACACCCATGGAGAGCACCAAGTTGAAGAAGCTGGAGTAAGATATCTGTCTAGACCTGTGTTTGTCAACCTTAAGAATTTTAAGGTGATTCATAATTCAATTCCCAAAATTCCCTAGCTCACACATCTTAAAAGTTCACTAGGTTGAGAAACACGGTCTAGAACAGGGGTCTCCAACCTTGGCAACTTTAAGCCTGAAGGACTTTAAGCCAGCTGGGGAATTTTGGGAGTTGAAGTCCTCCAGCCTTAAAGTTGCCAAGGTTGGAGACCCCTAGTCTAGAAAGACATGTTGAGATGGGACTTTCACACAGCGGTTCTATTTGTACCTCAGTGGATAACTGCAGAAGGTAGTTCTGATCGACAATTGTTTATTGCGTTGACATTTATACAGTAAGTTCCTGCAAGACCCCTACTTACTTCCCCCAATCCCAATGACTATGAACCTGCTAGAGATATTTAGATGAAGTGTGAAAGTGATCATGCCCAGTTACGTAATATTTTGGATATGGGTCAATAAGAGGTCATTTTTGACAGAAAGGCAATGTTGTGGGTACATGATGGTTCTTCTATTATACTGTAGATCAGAATAAGTTTTCTCTAAAAGAACAAACATTGAAACATTCCTTAATTTGTGACTCTGGAAGAATAAATGACTTTTGGGGAATAACCTGAGCTAGCCAGAGATAACCTGCCTTTTGCTGATCTCTCCATATTGACTCGTGCAGAATGCAAGGCTCCCTTTGAAAAATTGGTGGAAAATCAATTTTATTTAAAACAAATTACTAAGCTGTTTTTTATTAAATCTCAGGATGATTCACAACAAACCTCCAACATAGATAATGAATAACAAATAATGAAACAAATAAAACCTATACAATAATTTACAGCAGTTTAGCAGATTTGCATAATTATTTCATTATCAGATCTTTGCATATAAATGATGAAGATAGTTTCACCAGAAGTTTTTCTCATTAGCTGTTAAGTTGTCCCAAGAAGCTTTGTAAGTAGTATACTGTGCCTAATTTCATTTATTTGTTTAAAAGGCTTATACCTATATATCTGCCCATCTTATGTACCATAATTCTGGGTGGCTCACAAAACAACAATAAACACATACAAACTATAAAAAATATAACAAAAACTTCTGGCACTTCAGAGGAAACAGACACACCCTCCACATCCACATTCAACCTCT
Source organism: Arizona elegans (assembly GCA_022577455.1). NCBI lineage: Eukaryota > Metazoa > Chordata > Lepidosauria > Squamata > Colubridae > Arizona > Arizona elegans. The sequence continues at coordinate 53,673,386 of JAKOOJ010000002.1, read as the reverse complement.
ATCGTCGCTCTACCCCAAAGCTTGTGGAAATAATGTACATATTAATACATTTATTTGGACATACACAAAGGATTTGACCACATCTCTTAGCAGGGGCTCCTTAGTAAAGACAATAAAATTCTGCTGAATTTAAAATTGGAAGCAGATGATAGAATAGTTAGACATTTGTCACAGTAAAGGAATACAGACATACATGTGTGAGAGAATTTATAAATATATATAATGTATCTTTTCCTTTTCCTTTTCCTTTTCCTTTTCCTTTTCCTTTTCCTTTTCCTTTTCCTTTCCTTTCCTTTCCTTTCCTTTCCTTTCCTTTCCTTCCCTTCCCTTCCCTTCCCTTCCCTTCCCTTCCCTTCCCTTTCCCCTACAGCCGTGATGGCGAACCTATAGCAGGTGTGCCAGAGGTAGCCCACAGCACCCTCTCTGATGACACGCAAACAGTCGCCCCAATTCAGCTCTGCTGCGCATGTGTGCATGTCTCCCGTTGGCCAGCTGATCTTTGGGTCTCTGCCACGCATGGGTGGGGGGCGGGGTGTGCGTGGGGGCATGTGTGCATGTGCAGGAGGAGGCGCACATGCATGGGGGTGGGGCACATGTGCGGGGGCCATGCTTGCATTGCATTTTGGGGGTTCAGGCGCATGCATTTGCGCACGCATGTCGCTTTGTGCACTTGGTCCAGAAAAGGTTAGCCATTACTGCCGTACAGTATCTCCCAGCTCTTAGTTGCAAAATAAATTACTTTCCATGGTTTGGAATATACCCAACTCACTCATAGGCATATTTAAAAAATAGTTAATCCAGTTTTACCAGTATGAAGGCATCATGCCACCAGTATGCCTACTTTCCTAGTTATCTCACCCATATAAGAGCAAATCTGGCTGGTTTGGAGAACTCTTGAGACGCAAAGTTCCACCAAGCTAATTCATTAGTTAGCTATGATGAAACAGTTTCCTATGTATGCATATTCCTTTTATAAAGCTGTTGTTGGTTCTAAGGCTATTGCCAATATTCAGAAATTAAATTGCCTCAATAGTATTGCATTTGCTTGTAAACAGGATTCATCACATACTTTTTATTTTGTCTGTGACATGACAATTATAGTCCAGCAATTAATTATGAATTCTATTATGCTCAGCCTACATGTTTCACACTAACTATTCCAAACATTGGCTTATAGTCTTGATGGGATTGTCATGGCTATGAATGACTATGAAGATTACTAGAGGTAGACTGCAGTAAATAATCAGAAGGGGCTTGCAATCGCTTATAAGCAATGCTGCTTTTTGCAAGCAGCAACAGATAATGGATCAGCAACTAAATAGTTCTCACTTTGCTTGCAGGAGAGGGTATACCATATTATCATTTTGGGGCTTTTGTAACTGATAGGAAAGTTGAATTTTAGAAATGTGCTGTTCATTGTTTTGGGAAGAGTTTGCATTGCTCCACAGCAAAAAGAGAATTGCAGTCAACATCATCCAGGTGTTGATTTGAATGTGGAAGCAACGTTCCAATTTTGATCCGGCAACAGCATCTTAATCATGCCACTACTTTCCATCTTGGCTGCTTTGTGTTATGCTTATAGAGATAAAGAGAATAAAGCCCTCTGAATTCTAATTTGTCCCAGCAAATAGTAGCTCCTGTCTCATCAACCCTTACCTGCAAATAAAATATGGCAGTGGAGCCCTTACTAATCCCACACACTCCCATCACAAAGGGAGTTAAACAAGACTGTATCCTGTATTCTATCCCACTGCTATATTAACTGCATTGCTCAGACTGTAAAATACTGCAATCCATTTCACACGCATATGCAGCTAGTTCTGGACTTACAACTGTTCGTTTAGTGACCATTCAAAGTTACAATGGCACTGAAAAATGTGGTTTATGACCGTTTTCCACACTTATAACCCCACAGTCATGTGATCAAAATTCAGATGCTTGGCAACTGGTTTATATATATATATGTTTTCTGAGGTTTTCGCGGGTGTTTGTATGTAGATCTTTGGTTATTCGGGTTTTCTCCCGCGTAGAATTGGAAGTGTCTTGGCAACGTTTCGACGAAGTCTCATTCGTCATCTTCTTTTCGTAGGCCTTTATGTGTATTTCTCTTTAGCCAGGTTCTTCCTATGTAAACCAAGATTTTTATGCAGCCCTAGTTCAGTGAAATCAAAATCCACTAGGTTCTATTCTTTTTTTCAGGCAGCCAGAAAGCACCCTGCTGCCCTTAGTCTCCTTAGTCTCCCAATGGGCAGCAGGGTGCTTGCTGGCTGCCTGAAAAAAGCCTAGAAACTAGTGGATTGTGATTTCACTGAACTAGGGCTGCATAAAAATCTTGGTTTACGCAGGAAGAACCTGGCTAAAGAGAAATACATACATACATACATACATACATACATACGTTTATATTCCTGTCTCTCAAAGTCATGTGATATCCTTTTGTGATCTTCTGACAAGCAAAGTCAATGGGGAACCCTGATTCACTTAACAACCGGTTTACTAATTTATCAACTTGAATATTTCACTTAACAACTGTGGCAAGAAAGTTCATAAAATGGGGCAAAATTCAATTAACAAATGTCTCATTTGACGACAGAAATTTTGGGCTCAGTTGTGTTCATAAGTCAAGGACTGTCTGTACACACACACACACACACACACACCCCACCAAAGCTATATGGTATTACTCTATGTTGCTGCCTGCCTTCCTGTCTGTCTGTGCCAGATAGGCTTTGGAGGAGCGTACAAGCATTGGTTTTGTTTTGTAGAGGACATTCTAGAATGCTAACAGAAATTAATTACCCACAGATAAAAACAAATCCAAGTACTTTAAGTACTTAAGTATCACCTTCCATTTGTCTTCCACGTGTAACCAACAAATTGGTGGATTTTCATCTTCCGCACAGTGGGCTTCAAATGTGATAATTAGAATCTGAGTCATAAATGCAACAAATCTGCCTCTGTAGCAGTGAAGCTAAGATGATCTCACTTTTACTCCGTGGTGCACAAATCTGCCCTTTATAAAGATCTAACATCCCTGAAAGCAGTTTAGTTTACAGATAGTCCTTACTTAGCGACCACTCATTCAGTGACCAGTTGAAGTTATGATGGCATTGAATGAGGAAAATTTAGGACTGGTCCTCAAAATTGCAGACATCACAGCAGGGGTATCAAATTCGATTTCATTGAGGGCCGCATCAGGGTTGTGTTTGACTTTGCGGGGCCGGGGTGGGCATGGCCAGCTTGACACCACCTGTGTCAGGGGCGCTTGTGGTGGCCCAAGCACTCTGCCAGCAAAAACGGAGCCTTGCGGGTGGGGTGGGGGGGACTCCTGAGCTACATTTTCGCTGGCAGAGGCACTGTGGGCTGGTCCTTTGCTGTTTCCAGGATGGGCCCACGGGCCACCCCTGGAAGCACCCCACATAGGCTGGATCTGGCCTGCGGGCCTTGAGTTTGACACCACTGCATCACAGGATCCACAATCACGTGACTATGATTTGGATCCTTGGCAATCTGATTGCAATCATAATGGTTTTTGCATAATACGACCACGCAATCACCATTTGAAGTGATGTCTCAGTGCCTGGAGGCTGTGCGGATCTGGATGGGGACGAACAGGCTCAAGCTCAACCCTTCCAAGACTGAGTGGCTGTGGTTCCCGGCATCCCGATATAGTCAGCTGACTCCATCGCTGACTATTGGGGGTGAGTCTTTGGCCCCCTTGGAGAGGGCGCGCAATCTGGGAGTCCTCCTGGATACGCAGCTGTCCTTGGAGGAACATCTGACGGCTGTAGCCAGGGGGACCTTTTGTCAGGTTCGCCTGATTCGTCAGTTGCGACCCTTTCTTGATCGAGATTCCATGTGCACAGTCACTCATGCCCTCGTCACCTCTCGCCTGGACTACTGCAACGCTCTCTATATGGGGCTCCCCTTGAAGAGCACCCAGAGACTCCAACTGGTCCAGAATGCGGCCGCACGGGTAATTACGGAAGCTGCATGGCGCTCCCACATAACACCACTCCTGCGCGAGCTGCACTGGCTCCCAGTGGTCTTCCGGGTGCGCTTCAAGGTGTTGGTTACCACCTTTAAAGCGCTCCATGGCATAGGACCTAGTTATCTTTGAGACCGCCTGCTGCTACTGACAACCTCCCATCGACCCGTGTGCTCCCACAGAGTGGGCCTCCTCGGGGTGCCATCAGCCAAACAATGTAGGCTGGTGACCCCCAGGGGGAGGGCCTTCTCTGTGGGGGCACCTACCCTATGGAACCAGCTGCCCCCTGAGATAAGGAGAATCCAAGACCTCAGTGCCTTCCGCCGTGCCCTTAAAACTTTCTTTTTTCATCAAGCCGGGCTGGCTTAACATATTTTAAAATTTTTAATTTTTAATTGGTTTGTCATTTTAAACTGGGGCCAAATTAATATATATTCTTTTAATTGTTCTTAATGTTTGTATTGTATGTTTTTATCTGGCTGTACACCGCCCTGAGTCCCTTGGGAGAAGGTGCGGTATATAAATTTGAAATAAAATAAAAATAAATTTGCAACTTTTCCTGCCAGCTGTTCAGAAGCAAAGTCGAAGAGGAAGCAGGCGGGAGATCGGAAGTCACTCCTGGAGATTGCTCCTGCTCCTGTTGCTTTTCTCCTGAGTAGCCCCCAGGCGGCAGGGGGATCCTGTACTCGGTAGCACCTGCCCATCGTCCGTAGGGTCTATCCACAGCACCTCCTCATAGTTCTCAGATTGCTTGCCTGGCACATGGTTTCAGTGGCATAAGCAACTCAAACAGGTCTTCTGGATTCCTGTCTCTTCTCATGTAGCCGTCATATGGGGTCCTTGCTTAAGAACTCCCTCAGTCCTTGCTTCATTATGGCAGTTGGGACTGCTGCGATTGCCATCGCTAAGCAGTGCAGTCACTAAGCAAAGTCACTAAGCAAATGTGTCACTTGATGATAGATACATTGCGTAATGATGGAAATTCCACTTCCAGGTGCTGTCATAACTTGAGGACTACCTGCAATTTAGGATAACAATTCTTTATCTGGCCACCTAAATTATCCCCAGTGATTTGTTGAGATTTAAGTAAGGATTTCCTTCAGTATATATGACTCACATGCAAATTTTCTATCTGAGATAGTGGTTGAAATTAAACTTTGGAAGCAATTGTTTATTCCAATTTGTCAACAAATCTTAACTCTTCTGGGGAGAAAACTGAGCTTACTGATGTCTCCCGTTGTGTCCTCTCAGTCCAAGTATTAATTGAAGTGGATCTGGAGAAAACTATTTTGGAGGGAGAGCAACAGGTTTTTTTGAATCTTGGTTTACAAATTTCCAAATCCAAAATCCCAAATTACATTTAGGGAACTTTTATCTCAACCCCGTTGCAACCCCTTAAAGGTGCTTTCCCGCTTTTACTGGGAAGCAGAGTTTAATGTTTGCTACCGTACTACCATAGAGATTCTCAGAAATAGCCACTGAATCAACTCTAAGAATTTCTAGCACTTCTCATTTGATCACATTTGTAATCTGCATTGATATATTCTTTCCTTGCTGAGTATATGTGCTGGTCTGAGTCCAAAATTATATATTTCTTTGCAGACGCTTCCACGGAAATCTCTAAGGTAGTTGCTAAATTTTGCTGCGGTGCAATTGCCGTCAGAAGCCACTGGTTTGAAGCTTGTTATGGCTTGAATTGCCTCTTTGTTTTGAGGATTATAAAGGTAGCTGTCTGATGCTCTTTGCTGTCTCAAAGCTCTTCTGCTAACTCATAGATCAGTTTCTCCTGTCCTAGATCTACCCCAGGAATGTATAGCAGATTATCCATTAAATATCTTAAGCTATATAGGCTGTTTAGAATAAGCTCAGGAGCAAACTTTTGAATCTCTTGGATCCTGTGTCTAGTCAAATTTTGTGTTGGAGTTGAATTCTTGCAGGTCTCTGCCCTCATTCTCCTTTATTTGCTTTTGTCCCTTCTCAAAGAAACCCATTGTAGTTGTGATAAACTCTAGCTTCTTTTCAAGTGCAGCATGGTCTGTAAAACTTGAGCCTCCCAATTTGAAACAAATACTTCAATTGATAAGCCACCTGCTACACTAATTTTAAAGCAGATAAATGTTTTGGCCAGCTATGTACAAGAGTTCGTAAGACTGGCTGTTAGCCAAGGGCTCTCCCACTGTTTTAATCATCTTGGGACTTGATATAAAAGGGAGAGTGTTTATTGGAAAACAGTGCACTTTTCAACCCAGTCACAAGGATATTTGGTTAACATTGCATTTTGTGTTCCAAATTATAATGTGTGATAAGAATCCTGATCTTTTGGTGTGCTGAGATGAACAAATATGTAGAAAATGGATTAATGCAGCTATGATCAAAGTTAATCCAAAAGTAGGGTAATATTTTTATTAAAACTAGTTAAACATTTGTATAGCACAACCAACCATTTGGTTACTCCTGAGACAGGCATTCTCCAACTATTTTCTATTGAAATAGAAGGATGTGTGCATTTTATAATTTGGGGATCCATAACATTTTTAGCTAGTGTGTATAGTAGTACTGCATAACATCATGAGCATCTTGCACTCTCCAATACATATACTCAATAACACTTAGGACTCCAGTCTCGAATTTTTTTTTACCTAGAATGTTGCGAGTTCCCATAAGAACACAGAGTTGTGAGTCTGGCAAACTTGTGAGTCTGTGAGATTTAAGCCATCTTTAATCTTTTACAATGATTTGTTGCAATACAAGGGAATATATATAGCTCACAGTTTAACTGTGAAGCACTTGGTGGTCTTTGAGCTTGGTTGTTTGCTTTAAGACATACTTCCTATTTGCTTCCTGCTCTAGCAGCCAAAATCCAGATAAGCAGGCATTAACACTAGACAAAAAAGCAAGAAGAAAACAATATCTTAAGTAAGAAACTACCAAAGAGAAAATCGTACCTCCATCAATATTGGCAAGGCAAGTTATTGTATATAAACAGGAAGCAAACTCTATACTCACTAGTCCTGATGATGTTTCATAGTTGAGTAATGAAATGTCTGCAAGCAAACAATCAAGCTCAGAGACCACTAAGAGACTTAATAGGTATCACCTAGAGCAGGGCTGTCAAACTTGGGGGCTGGTTGCATCACGCGCTGACCACACCCACACCCAGTTTAGCGAAGGGGGGAAAAGTCACGATATGTCATGTGACACCGCCGTGACGGCTCAAATTTGACATCCCTGACCAAGGCCATTCTTTATATGTATTAATATTTATGGTGCCTATTTCTTCTAAATTATTTTCATAGTTTTGGTGTACCAAAATGCATAATTTAACCGGGCACCCTTTGGAAAATTTACTTGTTTTTTTTACAAGACTTCAATAAAAAATTTAAATACAAATGTAGAACCCTATTAACTTTCAGTCTGCTCAGTTTTGGCTTAGTTTTGAATTTGGTAAAAAAGTCATCGTGAAAGCATGCATTTTCATATGTGTTTTTATATAGCATTTTATATAGATGTTATAAGTTGTTGTTGTTATTTAGATTTGGAAAGCAGAAAGAATGTGTGTGGTTGTTTCTATACAGCTCTTTAAGATGATACAAGCAAAATGAAAGCAATAGGTGTGGCTTAGCTCTGACCCCTGTAATTATCAACACCATCTGAGTACAGTTCAGGCTTCATGAATCTTTCATTGTGATCAAATCTCACCAAATATGCTTTATATTCTACCATGGGGTAGAGAGCATTGCTCAGAATTTTGAATTGGAACGGGAGATATCTATTTCAACTTAATTTGAAGTCATTCGTACATATGCTTCAGTATAATATGAACAGTAAAACCCAGGACTGCTAATTTTGCCTTGATCTCTGTCATTTGGGATAAAGGAGGAAAGAGTATTTTTAAAACTAGATGCTGGCTATTTTTCAGCATATCATTAGCGGTGCCTTTTTTTTTCTTCACTCTGTAGAAAGTAGAACCAAAATCACACTCCATTTCCAGCAATGTGAACTCCTCACCCTAGATTTGAGTGAAAAAAAAAGTTATTACCTTTGCAAGAACTGATTGTGGAGCTAATTAGACACCTACAAGTCACAATGGAGCACCATCATTTTGGGACTGTTTTGCTGAATTAAGTCTGTGAAACTTAGGACAGTTTTCAGTCAGTAATTGATTCCAAAGCAAAGACTATGGTTGAAAAACTCCTCATATTATAGCACACTTAGTTTAATCTTTGGGAGGATGTCCTGATGAAGTTTATAAAAGGCCCCTGTAAATTAATGAAAATGTTTGCTAAAACCTCCCTGTATGGGGCTGTAATTTAAAAATGGAATATCTAAACTCAAGCAAGCAGGGGAGGAACACGTAACAAACTTTATTAAACCAAACTAAATTGTTCTTCATCTAAATGATGAAGACTTGATGTAACTTTGCCTCCTCCACTTCATGGGATTACAGTTTCCATCCCACAAGGCCAAAGTCTGCTCTATCTTAATTGGAATCAACAATGAGAGGATCCCACTTTTAATTTGAAAGAATATTTTGGGCTGTAAAAATATTCTCACTCCCTCGGTTTCTTCCCACGTGTTTAAGAAATACTTATGTGTAGATGGGTTCATTCCTGCTTGATTTATTGTGCCTTTCCGTGACTGGTTTTAGTAGGCCAGAACCATCTATAGCAAGTTATGCTATGAACCCTCATCTCCTGGTACTGGTATCTGGCTGTTTACCAGGAGTTGCTCTTTGGGGATGGTGCTGAAATTTCCTTTTCAAGTTTGTCATCAAGCTATGTGGGGAAACAGGTTTACTGGAGCTGGATGTAACATCAAACAGGCGAAACAGATGAATGTTCAGAGATATATGCACAATGGTTTTCCATGATGTCCCAGATATTACACTGGTCTGGGTAATTTGTAGAAATAAGCAGTCTGGCAATTTTTAATTTCAGTAGTTGTGATGATCTAGGCAGCCAGGGATTTCCAGACATCCTCATTTGGGATCTTGGAGGGCTGTTCTTCTTACCTTCTCACTTCTGGAGCTCTGTGAGACAAAGGACCCCCAGTCTCTGATGACACCCACTCGTGAAAAAGTTTATATGTTTGCCTAATGCCTTTTCTGTACAGTTTTAGGAACTAGGTTAAAACCATTTTATTTGTGCATTTGCTTCTAACATACAGTGTGACAGTCCTTTTACTTATTATGCTAGGATTTTATTTTGCTTATACATTTTTAAAAAATTATTCTTGGTCTTTCATATGTTTTTAAACCAGGATGTTATAAATAAAAGAGGCCTTACAGAGGAATCCCTAGTATCTCCAGAGAAATCTTAAACCTTTATATTCCACTGAAATAGAAGCCTGATTCAGGGTTAGGAAAATCTGCCTGTGTGGACACAACTTTTTTTTAGTGTACCCTTTGCTCCGGAAGGACCATTGGTCTGTTTCCTGATCCATTGACCTACACCTGGTACTGATGTATAGTAACTGGATCTGTCAACTGGTGTGAGTAGTGTTAATAGTTCTGTTCAGAATAATAGACTTCATATTTCACCAGAATAGACTTGGCTCATAACTGCTGTTTCAGGGAAGCCTGCCTTATGTAATGAAGATCTGGCAGTTCTGATTGCTCTTGATCTGTGTTTTGATTCTCATTGATATGGTGGGCACTTAGTTGAGGAAGGCCGCACAGGTAGAAATGTCACTAAGGAACACAAAGACTTCTTTCCGCTTTGTTTATCTTTCTGTATAGTCCTTCTTCAGTGGGATGCGGTGGCTCAGTGGCTAAGACGATGAGCTTGTCGATTGAAAGGTCGGCAGTTCAGCGGTTCGAATCCCTAGTGCTGAGTAACGGGGTGAGCTCCCGTTACTTGTCCCAGCTTCTGCCAACCTAGCAGTTTGAAAGCACATAAAAAAATGCAAGTAGAAAAATAGGGACCACCTTTGGTGGGAAGGTAACAGTGTTACGTGTGCTTTTAGTCATGCCGGCCACATGACCACCAAGATGTCTTCGGACAGCGCTGGCTCTTCGGCTTTGTAACGGAGATGAGCACCTCCCCCTAGAGTTGGGAACGACTAGCAAATATGTGCAAGGGAACCTTTACCTTTACCTTTACCTATAGTCCTTCTTCTTACATTTTCTACAATGAAGGACCAACACCTGGGTGTTGCATTGGCTGTGGCATTTCTCCATTTATGCATTGTCTGACCAATTATGAAGGCCAAAGTCTTTTGACAGTGGTTTTGAAGTCTTTTCCAGCTTTATGACCATTGACAACTCTTGTTTTGAGGTCCACAGAGGTCTCTGTTGATAGGGGCATGATTTATTTTGATAAATCTCTATCCATGAAGAGATGGCAATCTATGTTGATAGGGTTTTTTAACATGATGCCAGATAAAGTGTATGTCCCTCAAATTCACATCTAACTAACATCTTATTGATTTCAAATCTGATTCCACATAGCCCCTTAAGAGAGCTGATTATTCCAGGATTTTATATACAATATTTTTCCAACAAAGGCAGGGAATGTAGTCTCAATGTGTTCAATAAAGATATTACACAGCATACTATTTTGGGTGTTGGGGTAACCAGAATGTATTCGCCTATTTGATAGGATCATTTTATTTGCCTACAGTCTTTATGAGCAATCAATCAACTTCATTTGTGTTGCTTTTGTCTCTCTGCTGGGTATTGTGCTAGCAATTTTATTTCGTCTAATATACATGCACGGTCATCTACAGTGGTGAAAAACAAGGTCTGTAAATCCTTTGAAACTATCTGTAGACCTGTAGTATTGTGACTTATTATGCTCTTTAGCAGGTCATTGTGAAATATACATGTGCGTGATAAAAGAAATGTATATCTGTTGATTTAGAGCAAGTGTAAGTGAATACACTTGAATTATGGATTATTTTGTAGTATGGAATTTACAATCAAGGATACTAGAAGCTTATTGGTTGAAGATGTGAACTTACATGCATATTTATATGCAAATGGTGACTTTTTATTAATTGAGAACTTGAATGCTTTGCAGTTATTGCATGAGATTATAAGGAATATGGATCTGAAAAGTAATTAGTGAAAACAAAGTACCATATTTTTCAGAGTATAAGACGCACCTTTTACTCCCCAAAAGGGGGTGAAAATTTAGGTGCGTCTTATACACCAAATATAGCCCTGTCCACACACTGGCCCCCACCCTTTGGCCTGTGCCTCACAGCAGTTACCTCCTTGCAAGCAAATAGCAAGAAAAAACAGCTCCTTTCAGCTTCAGGATAGGTTAATTAGCACAAGTTGATTAGATTGGCCTCCCGACTCTCAGCTGATTTGCTCTCAGCTGTTTTCCGCAGGACTCTGCTGCTTGCTGCAAAGAGTGCTGGAGCAGATTTTTTCCTCCCTAGCTATGCTGAAAAACAAAACTGAAAGTAAAGCAGGCTCTTTGCTGCAACCTGGCAAAATGAGGCAGAGACAGATTTCTTTTTCTTTTTCCTCACCAAAAAGGTAGGTGCAAACAATGGGAAATTTAGGGCAAAAGAGGAGAGTTCAAGATTTTAAAACACAAAAGAAAAAAGGCAAAAATAAAAATGGGAAGGGAGAAAAAGAAATGAAAGAGAAAGATGTTATACATATTTAGAATTGAAATATGAATAGTAGTAAGAAATAAATGGGAAATCATGATTGTAAAAATGAAATGAATAATAATTGGAATATTTTTCTATATGGGCAAAACTTTGGGTTATTGGGAGAGTTTAAGATGTGAAAATGAGTAACATAAGGGGAAAGCTCTATTTAACTAGGGAATTGTAATAATTGAGATACTATTAATTGTATATTGTGTTGAAAGCAGAAATGGTTAAGTTGTGGTTTGGAGGAATATATGGGGAAAATTATTTGGTTTATAAATAATAATTAATTGCTTTGTAAGAAATTGGATTGCATGGAAATAATTGGAATATTAATGTTCGTATTGATTAATATACAAAAAAGATAGTTATATAACTAATTGATTTATATAAAAATGTTAAATTTGTATTAAGCAACTGTAATATTACATAATTAACCAATGTGAGGATGGATATAAAAATAGATGACAATAGGAAGGGGAATAGAAGAGAAAAATTGAATTTGATTAAGATTAGAGATGAGGATGAAAGGTAATATTGATTTTTTAAAAAAATAGATGAGGAATAAATATGGCAAAAAGGAAATATAGAAATTGTAAATTTAATTGAAATGACTAAACACTGCTTAAATTTGTGAAATACTCTGTTCAAAGAAAATACATTGTATGTTTGTATGTGTGTTTATCTAAAAAACTTAAAAAAAAACTTAAAAAAAAAACAACCAAAAAAGGTAGGTGCGTCTTATACTCCAGTGCGTCTTATACTTCAAAACATACGGTAGTTGTGATTGACAGTGGAAATAGATGATAGAGCAAAACTAGAGCGAGAAGATGAATGCATATAATTTGGGAAAATGTTTACAGAGGTTGGGAAAAAGAATGGAGGAATTGTAACATGTACAAATGTTGGTCGAAGGATAGTCGCTAGTATGTGATTGGTTAAGAGGAATGATGAAGCCTTCTTCTTTGCTTCCTCTTCTACCACTTCGGATGTTGAGGAATGAAGTAAACGAAGCAAAATGGCGCTGAATAAGAATATGCTTCTGCCCAATTTGTTATATAACAAATTGAGCATATAATAGTGAGACTTGGTAGCAGTGGTGAAATATAAAATTTGTTGCTACAGGTTCTGTGGGTGTGGCTTGGTGGGAGATGTTAATGTGACTGGGTGAGCATCACAAACTTTTTTTTTTTTTAATTTTAAAAGCATTTTTTCTACAACCTCTTCCAATGAAAAAAATGCTTTTAAAAGGAAAAAAAAAGCCTCTGATGATCGTGCAGCTCAGCTGGGATCATCAGAGGCTTTTCAAAGCAGTTTTTTCTGCAACCTCTTTGAAATGCTTTGAAAAGTCTCTGACAATGCCAGCTGAGTTGCCTGATCAGCAGAGGCTTTTTTTTCTTTTAAAAACATTTTTTCTATAACCTCTTTGACCGAAGAGGTTGTAGAAAAAATGCTTTTAAAAGCCTCTGACGAACCCAGCTGAGCTGCGCGATCATCAGAGACTTCTTTTTTAAACTTTTAAAAGCATTTTTTTCGGCCGAAGAGGTTATAGAAAAGATGCTTTTAAATTTTTTTTAAAAACCCTGTGATGATTTCGTGGGTTAGCTGGGCATGGAGGTGGCAGGGATTTTTGCTACTGGTTCTCCGAACCACCCGCCTCCATCGCTACCGGATTGGGCAATCAGGCCCGAACCAGGAGCATTTCACCCCTGCTTGGTAGCCAGGAGAAATATGAAGGTAAATTGAATTTACTGGGAGTGGAATGCTTATGAAGTAAACAAGAAGAAACAGTCATTAATGAGTGATTGTTGAATGAACATGGGTTGAATACATAAATGAGCAACGAATCTTAAAGAGGTGGCTGGTCCTGTAGAGACAATGAATGAAGACTGAATCACAAAATAAATATATGGAGGAGGAATGACTGGGCTATGACAAATGTAAAGACTGAGAAAGTCATGGTTAAATGAAGCTGATGAAATCCTCCAGAAGAAAGATGTAAGAAGTTTAGAGACAAAAGGCAATGTATGTATCAATCAATCAATCAATCAATCAATCAAATAAGGATAGTTTGTATTTGCATGAATATAAACCTATGGGGATCTAGAGTGAATAGCATTGGTATGGTTTAGTTTTACCCCTATTTTTTTTCTTATCCTGCTCCTTTAATTGGGGAGGGGGGCATGGGGTTGTTACTATTTCTCACTCTATTTCTTCTTTGCTGCAAATGTTGCTTACCCTGAACGGGAATAGTGAATTCGCTATGTATGTCTTTAGCAACCATGGGATAATGTATATTATTTGGTAGAACTGGGACTGAGGAAGATATATATATATTTAATGAAAAGCTAACTTGGAATCAAAGGGATTATGGAACTATATATCTATAAGATATCTGTAAGATATATAGCTTTTACAGTATTAACTGTTTGTTGATGTTAGTTGGTATGTTTACATTTTGCAGTTCCCATGGTTCAGAGATTTCTAGATGCAAGCTTTTGTATTGTATTGGCTTAATATTAAAAAAAAGTGGGGGGGGGGAGAGAATACACATTTTCAATACAATGTTAGATATGTTATTCATTAGTGTATATATTCTGGGTATTTGCAATTATAAATATAAATTTTCTTTCTATAATCTGCACGTCTTCTGGTAGAAGAGAAGAATGCTAAATAGCTTGCTCCAGAACATTCAGAATAGCTTAATGAATACAGCTTTTAGTGGTGGGAGATGAATGTTATCTCGTAATAAAGCAGAAACAGGCAAGCTTTTTATAGCTGGACCTGCCTTTGTTCTGCTTTTTTAAAAAAAACTATATTCTTGGCATTGGAGTACTGTGGCGGACCTGACAGGGATGTGACAAGTGTACCAGAAAGTTTGAGAAAGAAGAACTCCTATGTGAAATCTTTTTCTTTTTGCATTAGAGGGTTTTGTGGGTTTTAAATAATATCAATATATGAAACCTGTTGAGAGACTTATTTCACTGTTCGCATTGATTTTTTTTACAGCAATTTTATTAAAGATTTTAACTACAACAGCGAACCCAATACAAACTGAAAAAATAGAATAAAAAGAGTAAAATGTGCAGATGAGAAGGAAAAAGGAGCAAAATAGAAATAGAAAAGAAAGAAAAGAAGAAGAAAAGAAATATATAAATGACTTCCCATCTTTATCACCATTACCATTTAAGTAACTTATCACTTTATCTTAAAGTACAACAAATTATCTCTTCTTCCCATATCCCATTTCTTAATTATAAGCAAGTCCTTAAAGCTTTGTAATTTCAGGCCTGATGTCAACATAAGTCCATTAAGAGTTACCAGAGTTAACAACATACCTTGTAAATCTAGTAGTCTGAAAACATTCAAATGCGAGTAGATAAATAGGTACCAGTTTGGTGGGAAGTTAACAGTGTTCTGTGCCCCTTGGCATTTAGTCATGATGGCCACATGACCATGAAAGTCTATTTGGATAATGCTGGCTCCCTTGGCTAAAAAAATGGAGATGAGCACCGCCCCCCGGAGTCAGACATGACTGGACAGAGGAAACCTTCACCTTTATCTTTCTCACAAAATTTTTCAAAACACCTGTTTTATAAATCGAATATATCAAAATTATCTAGGTTACTGTCAATTTATTTTGTATGTCCATGTCATTCTTTTAAATACATTTCAACTGAGGCTCAGTTTTGTCATGTAGAATTGGTTCCTCTTCCATAACATCTTTTAGACATAATTTATCTGTAGAGGCAGACACTATTAAAATTAGCTTCAGTGTCCATTGTTCAAAAATATATTTTAGTATGTCCAATGTTAAAATATGTTGCTTTGCTCTATAATTGTAAGTCAAGATAGAATCTTCTTTAATTGTAATTTTTATTTCCCTCTAGCATCCAATTTTTATTATTTTATTTAGCATCCATATCTTAATATGTTTGTAATTCAAAACAAAATAATTTTCCCACAGAAAGCATTAATTTTGTAAAGTTCTTAAGCTTGTAGTTTAAACTTCTTTTGCTAAGGATTGATGGAAGTTCATCCTGTGCTGTAAAGCATGTCAATCCAAAGGTTCCTAATAGCTGAAAAATCACTTAACAAGTAATTTCTAAAAGTGATTAGAAAGGAAAGTGTGCAAACTTAGTGTCTTTTCAAATGTGTCAACATGTTTTGAGAAAGATAATTATTTCCTCATCTCCCAGTGTTCTAAACACACCAAAGTCTGCTAACTTGTGATCTCCTTGCAAAGAGCAGCTGCCTGGAGCACTTGTGAGTGATCTCAAGTCCTTTCCTTATCCAGAGAGAAATTATCAAATAGTTGGTGAACTCATCAGCTCTTCATTCTGCTGTCGTCAACTTGGCTTTTTGTGATTTAGCTTCAGTTTGTCATTTGTTCCTCAGAAGTGATTTCTCTGTTTTAAAATGAAAGAATGTGCCCCTTAATTTAACTGTAGGGTCTGCCAAGATGGATAGGTAACCAAAGATTGCCCACTATTGTATCAAAGCATGTATGTATTTCTTTAGATACATTCCTTCCCCACTCAGCTTATCAAGAGTATGTCATCACAAAACCATGCCATCAAATGTTCCACTCCTTCATTGATGGGACTCAATGGGTTTAGTAAATGGTAGCCACAGGCGTCTGAACTGGCATTTCTGCTGCTTTTAATCTCCCACAATGAACAGGATCCTAGGAAGAAGAAGGCAAATTGATTGATTGGTCTCAACTGCTTAATTTCTTGGGGAAATTAATGGGAAGAGGATGAAGAATCCCAAAGATGATGATGTGCTGCCTAAATCTTACAGGAAATATCTTTTAAATTCCTTATATATATTCTTCTGTTCAAGGCAAAACAATAGTGCAAGTTTAATATTCTCTGCTCACTATTTTTTTAGGTTATATCCATTCTTTGGAAGATGTCGATGTAGATCCCAGTAGTTTTGAGGGCTCTTTCACTGCATAGTGAGGTTGGATCTGCTAATTTTAGAGGCATTGGATAAATTTGCATAAAAAAAGAAACTTCAATTGATTCATCACCCATACTTTTTTTTGGTCTAAGACCAATGGCGCAATCTGCCATTTCAGAATTGGACAGTTCACAAATGAAGGACTAAATAAGCAGACCTTTCAGTCTGAAGGGTCTTGTGCACATTAGCTTGAGATAACATTGCCTTGTGCTGTTTCCTATTAATTAAAGGCAAAACTTTTTCATTTTCATTAATCTTATCCTCTGAATGGCAGATTTCTTTATTATTTTTAATAATATCATCATATAGCAATAGCACCTTAGACCTGCTTTGCAGTGCTTTACAGCCCTCTCTAAGCAGTTTACAGAATCAGCATATTGTCCCCAACAATCTGGGTCCTCATTTTATTGACCTTGGAAGGATGGAAGGCTGAGTCAACCTTGAGCCAATCAGGATCGAACTCCTGGCAGTGAGCAGTGAATTAGCCTGCAATACTGCATTCTAACCACTGCACCACAAAGGCTTATAATTATAAGCAACAGGAGTTATATTTTCTGAGATGTTCTTTGCCATGGATGGTAGAACCAGTTCAGAGGTGGGTTTCACCAGGTTCTGACCAGTTCTGGAGAACCAGTAGCGGAAATTTTGAGTAGTTCGGAGAACTGGTAGTAAAAATTTTGACTGGCTCTGCCCCCATCTATTCTCTGCATCCTAAGTCCTAGCTGATCAGGAGGAAATGGGGATTTTGCAGGAACCTTCCTCTGGAGTGGGGTGGGAATGGAGATTTTACAGTATCCTTCCCCTGCCATGCCCACCAAGCCACACCCACTAAGCCATGTCACGCCCATCAAGCCATGTCACGCCCACCAAGCCACATCCACAAAACCAGTAGTAAAAAATTTTTGAAACCCACCACTGAACCAGTTGATAGAAAGAGTGGTCCAGTTTCAATCAATGTGTCATCAGGCAACAATATAGGGACTTGGTTTTAGGCTACTGTGAGGTACAGGTGGCCCTTCACTGACTACCCGTTCATTGATTGTTCAGACTTGCAGTGGTGCTGAACAAGGATTTATGACTGATCCTCAAAGTTCCAGTCGCCTCAGCATCCCTGCAATCATGCAATCGCCATTTGCAATCTTCTTTGCCAATTTCCTACACACAAAGTCAACAGGGAAGCCAATAGGAGGTTGCAAATGGCAATCATATGAGGTCCTTGATTAATGATCCTTGTTGATTCACTTAGTTAGCATTGTCTATCAGAAGTGCTGAAATTTCCTGACATCATGCTCTACAATCACAATGGAAATTCCAATTGTAATTGCTTTCATTAACCAAGTTCTATTTGCAATGGAGTGCTACTTTCCAACAACTTATTTCAGCTTCAGTGTCTGGGGGAGCAAGGAGGAAATGGATTATTTGTTATGTATAAATCTATTCATAATGACTCTTCCAATTCTTAAGACATAGATTTTTTTTATTGTTGTAAAGAATAACCGTGACATTCTCTAATATGACATTTCTATAAAGATCAGCTGCTCTACAATTTCCACTTAGTTAACAGTCAGAAGTTGAATACTTCGACTTTGATGAACTCTCCTGGTCCTTATCCAAAATTATTTTCCTTCTACCTAGCGTTTTTCACAGGGAGCTTGCAATTAAAAACTGGAAAAGGAATATTCTTTTTTAGCTTCTTGAAAGAACTAAGAGGCAAAGAGGAGATTTATTCAGATTTTACTTGTCTTGCGGTGGAGAGAGATGACATTTTTCGGTCAGAAAATGAAATTTTCGTGCATGTGCTTTGAATCCTGCTTTGAATGTCAAGAATAAATGCAAACGCACAGGCTGTGAACCAATTATTTCCTTTTATTTTCCTTAAAAAATGAAAGGCATTGCGTTGCTTCACGTGTGTCTTGATAAAATTAGCACCTTTGAAGTAGCCTTGATACACCTATGCAAACACCTATCAACGATACCAGATGACCAATAAAGCCCAATTATTAAAATATTTAGAACTGATATAGATCAAGCAGACAACTCCCATCCAGCCAAGAAAGCCTAGTTAAAGAATAGGGATTATCGAACTTGTAAATGCAAATAGCTGGAGGACAATGGTATTGCTATATATGTAGTTACAGAATCGGAGGGAATGCAGAGGCATATATGCTACAGTAACCTTATACAATCTTTCAATTGGTTTACACTAACTTTGGAGAAAGATATTCTGGCATAGGCTGTAATGGTAGGATAATAAAATAAATTTGGTATACCGTTTTATATTAATGAGTGGATTTTTATTCTTCAGTTGCAAGGAGTTTTTTTTTTAGAAAAAAAGGTAGGTAAGTCAATTTGGGTGCTTGGATTATAATTTTAGTATGTTTTGCCATTTCAAAAGTGTAAGAAATCATGGAGCAAGGGGGGCACTTTTGATTGGAAAAGGATTGAAGACTCACCCCTCCCCAAAAAAGGACCAGGGGCCTCAGATTGCTCTCCCTTTTACTATAGGATAGCTTGTCAGAGGCTGTTGGGTTGTAGTTTAGCTGCTATATATAGTCATGCTTACTTTTTCTTGAGTAATCATTAACCTTTTGTAACTAAACATGAAGTCTTTAATCACTTGCACAGAATAATGACTCTTCAGCCTCTGGCTGCAAGACTGGTGGATTGGGAATAAATCAGCCAGCTGGCACCCATCTGTCTATTAATGAAATAAACTCAAGTTTTTAAAAGTAGGCTATGTCTAAGTGCCTTGACTTGAAGAGACATGTTTGTACTGAGGGAGTGTAGAGAGATTTTTGCTGTTCCAAAGGGGCCATAAGAGTTCTGTTGCTTTAGCTATCTTTTAAACAGGTTGGAAGATGTTTAAAGCTGCAGCCCAGTCTGAAAATGAAATTGTTATGCTGTCAATACCCGGCAGCAAGTGATATGATTTATAGGACAGGGGCATTGTTGCAGATTGCAGCTCTGGTTGATCTTCATGCGCAGAATAAATTTGTCATCTAGCCCTTGGCAGGTGTTTCTTGGTCTCAGAAAAAATATTTTATTCGGCTCCCTAACAGCTATACGGCTTTAGTACAGAAAGGGCATTGAAGGACTGAAATGAAAACGAGGCCAAGTAGTTGGAGTCTCTTGGGTGTGTCTTCGAAACATTGTTTTTATTCCTTCAATTCTAGAAATATTTCTGTTTCTCAGTAGGTATTCCATGTGCTTTTACTTATATTTGGAACAGCCAGGTTAATAGATCAAAGATAAATATTATGCAATGCAGACAATTATGGAAGAATTGAGCATGCCGAGACTGGAAAAATAGGCTTTTAGAATTCTAAAATGTAACATCTGGAATCAGTATTGGCTGGAACAGGTGAAATACTAAGGATATTAGAAAGAATTATGTTATGATAGTATGTTGTGATCACCAAGATTTATATCAGACATTAAAGGTAAAGGTTTCCTTTGCCCAGTCGTGTCCAACTCTGGGTGGTGCTCATCTCCATTTCTTAGCCGAAGGAGCCAGTGTTCTCCAAAGACATTTTCTGTGGTCATGTGACCAGAATGACTATATGCTGAGGTGCACGGAACACTGTTACTTTCCCACCAAATTTGTACCTATTTATCTACTCGCATTTGCATGCTTTCAAAATGCTAGGTGGGCAGGAGAGGAGAGGGAAGGGGAGCTCACCGTATCGCACAGTACTCAAGTTGCGAAACTGGGCTGACAGCTTTCCCTCATTACATCACATCACATCATATCACATCACATTAATTAATCACATCAGACATTAGGAAAGTGCATTTCCACATGTGCCAATCATGCCTCCATTTTGCTTTCTCTTGTCCCATTCTGTTCTAGAAGAATTCCTTTGATACAGTGTTCAAGAGATCCCAAAGGGGTTGTGATTATACCTTTCTGCCAAAATAGTGATATGATAAGATATAACCCCCAACAGAAAAACAGTGTGTTCCTTTCTTACTTGATAGAATTGTCCTAATCTAAAAGAACAATAGAAAAATAAAACCAGAAAAACTACAGCCCACTGATTCCCCTCAGAACTATTTCTTGGCATTCCTGCTTGTTAATCTGAAAGTAATTCTGTTTTTTTCTGAACTGAAATCAATGGTAAACACAATCTGTGCTGTCAGCAGCAACATTGAAAAATAAAATACAGTCTTCAGGGGTAATTTTCTAAATTGCTTCAGCCAATTTGAACATGTCTATGGTTAGCAAAAATCGTGTTGTAAACAAACAAACTAGGAATGAATATTTAAACTGAGACAGTGCCTTTACATTGATGAAAATAAAAGATAGAAGCCAAACAACTCCCCATCTAGACCTTGGGACTGGGAGAGATTTGAAAGATCAGCCTTTTTTTTTTTTTTTGCTGCTCCTGCCACCTGTCTCTAGAAGGGAATGGAAGGTTAGTGGACTAGTGCAGGAGTCTCCAAACGCAGCAACTCTAAAACTTGTGTCTGGGTAATTCTGGGAGTTGAAGTCAGTGGTGGGATTCAGCCAGTTCGCACCACTTCGGGAGAACCGTTGTTAACTTTCTGAGCAGTTTGGTGAACTGGTTGTTGGAAGAAATCATTAGGGCAGAGAACTGGTTGTTAAATTATTTGAATCCCACCACTGGTTGAAGTCCACAAGTCCTAAAGTTGCCACGTTTGGAGACCCTCCTAAGCTAGTAGAAGTGCTGAGTATTTTAAGCATTTGGGAATTTCTGCAAGTTGCTAATCCCTGACCTCAGACTTGTCAGAAGCCATTCTGAGCGGGAAGTCTCTTGTTGCCTTGTGAGGCCTGGGGAAGAAAAATTGTCGAGGAATGTCCACTGGCATTTAGATGTCTATTACTGCTTTGCTTATTAACCCAGTTTACCCTTTTATCCTTGTTCAAG
Organism: Arizona elegans; assembly: GCA_022577455.1. Classification (NCBI taxonomy): domain Eukaryota; kingdom Metazoa; phylum Chordata; class Lepidosauria; order Squamata; family Colubridae; genus Arizona; species Arizona elegans. The sequence continues at coordinate 53,651,936 of JAKOOJ010000002.1, read as the reverse complement.
GACTGAACTGGCTTCTTTAAGTAATGCATGCCTTTCGTGTGCTTTTTGAAAGGTCCATCTTGTGACCTAAGGAACGATTCTTCCATTTTAATTTTTCCCTATCTACAGAAGAGATCTAAACCTACTTCAAGTATTATGAAGATTAGTAAAAGCAAATATGTGGGCAACTGTGAGCAACCTACCTGCCACCTTAGATGTCAATGCAAAAGAGATTGCAGCATGGATGTCTTCACTTTAGTGGTTTTCACATGCACAGTGTTGGTTTTTATGCAGTCCCATATTCTGTGTTATCAGTGTACTCATCCTGAAACTGATTTAAATGCAATACAGTATGACTGACGGTTTCCATAGTCTAGACATATGTGATCTGTATGTGAATCTTTGCCCTCAGCTATGTCAGAGGTATGACCTGTAAGTAGATAGAACTGCTCTCCACTGTAGTGTTTTCACTAGTTTTTAATTTACATCTGAATAGGAATCTACTCTTCTTGATAATTTGGAGAGAAAATGAGGCATGTTTTAATTTTTGAACATTACTATGATTTCACTGAACATAAACGCTTACATTTTTCAAAATAACTTGTATAAATGTGTTTTGAAAATTTTCTTAACATCTTAGGGAAACACTCCACACGCATATATCACAAACGATGTATATCTGAAGCAGGGATGTCAAACTCAATTTCATTGAGGGCCATATCAGGGTTGTGTTTGAGCTTTGGGGTCCGGGGTGGGCGTGGCCAGGGTGGGCATGGTCAGTTCAACATCACTGATATTGGGGGCGCCTGTGGTGGCCTGAGCGCTCTGCCAGTGAAAACAGGTTTCCGAGCTCTGTTTTCGCCTGCAATGGCCTCCTGTAACCCTCTGCCAGCAAAAACGGACCCCAAGCTCTGTTTTCACTTGCAGAAGCACCGCGAGCCAGTCCTTCAATATTTCCAGGGTGACCCCGTGGGCCAGGTCTAAGCACCCCATGGGCCGGATCCAGACCCCGGGTCTTGAGTTTGACACCCCTGATGTAAAGAAATCGGATTTTGGAAAAATTACAGCATGTACACCAACTTTTTTTTAAATTCTTATTTTAACTTCTCAAAGTTGAATACAGTACTGAAGATTTGATTTCCAAAGCAAGATATGGATTACTTGGCATTTACTTTCAGTGTCTTCACTGAGATTTCAAGGACTGTTAATGCAAAGGAAGTTCTTCCAATTCATTCCTTTATTTGTCATTTTAATTGATGTTTTAGTTCTGGAAGCTAAATTTTAAAAATTGGACCGATCTTTTAATAGGAAGTTGGAAAACAACCACTTTTTCTTACTTCTACTTAGGACCGTTTGGGACATTCTCCTAGTATCTATGATGCCTTTAAAAGTGAGAGAAAGCCCTAATTTTATAACTGAAATTTATATACAGCTGGAACTGAATTGCAGTTCAGGGAGATTTTTGGACTGTGAAAGATAAAATTGCTGAAGTTGTCAGTCAGCAATTCCTGTGTGTTTGGTAAAGATGTGGCACTGAGGATGATCCTCAACTGGACTCAATGGAACTAGATAATCCCTGGACCTTTGCAACTTGAGTTTCTTACCCAAATACTAAGCCTGCCTTTCCACCCCAGCTTTTGGCACCGAAAAGTTCAATTTCCTTAACTTGAACCTTTCATCTTTCCTAAGCCTGTAACTTTAGCTTGCAAACCACAATGACAGTCTTGCATGCTTTACATAAGGTTGAGGAGCTGAAAGCTGATCCACCGGAGAGGCAAATGGAGTTTAATTGTACTAACATATGTTGCTATTTTTCTCTTATGGTTTATTATGTGGCCTAGCAGGATGCAGCTTCGTTCAGTGATTGAATCTGGGCCTTGCCTGCAGCTGTTTGGGGGACCTGCAGAATGAGTTTGCTCCAGTGAGATGCAGTGGCTACAGTACTCGTGTTATGCTGAATTCAGCTGAAAAAAAGATGAAAATAAGACACCTGCAACTCTATCCTCATAAAACCTTGACGAGGCATTAAAATTAATTACAGAAACGTTCATTTTATTTGGATGTAGGTAGTCCTCAACTTACAACCAACAGCTGTGTCCAAAAATCTGTTGCTAAGCAAGAACACTTGTTAAGTGAGTTTTGCCCCATTTTAAGACCTTTCTTGACACAGTTATTAAGTGAATCCCTGTACTGTAATTGTTAGTAACATGGTTGTTAAGTGAATCTGGGTTTCCCATTGACTTTGCTTGTCAGAAGGTCACAAAAAGGGATCACGTGACCCTGAGACACTGCAGCTGTCATAAATATGAGGCAGTTGCCAAGTGGCTGAATTTTGATCACATGACTATGGGGATGCTGCAGTGGTCGTAAGTGTGAAAATCAGTCCTAATTTCCTTTTTTCAGTGCGGTTGTAACTTCAAACAGTCACTAAACAAATGGTTGTAAGACAAGGACTACCTGTAAAATAAGGCACTCATGGCCCCATATTTGTGGAACTTTCTCCTTTGATGTGTTTTGTATTTTTCCTTTTTTTGTGTGTGTGGGGGGGAGAGGTAATCATTAGATAGGTTTTCTATTAAAAAAATAAACTATTTAAATGGAGAAGGTAGGTGGGATTTTAAACTGGGATAGTTTTCAACCCAGCAGTCTGAACAAATTTTGCAGTATTCTCCATGCTGCTCTTTTTGCAGTCATAATTCCCGGTGCTGATGCAGTATGACTGTGTTATTATAGCAACTATACATTGCCTTGGAGAAGCTTTTCTTTTGAAAGGCGGCATTGAATTCTTGAAATTAATTAATAATGATTGGGCAGGGAACAACCATCCAGTGGAGAATGCAGCTTTTGTACTTGCTCTATTGTTCCACTTTTTTCCCAGGGAAAAAACAGTTGCATATGGGAATTTCAGCTTAGCAAGAGATACTCCAAATTTCTTCTTTTTATCGCTAAGTTTTGTGGTGCACTTTCATTCTGTTATTGCATTCTGGGCATTGATCTTGTTCCAGAGTAGCAGGGTCTGTTTTGGGAAAACTAGCAGTTGAGCCCAAAATTTCTATTGCTAAGAAAGGCAGTTATTAAGTGAATTTCAACCCATTTTGCGACTCCCCCCCCCCACAGTTGTTAAGCGAATTGTTTGGCTGTTAATTGAAGCAGGCAATCATAAAGTAAATCTGGCTTCCCCCACTGACTTTGCTTATTGAAAGCCAGTAGGAAAGATTACAAATGGTGATCACACTACCCCAGGGACAGTGCAATTTTGTGCAAAATTCAGTGCCTGAATTTTGATCATGTGACCATTATTATTTAGCGTAGGATGAGAACATGATAGAAGTAAACATATACACACACAATTCACATAATTATATACAAAACTTCTATGTGGGCATAGCAGTGGCCCCATAACTGTAACCATAGCGATACTGCAGTGGTCATAAGTATGAAAACAGTCATAAGCAGAGGTGGTATTCAGCCGGTTCAGACCCGTTCACACGAACCGGTAGCGGAAATCACAGGTGGACCCGCCCACCCACCCTGCCTCTATGCCTATCCCAGGGGTGGACAAATGTGGCTCTTTTACAACCTGTGGACTTCAACTCCCAGAATTCCTAAGACAGCCAAGCTTGAGGACTACCTATAATCAAAAGTCCTGGTGCTGGAACCATCATTCACACCAGAGCCAGAATTTGATTCTTTTGGGAGGACCAGGAATATTGGTTGTTGCAGTCCCAATATCTCTGGAAGACACTAGGTAGGAAGATATATTTTGATATCCCACAATTATATGTTTACTTTGTTAGAGGGCTTTGCTAAGTTAATTTTGCTGCGTGTTTTCCTAGACAACTACTAATCTGATTCTTTCTCTCTAATAAAGTAGGTCTTCATAAAATCTATTTTATGAAAAATTACCTTTTGAGCCTCAACAACTCACCTGAGGTTATGAAACTTCCTACAACCTCTTCCTGTATATATACACTCTCTATTCAGGAGAGGCTCCCAAAACTATGAAATGCCCCCCAAGGAAGCATTGGCCTCTCATATCAGCTAGTTGTTGAGTCTGACTGCTCTTCTACCAACCAAAGAAAGTGTGTGGGGTTTGTTTCTCCTGAAAATCCACATGGGTTGGCCATTAAGTCAAATGCAGCACATTCCCACATGGGACATAATTGGCCCAGGGCGCCTCGTACCATAATTATGTACTTGTCTATAGTATCTTGGGTGCTACAAGAATTAATGATATCCTGGTTTAGCCCTAGTTTGATTTGTTCAGATTATCCCACTGGAAAAAATCAGTATGGGTGGGTTCATACCTGCTTTCCTTCAGAAGGTTGCTTACTTGTAAAAATGACAACTATTTTGGTGTCTGTACACCTGCTAAATAAATGTCCAATGTTTTTTGTGCTCCACTGGAGTTTTTTGCCCTCATTTGTGGCAACAATGACCTTTTCTTCTTTCCATAGGCCATATTTTCTCTTGAGATCCACTGCCATAGGACAGGATTGTTAATGGGAAACATTTAAAAAATGTTTTTGGCCCAATGTGATGATTACAAAAAAAAAAGTTTAAAACAAAAGACCCATTTGTGAATTTGGAGTTTTTCCTCATAGAAGGAAGCAAAAAATCCCTGCATTAGGCAAATGAAAACAAATCACACTCAAGCAGGATCATTGTTTCCAAAGCTTTTCTGGAAACTAGAAAAGCATTTTAAAAATGTTGTATGTGAAAAAGACATAAATTATTTAAAAGCTGTTTTTAGGCAAATAGTTTTATTGAATAGTTCTGTTTACGTATGAGCCATGTAAGGATCCAGTATCTCCTTTGAAGCTGTTGTGCCAATCTTCCTCCTACCTTTTCAGAACAAAACTTCTTAAATGTTGCAGCTGCAAAACAGCTTATTCTTAAACTGAAATTTGTGTGCATGCAGATACTCTGACTCAATTTTGGTTGAAGATTGATTGTAATGGTATGGAGAACTCTGAAAGTTTTATTTTATTCTAGTTGGAAAAAGAATATGGGGTGTAGATCTTTAATATCTGCAATCTCAATTATCACATACGTTATTTGTATTAAGCCATATTTCTGTTTGCTGCAAAGTTTTTTTTAAAACATCTTTTTAAATATAAAGCCAATAAATTATCTCAATCATTATTATTTAAAACACTGATTGTTCAAACATGGCAACTTTACAATGTGTGGACTCCCAAAATTCCCCAGTCAGCCGCTCCTACATTTTAAAGTTGCCAAGTTTGAAAAATTGTCATTTATAGTAAGGTTACAGGTAATATTGACCCTACTCTTCTCAATAGATCTTGCTATTTTATTTTATTTTTTTTATCAATTTAGCATGCTTAACATTCTCCGTTCTCATTCGGAGCCTCTTTTTGTATTGATTTTTCAGCTTGCATTTAGCTTCTACATTTCAACAACTTTGTTCAGACAAACCTTTTAGGTATTCTGGGTCCTGAAGCCTGCCCAGGCACTCAGATGGCATCTTTGGCAGAAGAGTCCTGTTCTTGTGCTCACCTGGAGGGGCAAATGTATGGGCATGCTCAGTGCTCAGTATTTCAATTGCCTGTGGCAATTGAACACGCCATACATTTTTTCTCTCCAGGGAAAAAAATCATCTACTTGCTTGATAAAGAGGGGAAAATAGTGTTTCTTTCTCTCCCTCCCTCTCTCTCTCTCTCTCCCTTCCTCCCTCCCTCCACCCACCCATCCATCCATCTATCCATCTATCTATATATCTATATCTATATCTATATCTCTTTGTGCCTGTGTATGTATGTGATTTTCCTTCATTCTTTGAATAGCCCAGGGAGAGAAGTAGATGATTAAATAAATGGTTATAAAAGTACTATCATCTTGAAAACTAGAAGCCAAAATAATTTTTACGTACTGCCTTACTTAGTCTACCAGACTCATTTAAACCAACAGTGGCCAGGGCATGCCAAGGCATGGCTGAAAACACTGTCTCAGGTTTGGCTGTTGCTCACATAAAGAGCTAGATGAAAAATTCAGTGTTAGCAAAATGAGCTATAGATTTGCTATAGATGGAGCAATAGTGCCTCCCGAAGTATGTAACTAAGATGTTTCGTGGGCATTTTCTTTCATTTGTAGACCCTCTTTGAGTGAGGGAGGGAAGGTAGTCCAGGCATCATTGCAGCAATCAAAGAGATGTGAAGTTCATTCCAATTTCTTCTTCACTTTTGAAGAAGGAATAGCTTCATGCTTCTTTTGTTGTTCTGTGACGGTTTGTCTTCATTTCCTGTGTTTCCTACTACAACTGGTATCCTTTCTCCCTGTTACTTGACCAGTCCAAGACAGCTATTAATTTGATATTTTCCCCCCATCTACTCATCTAGAGAATCGGCCAAACACTCAGGTGAGAAGATAGCAGTTTAAATTTCTATTTGGCTATGAAATTCACTTGAATGCCCTGAGCTTGGTCATAATTTTTCCAATGTAGTCAGCCTCACAGGATTGTTGGGAGATATTCATGTCAGAAATTATATATGCTCCGGTGAATTATTTCAAAGAAGGATAAGGCATTCAGCTCAAGAAATCATTTTTTGGGCTAATAGCTTGTTATGCTAAATGGTTACCAAACAGGATTTCGGCAAAACAACAACAGCCTTGTGAAATACAGGTTCAAGGAGACATGTACAAAGTCAGCACAAACATATATCGTTTGTTTAGAAGTTTTGAAAACCATTTACAGATGTTCCTTTTAAGACTTTTGCTTGGATGGAATCTGATACTGTCTTTCTGTTCATAGAAAGTGCTATATCTAGCAGTTTTTCATGGATGGAAAGGAGCCTTCCAGCAAATAGACTTTTTCTTAAGCAATCAGCCATTCTACCGCATGCTTTGGAGGCTTTTTTTTCTTTTTAAGACATAGAGGTTTTCAAAAGGAAGGCAAATTTGAAGACTTGCTTACTCCCTCAGACTTCCTCAGACTTTTCATGACTGGGAAACTTTAAAAATAACCTTTAGTGAATGCTGTAGAAAGTAAACTCTCCTTTGTGATAAACTGGAGTGCTGGTGTCTTAAGTTTGTTGGCAACAAGAAGGAAATTGCTTGCCATTACATTCTTTCAAGGTCCAACCCTATTTATATGAGTCCAAGAATACTTTGACTTTGTCTGGGACTTAGAACCATTTGTTTAGTTACCATTCAAAGGACACGGTAAAAAATGGCTTATAACTTTTTCAGACGACAATTGCAGCACAATCACAATTCAGACTCTTGACGATTGGTTCATATTTATGACAATTGCAGTGTCCCAGGATCATGTGATCACATTTTGCAACAGGCAAAGGCAGTGGGCAAGCCAGGTTCACTTAACAACCACGTTATTAATTTAACAACGGTGGTGATTCATTTAATTACTAGGGTGTGCAAAAAATAGGGGCAGAACTCGCTTAGCAACAGAAATTTGGGGTTCAATTACGGTTGTATGTCGAGGACTGCTTGAAGTTGAATGATCACAAATATTATATAAGCAACAGCAGAATTATTTAGGCTTAGCAAAATGAAATGGGCTTGAAAACAGGGCAGTTTGGCAGGCATTGCCATTAAGGTTGTACTACAGGAGCCTCAACAGCAGTTCTGTGCCTGGAACATAGTTATAGGTGGTGCTGTAAATTTGCAGAAAGTTGGCAGGTGATCTCAGAAACGCATTTATGATAAACTGACAAGCGGTATGCAATCCGATCAGTTATCCAGGATGAAACTTGAGCTATGCTGTTCCTCACTGGGTTTTTGGCTTTTCCGTGCTTTGAGGGGCATGGTTGGCCAAGGGAGCCTTGAGTTGTTTCCATGGATATTCTCTTTTCCATTTCTTTTCATGGAAATGACTTGGATAAATATGCTATTGCCCAAGTATCTGATTTAGCCCGAGCCCCTTCCGCAGTACATTTTGCCCTCATTTAACCTGGTTGAAAATCCCTGCATTGGAAAGACTCTCAGTTTTGAAAAGCATTTAAAAGTCATGATTTTCCAGGTATTAAAGCCACTAGCGATTGGAATGCCATCATTTGCGAGACCAGAAAGTCAGTTTCCACTGTAAAAATTCCTACTGACAAAATCACATTCCTTTTCTAAAACCAGTTCCAGCTGACTCACATTTCCTCCTGTGCTAAATGTCTGTCTACCTTGGGTAATAATCTCTAATAGTTGGCCATTGCATTTTCATTAGTTGTTAGCTGCATTCCATAATTACGCTTAATGTTATGAGACAGATATCTTCAGTGTTGTTTATCCAGTTATTTAACTTGGTCAGTTCTCTGACAACCTGGTAGTTCTATTAGGAAATCTCTAACCAGGTGCATTTTCAACAGTAATAACAAACATAAATGTTTTCTTTCTCTCCATTATCAGCACAGCTATTTAATCAGGGAGTTTCTCCAGCATGGCTATATGACTAGACAAGCTCTGACTATGTAATAGGACTGCAGCATTTCAGATTTGATCTCTGAAAGGTGCTTCAGAGCACCCAGAAATATGAAGGTAATCTCTTGGCAGTCCTGTCAAACACTGACACCTTTTCTGGGATCTGAGGGGGGAAAAAACCCAGCTGCTTTCAGATGTTGCAAACAGATGCCAGCTCCCTGCTCCAAAGAATCTCTGGGAGATTCAATCTAAATCTTTGCTCAGCCGTGCTCTATTGATTTTATCATTTCTAGCGACATTATTATTCAAGACTTTAATTACTTTGTCTAAGAAGGCGGTAAGATAGGTGTTGGCAGTGAGGAAAATCAGTAGGACACCTGGTATATAGGAGATGTGAAAAAGAGATAAATATCTTGCAGAACCCCCTTTTGTACTCATTTAATAAAAGTCACACAGCCAAATCCTATAATCATATGGCTACGTTTATCTTGTCTCATAATTGTCCAATGTTATTACTAGCAGTGTGTCAGTGCAGCTTCCTGTTTAGAAATAGAACATGCCTCTCCTCCATACAGTATGTTGAAAAGGAATCTGACTTTCCAGAGACTGAACCAGGAAATAGTACTGTTGGTTCTTGGGTTTCATTCACATTTTAATTACATGGAGGAAAGGCTTGATCTGTATTGCAGGGACCCCCATAACTGTGAAGCTACCACTTGATATGAACTTCTGTGCAACTTCTTGTAAGTACCAGATTGGATTGTCTATATTAGAGGTGTCAAACTCGCAGCGTCATGGTGGCATCATGTGACATATCACGACTTTCCCCCCCTTTGCTAAACCATTCATGGGCGTGGCCAATGCATGACACATTTGGCCTGTGGACTGCGCATTTGACAGCCCGGGTCTATATTGTTAAGCAACAATAAGAGGAACTTTGTCTTATTATTATTATTATTATTATTATTATTATTATTATTATTATTATTATTATTATTATTTATTGAATTTATATACCACCCTACTCCCGAAGGATTCAGGGTGGTGAACAGCCAAAAGATAAAATAGACATAATAAAAATGTTAAAAAACCATTAAAATACAATTTAAATAATTTGGCCCAGAAAACAAAATTTAAAAACCCCAATTTTATAAGACAAATTTAAAATTTAAAAAATTTAAAAACAGTTTAAAAAAGAGGTTAGGCCAGGCCGGCCTGCTGGAATAGGAATGTTTTGAGGTTACGGCGGAAAGCGCGCAGATCAGTGATCCTCCGTAACTCTGACGGGAGCTCGTTCCAGATGGCAGGTGCTCCCACAGAGAAGGCTCTCCCCCTGGGGGCCGCCAGTCGACACTGTTTGACCGACGGCACCCTAAGAAGCCTCTCTCTATGGGAGCGTACTGGTCGGTGAGAGGCTACTGGTGGCTTTTTTTTGTACCTTATTCAGATGATGTACACATAGGCATCCACATACCTCGACTTACGACCATAATGGAGCCCAACATTTCTGATGCTAAGCGAGACAGTTAAGTGAGTTTTGCCCCATTTTATGACCTTTCTTGCCACGGTTGTTAAGTGAATCCCTGCAGTTGCTTAAGTTAGATACACTGTTGTTAAGTGAATCTGGCTTCCCCATTGACTTTGCTGCAATGGTTGTAAGTTTGAAAAAAAGAGTCGTAAGTCACTTTTTTCAGTGTAACTTTGGTCACTAAAAGAGCTATTGTAAGTCGAGGACTACCTGTACTGTAGCAACAGGAGAGTGGGATCAGTGTGAACTACACAATGAGCAGGTTGTGTTTAGTTAGGCTCCAAAAGGTTTACCAGCCTTATCTTCAGCTGATCTGGTATTTATTTATTGGTTCGATTTATATGCCACCCTTCTCCAGAGACTTAGGGCGGCTTACAATGCGTTAAGCAATAGCCTTCATACTTTTGTATATATCTGCTTAGTAGGGCTTTTGGGGGACCCCTAAGCGGTGTTCTTTTTTTTTTTTTTATACAAAGTCAGCTTATTGCCCCCACAATCCAGTCCTCATTTTACCTACCTTGAAAGGATGGAAGGCTAAGTCAACCTTGAGCCTGGTGAGATTTGAACTTGCAGTAATTGCAGACAGCTGGTGCTATTTAACAACACTTTAGTCTGCTGCACCACCAAGGCTCTTAAATGTTTTGCCTTTTAAGAGAAGCTCTCCCAATTTCTCCATTTTCCTCAAAGTTATGGGACCTCTTTGGGATATAGGTGTGTATTATATGCCCCAAGTCCACATTGGAGCCTGCTAATGTTGAGTGATATCATGAAACTCATCCAAAGTTGTCACTTTTATATCATTTTATGTGTATCAGAAGGGGCAATCATATTCATTACAGATTTACATTGGATTATTGAAAAACTAATTGTGATTTAATTGCTTTGAAGGCCCCGCCACAGAATTTGGGGAGTGCAGCCTCCCCACCTACATTTAGGTCTGATATCACCTTTACCCCACCTCTCCCCCCAAAATAGTTGTCCACGGTTTTGTCATGAAAGTGAGAGCTTTACTTGAGCCAAAGTTGCAGAAGAGACTGCAGGATCTGCTGTGCTTAAGGACCATCGCTTCTGGAGAAGAAATGGCTGCCTCTGCACAAATGCCATGGATCTGCACTCTTTCCCACTTTCTCAGTTTGAAAATATGATGATGATTTTTTGTTATTTGGACAGCACTGAATTAAAAAGGTTAGAACGTACTGATAAAAAGAGTTGTCAAGAGATCTCCCTGCCTCTTCTTAGCATGTTTTTATAAAAGTAAACAAGATTTAAAACTGCTTTCCTATACACCCAATATTCCTTTGGAGAAATACATTTCTGGATGCATGCAACAACAACAAAATACTGCCCTGATATATGTCATTTTTTTCAAGTCACTGTTTTGCATTATACCCAAGCAATCCCATTATTGTTTATTGTAACGCTTATACCATAGAGAACAGCGAGAATTTAAGTAAAGAGTTCTAAATGTTATTTTCCCTGCATTCGTTCAGATGTTATGTCACCTAGATCAAGTTTATGTTGGGAAGAAATAGTTACAAGCTTCGAAAATTAAACATTTTCCTACAGTTATATTCCACTTAGGAATAGTTATATAATGTAATGACAGTTTTAATTATTTTCTCTATTAAACTTCAGGATCAGAGACATGCAGGGAATTAGTTATGCATAGCTGTTTTTTTATTCACTCTTTTGAGAGTCCAAAAAGACTTTTACATGTTGATACTTTATACATATCCTCCTGCAGCAGAACTTTAGTCTTCATGTTGCTTAATTAAGCTTTTAATCGTTATAGCAACTAACGGCCCCTGTGGTAAATGGTTGATTGAGGAACAGAGGCAAATAACAAGAATGCTAGTTTCTTTGGACCCTTTTATCAACATTTAGAAAGCCCTTGGTTTGCAGGGAAAGATGGAGCATCTTCTCTTTCTTTCTAAATAGTCCTAATTAAAATATGTTTATTTTCCCTTTCTTGTCATATTTCCCAAAGAAAGATCTTTCTCATATTGTTCAGTTCAATCAGTTTTTCTGCTACCAAAACTTTTATTTGGGAGCAAGCTGAGGATCAGTATTAACAATAACTTGATCCAAAACTGTGGAATGTAGAAGAATGAAAGTCGAATGTTCAGTTCCTTTAAAATGATAAGCTACAATGTTATTGAGGATTTTTTTGGGTAGTATTTGTGTTAATCTTATGGAGAACCAGCAGAGCCTGTAATCATCTCCCTTGATAGCCAACAGGATTACTATTCCATTTAGATTTTAAAATACAGTGGTACCTTGGTGCTCAACTGCTTTGAAACTCATAGAATTTGGTACTCAACGCATTGTAACATGACAGCTTTGTCCTGGTACTCATCGTTTGTTTGATATTTGACGCACAAGCTAGAACTTGATGTCGGCTGTACATTATTCCCTATGGGAAAATTTTATTTGGTATTCCTTGTTTTTGGTACTAATCATGCCTCCCGGAACCAATTAACGATGTATACTTTATACCTGAAGATGGAACGGAAATTTTGAGACAAATACAAAATACTTATTTCAAATTGGGAAGATTATCTTTATAGTATTTTCAAAAATTCTTTGGAGCTCCATGGGATTTCTTAAAAAATGAAAAGGAGGACCTGCAGCCAATGCTTTGCTTGGAAATGTACTTTCTGCTTTTTCAAAAAGACCAAAGATAAACAGCCATTGCAAGAGGATGGCTTAAAAGGCTAACAGGTAGTATTTTGGTAGAAAGATGCTGTACAAGTTGTGATGCCCTCCGTGACAATCATTTATGAATGAAGAAGTCCAAGCAACAGCCAACACATTCTCAAAATTCTCAGTATACCTCCAGAAACATCCTCCAACTCAACTATTATGGCTTAGCATTATGTAGACATCAGGCCAGTGATAAGCTGATGATTAGCTTGCTAAAACCAAAACAGTACTTCTGTTAGGAACAGAACAGAACAGAACAGAACAGAACAGAATTCAATTCTTTATTGGCCAAGTGTGATTGGACACACAAGGAATTTGTCTCTGGTGCATATGCTTGCAGTGTACATAAAAAGAGAAGATACACTCGTCAAGAATCACAAGGCACAACACTCAGTGACAGTTATACGGTACAATAAGCAATCAAATCATACTAGGAAACAATATCAATATAAATCGCAAGGATACAAGCAACAAAGTTACAGTCAGGCAGTCACAAGTGGGAGGAGATGGGCAACAGGAACCATGAGAAGACAATTACAATAGTAATGCAGCCTAATGTGAATAGTTTGAACTTTGACAGTGTTGAGGGAATTATTTGTTTAGCAGAGTGATGAATAAAAGCATATATGAATAAAAGCATATATTTTATGTATTTTAAAAAATCCTGAAAAGACTGCTATAAACCTAAGCAGTCAAACTACAGAGGGAGACATTTTTCTCAGAGGGTACCATGGGAAGCAACGGGTGCCCCAAAAGATCTAGAATACATTATTTGACAGGTGTGACACTTCATAAGTTTCTCTTTCTTTCGTTCCACTGCCAATATTTACATCCCTCCTTCTCTTTGGATTCTCCAGAGGTTCACCCAGGGCACCCACCACCCTTCATTCCCCACTCAACACCTTTTCCTTGTTCTTGGTTTCTTGCAATTCTCGGGGCTCAACTTGGCCTGACTGAGAAGTGTTCAAGGCTATCACTTTTTGTCCTCACATGGGATGATGAACTGTCTGCCTCCAAGTGGAGCTCCTGGTTGCCATCTTTGGAGTCTGGCTTCAGGACTGCCCTGGAGTCATGCCCTGTTGTATGCTTTCTCCAAAGCAGCTCTTCTTTTGGGGTGAAGGCAGCCCCTGGGAACTGAGTTGAATGCAGCAGCGATGCTGGTGGACTGAATGCCTGATTCCATCAGGACGCAACTGATAAACAAGGGACCCAGCCTACTTGGGAGTGAAATGGATGTTTTTCCTCCCAAAAACATACAGGTGAATGCATTGGCTTGCCAGTCCGGAAAAAAAGCTTGGCATCCTGGAGAGCAACTGTGTAAAACTGATTAAAACAAAAGCGCAGCTGCGTCCTGATGCATTTGATCTCCTGACTTGCTAAGTTTGATACTGAGCACTGCTCAAGCACTTCCCTAAACTCATAAAAATGCTAGACTTTTTAGGATGTTTTTTTTAAAAAAAGTACTGTATTCTTTCATTGGATAAAGCGATAGTTTTCCCAGCAAGCCATGATTTTGCTGGCTATGTTTCCAAGAGGCAGGAATGCTTCCTGCACAGCTCTCAATAGCAAGCCCATAATTCTCCTGAGAGCTTCCAGGAGTGTCCAAGGATGGGTTGACTCGTCTGTTCCTGCAGAGACCATAATTCCATAACAGCCGAGCTCCATGATATTGCTATATCGTGACATTGTCTCCATATGTTACTACAATAACCATCCTCCCCAGCCAGCATGCACAGTGGCTTCCTGGATGTCTGATACAGAAATGGATCCACACACTTGGAGGGTATTAGTTAGAAGGAGGCTGGCTAGACATAACAGCATACTTTCTGAAGAATATACACTAGATCACTTTTTCCCCACACACATTTCAATCCAAGATCAAGAAGCCGTCCCTGGATCCAGCAATATTGGCTAACTATCGTCCTGTCTCCAACCTTCGCTTCATTGCGAAAGTTGTTGAGAGTGTGGTCGCGCAACAGTTTCCGCAATTCCTGGAGGAAACATCCTATCTAGATCCGTTCCAGTTGGGTTTCAGGTCTGGGCACAGCACGGAAACGGCATTGGTCACGTTGGTGGATGATCTCTGGAGGGCTCGGGACAGGGGTTATTCCTCTGTTCTGGTCTTATTAGATCTCTCAGCGGCTTTTGATACCATCGACCATGGTATCATGCTGCACCGGCTGGAAGAGTTGGGGGTGGGAGGCACTGTGTTGCGGTGGTTCTCCTCCTTTCTCTCCGACCGGTCGCAGTTTGTGTTGGCAGGGGGGCAGAGGTCGACCTCGAAGCCTCTCATCTGTGGAGTGCCGCAGGGATCGGTCCTCTCGCCCCTTCTGTTCAACATTTATGTGAAGCCGCTGGGTGAGATCATCCGTGGCTTTGGGGTGAGATACCATCAGTACGCTGATGACACCCAGCTGTACATCTCCACCCCAGGCCACCCCAATGATGCCCTTGAAGTGATGTCCCAGTGCCTGGAGGCTGTGCGGATCTGGATGGGGAGGAACAGGCTCATACTCAACCCTTCCAAGACTGAGTGGCTGTGGCTCCCGGCATCCCGATATAGTCAGTTGACTCCATCACTGACTATTGGGGGCGAGTCTTTGGCCCCCACTGAAAGGGCTCGCAATCTGGGAGTCCTCCTGGATAGGCAGCTGTCTTTGGAGGAACATCTGACGGCTGTTACCAGGGGGACCTTTTATCAGGTTTGCCTGATTCGCCAGTTGTGGCCCTTTCTCGATCGGGATTCCTTGTGCACAGTCACTCACGCCCTCGTCACCTCTCGCCTTAACTACTGCAATGCTCTCTACATGGGGCTCCCCTTGAAGAGCACCCAGAGGCTCCAGCTGGTCCAGAATGCAGCAGCGCGGGTAGTGATGGGAGCAACATGGCGCTCCCATGTAACACCGCTCCTGCGCGAGCTGCACTGGCTCCCGGTGGTCTTCCGGGTGCGCTTCAAGGTGTTGGTTATCACCTTTAAAGCGCTCCATGGCATAGGGCCTAGCTATCTGCGAGACCGCCTGCTGCTACCGACAACCTCCCATCGACCCGTGCGCTCCCACAGAGAAGGCCTCCTCAGGGTGCCATCAGCCAAACAATGTAGGCTGGTGGCCCCCAGGGGGAGGGCCTACTCTGTGGGGGCTCCCACCCTCTGGAATCAGTTGCCCCCGGAGATAAGGAGAATCCATGACCTCAATGCCTTCCGTCGTTCCCTGAAAACCCATCTTTTCCAGCAAGCTGGGTTGGCTTAAGAATAAATTTTTAAATTCTTTTAATTAGTTTATGATTTTTTTAACTTTTGGGCCAAAATTTATATATATTTTTAAATGTTTTAATATTTGTATTCTATGTTTTTTATCTTGGCTGTACACCACCCTGAGTCCTCAGGGAGAAGGGCGGTATATAAATTGGAAATTAAATTAAATTAAATTAAATTAAACTGAGATGTTTGACAAGCCACATGTTCCTTGCATGAATGACTGCTTACAGACAACCAGTTGTTGGTAAACTGCTTGTATCAAGGCAACAGAGATTTGATTATTATTTATTTAGGCTAGATAAAATGTAACTTTTGCACAATAAAATAAAAATACTTTGAGGATAAAGTTGTGGTATTTTGTATCCTGCTTTTTCTCCAGAAGCTAAAATCTGTTTGCAGGATGGATTCTTTTCATTTTATTCCTTCAACTATCCTGTGAGATACATTGGATCGAGAGTGGTTGGTTCAGAGCACCCAGTGAGTTTCAATAGTGAAAGTTAATCTGAACTTAGGGTATGTACCGTATTTACTTGATGTTTATTCCATCTTTATTATTTTTATAAATAACTCAAGGTGGCCAACATACATAATACTCCTTCCACCTCATGTTTTTTTCACAACAGCCCTGTGAGGTGGGTTGGGCTCAGAGAGAGTGACTGGCCTAAAGTCATCCAGCTGATGTTCATGTCTAGGACAGGATTATTAGACCTCAGTCTCCTGATCAAACTTCTTACCTGCTATACCCACAGGATGTGCTCTATTAATTGTTTTAGGAGATGATAGTATTAATTTTCCAATTAATTGCCCCGTTTTACCACAGTGCAAACATAAATTCAAAAAGCCCCCAATATATGAATTTTCAGCTTCATTTAAGAAGAAATGAGTAGGGTTGTATTGTTCCTTAGTTAATTCAGTTTGTTTTCGAAATCATTTGCTATCGTCCCCTTAACAGAGGTTAACAGAGGAGTACAAGGATGCATTGAGAAAGATTTCAAACATCTTTAGATAACAAGATGAAGTGGATATTTGGAAGTCTTCCGATGTCAGTTCAGTTCCATAAACTTTAGTTTTGCTTTCCTCGTCCTTTGAACAGAGTTATGGATTTCCCTTGCTGTATCATGCTTATTTTGGCTGTACTTCCACTATAAAGATAACGAGATCTCTGTCAGAAAAGGAAATAGAATGATTACTCTCAAACTTTGTGTTCAGCTGATAGGAAAAAGAAATAGTCATGGATGCAATTTTTTCCTGGAAGACTCACCGGTTTGCCATTCGCTGACCTGATTAAAATTGACTGTGACTGTTTTGTAGTGGTCAAGATAATGAAGAAAAAAAGTGATGTTGAAGACCTTCCCTTGAAAAAGGAAAGACTACCTATCTTGAATATTATCTTTGTAGCATTTTAGGTCTTTTTCTTTTGACGGGGTGTGGAGGTAGGAAATATCAAAGTAGAGGCAGGACTATGGGGCACATAGTAAGAAATATACACAGGTTGTACAAGTACAGATAATCCTTGATTTACAACAGTATCCTTAGTGACCATACAAAGTTATAACAGCACTGAAAAAGGTGACTTATAACCAACCAGTTTCACATACAATCTTGTTTAGAAGGTCTGTACTGATTTGGTAATATAATAATTCTGCATTTGTATGAGTTATAAAAAGCAGATGTTGCCTTGAAAGGTAGACTCACCAGTTAAAACCTTGGGACAGAAATTCACATGTTAATCCTTTTGGAAAATCTCTTTGAAGGATGAGCCTTTGCCATTTCAGCTTCAAAACATCCTCCTTGACAAGTTACCTTTAAATAATCCTTTAAGAGGCAGCAAGCGATGAGCAAAGGTTAAAGTACAGGAAGTTTTGGAGTCTGTATTGGTAGATTCAAGGGTAGGGATAAAATAAAATATAGAGAAGGCCAAGGAAGGGCAAATTTGAGTTAGTGCAAGGAGTAATCCCAAAGTCAATATAAAGTCTTAATAATTAGTCCAAGGTGAACGACCTGAGATTATTGAGCCATGTTTACTCCAAAAATCTTAATTGCCACCCACAAAGCCCCTTGATAATTAGTTGATAATATAGTAAAATGCTTAATGCAAGAGATGGAGAAAATTAAAGACATGGGGAATAATAATCTTAACATTTTTAATTTTAGTTTTAATTTTAATTAAAATAAACTAAAATACAGGTTTTGCCCTGTCTTTGGGGTAAAACAGTTCATGGCATTGCACTCAAAGGACTTAATCTTAGGGCTTGGAGCCCCAAATAATGAGATGTTATTGATTGCCATTAGTCTTGTAATAGCCAAGTGTGGAATGATAATTGCCAGAATCCCATAGCCATCATGAACAATAAACTTGAGCATAGATTAAATGATTTGAAAGTGACATGCTAGGAAATAGCAAGAGAGTGGAGAAATGATAAGAGAACAAAAGAGAGAGAAGAGGTAGCCAGACAATTTGGATCAGTAGAGAGGTGTGGTTGACCAACAGGGAAGAGCAGAAGAATTTTAAATGTATAATATTGTTATAGAATAGTCAATAGAACTTGAGAGCAGGTTGGCTATTGAAGATCCAGAGTTATATGAGCATGAGAGATCTAGGAAGAGAAATTGGATATTACCTGTATACATCACTCAACATTTAATATGTGGGAAAGTAGGAAAGGCCCACAAACAGATCCCATGGAAACTCCAAGGGCAAGTCGTGAGGACTGGAGAAAGCTTCCTCCTGGGGAAAGTATCAGAATTGATCACAGAAATTTAGAGGGTCAGTCTGGGCAGAGATCAAAGGCAGCAGACAGTCAAGGAAACTGAAGTCACAGCTGAAGCCCTTGGATTTTAGCAGAGAAAGATTTCAGGTGATTTCAGGTGATTTCAGTGAGACACTAAGGAGAAGAAAAAATCAAGACTGTACAAAAAGGGAGGAAGCACACTCCAGGAGCTTGGGTGGTGGTTGTGAAGATAAATGGGAAACCATAAAAAATGAAGATGTGCCCAGAGAAAAATGCTTATGATTAATAGTGAGTGAACCAGCAATTGCAAATTTGGGTGTTTGCTGCTGCTGATTGCCGAGTCAGTTTATTCATTTGTTTAGGATTTGTTGATGATTTCAGTGGAACCTAGCTAAAAGATTGATCTGTGAGAGATTTGCCCTTGTGTTTTGTCCCTCTTCACCCATCCCCCAATTATTTTTGTCATCTTTCCTTTTGTAGGTCAGGATTTCTGAAGAATTCAAAGGCTTCTACATTTATTTATTTTTTTGTTTCAGTATGGGCCAAGATGGTTCTCTTTTTGCTTTTGGTAAAACTGTTTCTTTTAGAGCTTCTTGGTAAACTTGGTCAGCATAAATAGGCTTGGATGGATGCTACTTTGTGTTCCTTTCTTGCTTATATCTCTGCTGGCCAAAGGAAGCTGCCTAAGTCAAAGTTCACTATATATCTGTTTCCTTTAAACATTTCTGTATCTCTGACTTTCCCATCATTTTATGACAAATGATGGAACAGCTCCCCAGCCAAATGTTATCAGTGTATAAAAACATTGTGTTGATCTCTATGGAACCATGATCAAAATAAGAGGTATTGTTATTTATTTTGATCTTTGCATTCAGGAAATGACAATATGGTGTGGAGGGCATGACATAGTCCTTAAAGACTTGTTTCGTTTTTAAAGCTGTATGAAATAAAAGTTAATCCCCTTATGGAAGCACTTCTGTTTCTGATATAGTTTCCAATCTATCAACTGACATTGTAGCATTATCAGAGGAAATAATCTACCAGGAGTGTGCCTGGACTGAAATCACCAGGTCCAAAACAAATTCTTCCTATATGAGCCTAGCAGTCAGATTTCTCTGTGGAATCTCGCTTGTTTACCTATTCTTATCTGGCCAAGCGTTGGTATTTTGTCTGGCAGGCAATTCCTGTGAAAAACAGCTGTCCAAGCAAGAAGAGCAGCGCTTCTGGTATTAAAGATCTGTCTGTCTCTGTGTGGGTGTGCATGTATGTCATGTTTTTAAAAAGTCAGCTCTTCTGGAAATACTTTCTCTTTTTTTCTCTCTCTCTCCCTCTTCTCTTTTAAGATCAGACTGTAAACGTTTACATTCATCTCACAGATTTCAGTATGTACATGTAGGCCAGGGGTGGGCAAATGCCAAGCTGTCTCAGGAATTCTGGGAGTTGAAGTCCACAGGTTGTAAAAGGGCCACATTTGCCCACCCCTCATGTAGGCCATACGTAAAATGAAAATGGTGCTTAAAGTCACTTTCCTCACATTGGGTTGGAGACATGGTAGATCAGATAGGAAAAGTGAAACAGACATGGAACATACAGGAACTACAATAAACTTTTAACATTTTTAAAGATATACTTGCACAACTATTTTCCAGACCTTATTGGAGTAAAAGATGAAGAAAAAAAAATTGGTGGGATAATCAGAATATAAGATACAAAATGGAAATCAAAATAAATCCTAGTGGTGAAATTCACCCGAACAGGTAGTAAAAAAATGCCTAAAAAGTTTAAAAAAAAAAAGTTCCGACAATAAGCTGAGACAACCTGCAATTGTCATAATTTTTTTTTTTTTTACTTTTTAAAACATTTTTAACTACCAGTTCCAGAGAACTGGTAGTTAAAAAATGCTTTAAAAACTAAAAAAAAAAAAAAAAAGTTATGACGATTGCATGTCACTCAGCTGATTGTCGGAACTTTTTTAAAAAACATTTTTTACTACCGGTTCGGCAAAGCAGTAGCATTTTTTACTACCGATTCGGGCAAACTGGCCCAAACTGGTAGCATTTCACCTCTGGCATAAATTCAGAAACACATAGTAAATCCCCAGTTCATACTGTCTCTGATCAAAACCCCTCTGGTCCCTGAATGAGCTTAGAAACCCTATTCAATGCAAAGAGTTCCAGGGAAGTAAAGGTGGGATTTATCCCTTCACTTTTGACAAATCTTGGGATGTAAACAGTTCATCTAGTATATATCTGTAACTAATACAAATACTTTAAGATTGTTTTAATTTGAAAGTGTTTTGTTCTCTTCATGTTTAAAAGAATGTCACTCAGATCAGCAAAATCTCATTCAGGAGGCTCAGATGATAAAATATGTAGTCTTTCTGTTCCTAAAAAAGAAGCATCCTTCACTGGACATTATCAGCAATGCAGGAGCCAAATGGATGTGTCCTAACCTCACAGTTGCTTAACTGGATCTTAAACTCTCAGCAGTTTAGCAAGTAGCAATTCATCAGCCCCACCTTCAGAACAAGTTGCTTTAACTTGTCCTGGTATTCATCTTGGCTTTGGCCTCAAGGAAGCGAAGGTGCAGCAACAGGAAACCTCTGCCATACTTGCTAGGGATCTGCATACATTCTGATGTCAGATTCCTGGGAGGCTGGGAGGGGACCATCTTTCTCAGCTTTGTTCTCGTCAGGAGAGAAAGTTGTGTTGGGCTATTTTCTGCATATGTATATTCAGCCTCTTGCACCTTACAATTGAATATGTAGGTTGCTGCCTCATAACCTAGGCCAAAAAACCAGAATGGCTGGCTGAGGAATTCTGGGAGTTGAAGTCCAGAAGTTTTAAAATTGCCAAATTTGGAGACCCCTGGCCTAGACCAGTTATTGGCTAATTTCCTTCATTTACTCTCTCTGTGTGTGTGTATGTATGTGTGTTTGAAAGAGACTGTTTGAAACTGATGATGAGCACCTCTTTCCTTACTTAATGTGCAAAACTTGAACTTGAGAGCCAAATTTAACCTTTGAGTGAAATATTTAGGGCTGCATTTAAAAAAATGGCGAGCACCCAAATTTTAATTAAAACATTGTTAAATATTAAATACTGTACAGTTAATCTGATTATACATCATGCATTTAATACATTTTCTCAGCCTGTCATGCTAAAGAATTACAATTATAGGACTTTTTGGACATGCTTAGGAAAACATCCTCAGTAATAGGACGTTTGCCTATAACATCCTTATAGGGTTGCCTATAAGTTTTGCACCTGTAGTTTGGTTAAAGATGGCTTATTTGATATCTCATTTGCACAAATCCTTTCTGGCTCTTGTTGGTCTTTTTAAACAATTTATGTAAAGCCGCATTAACTGTAGTTAGTGTTTCTGGCCCCGACAGCTTGCTTGTGGCATGCTAGATCATGAGTTATATGTTTGGGTCTCTCAAGTAATCGTGCATATTGATTTTCTGCCTGATGTTAATAAAGTGCCTACAAAAATAACCCACCTGTGTCTCCTGACACTGGTTCTTTGTTCTCTAGTCTCCAAAGTCTTGCTTCTAAACATGAGGAAATTGAAATATTTTCTTCCAGGAGGCCTAAATTGTCTCTGGTTATCTTTGGAGAAAATGTTTGCAAAAGGAATCTCCCCTTCCCCCCCATTTGAGGTTTAGTTTTGCATCATGGAGTTTGTGGGGGATGAAATTAACATTGCTTTGTTGAGATTGTGGTATTAAATTGAAATATCAGGCCCGACCGTTGCTTTATCCATCTTCAGTTTGAAGTGCTCATCTGTTGGAGGCCTTTTTTGAAAGTTCTTGGTGACTTACTCATCTGCAACTGCAGGATGATCTGGTGTGGAAAATAAATGGGTTATTTTTGTCTTGAATGAAGGTTTACTTAAAGACAATAGAATAAGGGATGCTTCCTACATTCCACAAATGAAGTTACACATCTTTCCCATATTTACAAGCATCATGTTGCCGGGACTCCTTTAAAATACGCTTTTGTCTGCCTACACATGCATATTTTATATCTTAAACTACAAGAGTTTTAACACATGCCCTTACAAAAATGCTTATATATTTTAAGTTACACAGTGTTTATTAGAATAATCTATAACTAACAAAGCCATTAGGGACTACATGTGAGTTTGAAATATGGCTTTGTGCTCTTAGAGATGAAATACTAGTACCTTAAAAGCAATCGTGCTCTGGTGCAATTTGCAAATTCATATATTATTGATTAATGATGACTGGCAGCCAATCAGTCTAGTCCTGTTAATCGGTTACTTTACTACAGTCTTTTAAAAGATAATCTTGTTGTCTTAGCCAGTTGCTTCATTTATGACTTTGAAGGAGCAGTAAACTACCAGACATACACGTGTTGCTGTTATTTCTAGCTCTCTCTTCATAGTGGCCACAAACTGCATTTCATTTTGGGGGTTTTCTTCTAGCAAGAGAGCATTATGTTAGACATCAAACAAATTGTTTTGGGCTCTTGCTTCATGTTCATCCTAACAAAAGCCTGCCACTTTTTTCTTTATTCAATTTAGAGTCTAGACTCTAGACATTTCTTCCAATATTTCAAAATACATGTTTATTAGTAACACAGTCTTTAATTTACAGTCTCTCTCTCTCTCAGCAATGTTTCAACCATATTTAAATGTTGGCATATTATGAAAGCTGGAGATAAGGCTCTTTTTCTTGCAGAAGATGGCCTACAGATTATTTAGTCTGAAGTATTAATTTTTCTCTTTCTCTTTGCAGACGAAGCGGATTATGGAAATTTTGGTTCAAACACCTTAACAAGGAAAAAGAAGGCTCTGGTGACCCTCCGGAATGACAACCTTCGCCGGCGTCCTCATGTTAATATCAGCATGCCTCAAGACTTCAGACCAGTATCTTCCATCATTGATGTGGATATTCTGCCTGAAACTCATAGAAGAGTACGACTGTATCGCCACGGGTGTGAGAAACCACTTGGATTTTATATTCGTGATGGCACCAGTGTAAGAGTGACTCCCCATGGGTTGGAAAAAGTTCCTGGCATTTTCATCTCACGGATGGTTCCTGGGGGGTTAGCTGAGAGTACAGGCTTGCTTGCGGTCAATGATGAAGTCTTGGAAGTGAATGGGATAGAAGTGGCAGGAAAAACCCTTGATCAGGTGACGGATATGATGATTGCCAATAGCCATAATCTTATCATCACAGTCAAGCCAGCAAATCAAAGGAACAATATTATCAGAAGCAGTCGGATGTCTGGGAGCTCTGGTCAGTCTACAGACAGCACTGCCAGCCATCACAGTTTGCCTTCCTCTCATGTCCTGCAGAACTTCCACCCAGACGAAATGGAGAGCGACGAGGATACTGACATCGTAATTGAAGGCTGCCTGGAACCACAGCCCATTCCAAAATCTCACAGTCTTCCTTCCGGTAGTCTTTCCCGAATCAATGGCAACAGTCTTAGTCACAGACTACAGAGAGACCTAGTACTCAACAACAGCTTTGGACGAGAAAGCAATGGCAATATTCACAAAATCCTTAATTCCTTAAAAACTGATCCTCGTCATAGTTTAGTTATTCCCAAAGGAGGCATTGAAGAGGATGGAACTGTGATAACACTTTAGTGGATGCTTTAGTGGATGAGTTTTATTTCTTTCTGGAAGTGCCTACTGGAACAATTCAATCTACATGCAGAAGAGCGGGAATTATCACTCTCATAAATATTCTGATGTGTGAGATATGTTACTTTCCAGGAAGGACAATTTTTGTGATTAGACATAAAAGTATTGTCTTGTGTAACCCATGGAAATTGTAAATATGATTTCTGCTTCATCAATTAATCTCAGAGGATAACAATTATGTTATCTTCCAAAAACTTATTTTCTGCCACTAGGTAATTGTTTCCTAGCTTTTTTTACACAGAAAATTGACTATTGGACCTAAATTTGGAAATGCTGCCTTTAAAGAATGGCTTTCTATCTTGACTATAGTTGAGGGCATGCTGTATTTACTCCTTCCCCTCCCCTCCTTTGGGAATGAATTGTTGACCAAATGACTTTGTGTTTGTATATGTCTGTACTGTATGTATAAAATCTTACATGGGTGAGGAATTGCTATTGCTGGAATAATTTCTTTTTAAATCAGCACCCCCTGCTGGTCATTAATAGTTCTGTCTGCATAAACTTGAGTTTTCTGTTTATTTGAAAAAGTTGCAGCATGAATGCTAGTTTATTAATGCACCACAATAACATGGGATGTGCATTATATTTTTATTATTAAAGTATTTATTAGATAAACGCTCCCGTTTTTGTGACCATTGATTTCACCTTCTGATTTGCTGACAGTATTGAATAACTAGAACTTAGAATCCTATTACGTCTATGTTCTAAGGTAACATAAACAATTCCACTAAATTTCTCTTAATAATTTAGAATTAAAATGAATTCACTGAGTCTTTAATAATTAAAATATTAATTTGGGAAAGGGAAACCTATATTGTTTTCTAAACTTGTAGAGCTACCTATCCTCAGAAATCTAAAACACCAGCAGCATTGTAAGACAGTAACAGACAAGCCTAAGAGTCTTGCTCTCAGCTCTGCTTTTCTATTCTGAAATGCCACAAATTGTTAAAACAGTTTATAGAGAAAATATGATTAAATTCTTGAGATGCCTAGAAACAAAATATAATTGTTTTACGGTGTATTTTTCTACTTTTAACTGTTTTTGTTATTTACTGTATATGATTGTGTATTAAAGTGTTTCCAAACGAATGAGCTTCATTTATTTAATTTAGAGTCTAGATTTTGTTTACCTTACAGGTAACTTTCAGACCTGAAGTTTTAATAGAAAGTAATTTATTATCACACTGTGAATAAAATTTGCTGGTTCTCATTGCTGAACTAAATACAATTATCATCTGTTGCATTTCAGAATTCGAGTTTCATAACTGTAATTAAGAAATTCCAGAAATGGGGAGCTGGATTTTGAAATTCTTAACGACTCACCTGAATTAGAATGGGGGCTTCAGTGATATTAGTTCTAGCAACAATGCCTGACCAGTTGTGCAACTAAGATTACTTACTATAAATTACTGTCTTGATGTCCATGGAACATTCATGATCATTTGAGATGAAGGCTATATTAATTATAGGAATTAAGTATAAATTGAGTATTTTTTTTGTTGGGATCTTTGATTTTTAAAACTGTTATTTGGATGGGTTACCATATAGCTGATTCTTTTTTTTTTTTTTTGCAAAAAAGATGTCAATATGTATTAAACAAAAGAAAAATGAAGAATATTCATTTGTATCCAATAGGCCAGCATGTATCCTTTCTCCTCTTCTTCCTTAATCCTCATGCATACTGTAAATCTGTTCAGAAGTTGGCAACCTGTGAAAATCAAGGCATTCACAGAGGAACAGGAGAATGAACAGGGAATTCCATCTCCTGTTTCACATACCCTGTTAATTCAAACCAGATGGGCTGGTCTATAAGAGAGGAATAGAATTGTCAGAATTTGCAAATCTAATCAGTGAGATTGTTTACGCCTGATGATGCTCTCCAATTGTGTCCAATTTTCAGTGATACTATGGGCCAGCTCTTACCTTATTTTTATTCTAATTATTATTCACTTTTGCTGCTTTTAAAATAATAACAGAAAGGAAACAAAATGCAAACATTCATACATTATTAAAATATATATACCGTAACAAGTGCTTAAAAATAAGTAAAAAAAATACAACTAAAAAAAAAGAAAAAATAATGTCATTACAACAGTAAACCAGTTATAATTCTCAGATCTCAGGAGCTGAAAATGCTGCTGGTCCAAACAATGTTGTTAACAGAGGTTGTAGCTGAAAATATTGCAGTTATGTGCAATAATTAAGAGCCTCAGTGGTGCAGCGGACTAAAGTGCTGTTAAGTGCTAGCACTTAGCTGCCAGCTGCCTGCAATTAGTGCAAGTTCGAATCTCACCAGGCTCAAGGTTGACTCAGCCTTCCATCCTTTCGAGGTAAATAAATTGAGGACCCGGACTGTGGGGGCAATAAGCCAACTTTGTATAGAACAACACCGCTTGGGGAGCCCCGAAAGCCCTAATAAGCAAGTATATACAAAAAGGTATGCAGGCTACTGCTATAATGCATTGTAAGCCGCCCTGAGTCTACGGAGAAGGGCGGCATATAAATTGGACTAATAAATAAAATAAATAAATAATCAAACATGCTATAAATACTGTACATATTCCAAAATTGTCCAGATTGGAAAATTAATACCAATTATTGGCTTCCAGTATCTAATATTTGACAGTAGGTAAGCTTGATATAGCTCAAGATCTAGATAAACAAATCCTCCTACCTTAATTGGAAATTCATCTCTGATGTACTTTGAATCGAAAAACCTAAAACTTTCTAAGGAAAAAGTTTATTTTCTGAATATATTTTCCATGTATTTAAGGAGAAATTCCCCACACAATATAAATTAATTTGGGAATAATGTTTGAGAGCATTCACCTTTCCCCAAAGGGCAAGGTTTAATGACTTCCACCTATCTATATTTGAAGAAACCTCTTTATAATTTTTATTTATATTACACGTTACTGAGTTACAATTTTTTGTACACATATGCCTAAATATTTAAAGGGTTTGATTGAAATACAGGCTTGAGCTTCTTTAAATGAATAGGTAACCAAATTTTTGCCTGGTAGCATCAATTCCGATTTGGACCAGTTCGAATTTCCTGCTGTTTTACTAAAGGCAACTTTCATTTGCATCAGCTCTGGAATAAAGTGTTCTGCCCCAGCTACGGAGCCCAAAGAACGCAGCACACACAAAGTCCGTACAAACCTTAGTTTACTAATTAAGGACTATTAATGAGCTTTCTTAGTAGTTGTTCGAACACAAGTACAGTTTAAATCAGTCTTTTCTGAACAAGGGCTGTTAATTTAACTTCAATAACAGCCGACAAGAATCCAAAATATAATTCAATTCTGAAGCCCAGTATTTCAGATAACCGTAATCTTACTGTGGTTGGCAGAATGCCCAGACGTAATTTGCAGGAAAACTGACAACAGAGACCCAAGAGCCGAAAGTTTCTGGAATCAAGACGCGAAGGAATATGAACAAAGTTGTTTCCTGCAAATTGCATCAGTCGTCGTCCTTCCTTAAATAGGCTAGGGGAGTGGCCAATTAGCCCCAAGCCTTACTCTCGAGGAGACCTCCTCCTGAGGAGCCACTCCTGCCTTTTAACAGCTCTGCGCACTCGTGCATCGAGAAGAGGCTCCTCCTCTTCTTCTTCTTCACTTATGGGAGCTTCTGGAGTTTCTGAAGGCCCTGACTGAATCCCCACCTCTGGCATCACATCTTCTCCAGCCTCCTCATTGCCTGATTCGAACGCCAGCTGCACAGGCTGCTGGCGCAGCACCACACCAGCCTCCTCGCTGTCGGAATCAGCTATTAACTGCACAGGCCACTGACAGGCCACAACATAAAGTAGTGTGAGGTTTCAGAATAAAAATGCCATCTGGAAATGAAACCAATTTATATTAAACTGAATTATGCACTACTGCATAAATCTGCCTATGTTGTCTAATGCTACAAGCAAAATGAAGTGCTTCGTATAAATATAAAAAAGGATGAGAATGGACATCCTAGTCTAGTTCCTCTAAATAAGAAACAGAAAGCATACATTAGCTTTTACCTTAGATGTGGGCACCTCATATAATATCTTGATCCATTTTATGAATGTCAAAATCCAACCCTTTTTAATACAGCAAAAGCTTTTTCAGATTCTGAAATGATGAGATTGCAGAATGATGAGATGCATCTGTTTTCAATCATTTAAGGAGCTGCTTTCCCCAGGCATGCATGACTGCTTTACTTTTGCTAGTAAAATGGCTGTGTATGCACTGATGGATGTGAAAACAATTGGCAGCAAATTCCAAAACAGCCATGTGAGCTTGGAAGAAGTGCAGCTTCTTTAATCCCTCTGGGTGAAAATGTAATAAAGTATATACCTGTGGTTTTTGTAGCTCATTGCTAAACTCTAGCTGTGAAAATATGCTTGGATCCTCTGTTAACAGTTCATGGTGTTTACAATTTAATTAGAATAAAAACATGTGGAGAGAGACTTTGCAAACTTTCATTCGTATTCATTCAGAAATATCAAGTACCCAATTTTTTTAATGGGTAGGAAGCATATAAATCTTGCATCGAATTGACAATTTATTCATCATACAAAAATAAGATTAAAAATAAAAAGGAAAATGAAAGATAAAATATCTATGGACACAGATAGTTAGATCCCCTTTTACTACTTTTTACAGAGTAATACAAAAGAATAGGAACTAAATTCTACAATATTACAGAAGACAAGAGTCATGTTAACATGATTGACAGAAATATTCAGAAAATGGTGAAAGACAAGAGTTTGGTTAATCTTTTAAAGCAAAAGATAGGGCAATGATTCCAATTATTAGAGATGAAATATGTTGAGAATGATCAAGTAGGGTTATAAAAACCATGCAAGCAGAAATATTAGGCTAGTTGTAGATTTAATAGACTTAAATAAAAATTAAGACAAATTTGCATTCACAGTATTCTTGTGCATGTCAAAACACCACTTTCAAAGGATTTTCAGTCCTATGAGCCATTTATACATGCACAAACGTTTCTTTGAAAGCAACTTTTTCCAGTCACATGTCTTCAAAATATAGTCCGGAGAATTCAATAATTTCACTAGACTAACGAAGTTTAAATCACATTTTAAAAGTCAAAGGATTAACATGGAACTTTCCAGAGTTTTATAACAGCCAATTTGTTTATTATATTTATTTATGTGCCATCAAGTTGGTGTCAACTCTTAGTAACCATATAGATTTTCTTCACCACTTGGCCTTTCAGATCTCCCATTGGTAGATTCATTGCCACTGTACCTGAATACATCTCTTCATTTGGTCATTCTTTTCTCTTCTTTCTCTCTTTCCCAGCATTAGAGCCTTTGTATGTGTTTTCATGAAGACTATGTCCTTGTGTTTCTCATGAAATCAGTCTCTTTCTAGAATTTTTTTTACCACATTCTACAACTGACATGATCAACACAAATGAAGGCCTTTCTATAATTAATGGAACACATACTTATTTTTTGGTATTCTTTAGCTTTCTCAATTATCCAACACAAATCAACAATAATGTATCTTGTTCCTCAGCCTTTTCTAAGGCCAGCTTGAACATCTGGCAAGTCTTTTTCCATATAGGGCTCTATCTGTGTTGCCTGTTCCTAAACATTTTTTTTTTTTGCTAGCATGTGAAAATAAGGATATTGTATGATAGTTTACTCTGGTAAGGCTCCCTCTTTTGGTATTGTAACATAGATTGACCATAAATTGGCCAATCAGTTGGCCACTATGTGTTCTCCAAATTTGCTGGCTTATCTTACTTAGAACGTTACTGATTCTTATTCTGTCGTTTTGCCATATTTCAGTGGGTCTCCCCTCGTTTCTTTAGCCTTCTGACTTGGTAATGACCAGAGTATTGATCTAACTCCATATTTTAATAGTAGAGGTCTTGGTGAAGTAGGGAACATCTTTTAAAGAATTTTGGATATTGACATCTCTATCGTACAGTACTTCCAATGTATTATATTTGAACAATTCATTTTTAGTGCCTTAAAAGTCATCAACTTTCCATAAGTTTTGATTGATTTCATTGTACAATTGTTGGAAGAAATGTCCATCTAAGTTCAGTTCCAAGTGGGGAGAAAGACAGTGGAAACATGGAGACTGCTCTAGAGGTGAAATGCTCCCGGTTCGGACTGGATCACCTGATCCGGTAGCGATGGCTGCGGGTAGCAAAAATCCCTGCCACCCCCCATGCCCAGCTGAGCCACGCAATCATCACAGGGGTTTTTTTTTATTATTTTTAAAAGCATTTTTTCTACAACATCTTCAGCTGAAAAAATGCTTTTAAAAGTAAAAAAAAGCCTCTGATAATTGTGCAGCTCAGCTGGGATTGTCAGAGGCTTTTAAAAGCATTTTTTTACAACCTCCTCGGCTGAAGAGGTTATAGAAAAAATGTTTGTAAAAGAAAAAAAAGCCTCTGCCGATCAGGCAACTCAGCTGGGATTGTCAGAGGCTTTTAAAAGCATTTTTTAACAACCTCTTCGGCTGAAGAGGTTGTAGAAAAAAATGGTTTTAAAAGTAAAAAAAAAAAGTTGGCCACGCCCATCCAGTTACATTACACACACATCCACAAGCCACACCCACAGAACCAGTAGTAACAAATTTTACATTTCACCACTGGACTGCTTGGAAGGATGGTTTTAATGGTGAATAGGACCACATGGTTTGAGGTCCTGGGCAGTTGAGCACATGGGTGAGAGAGATTTATACTCTATCTTGGGTCCCGCCTTGGAGCTTCCTGTTCCTGTGTAAGAAATGTATTCTGATTGGCTGTCAGATTCCCATGGGGTCATGCAGGGGTAACTTTGTAGGTTGTCTTGAGTCCCAGGCTTGGTTGAATCCTGCTGGGTGATGTAATGAAGGGGCTTTGGACAATTCCTATTATGGCTTAATGGCTTTGTCCTGGTTTGGATCTTGAGTGAGGCTAATCCTATCACCCCGGAGCTGAAGGTCTTTTGCCTTGTAGATAGGTTGGCACCAGTCTTTCTGGGGCTATTAACAAAGATGGGGGCTGCTTTCCAAGAGCATGTTTCTCCTTTTCTCATCCAGGGAGCTATAATATTCTGCCTTTTTAATATTTCCTAGAATATTTCATTCTACTAGGAGAGGGAATGGGTGCTAACTTCCTACACTGTCAAACCATTTCTGATCATTTCCACTAGTTTTAATTTGGCTGAAAGTGTTAACCATCCCACCTAGTTTTGTACCTAATAAGCATTCTACCATCTCCCCAAGTAATTAGTGAAAAATGAAAGATTTTAAAAACTGATAACTGCACGGGCTATTGACTTCTCCTGAGACTTTTAAAAAACTTTCCCCAGGTGGCCTATAGTTTGGGAATCCAAATTCTGAGCAAGCCACGTCTCAACATCAACCTAGTCTTGCAGCCTCCTGCAGAAACAAAACAACAGGCTATAAAATACTGAGGTGGATCACGTTTAAGTAACTGTTGTCATCTCTCAACAGATCCGTACACGTACAAACACTGCTGGGAAGTCAGGACAGGAAGGAAAGATTAATAACATCCCTTATTTTCTTCTACCAGCAGTGTTTGCTCAACTGGCAACCGTTGCCGTTGCAGAGCCAGCAGAGAATTCTGGGAGTTGAAGTCGCTGAGATTGTAAAGCACGAAAATATTCCACATTTTGGAGTAAAGCAAGCCGGGATATGCAAGCCAAAAAACACAAAACCCATCACTCCCTTGAGGCGGGATTTCTCCCACGTGACCTAAACACGTGCTTCACCTCAAAACACTCGCTTTGGCTCCACCCTCTGAAGTAAGAACGTGAATGAAAAACTCGAGCGAGTAACCCCCAGTCGCTCACGATGTCCTCGCTGAGCTTCCGTAGGGAAGGGGAGGCGAGGTGGGGGCCCAACTATTAAACTGTCATTTCGAAGGCCTCCGATTTAAAGCGCCCCGAATCAGGTGACAGGCGGCCGATTCCGGGCTGGGCAAGGTCCCGGAAGACAGGCGGGAGATGGCGCAGGCGGCCGGAGCTCCTTCGGTCACCGTCCCTGAGGAGCCACCGCCGCTGCCTCACTCCTCCTCGTCGTCTTCCTCGTCCTCGAGCGGTGACAGCGGCCACGTCTCGCAGAGTCACAGCAGCGCCTCCGGCATCGGCGACGAACACGCGGGGACAGGCGATGCCTCGCGCGGAGAGTTTCTACTGGCCGCGGCGGCTGCTGACTACGCCTCCTACCTGCTCCCTTCGCCGCTCGAGAACGTCGCCTCAGCCGGGCAGGCGAG
This sequence comes from Arizona elegans, assembly GCA_022577455.1. NCBI lineage: Eukaryota > Metazoa > Chordata > Lepidosauria > Squamata > Colubridae > Arizona > Arizona elegans. The sequence goes on along the minus strand of JAKOOJ010000002.1, from coordinate 53,619,430 downwards.
TGAATGGACGGGAGGCGCCCGCTTTGTTGGGCGGGCCCGCTTTAAGCCTAGCGCGTCGTCCCGTCGCCTTCTTCGTCCCTCTCTTCCCCGCATAGCCTCGTCCTTCAGACGGCGGTCTTGAGGGAACTCCCCCGGAGTCTTTCTGGCAGGCATTCGGGTGCTGCGGTCCGTAGCGGCCTAGCAGCGGTTCGACTTGGTAGCAAATTGCTTTAAATCCCAGGCGAGCCCAAAGTAAAGACCGGCGGAAAAGTGGCTCCACGCAACCCGTGTGGCCTTCGAGGGTTGCCGCTTGATTGTCCCCGTCCCTCCCCCGTCGCCGCCGTTGAATAAGCTGAGTTTATTAGGAGGTCTGAGTCGTCGTCCTCTTCCCCCCCCCCCCCCCCCCCCCCCCCCCCCCCCGGTCTGCGATTGCCGTTTTGCTTCGACTTCGAATGCTTTATTTTGTCTTGGTTTTTCTTTTTGCAGGTCGGGACTTTGGACAAGAGTCTTGAAGATTTATTGATCAGGGTAGATGAGTTTGTGGGAATGCTGGACATGGTAGGTATGCTACCTAAAAAGGCGTGAGTTGCATTAAAAGTTGGTGTGAGGTAGACTGTCAGGTGCTGTTGGTGTTTAAAAGAAACCTGTGGTTGCAATGAAAAGACTGCAGTAATGCTTTTACACAGATAATTTTAAAAGTCCTGACTGACACTAAAAAGATAACAGCAATAGCACTTAGACTTATATACAGCTTCACAGTGCTTTACAGCCCTCTGTAAGCAGTTTACGGAGTCAGCATATTGCCCCACAACAATCTGGGTCCTCATTTTACCGACCTGGAAGAATGGAAGGCTGAGTCAACCTTGAGCTGGTGAGAATCGAACTCCTGGCAGTGAGCAGTAACACAGCCCTGCAGTACTGCCTTCTAACTACTGCGCCACCATTAAACATTTGTCATCATAACCACAATAGTGGTCAATTCTGATTTGTATGGGGTCTTGTAACTTGTTTTCTATATCTGCAGTGTATAGTAAACTGTTGAAATCTACATTTAGCAAATCTAGAAGCATTTACAGATCAGAATGAAGCCTGGTGTTAATAACAATAACAGAGTTGGAAAGGACCTTGGAGGTTATCCTCTAGCCCAGCCCCGCTGCTCAAGCAGGAGACCCTATACCATTTTGGACAAATGACTGTCCAATCTCTTCTTAAAAGCCTCCAGTGATGGACCACCAACAACTGTTAAATCAAGCCTGACTAGGTGGCTCAGTGGCTGAGACACTGAGCATATCGATCGGAAAGGTCGGCAGTTCGGCGGTTCTAATCCCTAGTACAGGTCTCCTGCATGAGCAGGGGGTTGGACTAGATGGCCTCCAAGGTCCCTTTCAACTCTGTTACTGTTATTAACTTGTATGGGTTGTATACATTAATTTGGAAGATAACTGGGTATATGTACCATTTTAAATGCATTGGTTAGATTTTGTTAAAGCTTATTCTCCCTTAGCTGGTTAACAGTATTTTTTTTTCTTTTAGATTAGAAATGATTCTTCTCAAGTAATCAATGAAAGTGTGCCACATATTCATGCAAAGGCAATGGAAATGAAGAAGCTCTATAGAAAGATTGACAAACTAGAGGTATTGTTTCAAATGTCAATATTTTAGTTCTCTTTAAAAGGCTAATAGAAATTACTTTCAGTTTTATTTTTCTTTTGGAGGTTAGACCTTATAATGTCAGCATAGCAAGATATAATTTAGTGTATTGATTCTTTGCAGATCTTTAATCATAATCTAGATAAAAAAAATATCTCCAGCAAGAAATTGAAGGACAAGTATGTTTCTATTCACACTGCTTTCCCAATGTTTTAATGAACACAAGTATCTTTGATAAATGTTAAAGATAAATGTAAATTTATTTTAAAGATGACATTTCACTTATTGAGACTCAGGTCATGTATAAGTCTGATATTATTATTGCCCAGTAATGTGTAAGTTCCTGTCATAGAAATATATTTTTGTATTTCAGATCTAATGAATCTCTACATGTAGTCCTCGAATTACAACCACAATTGATCCAAAATTTCTGTTTCTAAGTGAGACATTTTTAAGTGAATTTTGCCCCATTTTACGACCTTTCTTGCCACAGTTGTTAAGGAAATCTCTGCAGTTAACCTAATATGGGTGTCAAGTAAATCTGACTTCCCCATTGATTTTGCTTGTGAAAAGGTTAAAAAAGGGGGCTTACAAGACCCCAGGACACTGCAACCATAATAAATGAGTCAGTTGTCAAGCATCTGAATTTTGCTCATATGACTATAGAGATGCTGTAACAGTTGTGTGAAAAAACGTAAGTTCCTTTTTCAGTGCCATTGTAACTTTGAACAGTCACTAAATGAAGTGTTGTATGTCAAGGACTACCTGTACTTGATTCTGAAGAACTTGTCATGTATACACGTCTCCACTTTTTACTGAATCTTCTGGTTTTAGATTAGAAGTTCAAAATACAATGAATCTTGTGGTTCTCAGGTTCCCTTTTGTTTTATTCAGACATTTTTTTTTTAATTTTTTAATTTTGATTTATATGCCGCCCTTCTCCGGAGACTCAGGGCGGCTTACAATGCGTTAAGCAATAGCCTTCATACTTTTGTATATTTTATACAATAAGTCAGCTTATTGCCCCCACAAACTGGGTCCTCATTTCACCTACCTTAGAAAGGATGGAAGGCTGAGTCAACCTTGAGCCTTGGAGAGATTCGAACCAGCAGAAATTGCAGGCAGCTGTGTTAATAATAGGGTGCGTAGACCACTGTACTATCAAGGCTCTTATATTGCATCATGCTTTCATATTTCTAAACTAAATTGAACTTCTAGAGATCCAGTTCTTGACTTAAACTATGCTTGCTACTGTCTCATCCAATTACTTACAGCCCATTTAATTTAGCAAAGTAAATTGTGGGTCTTGAAATGTATTACTCAAGATTATCTGTTTTTCTCTTCCTTTTTTATTCTTACAATCTGTGAAGTAGACTAGGATGAGAAAAATTGACCTACTCAATTGGTGATTTTTTATTTTTTTTTTCTAAGAAAGTTTAATTCTTTTCGGGTTTAGTCCAGTATTCTAATTCGAAACTAGGAAATTAAACCACTCTTTGTTAACATTCTGTTGTTGCTATAGCTATTTTTTCTTTTAAACCAGGCCTTTGTAAAAATGATTGGTAATAATGTGGCTGGAATGGAGGAACAGATCATAAAGGCAGAATCAGACCTTGGAAATTTTCCAAATACGTTAAAGAAATTATTGTACACAATCAACGTGCCATCTTTTCTAAATGTAAGTTTTCTTTATTAAGGCTGACATGATGTAAGATACAAATTGAAATTAGTTTATGGAGTAGATTATAGAAACCTTAGACTTCTTTAATCTCTATAGCAGGGACAAATCTGATCCAAATCTAGATGCATAACTTCCATAAGCACAAGATGGATGATTGAGTATTAGGAATTCATAAATTTATGATACATTTACCCCAAATAATTTCCAAAATAACTTTCAGTAAGATAATTATTTTAGATTTTCAAAGAATGTAAAAATGGGGGACAAATAATTATTTTAATATTTATTTTTTCAGGGTCTTCCTTTAAATAAATAGAAAGGAATTTGGAGGACAACAGATTATCTGCTTCTGTTGTCCTCCAGAGGAAGGGCTTGAATAAGCATGCCCGTTTCATCCACCATGCTCCTTTATTCTGTATATAAGGCAATTCAGGTAGTCCTCGACTTAGAATGTTCCTTCAGTGACTGTTCTAAATTACTATGGCACTGAATAAAGGAACTAACAATATTTACCCAAAGTTACAGCCACTTCAGTGCCCCTGTGGTCAGTTGAGCAAGTTGGGCACTTGGCAAGTTACCTACCCTTACGATTGATTGCAGGGATGCTGCAACCTCCACTTGGTTTTCTTCCTTTCCATCTCACCCAAGTGAATCCTTTGGATCTATCTTCTTCCTGAGTTCCCACAGGGCTTGGGCCTGCTTCCTTCCCCATGGGCCCCACATCCTTGCGTCTCCTCCCCCCATCACTCCTCACTTCACTTACCTTTTCTGATGATCACCTTTGTGAAAGAGAAGTGGCCAGTCTACCGCACAGCCTTCCTACAGTTATATAAAGCTGTATGGTATTGCCCTGAAAGTGCCATTTGGGAGCAGCCACAATTATAACAGGTAGTCCTTGACAGGGTGCTTTTGTCTACATGGTCTTTCTAACTTGCTGTAAGTTAGACCTCAAAAAACAAAAATTATATATCTCAGGTCCTCTATAGAGATCGATCTTTGGCTTAGTCTGTAACCACACCATGTAGATGATGATGCAGTGAGCTGAGCTATCTTGCTCAACTGCTCTCTATTTCCTTTCTGCGGCTTACATGCGTTTAGAAAAGCTGTGTAAAGATACTTGCTTGAAATAAATACTTTGGAGGACAAAAATCCATTCACTAATTTGGGAGTTAACTAAATAAAGAGAATAAAGATAGAAAGGTTCCCCATCTTGACATATTAGAACCTCCTGTAGCTAGTGGCTTATCTAGGCCTGTTTGTTCAGTATGTTTACCTTTGCACTTAAAATATTTTTATTGGACAACTGCAACATTGAAATAATCTGTACATATTGAGCATGTTTGCATGGCAGGCTGACCTGATTATCTACCAAAAGATAAGGATAGCTCCAATTAAATCAGGAATAATGAGACTTCTAACCAATAATGGAGGGCGGGGGAATGTCACATTCCCCTACTGTTTCATAGCAGTTACTGCTATCATTTACTACCAAGGCAACAGCCAACATGGACCTGAGAAGACAGACTAGGGTTCTGCACCTTTTGTCCCTATTTGTCATGCATCTCCTGGCTCTGTTTGGGATGGGGGAGTGGGATAATCTGAAAGAAATGGCTGGACTCACTTTTTCAAGTGAAGCAAGTTAGCATACAAGTGGATGAAAAAAGCTGTAAAATATGCCTGAGGCATCTATGCAAGCCTTGCAAACGGCATAGCTCATTTCATGATTCAGAGATGTTTTTCATTTGTGCTCTGCATATTGGAAAACTCCACAATCCTAGACTTCTCATGAAAAATAGTGGATAACATTTCTGACTTCCTTTTCAGAACCTATATGTTCCAGAAACCCTTTATGCACTTTGAAATTTAAATGTAGTTCCAATCTTTTCAAAATCTGCTTGGTATATTTTATGGAAGACACACAAACATAAGAGGGGCATTTTGTTCAAAACTATTAAATTGTACATTCTAAAAAAGTCAGGTGTACAAGTATTTTGATATGTAGATTTTCATTACAGAAATCATCTTCATCGAGGCAAAATCAAGCCCTGTACGAGCCACTTGATCTCTTCAAAACTGAAGACTACTTTCCTTGTCTTGATCAAGGACAATGTATATGATTTAACTGGAAGCGGTAACATGTAAAGGAGAGTATTATCAGTAAGATCCAGGCTGGCCTTTAGGTTATTGCTGCACTTTTTTTCAGAAAACTACGGTGCCTGCCTTGTGTGTGCCAGTTTGTCTTCCAGCATATTTACTTTGGCTGGATTTTCTGTACAAATAATATACTAGAATCTTAAAAGCACAATCTAATATAAAGCCTTAAGTGGCAGCTACTATTATCAAGAAAAGGTAGTATGTATATTATATAAACTATAAGCAAGTCTAACACTATCCTCTTGAGAGATTAGAGAGGGAATGGGAGGGACTGGATACACAGGAAGAAGGTCTTCAAGCCATTATTTTCAGCCAGAATAGTTCAGAAAAACCAACCTATATAATTTACCTCTGTATTTCCCTCTCTCCTAGTATAAGACTAGAGTATGAAAGATTTTACAGCCAAATATCAAACTCTGTTCCATGGTTTTCTGGGTAAATTCTTTTTGTAGATTAACTAAGTCCATATGAAGAGAAATAGGTGGGGAAAACAAAATATACTGCGTTTCCTGCTGTTAATCTCTGTACCACAGGCATATTTTTGAAATCGTAGTACTTAAAGTGCAATAAGGACCAAAATATGCATTGATGGTAAGAAGAAATCCACTGGCTGACTAGAGCATAGTATAAGTAACTGTTCTTTGAAGTGCTATATATTAAAGAAAAACAGCAATATGTAGTTTGCTAAGTTGCAGAAGCAACTGTTTCATAAAGTTTTTCATGAATATCCTTTTATATAAAATGTAAAATGTTTGATCACCAAAGCACTTACATGTTAACTTGTAATTAAGCATTTAAATTTTTAGATTAAAATGCCATTTTAAAGTATGTTGTCCATATCTTAACTACAAAGCGATCTTAAGATCCTAAATGCATTCGAGAAACTGTGTGACAAGATGGTTGGTTTTTTTTTACAATGTTAAGATGGCAGGGGAAAAAAGTATTAATAGCCAAGTCCAGCAGTCCCTGCCACAACTATACACTATGAATTTGTGGGACAAGGGAATCTTTTATGACAGTTCTTTTTGTCACAGAAAGCTAGAGGGAACAGGGCCTTGATCTTCCAAGAACTATTCTAATCTTTATTCTGAAGTTTGCTTAACCATGATGCACAAAAATGTTGATGTAAAAATGAAAAGGGGCTTAGTAATATATAGCATCTATGTAAACCAGTAACCTGATTTATGGTAGGGTCAGCTTTATCACAGGAATATGTGAAAGCTTTATAGAATCTAATTTGAGGAATCACCTTTTTCTGCTTGTACCTCCATCATATTATCAGCCAATCATTTCTAGTCTTAAATTGTGGGAGACAAATTTACATTCTTCAAACATTTTGGATTTCAGCTCCCATTAATTCTGGCTGTATACCTCATTGAAAAGTGGAGTTCTTGGTACTCTCTGAGCTTGATTATTTGCTTGCAGATGTTTCGTTACCTATATGTATTTCTTGGAATTATTGACAAGTGTGAAAATACTAGTTCAACAAAGGGAAAGTGGGGCTAAATTGATTAGGAAGGTGCAGTTTTTCATTTGTCCTTTTCATTACCAAATCAATATGATTGTGAGCAACTGAATCAGAATTCTAGTTTTTAGGAATTTACACTTACTAAGGGTAACAATATAACTCATTTAAGCCTTTTTAAGTTTTACTTCAAGGGGAATACATCCATCATATCTGGTATAAGAACAAGTTGAAGCATTTAATTTCATTTTCAGATCTGACCATATAGCCCTTTACACGGAAGCAACTGTTCATTGCACCTAATGATATGGTATATGGTAAAGTACTAACATCGGTGCATACATCAGAAACTATTCAACCTCTCCTAAATCAGTAAACTAAATGTAGGAAAGAAAAGTATATCATGTGATTTTACTGATGACACTCAAAAAACAATTATAGATAATTTTTCAGTCTGGCCTCTGGATTCCTCTATGTGAATTACTAGCAAGGTATAAAACTGGAGGTGAATGCCATCATTAAGATAGAATCAATGCAGAGTTGTTTCATTAAAAAAAGGAACAAGATCCTTTCACTGTAATGAGAAACATGTATAGAGCAAAACTATCCGTCCATATAACTTGCTGCTGGCTAGGTTGGGCTCCCACCAATTAGCTAAGCACTGAAGCAGTATATAGTAAATTACTACAATATAGCACAGATGCAAAAGCTATGTTTGAATTCACAGATACCACATTGTATTAATTTTGCTCCTCCATAACTTTGAGCCAGTACTTGCAAAGAAATGAACACCAGTTTGGTGGTGATTAAGTCATCGTGCTAGAAAGCAGGAGATCATGAGTTCTAATCCCGCCTTTGCCGTGAAAGCCAGCTGGGTAACCTTGGGCCAGTCACTCTCAGCCCAATTCACAGGGTTGTTGATATGAGGAAAATAGGGGGAGGAAGGCATGTTAGATATATTTGCCACCTTGAGTTATTTGTAAAAGTAATATGGGATACAAATAATTAAAATGAAATGCAGGAAACTCTTAAGCAAAAGCACTACTATTGTAACAACTCCATTTCCAATGTTGGTAAGTAATCAAACAGTTATACAGTAGTTTTAAAATACAGTAACAATAGCAATGACAATAAGTGTATTTATTCTCCTTTTCTAAAAATAAGACTTTATACTGTATGAATTTTGACCAAATAACAGTTTAAACTCCCCTCAGTTTAATCTTGGAATCTACCATCTTCCAGAGCAGGTACTTGTCTTATCTTTAATTGGCTGCAGTCCTTTTATTTTGTGCATAGTATATAGGTTTAGTCAATGTTATTCTTCACTTCAGAATCTAATATTTCTCTCAATAATCCTGAAAGATGAAGTGGGAGCCAAGAAAACTATTCTTGCTTTCGGTGGCCAGGTCTTCCAAGACCTTCATTCCTGCTACATAATTATCAGTGCTAATACAGGTGTGACCTTTCAGTTTCTATGTCTCCAGCAATAATAAATTATATTTAAATATCTCTGCCTTGATATAACTCCTAGAAAATGAAGCTTCGTGAAAGAACAGAAACCAAACCAGTAAACCCTATTACAATTCTCTGCCAATTATAGAAATCTAAACAGCCTGCAATGCAAGTGCTTAAATTGCAATTATTTACATGCAGTTTCAGCAAAACAAGTCTTGCCATAAGAAACGTTTTTAATAACTAAAATGCACTGTAAAGTCTGCACCCAAAATGTTCTCTGATAGGGCAGTAATAAGCTATGCTGTTCAAATGAATAACTAGTTATCTTCTAGGGGCTAAAGACTAACCTGGATCTAGAAACTGTTCAATCATCCACTGCCCCAACATATTTTAAAAAGTAGTAATAAAACTGCTAATAGCTTTAGCCATATTTTTGTTTTAAAATGTCTAACAGGCTTATCTCTTGAATAATTTTAGACAAAACTATTATCTATTCATAGTATCAAACCATTGACCACTATGGCAGAAGTTTTCACTCTGCATTTTGAAGAAAAATAACCCAAAGCTTATAAATGGCAAGCATTTTTTCACATGTACACATGTGTGTATCAATCACAATGCAACATATTCCCACACTAGATTGCTGAAGAAGTTGCCTTTAATCCCATATTCCAAGGCAATCTTCACAGCAAGATAGCAAAGTGTCAAGAATTTATTTCCAATATTGTTCTTGACTATTTGTCAGCACAAGGGATTAACAGTCATGAATGCAATACCTATACCTTTCTGGAATAAAATGCAAACTAGAATGCTCGCAGCAAGCTACAGCATTAAGTAAAGTTAGCTCTAGACAGCCATTTTAGTCTACATCAATTTTTTCAACCTGGACACCTTCCAAATACATGAGCTTCACCTCACAGAATTCTGTAGCAAGAATGGCATAATTAAGAATTATAGTAGCATATTTGGGGTATATGAGGAAGACAAATACATCTTAATTGAACAGGTAGCTCCTAACTTTATTTAATCCAAGATGCATTACCAATACTTGAAAGATCTAGAATTTCTTACTAAGGAGAAATTCAGAAACAGCATTTGAAATTATCTCATGTGTACCATTGTACCTACAGGATTAAATAAGTGTTTTAATATCAGTATTTTTGCATTTGGTACTGGCTATACACTGCCAAGTTTGAACATTTTAAAGTGTGATAAGGTCATATTGAAAGCCAAGTGTCTTAATTTTAAACAGAGGGGATGATTCTTTTACACTGTTATAATCATCTAACCAATTTTGATATGTTACCAAAACTATACACTTTATTTTTTTTAGAAGCAATTGTTTTTTTCAAAAAAAAAAATCTAGAAATTTGTTACACAATTGTATAAAATCCCATGGACAAAACTACATCATAAGCAAGGGAACAAAACAGAACAAAAGGAACTAGAACTTCAGGTATTCTGAAATACACCCCCACAGCACTGATTGTGTTCACACAAAATAGTGAGCTATGATTCTAAAAAAAATCTAGTTTATCATTCAGGAGCAGCACATTGCCCTGTGACTCAACCTTGGTACCATCCACTAGTCAGAACTATAGTAACCTAAAAGGAGATTTCTTCTTGCTGATTTCTTATTATAGTCAGTGTTAGTAATGGACAGAACAAAGGACTGATTGGACAAAGTAAAAATGCTTGTGAATGATAATTTTTTTTGTAATTCTAATTTACTACTGTATGCAAATATAGCCAAAGAACAGTAATATTTTAATATTACAAAAAAATTAAGTGGAATAGTTTCTGATGTAATATGCAGTCTTGGTTGCCTGATATCAGGAATACTTTTAAAAAAAAATTATACATCCTCCAATTTACATTTTAAATTCAAATTGTGCTTTACATTTTTAAGTTCTGACATACTAAAGCCCAAAAGCACAGATGGCTTAACGTTTTTTATTGCCTTTAGGCAGAAGTATCTCTTTCTCCCAAAAAATGATGCAACATCCACTTTCCATGCACGTAGCATGGATGACAGCAATTCTAGTTCCTTTTTACTGGGATATGGCTTCTTGTGAAAATAATCTGCAAGAAACCTTTTTTGGACTTCATTTGAGCTTTGTTGGAATGGCTTTGGATTCAAAACCAACAGATGAAGATCTTCAACTGAAGTCTCTCCCTTGGTTTCAGTTTTATGATCAGACTTTTGTCGTTTCGAAGGCACACGATTCACCTCCTTTACTGGAATTTGGGCTGTACCATTATTTATAATGAAGAATGGCGGATCCTCATCGCTTTGGTCTTCTGAAACAGAAGCAGCATAAAGATGATCAGACTGCTTCCTCTTGGCTGAAAGAGAAGCATCCTCATGGTTCTCCCCATTCATAAGTGGTAGATCCTGCTTCTCATCAAGGTCAACCTGCATTTTCATAGCTGGCGAGGTCTCTTTAGGAGCACTACGGCATCGAAGCAAATGCACAGCTATAGCTGTCAGAGTCATGTTGCCAGTGTATACTCCACAGCAGTGGATACATTTAAAAGCAGGAGTCTTCAAAATGGTGTGCACAGTTGGCATGATGTGATGCTGCTCTTTCAAGTGCATTTCATAAGCATCTGTGCTAGTGAAAGTATCGTAACAAAAAGGGCAAGTAGAAACTTTCTTGTTCTCGCTGCTCATTTCAGCATCCTCTTGTTGCAGTTTGATATACAAAGGAATAAGTGTCCTTGAATTTACACCAGCGAGTACAACAAGATGCACTTCTCTTTCACAAAATTCTTTCGAAGTTATACTGAAGTCAAAATGAGGGAATACTAGCTGACCTTCAGAATCACTCGCAAGCTGAAACCCTTTATCATCATAATCTGAGTGCAGTTCCTTCTTTCCATTATGCGCAGTTTGTGTGTGAGTCACAAGGCATTTTAAATCATAGAAAATACTGGTGCAGAAGAGGCAACTTAACCCATGGATAAAAATATGTTTTAAAAGCTCTGCCTGAGTTAGAAAGCATTTACAAGAAAAACATCGCACCGTCTTATCTTTTAGCCACCTCAGAAAAGGTGCACAGACAGCAACTTTGTCTATTTCACAAGTCATCTCCGTCTTAGATGTGCTACATTTGTGGGCCACTTGCATGTGTACTTGATAGACATTTGATGGAAAAAGCTCACTACAAACAGGGCAAGTCTTCCATTGCTTAGCCTGTTTAAGAACTAGATTCATTGCAGTACTGGTTGGAGAAGTCTTGGTAAGAGTATTTGTAGAACTTACTGCAACAGGAGATGGCACAGTAGCAGGACCCTGAGACAGCTGGGCAACTGGGCCAGATGGCATCAACTGAACAGGTACCTGAGGTGGTGGAACCGTTGCCACCCCACCACCTGGTGGCCCAGGCAAAGTCACAGAAACTGGTGCAAGAGTGTATGTAGGTATTCCATTGACTTGTTTGCCAGTTGGAATTAACTGTCTGAGCACAGGTCCAGTGGCAAGTAAAGTAGCATTTTGAGACACTCCAGGTCTAACCTCTGGTGTAACAGGCTGATTAAACTGTACAATCCCAGGTCCAGCAGATGGGTTTACAGGAAGAACTCCTGGTGTGACTGGATGGTTAAACTGAAGAACTCCCGATGTAATTGTTTGGGGAACTGGAAGAACACCGGGCCCACTGCCAATAGGCCGATTTACAGCAAGGATGCCAGGTGACGAAGGCCTGTTAACGGGAATAGGACCAGGCCCTGGCATAATTGGATTGCTGATAGTTCTGACTGATTGATTACCTACAGGAAGCACAGAAGGCCTGATAGGTCGAGTGAAAGAAATGACTCCTGGAGGAACAGCTCTGCTTATGTTTCCTGTGGGTTGATTTAAGCAAAGAACTCTGGGTCTTACTGGCTGTTTTAAGGGGAAACGATGAGAAACAAAGACTGGTTGGGAAACTCCAGGCTGAAGACCAGCACTATTCTGATTTGCTGGGCGAGAACCAGAAAGAAGGGCAATATGTAACCGGTCAGCAGAAGTCGAAGCTGTCATAGTATTGGCGCTACCTGAAACGCTCAAAGGTGCAACCACGTTATGAACTGCTTTTGTCGGCACCATATTTTGATTCTGATTAACTGATGGAAGTGGAAGTTGAAAACGTGGTGTAGAATTTGATCCTACAGAGGTAGGAATCAGTTGTGAAACAGTATTGATTGTAGACGGCTTGGGAGCAATATTGATAATCTGCAGTGATTTCATTTGTCCTGTTTTTTTAGGCTGAACTGAAATTACACGTCCCAATATGTTCTCCAGATCTTTATGTACTTCAGATGTTAAGACATGATATATTAAAGAATCCCGGCTATTTGCAAAAGCATTACACTTTTTACAGTAGTGATCAGTAAAGTTCTCTTCGCTGTCATCAGGCCTCTCCTCAAAATATGTGTTTATTAGATTTTGAAAATGGCTTACCAACACATGTTTCTTTGTATTGTAGTAGAGCATGTCAGAAAACTGACACTTCTGGCATACAAAGTTTACTGCATCATTCCGGAATTGTTTCATACCACCACTCACATTATAATTTTGTATTTTCTTCTTGGAGTGAAACATTCGGAGGTGTTTTCCTACTATCTTAGAATGCGAAGCAAATGAACATTCTGGACAAGGAACAACTAACTCTTGATCCATTTCATCTTCATGGTAGCGAGTCAGGTGATTTTTGAAAGAATTAAGAAATTTTGATGAAAATTTGCACAAGCTGCAGCAATATGGATTTGTTCTGTATCTCTGAAAAATAAGAAAAACAGGCATCATTTGTCAAATAATATATGTATCATCTCTCAAATAATATATGTATCAACTGGTCAATTCATATTACCGAAAAAGCACCACAGTATTGTTAACCAGATATGAACTCTTCTTCAGGAGATTATAATGATCTAGTTTTCTTCTCTGTTTTGAATAATGTTAATATAATAATACAAGTAGTATGAGGATCAAGCTAAATGAAATCTAAACTTTTTGCTGCTGTTTGCTAAGAATCAGTACAATTACTACAATACTAGCAGTGTGGACTCCAGCTTAGTCTAAGAACAGAAATAAATGAGGAAAGAAAGAAAAGAAGCAATGCCCTTCTATGTCATAGGTTTATACAAGAATTACCAAAATGAATATCAAACATCTATTACCATTTATGATTAAAAGAAAATTAAAGGAATATATCAATGGAAATCTTTAGTCCATCAAATTAAGACAAAAAATTTAAAGCAGAATAAGTTATTACTGGAACTGTAGAGGAATAAATATGCCAGTGCCAATTAGATGTTCAATATAGTTAATTACGGAGTTATCAAAGAACTAACAGCTGTAGTAGCTTGTATTCAAAATGTTGCAAAAGGAACCACTTATTCTGCATGCAATTCAGACGATTTAATGAAGAAACGTACAACAAAATAAATAAGATAACTGACAAAATGCAGAACAATCAACTTTCTTATTCTATTTTCAGAACATCTTCCCATTAGCTTTTGAAATTAAAAGAAGTCTTATAATACAACATAGTACCAACTTCTCAAATCAAAATTGTTTTTTTTAATCCAACAAGGCATGTTCAAACAACTGAATCCATTTAAATCTGCAAATGATGATAACTATATTACATACCTTTCTTTTAGCAACACTGTCCCAATGAGATACATCATTCCATGAAGTACTAGAGAAATATTTTTCTCCTGGATCAAAACTTTTCAGAGTCTAAGAAAAAGCAAGGTAGGTAAGAAAATAGCTCATAACTAAAATAAAATGTTACTTAATGCAGTTACTTTAAAATTAGAACGAAATTCCAAAGCCTGGTTTAATACCCCATCATTTTTTTCCAAATCCTATAGCTCAAGCAAACCACAATTACCAAAAAGCATAATGTATGACCTTTATTATTTTAATTTTTTTAAAAAATCCACTCCAAACAAAAAGTGAATTATGGCCTCACGGACTTGGCATTACCATCCTGACCATAACTGCTTTCACCTTCCTAAATGATTTTCAAGAATGGCTTTTGGCCAGCTAAAGTAGGCCCACTCATTTGAAATCAGTAATTTTATCTGGTTTGTGCCAATCCAAGCTCAGCACTTCACATTCTCACAATGCTGGGGGGTCTTCAATAGCAACATTTCTGGCTCAACTATGGAGCAGGAAGAAAGCCTGGAAGTCATTGGGTGAGCAAATCCCTACCTTGCCCTATTTTCTCTTTCCTTTTGAAATCAAGATGGCAGGGTACTCTATCGTGGTTTTTAAATTAAACAAAGAAATGGCATTGCATCTTTCTTGCTTTTGTCCTCTCAGAAATTAATAAAGAAAGAACAAGAAAGGAAGGGGAAAGATTAAGTGAGATGTTGGTTGGATGCTGCTTTTTGCATTTCCCAATTGAATGGAAAGCTGGCCTGGCTCATTAATAGCACTAAATGTTTGTGAATATGATATTCTGATCTGTCAGCGTAATAAAGTTTTGAAATAATCTGAAGATGGCAAAAGTGAAAGCTGTGCTGATGCAGAATCCCTTCTGATGGTTTGGGAAATGAAGCAGGGAGCACAGTGCAAGTACAAGTAAATCCTTATAGCCATGTTTTCAATCGTTTAGCAGCGATAATTCAACAGTAATATTTTTGCCCACCTACTTCTTAATTCAATCAAATTAATTGAGTTTTGAGGCCACCTAACTTCAAAAGGACTCGGAGCATCTTACAATATTTAAAATTTGAGGAAGATTGGCTGTCTAGAAACACAAAATATAAATAAATATAAATAAAAGATGAATGTTCAGACACGTCAACATCATTCACAAGAGATTTGACAGGGGTTCCAAAATACCCTAGCTCCAGTCCTGGGAACAAAACTAGGCCTTTAGGGAATTCACAAACACTTGAAGAATGGGAATCATGCATATCTCTGAGGGAATGTTGCTCCCAGAAGCACATGCTTCTATGTATTCAATATGCTTTTTCCTGTTATAAATTCTAAATGTACAGTAAAACTAAACTTAAAGTATTAATTCAACCATGCATTCAATTTTTAAGATTTCTCATCAATGTTGGAAATCTATGATAAGTGATATTAAACACAGAATATATTTTCTTCAGCTAAAATGCATGATATCTAGTTATGTCAAATGCTTTCTCACAGGGTTTTTGTAAGAATCAAATCAGCAAAAGAGAGGATCGTATATGATGCTGTGAGTTTATCAGAAAATCAGAATATAAATGCAATATAAAAATAACCAAAACAAATCTCTTCAGAGATTTAAATATCTATATTTATCTGAGATATTACAATTGATTTGGTGTTTTATTCATCTGAAAAGGTTTTGTTTATGTAACTGAGGAAGCTTATAAAATTTATTTGATTTCCCTTGATTTTAAGATATAAACTACTATATTTTAAGACAATTTTTACATAGGTGTATTTGACTAATCTGTATTCATGCAGACATTATAACTGCAATATTAAAATATGTTTAAGCCACAGAAAACTATTGAAACCTAAAATAATATTTATTCAGTTGTTTAATTTAGACTTCTACCTAGATGAGTACTGTAGTCAAGGAGACCAGACAAAATAGATACAGTTGCAAGAAAAAGTATGTGAACCCCTTGGGATTACATGGAGTTTTGCATGAATTGGTCATAAAATGTGCTCTGAACTTCATCTAAGTCACATCAATAGAAAAACACAGTCTGCTTAAAATAATACTACACAAACATTAGATTTTGCCATGGTTATTGCTGCCAAAGGAGGGTCAACCAGTTATTAAGTCCAAAGGTTCACATACTTTTTCCTCCCTGCACTGTGAATGTTTACATGTTATGTTCAATTAAACCATGGCAACATCTAATGTTTGTGTAGTATTATTTTAAGCAGACTGTGTTTTTCTATTGTTGTGATTTAGATGAAGTTCAGAGCACATTTTATGACCAATTCATGCAAAACTCCACGTAATCCCAAGGGGTTCACATACTTTTTATTGCAACTGTAAATTTAGGCTTAAAAGTAGTCTTTTTAAAAAGTATGTATTTTTTTCCTTTAAAGGCCAATACAGGTAGTTCTCATTTAACAGCCACTTGCTCAGGGACTGTTCAAACTTGCAGGAAAACAATGAATAGTATTTATGATCCATTCCTCAGAATTCCAGCCATCACAATGTTCCCATGATTGTAATTTCCAAAGTTCTCTACTGGCTTCCCATGAACAAAGTCAACGGGGAAACCAACAGGAAGTCAAAAGTCATGATCCTCACTTATTGATGGCAACAGCACTGCCTTTGCTAAGAAATGTGGTCACATAACATCATCTTTACAACTACATTGCAATCAACATTGTTAACTGAGGACTACTTGTGTTAAGTCCATAAAAAGGGTATTTTATTAAACTTTTTGAAAAAGTATTGCCACATGTGAAAAAATAAATTTTTAATTAAAAAAAATTATGGAAATAAAAAAAGTGGGAATATTTTTATATTAGTAATCGTTAGCAAAAATGCAGAACAATAGTGATATGTTTCCCTATCTATAAGTTTGATTTTTTGAATAGTCATGTATACATTCAAATAAGCAAAGAACATTGCAGAAATCATTCTAGATTTGAATGATCTGGCTATAGATAGCCTGCTTGTTCCTCTCCCTTGCCCTTTCTGATCCTCAGTGTGCACTACCCAAGTGCTGTTCTGCTACCAATGCGGTAAATACGGGCAACAAAAATCATAGAATATAGGCCCATGGAGAAAAAAGGCATCTGAAGTAGGGAAAACGATTAAATTTGATAACTGTACAAATGATCTCAAATTATATTTACAAAAAAGAAATCTATCTTCCTTCATGGTCTCTACTGTTCATGCATTACAAAATGTAATTAATTAACAAAGAGGGATATGCCTATTATATTATAGGAAACAGCCACTCAAAAATAGCATTTGCTCAAACCCAAATATCAAGTGTACAAAAATAAAGGGATTACCCGTAATTAAGTATTTTGGATGCAGAGTCTGTTGAGAAAAACAGACAGCAGAACTTATAGTAGAGATGGGCAATTAATTTTTCCATGGGGCCATGTGAGAAACTGGGACTATTGTGGAGGGCTGCTGCTCAGGGGCAGGTTTCAAAACCTGTTGCTACCAGTTTGCTTGTGGACGCTCGCGCGCACCACATTCTACACATGCGCAGAAGCGTCTGGGTGGGTGGGCAGAGCCACCCGCCGCCAGTACCGGTTCGCCCAATCCGGGGCGAACCAGTAGTAACCCACTGCTGCTGCTGCCCCCACTGCTACCCCCCCTCCCCTGCTATGGGCTAGCAGGCAGTCAAAGAGTTGGATATGGCCTGTAAAATGCCCAGATCTGACCTAGCGCCTACCAAAAAGGCCCCATGTAATAATATAGAAATTGACAACTTTCTAGCCTAAGCAAATAATGGAAGATAAAAGTATTTCAAAAGCTGAGACAAAGCTGGTTGAACTATTCAACTATCTTTGTTAGGAAATGGACCTAAGCAGCATAAATAGAAGAAAACTGCTTTATAAACATAAAGCGAATGAAATAAGCTTTATTGGTCATGATGAATTGAAAAGTAAAACAAAGTTGATGCTCTAGTTTAAGTGAACTGTAAAAGCCCTCTTTATTAAGATGTCTGATTGAAGAATGACTTGTCAACTAAAATGTTAAGTCTGAGATCACTTGTTCTAATGATCATAAATGAAAAACACTAAAGAAGAAAGAAATCCAACTCCTCTAAGTTAAGAAACAAAACAATAAGAACAAACCATACATACCCAAGAACAAGACTATAGTAAAGAACTGTAATCTTGATTTATTCTATTAAATGGTCATGTTCTTCATCGAAGTCCCAAGCCTACAGTACCTGGACAAGCCCAGCGAGTTGTTTTCAAAATTAACATGCTTCCTACCCATGTTCAGCTATGTCCCCAATTGCCTCATTCTCCCCGCAGTGCTAAATTAGAAGCTGTGTGGGAGACAGACTTACTTTGTCATCAAATCCTCTGAACCCATGACCTCCCCACTCCTATCTTCCTTTTTGCCATCCCTGTTCTGCCTCAATTAGGGACTGGCAGATCCCCTCCCTGTTTCCATCTTGGAAAGTGAGAAAGATGTTCTCCTGCACCTCCAAAGAGAAAACACCTCCTAAGAAAGAAAAGCTTATGCAGTTTAAATCCTCACCTCTTCACAGATGAGAAGGGTGTGGGGAAAAAAAGATGTTTAAAAGAGCAGTTTTAAAAATTTAGCAATTTTAAAAATAAGCTTCTAGGAACAGGAACAAAGCAGATAAAAGTTTCCTTAGCACCAGAGAGACTTCAGTGCAGTCTAGGGCAAGTTACCCTGGAGCCTATATGGAGAAGAACCTTAGTCTTCCCAATTGTTACCTGATATGTTATCACTTGAGGGGGTTGGGATTGTGGTATTCCTGTTCTTGTCCTACCTTCAGCAAAAAGATGTTCTGATTTGAAAACACACCATGATTTCAAGTCCTACCATACAAATCGAGGATGATAACCACAAATCATTTAAAAGAAAATTCTGACCAAGACCACAACTTTTTAAAAGAATACTCTTGAGAAGACAAAGTGAGGATCCAGAACTTCTCCAAGAACAGCAGTCTTTGAAAAATGAATTCTCCACTACACAGGGCATAGAAGCACTAACTACATGTTAAGCCAGGTATGGGCTGGTCAATTTCAAGGCTTTGCAAAGAGTTACATGGGTCTTGTCAGAAGGAACGATTTCTCTTTAGGTTCACCAAGCTCCCTTTAAAAAAAAGTGGCTACAGAAATCAGGGTTCCCTTGCAACCTGAATAGCACAGAAGCACAGACACTGAGCCAAATTACTGGGAAGAAGCTTGCAGTGCACCACAGCAAACCTGTTAAACCGACTCTATTCAAGCAGATCATCTCCTCCCTCAGCCAAGTCATCTCAAGATTCCATTCCATCTGCTAGACTGTAAGAAAGTTTTGATGCCAGCATAAGAGTAAAAAAACCTCCTTTCCTGCCAGAATACCTATATCAAGCCTTAGTAGTGTATCTTCATACCAGCAATCCAAAGGTATGGATGAAACCTAAAAATTAAGGAAGGTATCTTTTAACCCCACATTTTGTGGCTTTTCTTTGTTCTGAATTCTATTGGTAGGATGTCATCATCAGGATCAGAACCAAAACTCAAGAGTATTTAATTTGGTTGTTTTCTGTTACATTATTTATTCTTTCTCCAAATTCTTTTCGTTTTGTTGGTTTCTTTGAGAATTTCTATCTCATTCACAATTTTTTTTCATTGAAATTAAATTATGCAGTCAATGCTTCCTCATGATACAATACTCATTTTGTGGCATATATCCAGGTTAGTCTTCTCTATCTCTCATAACTATAACTTTGTAACTATTCACTACAAATCACCTCCATTAATATCTGCCTGTACTGTCTTTATCCTTATCTCACAGAATTTCTTCCTCCAATGTAATAAATGGATGGAATGAAAACAAACTCAGTAGCATAGCTTCCCCTCCTGCTAAATAAGAGATTGACAACATTTGAAACCTCCACCAAATAAATGAAGCAGTAAAGAAAGGAAAAAGTTAAATAAGATGTTTAACATATGAAGCCTTGGAATGGGCAGGCAGACAAAATATTAAAAATGTTTTGTCAAAATAAAGTAACTGCTACTAAAATGTAGCAAGAGAGTAAGACAGACAAGTGGAAACAGTATAGAGACAGAGCCAAGAAAATGCGGTGACTACTGTAATCCATAAAGCAAGCAGTGGTCCTAACCTTTGAAACCCTATCCTAAATATCAGAAATACCCACTGTTGCCTACTGAATAAAATCTACCAGACTTGTAGATGACCAGACTGAGCCCAAGGGAGGAAGTCAAACATGTCATCAGTCTCATGTCTCTTCGTGCCCACAAGAGATCTATGTCCAGCGCACCTTAAATTCCACTGACTCTTATCAACCTCTAATTTGCTTTGACCGTTGGTAGTTCAGATTCTTGTAGAGAGCATAAACTTGCAATAAATATTTATGTTTGTTTGAATCTCCTGGACTCTGATTTTCCCACACTTGACAGACTTGTCTAAAGGATGCTATGACTCTAGTCAAAGCTTAATTATAATCCATTGCATTTCATGATGTACCTACAGTATCTCTTCACAGCTCAAAATGGTAACATAGACAAATCTTTGTGGTGCAAAAGAAATGGCAGTTTTCTTCCTGGGCTTGTTCTACCATACAAGTCCAGTTTGTGTCTTGAAAGAATTTACTAGGACTCTACTATTGAATTTGGACTTTCTCAATAATTATTTGATTTTTATCCTGCCTTTATTACTTTTAAAGTAACTCAAGGCAACAACCATACCTAATCCTCCTCCCTCCTATTTTGCCAATAACCCAAGGTGAGTTGGGCTGATAGACTGACTGACTGGCCAAAAGTCACTCAGCTGGCTTTCAAGGCAAAGGCAGGACTAGAACTCAGTGTCTTCTTGTTTCTAGACTGGTGCCTTAACCACTATACCAAATTGGCTCTATACATACAATTATATTATCCAATATTATTTGCTCCAAGGGGAAAACAGCACATGATGACTTACAGCTGATTAGATTTGGCACACAAATGACTTTTTCATATTTTAATATGCATTAATATTTTAATTTGTAATATGCATAGGTATTATGCTAGATTCTCTTCTCTGCATTTTCCCAATCAGAATTCTATATGGCAGCCTTTCTTTAAGTGGAGTCAATGGATGGAGAGTCACTAAAGACTCCTTTTCTTTCCTCCTTTCCAAACAGACTTATCAGTTTGAGGAAAAAATTAATGCAAAGCTAACAGTTCCCGAGCTCTATACAAACCACTCTTTGTGTTTCAAAAGGAATATCATGATCAGAGGAAACAGTGCTTCTATGCCAAACTCTGACCAACTGACCAGAAGGAATAACAGAGAAAGAGAAAAAGGCTGCCTCAATGTGGATTAATTCGTTCATTAGAAAGACACCAAAACCAATTTAGAGCAGGGGACCCCAACCTCTGGGCACGGGCCACTACTGGACTGTAGCCTATTTGGAATTGGGCCATGAGTAGCTGGCCAGAGTGCGTGTACGCACACAGCTCAACTTGCACAAGCAGTAGGCAAGCGGGCAATTGTGCGTGTGCACACTGGACTACCACTCACGCTTTCCCTCCCTCCCAGCCAGGTAGCCGAGTTGTAAAGGTTGGGGACCACTGGTTTAGAGCATCCCAATGCAAACTGTAGCATTTAAAGACAAGATTAAGGAACTATTAGAACCAAGGAAATACTCTTTCTCCCCAATTTTGGTGAATATAAACGACTACACAAAATGAAATCCATATTTTAGGAACCTTTTTATATAAAAGGTTTACTCTTATATAAAAGTAAAAATAAATATATAAATGTTACCCTTCTCATTAACACTTCATGTGATCTTGATTCTATCCCTCTGTTTATGCAGCCTAGAAGCCAACACAGTTCTAGGCTGCGTAAACAGAGAGATAGAATCAAGATCACATGAAATGGTTAATACCACTTTATAATGCCTTGGTAAGCCCACACTTGGAATACTGCATCCAGTTTTGGTTGCCACGATGTAAAAAAGATGTTGAGACTCTAGAAAGAGTGCAGGGAAAAGCAACGAAGATGATTAGGGGACTGGAGGCTAAAACATATAAAGAGCGGTTTCTGGAACTGGATATGTCAAGTCTTATGAAAAGAAGTACTAGGGGTGACATGATAATAGTGTTCTGATAACTCAGAGGCTGCCACAAAGAAGAGGAGTCAAACTATTCTCCAAGGCACCTGAGGGCAGGACAAGAAGCAATGGGTAGAAACTGATCAAGGAGAGAAGCAACTTAAAACTAAAGAGAAATTTCCTGACAGTTAGAACAATTAATCAGTGGAACAATTTGCCCTCCAGAAATTGTAAATGCTCCAACACTGGAAGTTTTTAAGAAGAGATTAGATAACCATTTGTCTGAAGTGGTGTAGAGTTTCCTGCCTAAGGAGAGGATTGGACTAGAAGACCTCCAAGGTCCCTTCCAACTCTGTTATTCTAAACCATGGCTTTAATTTACTTTTGACTTATAGATTAAAATTTAATCATTAAAAGTTAGTGAAATATTTCTTAACCTATCCTAATTTCAATGAAATTACTAATTTTATTCATGGGCAGCTTGTACAAATACATTTATTATTTTACAGTGTCACACTACTGCAAAATTTGAAAATCCTATTATTTGAAGTATAGAATCCTACTTTTAGTTTTTCCAGGACAAAAACTTATTTTAAAATATTTTTTTACAAGAGGCCTCATGAGATCATTTCAGAATAGCCACAAAATTTTATGTATGCAATCATAAAGGGCTTTCTAATTTTCAAAAGTTTTCTTCTTTACCTGAAGTAACTCTTGACAGCTGTCAAGTCCAATATCCACAAGAATACCTTTCACTTTCTTTCGAGATCGTCTTATATTATCAAGATTTTGCACAGGAATTTGAAACATGTCAAACTGCCTGAAAGACAAAGACACAAAATAGAGGTACATTTTTCAATATAACTTCACATGTCTTATAACTGTAAAGATAAACTTTGATAGGAAGCTGCATAACATCCAGAACAATTGTAAGATTTGAGAATAGAAGAATACACAATTTTGTCTTAAGTGACTGCTACAGTCTAATTTCTTTCTTGGAAAGAAGGTCTTGCTACAATTTAAACATAAACAAGGGAATTCAAGAAATGAAAATGTTTTGGAAATGGAACCCATCATGAAAACCAATCCGGAACAGCAGTGAATTAGCATATCTGGAGCTTCAATATAGGCTCAGTAGAGGACATTCATGCCCATGGTTGTTCTATATGTCATAAGTATACTTCACCCCACATCTAACCCAGATATAGTGGTAAACCTATCTAATGAAAATCACCAAAATTTGCTAGTAACTATGGTTAGTCAAAATTAGTATGTTCTTAAGGCCATCAAAGATGATTCTATCAATGATTTTAATTACTCACAAAGCTTATAGGTATTAAAAACTTAAACATATATAGAACAAAAGTGAACCATGTTATAAATTTGCAATGAACCATCTGTTTCCCTAGAGGCACATAGCAAAAACAGGCAGGAAGAATTGAGGACAACTTGTAGACAATATCTAGAATTGTTATCTCCTTTGTTCCATTCTCTTTTATGCATTATGCTATTATAATGTAAACATGCATTATGAATCCCAGTTGACGTTTTCGGTTGCCCTAGGCAAAGACATATTTATTGTATCTGATCAACTTGGGGACACTTGGTGATAATTTATCATCTTTGCAGTATACTTGAATCACCTCAGTAATTTAAAATTACAGACATGTGGAAAAAGTAGGTTGAATTTTTTGATCTTTTTAACATATTTGATCTTCATTTCAACAATGAAGATAAAAGGGATACAGTGTAACAAATATCATGTGCCATTTATATTTTGTAGCCCACTGTGTGATTTAAATAAAAATAAATGTAAAGACGGCATGTGGAAAAAGTACTCCCCTACGTTTATCGCTACCTCAGATATCTAAAATTAGAATAGGATGTATGAATCAAATGCAAATGATTTGAAGATTATTAGACAGGATTTAGGAGGAACATGTCTTCTTGAAACAGACATTTAGTTTGCTTTGCTCTTTGTTGCTGAAGCACATATATCACCATGCCTAGATTGAAAAAAGTTATCTAAGGCCTTCAGAAAGAACAGATGTGTATGTCTGTGGGGAGGAATTTTAAAAGATTGCCAAACAATTGGACATCAATCATTCTACTGTCCGGAATATTATCTATAAGTAGGGAAGATTTCAAACAACTGCCAACTGGTCCAGGCCAAGCATCTCAGCAAGAACAGAAAACAAGATGCTGAAATAAGTGTCTAAGAACCCCAGAATGTTATCACATTATTTACAGGTTGTTTTTCCATTATTGACAACTAAGTGCACAATCCTATCATTAGAAGAAACTACACAAATTAAGTCCATGTGGGAGGTGTGTGAAAGAACATCAGGACAAGACTAAAGTTTGTTCATGAACACCTAGCCAAAGACCAGGACTTCTGGACCAAAGGACTCTGGTTAGATGAGACAAAGATAAAACTATTTTTGACACAGTACCAGAAGACATGTTTGGCAAAAAACAAATATAGCATTTCACTGGAAGTTCCTGATATAAATGGTAAAGCATGATGATGGAAATCTTATGGTTTGGAGATGCTTTGCTACATCAGGATCTTTTATTATCATAGAATCCACTATGAATTATGTACTACAAGATGCTTGATGATAACTAGAAACCATCTGTCAGAAGATTGACCTTAAATATTCCAATAAATCCACAAAGTAATGACCAAATTAAAGCCATGATCTAAATCACACTGAAATGTTGTTGGATGAATTGAAATGGGCTAGGCAAGCAAGAACTCCTTAAACATTACATAGTTGCATGAACTGCATGAACAAATGGTTAAAAAGAAATCTTCTTATTCAATGTCAGAGACTGGTAAAGAGTGATAAGAATGCCTTACTGGGATAGGATATGTGCATTTGTCAAAATTCAATTGTGTCATTTACTTTTTACATAGATAGGACATTAAAATGTTGTGCAAGGCCTAGAATGCATGTAAAATATTTAAGGAAAGGGAGGCAGGCCCCATCCCTATCGAATCCTTTGGGCATGGATTGGCCTCAAGCTTTCTATGTCATTCTTAACCTGCCAAGACTTCCCCACTAGGACTACAGGCTGCCTCTAGTCACAGTGCCTAGTTTATGGCATTGATAAAGTTCTAAGTGAAATACTAAAAGAATAAATAATTTCAATTATTATTACTACACAAGGAATGCAGGTACAGAGAGAACCTCATATCTTGTTTTAGCTACAGTTCCAGCACCTGAGGATATAAGCCATTTTGAGTTGCTTAGTCCTTCAGCAGAGCTAAAGCCATCAATTTCAAACCCCTCTTACAATACCATCCTGCACAATTATTTCCTCAACATTTAAGATCATTAATTAAAAGAACAACTTTGGGCAGAAACACAAATGCATCTACAACTCTGTAAGCTGTAAATCAACGCTAATGGCATTGTATTTGTTTTATCACTCTTATAATACCTTTTTGCCATTTTAGAAGAGGCTCTTAAGCGCCTTCAACCCCTAAAGCCTTCCTGCCCCAATCAGTGTCATATTTCCTTGCTCAAAATCTCATTTTAGAAATAAAAGATAGAAATAAGGATCCAATTTTCCCATCTCTGAACTTAGATCTTATGGTATTTGAATTAAATCAAAGAGATTTTAAATTCTCAATTTTATATATAAGGGCAACATTATAAATGTTTTTTATCAGAGTCACTTTAAGTCTATCTTGCAAAACCACCTCTTATATTTGGTAATCTGGAAACAGCTCTCACCTCACCTTTTCCTCCTCTGCACTTCTGTTTGTCTGGCTTTTCTTGAACATCTTGAAATCTTTCTGATCAACATTCTTGATCTACTCTGACATCATACTCAGACTTTATTAATCTGATGTGTTTAAATTGTCTAAATGGCTTAAATGTCACTTAGAATTTTCCCCAGCCAGCTGCCCTCTAAGTATGTGGGACTGCAACATTTACAGTATGCCACAGAAGTGAGTACACCCCCTCACATTTTGTAAATATTAAAGTATATCTTTTCATGTGACAACACTGAAGAAATGACACTTGGCTACAATGTAAAGTTGTGAGTATACAGAAGTTACCAACCCCAAAACATGAATAATTTTTGCATAAATGTAGACTGAAACGCAGCTATGTGATTGTCTATTCATGCATGGAAATGTAAAGGTAACAGCTGTCATATGCAAGGCAGGTCCGTTTGTCACGTTTATATACATACACACACACACACATAAACATGCATACACTAATTCTGGGATCTGGTAGACAATAAAATATCACGAAGAAGAAACCACCACTTGAACGACACAGACAGGTTATTTTATTCTATCCCTAGAAGCGAAAACCACTGAAGCCCCTTACTAGTTTCTTCTCCTTGAAGGCAGAAATATAGTAAGAAGTTTTCTTGCCCCACACCGGGAGCCCCAGTCCAAACGGCAGGAGAGTTCACGGGCGTCCCGGGATCAGTTCAGTCACACAGAAACGATACCGGCAGCGGGGCTTCCCACGCGTGGAGGGAAGGTTAAAAACAAACAAAACCCCAAAACTCCAAACTCATCCAAAAAGCTTCAGGCCGATTCTGGCACCCGGTGAACAAAACGAGTTCGGGTCGAGCTCCGACTTGCAGCCCGAGCAGCACCGGGGCGCAAATGCCTTGCAAGAAAGGGCGGGCCTCTTTTCCCTCCATCGCTGCCTTTCTGCGCTGCCGGGAAGACAGCGAGCAAGCCCGGGGCAAGGGGTAGGAAGGGGGGGCACGGGAGCTACCGGCAGAGCCTCGAGAAGGTGCGGCGCACCAAGAGGTTCCCGCTGGGCGAGCGGAGTCCAGCTTCTTGCCTAACGGCGCGGGCTGCGCTTACCTGTCCCGGCTGCAGGGGGCGCCCGCTGCCTGCCCGCTCCGTTCCTCGACTGCGACTCCCCGAGGCGGGCGGATGCGTTGCAACCTCGCCCGGTGCCGCTGGCGCCGCTCCTCCTCCTCCTCCTCTTCTTCCTCCTCTTCCTCCTCTCCTGTCTATCTCCTATTCGGACCCTCAGTCAGCGGCCGCCCCGCCCGGCTCCGCCTCCTCGCCTCGACCTGCAGCGCGCGCTCAAGCACCTCAACAATCCGGGCAGCAGCGGCGGTGCAGCAGCATCCTTGCCTTGGCGGCGTCCAGCCGGCCGTGCAATATGGGACCCGGCTTTCCTCCGGCACCACCACTGAGCCCCCCAGCTCCCATCCACCCACCTCCGACTGCTCCTCCCTCCTTCCAGAGCCAGAAAGGGAAAATGGCGCTCGATTTGTCCCAGGAAGTGACGTTTCCCCTCATTTGCATATCAGTCAGTGGACCAATAAGGAGACGCTGGTTCCACGCCTCCCATTGGTTAATTCCATCAGCATCAACCCTGGAGGGAAGGTAGGGTTCAAAGGGTAGCTTTGGGGGATCGTGGTGAAGTCCTTCAGAGTCCTCTCCCACTTGCTTACCTGTAACCTCAACTTTCCCTCTCTTTACTTTGGCACTTTTTCATCCCAAAAAAGTGACAAGAACAACGTGATTGGGTGTTGTGACGTCATCACTGAGGGTGTGGCGCGGTGACGTCATCCCATGTGGTCCTGTCACGTGGTCATGTAGCAGTGCTCTTGTTCATGTTCATAGAATGTTGTGGAAGGTTTATTTGCATCAGTGTATTCTTGAAAGCCCCCTTCATGCCCAACAACCAATGAAATCCATCCTTGTTAAGATCCTGTTGTTTTCCTTAGGACAAAGAAACCTCTGGACCCTTTTTTCACTAGGTGCCCATTCTGCAGAAACTCAGAAACTATTGCTTTGAAAAGATGATCCAACCAGGATCTTCTTACCAATTCACAATATGCAGTCCTTTGAGGTTTCCTCAAAGAGCAAGGAGGCTAAAACCATCATAATGTCATGTTAAATGCACTTAAGATTATTTTGAATGATGTTGCAAAATTGATGACAGGTTTTACTTTCCGCCCTATGGTGGATGATGAAAGCAGGCAATAATACCATCACAAATAACTTTCATGGAGAATCACAGTTGTAAATAAATACTCTTGCTCAATAAATTGCAATTGTATGACTTTGCTCTTGGACTTTTAAGGTCTATCCAAAGAACAATCAATAATTAATTAAAGTAAATCCAAATTGCCTAATATGAAATTCCATTTTCCATTTAATCGCAAACCGTTGTTTCTACTTGTTGAATGTAACATAAAAAAACCACTCATTATTATTATTTGTTTTATTTAGACTTATAGCTGCCCACTCTGAAAGAGCCATCTTCCCAAAGTATAATTTTTTTAGATAGAGCATTAAATACTGTATGTCCAGATGCAGTATGACAACGAATATTATTATTTTCCATCTTACCTCTAATCAAAACAGTATTTTCACTGGTGTGAATTAGTCCAAGTAAGTGCAGTTCCATACTTTACAGAAAATATTTCCAACGTATTGTAATTCGGTTTCTGAGATGGAATTTTAAATAAAGTGTAGACATCTGAAGACGATTCAGAAATGAAATTTTTTTTTGAAGGATCTTAGGATCAAACTACATGATCACCGCTAGTATAGACTTTGTTATCTTGGGTTTTTTTAAAAAAAACCTTTTAGATTGCTTGGCTGTCTTCATTATCATTGTCCAATATATCAAACAGAAAAGATGGGTCAAGAAGAACAAGTGTACAACTTTTCAGTTTTTCTTATCTTGATAGGAGATTTGTTAAAATCGTATTGAGGAGATAAACTTTCTGAAATAATCCTTCAGACTCTCCATACCTGTCTATTCCGCCAACTACATAAAATACTGGTGGATCATCATTAGAAAGCTGATGGCATTACCATACTTAAGGATGGCTTTCCTGTCTTGATTGCTTTCCCCTAAAATAGGCCGCCTCAGTGATGGCAGCTCAGAAAACCTAACAGAATATCTGTGACCTTCGTGCCAAATTTACTATTTTTCTGGCATGAAGGGCATTTTTATTTTCTCTGTCTCTCAATATGTCAATATATTGCTACTTTAAGATTACTTCTCATATTGCAATGGAGTGTTTTAGTTAATAATTTTGCTGATGTTTTACTATTAATGACCAGTTTAGCTGTGTTTTTAATGAAAAACGTGTTTTTAATATTTTGTGAAGCTTACTGGAAAAGACAGTATTATTGTTATTATAAATAACAATATAAAAATAATTGTCAAAACAACTCAAATTCTCTTTGTACAACTGAACGTACCTGTTAGGAAATGATTTTACCTAACTTGTTGGGTTGGCAATATATAAACCATCAATATAGCTTTAAGACTGCTGTATTGCTGTGTCATCCTGTATTCTGATTGGTTAGTTCTGTAGCCAATGTCCTTAAGAGGGAGCTAGAAACATGGTTTATTTTCTCTTTGCTGCTCTTTGACTCTCTGACTCTTTGATACTCTTTTGAATGCTCTTTGAAGCTATTTGCTGTTTGCTACTGTTTGCAATTGTTTATGTGTATGACTACAATGACTGGTAAGAAGACATTGTTATTGGAATATCCCTGGACTATTGTTTTACTATCTACTACTTTATCTGTGTATGACCTGGATTGTTTATTGGACTGTGCCTTATTACTATTCCCTGAAAGTAAACACAACTCAGTGTATCTGTGTGTTGGCTGTGTTATTTTCCTAACTACTCTCAAACACTTTCATGTGCACACCCTTGCTACTCAAGGGTTGCTCTGAAAATTCCTCAACAGTTCCCCTTCTTTTTTCCCTTACCCAAATCCCCAAATATAGAGGGTTCCCAATTCTCCAGAGCAGAGAATGAGGAAGAATTTATGAACTGTACACATATCATTGTTAAACACAAATTATTAACCAGAATCTCATTGTACTGGAATGCTTTTATCACAGCACCCGCCTTATTTCGTTCTGTGCATAAAATTGAATTGTCCCAAGATCTGTACTAACATTTTGATTGATTTATGTTTTAACAAGTCAGTGTCAAATCTTAATTACACATAGTCCTTATCCAGGGTAATCTCTCCTCAATTTAGCCTTAAGATTACTTAATTTTTATTTCCTTCAGTGTTGTGATGGGTCCTGAACATAAAAAGTTCTCAATATACTTTAGATCAGGGGTCCCCTACCTTTTGGACCTAAGGGACCACCAAGTTCATAATTTTAAATCCCACGGACCACTAATACGAATCCAGCACGCCACTTGCTGAAGTGCCTGGACTCCCAGTGACAGGATGGGGTCCTTCAGGCACTCTCCCTCCTCTCTCTCTCTTTCTCTCTCTCCCCTCTTTCTCTTTCTCCCCCCTCTCTCTCTGATTCTCTTTCTCTCATTCTGATTCTCTCTCTAATTCTCTCTTTCATTCTGTCTCTCTGATTCTCTCTCTGATTCTCTCTAATTCTCTTTCTTTCTTTCATTCTCTCTTTCTCATTCTCTCATTCTGTCCCTCTGTCTCTCATTCTCATTTTCTTTTTTTTCATTCTGTCTCTTTCTCTGTCTCATTCTGATTCTCTCATCTCTCTCCCCCTTTCTCTCGTCTTTCTCTCTCTCATCTTTCTCTCTCATCTCTCCCCCTTTCTCTCTCTCCCACTTTCTCGTTCTCTCTCTCTCATTCTCTCTCTGTCTCTTTCTCTCTCTCTGATTCTGTTGCTTTCATTCTCTCTGTTTCTCTCTCTCTCTCTCCCTCTCATTCTCTTTCTCTCTCTCATCTCATGGGCCAGCCAGTGTCTTGGGGCTGAGAGGAAGTCAATCATCTCCCCGCGAGACTGAGGTGCGCAGAGCACCAACAAGGGTAGGAAGAAATGCCGGCCTGATCCAGCAAGAGATGAAGCTTCGCTCCCGCTCTGGAATATGGAGCGAATCTCCATCCCCTGCCCTACCCTTCTCAGGCCAGGCGATGAATGACTGGGAAGGGAGGGCGAAGGGTGGGGACAGCCACTGGAAGCTACAGCAGTGGGAAGAAACAGCCCGGGGTTGCCACTACCCATTGCTTCAGCCTACCTGCACTGCCACCACCACCTTGCACCATTATCTCATTCTGGATGGCGAGGGCTGCGCTGCAAAGTTGCAAGTTGCACGAACCTCCCTCTACGGCGGAGATTTACAGCCCACCGTGAGTTGTCTGGCCAGTCCCATATTCCAGAGCTCTAGTCACAGGACTGGCGATTGCTCATCCCGGAGCAGCTCCTCCACCTGGGTGCGCTGTGGACCACCAAAATTTTCTCAGGGACCACTGTTTGGTGACCACTGCTTTAGATAAGCAAAGTAATGGGACAAAGAGCATGCCAAGAACTGAGAAATGGTTTCAATATAAAAGAATATATGTGACTAATGGTATGTGGGAATGATATTCTGGGAGACAGGAGGAAGAACTATAGACTAGGCAATAATCAGATAAGTGGCAGCTTAGCCTGCAGAAGCAATGGAGACGTAAATGTCTGAGGAAGGACTGACTCTAGTTTTCTGGACTGTAAATGTGAGTGGATAGAAACGTTGTTATGTCTGAAAGTGCTTCCTGTCCGGTCTCTTTTAAAAAATCATTTAAACTAACCAAAATGAAGAAATTCCAATTGATACTGTGTGCAAACAATTTAGAAAAAAAGCATTTATCCTTTCTTGTGCTTTGTGATGGATACTTGCTTTCCTAAAACTAAACAATTTCACAAGTTCATCCTTGATGTTAAGATACTAGATACATCTTCCTTTGATGTCTAAACTTGGTACAAGAAACATATTTTCTGTGATGCAAGGAATATCTTAAAATATTCTACCAAGTTATTTAAACTTAGTTATTATACTAAGTTATCTAAATCATTTCCATGAGTGCTTTAGTAGAGATATTTTATCCACAGGAAAAATCTAAAATCCAAGTTTATTGTTTACAATACCACTTATATCTATTTTATAATATTGTATTCCAGAATACCATGTTTCCCCGAAAATAAGACCCTGTCTTATATTTTTTTGAACCCTGAAATAAGCACTTGGCCTTATTGCCATGCGCTCAAAAGCCTGATTGTGCTTATTATCAGGGGATGTCTTATTTTGAGAGAAACAGGGTTCATGAATGGCACCGAATATATAGATATGTTAATTTCCTTCCAAAAGTGCTGTTTCAAAAGGCAACTGGACTTTCTAAAGAAAATCTTTTGAAAAAGCACCTTTTCGACAACAATGACCTGGATGACGGAGACTCTACATAGACAGTTAATTTCCTTCAGTGCCTTAAATAAGACTTGCAAGAATAGCTTTCCCTGTTTACCCCTAAGTAATTTTTTCAGCCTGTTGTGTTTTGTTTTTAAGAATACACCCTTCAACAGGGTAAAATAAGAGAGGAAACGGGAAAATCTTCATGAATCATAAAGGAAGTTGCTAAAATCAGAACCAGGATAAGAAGCCTTCTTTTACAACTTCAGTTACAACGTTCACTAGATTATCTGTAGTATGATTTTCAGAGCATTCCACACAGATGACTAAAAATTTACTAAAACTTAAAATGAATTTTGCAGATTGACTTTTTTTTCCTAGAATGTAAGATACCAGACTTGATCAGAGAAGAAAGCTTATATGGAATGCCATTGAGACCCTCATTAAATTATGTAAATAAGGTGAAACACACAATAAAATCTTTAAAGCATCTTTATTTATTTTTTTAAAAAAATAGTTAGGTTTAGTCAAAGATCTGTTTCATTTTATCAGAATAGCACCAGGGAAACATGATTGTTGAAAATGAAATCTAAAAATAGAAAAATAACATCTGAAAATTATCTAGTCAGTTTACTAGTTCTGTTGAATTGTCACTTTTGCCTATTTTCTTAATTGGGGTAGAATTTTCCAGATAGGAAGGTTCCTGAAGTAAATAAGTTGCTACCAGTGCAGTGTAGATCTCAAAATTTAACAAAATTATACTTTTGTACCCTTATTTCAGTATTATTTATGCATATAAATATATCCATATATCTTTATTTCTCTATTTACTTGCTGGAAAAATACTGTTGAAAGAATTCCTTCCTTATAGTTTGTTTCTTGCTCAGGTCAAAACTCCACATACCAGAATTCAGAATTCCACATTTTTATTTAGCACACAAGACAATCACTGAGCACTGAGGGCAGTCAACCTCAGGGAGGGATAGAACATTTTTTATAATCAGGTGTAAAGGTTATTGGTGCACATCTAGTTGTAGAATTTTCAGGTTTTATTTTCCTAATAAGAGCCTAAGTCCATGATGGCGAACCTATGGCACATGTGCCACAGGTGGCATGCGGAGCCATATCTGTGGACAAGCGAGCAGTGCCGTAGCTCAGCTCCAGTGTGCATGCGCGCGCCGGCCAGCTGATTTTTGGGCCTTCCAGACCCACCAGAAGTCAGGAAATGGGCCATTTTCGGCCTTCGGAGGGCCTCTGGGGGGATGGGGAAGGCCATTTTCGCCCTCCCCAGGCTCCAAGAAAGCCTCTGGAGCCTGGGGAGGGCAAAAAAAACAGGCCTACCGGGCCCACCGGTAACCTTTTTGCCGTCATGTGCCAAAAGCGAGGGGGGGGACATTAAATTATGGGTGTGGGCGTGCACACGTGTGACCCCACCGCATGACCCCCACTTTTGGCACGCGACAGCAAAAAGGTTAGCCATCACTGGCCTAAGTTGTTACTTTCTAACTGACATACCTTATCTCTGTTGCCAAGAACATAACATTTGTCCTTACATTCCATTCTAATTTAACTACACTGCTTTCTTGATATTGTGCAATGGCAAAGAAATAACTCCCCTTCTAACATTGCATTAGTTTAGCTTTTTAGAACTACTTTCTAACATACCTACTTGAAAATTGTAGGAGTATCCCTAGGAAAGAATCATTTCCATATACGAACAACAGATATCATTTATCAAAGTAGATGCCTCATCTTCCAGAGGCATGTGGTTCTGAAGAGTGATATATGAAACTTCAGTTATTTCATCTTGTAACTTCAAGACAGCATTGGTCGTGGCATTTGCAAAGATACTGAGCTGTTTACCAGTGCCTTTTCAAACTCTTATCCCAAGGATCAGCCAGTGAACAAATGTGAAAATTGATCAGCTTTTCAATAAACAGTTGGCACTTATTTGAACCTACGGACCCTATTCCGATGTTACCCCTTCAACCCATCTTGAGAAAGGTACGTAACACATGACATAGTAGAGGTTGTTTGCTGCCATCACACAGATTCTCTGCCCCACCATCTCCCTTTAGGCTACTCACAACAGGACAAATAAGAGATAGTGAGAACCACTAAGAAATAAATCAAATACAGTATTGAACATAGCCAAAACTGGCCCCTGCAGAAAGCAATGAAGTTTATAAAGAAGGGATCATCACTGAATGAATTGCTGGTGTCACTCAAAGAGGCTGGCAGTTGTCCATTCATCTGTCCAAGCATGCTTTAAAGTCAACAGCTGTACTGCTGGGCTGTGGTCAATCACAGCTGGTTTGAGTATGATATAGAAAGACCTCCTTTCTAATAACTACTTTCCAACTTTTCCAAAGTTACATAATTGTTATATGATCAGAGAGGCCAGCCTTACGGGAGAGAGTTCAATGAAGGAAAAGAATCAAAGCACATAATTAATATCTCCTTCAGTTACAGTTAAGTAGATGACAAAAATAGGAAGAGTTGAGTGATGTGATGTGATGGATTAAGTTACAGTACTTAGAATAGTTTGGCTTCTGAAAAATGCTTGACAAGTTACAAAGCAAAATATATGGATTTTTTTTTTTTTTGAAGTGTGTTGTATTGGAGTTCCTTTGGTTTGCTAACCCCTACCAACACTTATTAAACCAAAAGATTCAATTATTTTTCCTTTGGGGACATCTCTGTACTGAAGCCCCACTAATCAGGGATAATGAGCATTCAAAGAACAACCTATAGCTTCAATTTAACTTGTTTTTGAGATATATGGTATATGTAACTAATATATCTATCTATTTGGAGGATCTACAAATAGCAAAGGTGAGAAAGTTCTCTTGAGAGAACAGTCCACTGGACAGTCAAATATTCAAGCTGTAATCTTCTAACACAATGAATCATTCACGATTGGGGAAGGGGTCCTCACCCTTTCTTCCAGTCCATGCATTTGGCCAGTCTAAATTTGGCTCTAAATTTGGAGCAATATTGTAAGATGGAGGATATGGGCCAATCAGCATCCCACTTGTATATAGCAGATATAGATATATATGGATGCTGGCACTTCATATGGTTTCTAAATGGGGAGGTGGCCAGCATATATGTAAGGGTCAAGAGCAGGGGTCTGCAACCTTAAATATTCAAAGAGCCATTTGGACCTGTTTCCCACAGAAAACACTGGGAGCCATAAAACCTGGGTGGGCATGGCCAACTCAATGTCACTCACTTCCACCAGTCACATGACACCCCCCCCCCCCCCCAGCCATGCCTACCCTGCTGATCATTAGGGCAGAGAACCAGTTGTTAAAAAACACTGGGAACCACAAAATCCTTTTGACATATCTCTCTCTCCCCTCCCTCCCTCTCTCCCCTTCTCTCTGTATCTCTCTGTCTCTGCCCTGGCCGCTTTTCCATCCCCCGCCATCGCCCTTACCTTCTCAGGCCAGGCGAGGAGTGACTGGGAGGGGAGGGCGAAGGGCGGGGCCAGCCAATGGTGGGATCACCTGACAGGGAGCCACAGCAGAGGGCCCAAAGAGCTGCATGCGGCTCTGGAGCCACAGGTTGCTGACCCCTGGTCAAAAGGAACATCTACTGAAATTTAACAATGTTCCATTCTCAACCCATGAAGTGTTTTAGGTATGTCCCTATACTTATTAGATGCAATTTTCCCTATCAAAAGGTCTCTAGCTTTCATTTTGCAGAATAATTCTGGAATTGTCTTATTTCATTGCCTAATTATATAATAGAAATCAAGATAAACTGTATGCCTTTTTCTTGGAATCCGTATCTTTCCTTGAAATCATGGATTAGCAAAAAAATAAGAGGCCTAGCATCAGGGTTCATATCATTTCTGGAAAAAAAATGTCATGGTAAATGAAGAAAAATTATTTATTTTGATGCCTTCAAGTCAACAGTCCTGAAAAAAAAAAACATTTAAAAAGCCACTTTTCTGCTTTTTTCCAAGCAAAGTGTAAATAATGCAGTGTCTGAGTTAGAGATTGTAATGGAGCAGACGGCTGTGTTTTAACCATTGCAAGCATTTTGGAATGCTAGATTATTCCTTCTAAATCCGATTTCAGAGATATGAATTGGTATTCCATCATAATATTTTGGTGGTAAACATTGCACCTCTCTTAATAAATCTAAATAATAAAATTCCAGTTAGTCTTCAGCAATCTCTTTTCAAAGGAAACTAAACTTGAGTAAGAAACTACTTCAAACATCTCACTGCTCAGAAAACAAGGTACAATATGCAACAGAATCAGTACAAATTGAAAACAGTATGTTTAAATTCTTATGATCTAAGTTATTTTATTTCCTAAGAGAAGGCATCTTACTTTAGAAATGCATTCAACATTTTTTAATAAGGTGAAAACAGAATGGTGTAAATTTAAGGTTTTTTTTTTTTTGCTACATTATATATGGAAGGGGTTTTTGTTCAAAAACGAAGTACTACAAAGATACAATTGAAAGAGGGTGGATGCAGCAGACGTTATGTGACTTCTTTGCTACCATTTTGAAAGAATAACTACATGACCCCATGGTCTTTAAACTAAATTAATATTGTGGATAGGAAGTTTTCATCTTGGCACTTGGGTTGTATTATAAAAGGGAGACCCACTGATCATATTTTATTTTCTTTTGGTTATTTACAATATCAGTTTAGTCAGCTTCAGTTTTCAGTTATGTGTTGTGTTACATCACTGACACCCTCACATGAATTAACATCTACATTAAGGTGACCAGACGTCCCGCTTTTGGCGGGACAGTCCCGCTTTTGAGCAATTTGTCCCGCGTTCTGCGGCGTTTTAAAAAAGTCCCGATTTTTCATTCTGCCTCCTGAATCCCCGCTGATGGCTAGAGGGAAAAAAAACTCTTTAAACTCTTGCCGCGGGGCTTCAAAGGGCCGACCTACAGCTGATCAGCGTTTTAAAAAAAATGAATAGACCCATGCCTGCAAAAATAGAAAAAACAGCCCCTGTTAACAGCTTCCGCTAGGTTAATTAGCTGCAAAAAGCTGCAAAAAGTTCCTGGAGCAGATTTCCCCCCCCCCAGCTATACTGAAAACAAAGGCGAAAGCGAAACTAAACCTGCAACATGACAAAATGAGGCAGAGAGAGATTTCTTTCTTTTTCTTTTTCCTCACCAAAAAAGGTAGGTACAAAACTGCAAACAATGGGAAATTTTGGGCAAAAGAGGAGAGTTCAAGATTTTAAAACACAAAAGAAAAAAAGCTCTATTTAACTAGGGAATTATAATAATTGAGATACTATTAATAATTGTATATTGTGTTGAAAGCAGAAATGGTTAAGTTGTGGTTTGGAGGAATATATGGGGGAAATTATTTGGTTTATTATTATTGGTAAATATAATTAATTGATTTGTAAGAAATTGGATTGCATGGAAATAATTGGAATATTCATGTTCATATTGATTAATATACAAAAAAGATAGTTATATAACTAATTGATTTATATTAAAATGTTGAATTTGTATTAAACAACTGTATTACATAATTACATAATTAACCAATGTGAGGATGGATATA
This sequence comes from Arizona elegans, assembly GCA_022577455.1. Lineage (NCBI taxonomy): Eukaryota > Metazoa > Chordata > Lepidosauria > Squamata > Colubridae > Arizona > Arizona elegans. The sequence goes on along the minus strand of JAKOOJ010000002.1, from coordinate 53,581,639 downwards.
AAAATAGATGACAATGGGAAGGGGTATAATATAGAATAGAAGGGAAAAATTGAATTTGATTAAGATTAGAGATGAGGATGAAGGGTAATATTGTTTTTTAAAAAAAAATAGATGAGGAATAAATATGGCAAAAAGGAAATATAGAAATTGTAAATTTAATTGAAATGACTAAACGCTGTTTAAATTTGTGAACCAGCCAAATATTCTGTTCAAAGAAAATACATTGCATGTTTGTATGTGTGTTTCTAATTATTGCTATTTATTCATATTTGTTCTCTTTTATTCTTTAAAGTTTAACAATTCATTCTTAATCTTAATATCTTTATATTTGCTTGGGGTTGGCTTTCTTCCCTTTCATCTTTTTTATTGTACAGCAATCTTTCTCCTCAAACCTACCACCACTCTCTTTTCTTTCCTTCTTACTTTCTCTTCCCCCCACCCTCTTTTTCTCCTCCCTACTTCCTCTTCCTTTCTCCTTCTCCTCCTCTCTTCCTCCCTCTCTTACCCTCACTCCTACTCTAATTTCCATTCCTTCATCCCTCTCTATTGCTGTATCCTTTAATGCATATGGACTACTCAGAGGGCTGAAAAAGTTATTTTTGACTGGTCCTCACACTTTTGACCAGTCCTCGAATTTATGACTGTCCTCACATTTTACATTTTTGCCCTATCTTGTCATCATGGTGAAGAGAAGCAGTTGTGAAATGAGTGACAGGGTTGTTAAGAATGCTGCACGGGCATAAATGTGAGGATGGTCATAAGTGTGAGGACCAGTCAAAAGTGCGAGGACCTGTCAGAAATGACTTTTTTCAGCCCTCTGGTTAGTCCTTTTGTGCATATGGACTACTCAGAGGGCTGAAAAAGTTATTTTTGACTGGTCCTCACACTTTTGACCAGTCCTCGAACTTACGACTGTCCTCACATTTTACATTTTTGCCCTATCTTGTCATCATGGTGAAGAGAAGCAGTTGTGAAATGAGTAACATGGTTGTTAAGAATGCTGCATGGGCATAAATATGAGGATGGTCATAAGTGTGAGGACCAGTCAAAAGTGCGAGGACCTGTCAGAAATGACTTTTTTCAGCCCTCTGGTTAGTCCTTTTGTGCATATGGACTATTCAGAGGGCTGAAAAAGTTATTTTTGACTGGTCCTCACACTTTTCACCAGTCCTCGAACTTACGACTGTCCTCACATTTTACGTTTTTGCCCTATCTTGTCACCATGGTGAAGAGAAGCAGTTGTGAAATGAGTGACATGGTTGTTAAGAATACTGCACGGGCATAAATGTGAGGATGGTCATAAGTGTGAGGACCAGTCAGAAATGACTTTTCAGCCCTGAGTAGTCCCTATACACATAGCCATGGCCACCCGGTCACATGACCAGCTAGCCACGCCCACCCAGTCACATGGCCTCCAAGCCACGCCCACACAATAAGTCACGCCCACGCCCACAATGGTGTCCTTCTTACCAATGTTAAAATCTGTTCACCTTACCCTATACGCATAGCCATGGCCACCCGGTCACATGACCAGCTAGCCACGCCCACCCAGTCACATGACCAGCTAGCCACGCCCACAAAATAAGCCACGCCCACAATGTCCCTCTTTACCAATGTTAAAATCACCTTAATCTACATGTACATGGCCACAGAATATTTGCAACAAATGAAGATTACTTTTTCTGAGTAAACATCACATTATTAAGAAATAACATGAAAACATTATTAAATTTGAATCATGTGATTTAAAAAAGCTATTTAGACATAACAATTCTTTTTGGTTCCCTAAAACTGCATGCAGGTTATTTTATTGCCAAACTGTTGTTTGTGTATGTGTATGCCGATACACTATTATCTCCACAAGCTTCATACAGTTAAAATGGACAAACAATTTTCTTATAAAGTATTAAATGTTTTACATTAAAGGACGTGTAATACTGCAATTATTTTAAAGTATTTCAATTAATAGGAGATAAATGCTTTTCAGTTGCAGTTACAGAAAGAAAACAACTCAGACAGACTTAAAGCCAACATTAATATGATATTTGCAGTGTGTAAACCAAGAGCAGATATTTCAGGCAAAATTATACAGAGCCAACCTAAATATGTCATTAGAACAAACCCATTTGTCATTCATGTTTTTGAGAACAAACATCTGGTGGAATCCCATTACTGGATCATTGTCCACCTACAGTGAGAGAATACAAACTTAATGTTAGTGATTTAATACATAAATAAATTCCACACAGTAATTTAAATATGATAGAAAAATAGCAAGAAAATGCATTCGTTTTGAAGCTCACCGATTTCAACAAATACATAAAAAGGATTTAATGCTATTGATAAGATTGTTCTGGATCTGACGTCATATTTTGATAACGCTAGTGTATGCATTATATTGCAACTAACATACTTTGAGAAAAATACTATACAACAGTTAAATACAGTCTGGATGCCTTAATATTCGCGCTTTTCTGTTAAGTCTTAGAAGCTTTGAACAGATCTTAACCAAAGATAAAACAATAATAAATTTCACCTTCAATTGGCCAACAACCATACTAAGGATACAATTGTCAGGAGCTGGTTGATGATCCTGGGATGTTATATTATGCTGAATTTTTTGGAAAGGAAGCGTCTGTTATCAAAAACAAAAACAAAAAAAACATTAAGCCCTAAAATACCACATATTCATAGAAAACAAGGGAGTGCACAAGGACTCTTATTTGGCCTTCCCAATAAGAAGCATTTTTCAAATAATTATTTAAAGTCACTGCATGAAATGTTACAGATAATATTAATCAATTATGTATTTTAGCTGATAACATACCATCAATTTTTCCATAATTGAAGCTTTTCCTTGGAACTGCTGACCTTCCCAAGACAAACAGGAAGCATCTGTCTGTGAAACAGGGATATATTTCAGTAACACGCATAATGAAATTATCAAAGGAAAAAAATATACAAATAAATTATCACAGATTTAGACTGATAAATATTTTTGCAAACTCCACATGGACTTTCAATAATCTCAGATCTAGGCACAAATCTAGTCTCAGGCAAGAAATTCTCAATGAACTATCCACCTACCCTCCCAAGAACTTTTGCAATATTTTCTACATAATGGACCTCGGAATGATAGATAAACATGATTCTTATCAGAACCTGTCAAGAGAAGGAAAGAAGGACCTGGAGAAAGAGGAGATTCCAAAAAAGAAAACAGAAACATATGTACCAATATCCATTTTTTTGCCACTGACATCTTCAATTCCTCCATTCATCACTTGACAGAAATTTCTTAAAAGTTTAGCCTATACGTCCCTCTCCAGAAAATAAAAAAAAAATGTCCATTCTGGTGTCTAGATTTAATCTCCATTTTGCACATTCACAGCGTTAATGGGAGCAAAGATTGTGTAGCAGCAAAAGGAATGCTAATATAATGGACGTGAACAGAAAGCCATAAAAAGGAGTTGGATTTCAATCCAAACTAACCCAATCTCCCAGAGCACCTAGTCATGCCAACCCCAAAAACCTGAGTTATAAACACAAAGGCCAAACTGCCTATTGAGAACAAGCTTCCAAACTTCTACTCTGGCCAGCATGAAGCAAAAGAACTTAAAAGTGAAGCAGCTACAGACAGTCCTAAATTTATGACCCTAATAGAGTCTACCTATTATGCTCATAACTCTTGATGGTCATAAAGTAAATTATTCATGTGACCAATCAATTATACAATCTCTCTTGTAGCTAATTGTTAAGTTATGGGGTATTTTTGGCAAAAAAAAAAAAAAGGAAGTTTTCTGCAAAAACACTGTAAATCATGGTCATTTGACTACAGGATGCTGCAACTGGCTATAAATGTGGGCGCCTTGCCCAATGCCCAAAACATGTTCATATGACTGCAGGGGGAGAGGCTGGGCTTCAGAATTTCTGAACTGGGTGCAATACCTTTGGGGGAGGGTATCTTCTGTAATTTCAAACACTTGCTGAGAATCAATCATAAATCAAGGACTACCTGTAGTTGTTTTCCATCAACTTTGCTTGAAATTGCTCAATTAATGCCTTGGTTGGGAATTAGGCCTTTGAACTACAACTTTTGCTGCTTTAGTAGAAACAACAAGCCCTCAAGCCAATAATCCATTCATTGCATCAACAGGATAATCACTGTTCGAGCAAGGAGATGTTGATACATACATAAAGGGCACCTAATTGTTCCCTATTGGTATCAAATTGTTGATAATACAGCTGTACAAAACTTGTTCCAATTTGCTCCCACATAGGTCTTTCTGCCATTTTGCAGACCTGCAGAGAGAGAGAAAAAAAGGACATTCTTTATTACTAAAATGGAAATACCGGTTGAAAACTAAGCAAGGTAATTGCAACTTCACCTTATGTAGAACCAAGTCTGCTGGTATAAATGTACTTAAATGTCTTTCAATCATACAGAATTTAAATGAACTCGATTCAGCTGTCCATCTGTATTTAAAAGACACAGGCCACTCTTTTGAAGACAACAAGTCCATATTTTGGAGAGAGGATTGTTGGTTTGAAAGAGGCCATCAATGTCAAAATTGAACAGTCCTCTCAACAGAAGGGGAGGGATAGGACATCATCTATCTCCTATCTACAACACAGTCCTTTCAACAGTTCCAAGAAGGCGCCACACCCATTTGCATCACTCAGGTGACCCTGAGGACACAGATAAGCCTCCAGGTGACCTTAACTACTTGCTAAAAGAATGCAAATGTCCAGCTGTCTGCAAGAAGTATGAATCCTTCCATTCCCCACCATCTAGTCAGAGTTGAAGAAGCTTCTTGGATGAGAAGCGAAATGTCTTCAAAGAAAAACCAGAAAGTCCAGTGGCCTCTTGAAAAAAAAAATATTTGGGACAACCATGACCTGGATGACTGAGAATCTCCATAGACACTGAACATTGCTTGTTTTAATTCTGGATTAGTAAGAAGCCCATAGTCATAAAATCAGAGTCTTGGTTTGTGCATTCACTGTTCTAAGAGCCTAAACATGAATATATTTTCATCCAGGGCTTTGAGTATTTTAATCTTCAGTATTTGTTTTGATTTTTGATTCATGCTTACTTTCCTTACTTTTTTAAATGGCATTTGTTATGTCATGATTTAACCACCCAGAAATGTTAAAATGGCAGCGTATAAATTGTCTAGGTAAATCAGTATGTTGAGTTTGCTTTTGCTTAATACACGAGCAGAATATTGCAATCTGTAAAGGATAATTTATGGCCACTGGGAAATGTGAGCAATATTTTCAATTCCCAGGTTCCTTTACTCTCATTTTTTTCAATGTAGCTGAAATTTTCTCCAGAAATTGTGGGCAAGATTCCCGGAACCTTGTAAAATGTGTCAGTGTTCTCAGATTTCAATCAAGTTTAGTTTTAATTTGGGGAGAGTACAACAGGTGGTATTTTATGACATATTGGATTCCCTGGCTCTGCTCTATTGCTGATCCTTGTAGACTAAATCCTATGCTTCACATGGAGAAGTTTGAAATCAAACATCTTCACAGGTAGTTGTTGAGACTTTTCCAGAAGACTTCAGTTAGCAGAAGACTTCAGTTAGGTCAAGCCTGCCATCTCCCAACTAACTGGTTCTACTGTCAAAATATCCTCAATGATAAAGACATTTCTCCAAGTTTCAATCAAAAGTGAATTTTCTATAATTAGTCTACTGAATTGACTTCTGCACAAGAGCTGCCTGTTTTTTATCTACCTGAAAGAGGCTAGGCTGTAACTGCAGTGAAAATGCAGCTACAATTAGTAAATAAATGATAAGGTTTTCAGGCTGGGATGCTTTATTAATCTTTCCTTTCTTGTTTTATTCTCTTTGTTATTGCTGATCTTTGACTGTATTGATAAAATTTAATTTGAAGAATTGTACTACAGGCCCTCAATATTTGCTCAATATATATAATCCATTTTTAACAGATAAACAATAAATCAAGTCTCTTGTATTAAAATACTGGCAACCAGATCAGATTCTAGATCACAGCCTAGAATTACAACAATTAATATATAAACTCTTCCATTATAACACCTAAATGTGAAAGGAAAGGATTGCTCAAAATCCTGTCTGCAACTGGACCAATTTAAACATAAGTAAGCCTATCCCTGTTTCATGAAGCTCATTCTCACGCTGTTATAATTTAGTTGAAAGTAAATTCCAATACCCTGCAAGCATGTTTACTATTACAGCGCTGGTAGAATTCCTACGTAGGAGTAAATCCCATTAAACCCAGTAGGATTTCATACTAAAACGTGCACCCCACTGTGAAGAAGCTGTAGATCCACTGGATTCACACCTCCCACAAGACGGCTGTTTGGCTTTGGCTTTGGTTTAGCATGTTGAAGGAACAGAAAGAACGGGTTTGTTCAGCAAACCCTTAGCTGCACCTGCGAACCCCGCTATAAACCTGACAAATAATTCCCAGTGAACACAATAGGGTCAGATCAGAGTAAATAAGTGGGGGAAAGCAAACCGCATAATCTACACATTTTGGGGGAAGGGGGGGATGGGAGTGGAGTCTATTAACTTGAGTCTCTGTGCCACACGCTTCTTCCAAAGAACAAGCACTTTCCCGTTAATCCTGAAAATACACACTATCCCTGAATTTGCGTGTTAGCGATTGTATTTCCTAGAACCGCTCTCCATTCTCTGAACCGCGGGGGGGTGGCTCTTCTGGAATCAACGGACTTGCACCCCGGATGACGCCCCCTCCCCCGTTCTTCGGCGGGGTCGCTTCCCCGGATGAGGCTCAAGCTCCCTGGGGACGGGAGGATGGTTTGCAACTGGTGGAAACTCCTTGGCGCCTAGAAAAATATTGCAGGGTGCAGGGAACGTTAAAAACAGAGTCTCAAAGGTGCTTTTCCCCAAAAGGCAACTAAGTAAGACGATTCTTTTTCTCCTTTAAAAAGTTTCGCTTCTCATCCTGGATGAGAAGCAGAATTTTTTTTTTTCAAAGGAAAAGAAAACCAAGAAAGTCCAGTTGCTTTTTTTTTTTTTTTTTTTTTTGAAAAAGCACCTTTTGGGATTAAGCATGACCCGCATGATTCAGAATCTCCATAGACAGTTGGAAGCAGCGTTTCTCAAACCTGGACGCTTTTAAGACGTGTGAATTCTGGAAGTTGAAGTTTACCCATCTTGGTGGCCAAGTTTTTTTAAAAAACAAAAAAACAAAAAAAACAACAACCCTGCTTTAAACCTTTCAATGTCACGGCAGGCAATTGTCCTTTTCTTGGTTGCTGTTTTGTGGAAAGCTACAACAAGCTATGCGGACCTCCCCTAATCCTGCACCCACGCCGCCGTTTGCACGCCAATCATTCAAAGGCACCACCAAACTCGCTCGAACACGTTGTAAACCTGCGCCTGAAGCCTCCGGAGTTGCGATCTGCTTTTATCCTCGCCTATCGCCAGCACCCTGCGGAAGAAGGGGAAATGGGGTACTTCCCTTGGATTTGGGGGAAGGATTCTGACACCGAGCGCACCGGATCGGCTTGGAAGCGCAAAGAGATCTTTCAGAAATGGGAGCACGCAAGCTGGGCATGAAACGCACACGAGATCGGAACGGTGCCGCTGCCCCCATCCCCGCTATTTGTGGCTGGAATGAGTAAGATACGGAACGAAGTCACGTTAGGAGATGCAACTCACAGGGAAGGTTAACTCTGAAAATCCAGAGCCGCAAAATCGCGCAGACAACTTTCTTCCAAGTTTGTCAGCCCATCTGTCTATTAAAAGTCTGGGTCAGTAGCCTTAACGCTCGACCGCCAGCAGGTGGCGTCCCGGGCGAGCGGCAGAAATCGGATACGTCACGCCAATTCATCCAATGGTGGCCTTGAGCGCCAGTTCTTAAATAAAAGTACTTCGCAGGCGGGATGTTTCCGTTTGATTTCTGTGCTGATTTCGGTTTCAGCCGGAATGGCTGCTGCAGTAGTAAATGAAGTATCAGTTGTATAGTCTCGAAGATCCCTTGAATTCAGTCGAGCATGTGAAATGGAATCTCTTGGTTTGCAGATTAAAAAAATGTACGTTAAGAGTTAGTGTCATTTTTGGAGTACATTGGAATAAAAGGCGGCATTTTTGGATGCAGTTATACTAAATGCTAGTTGGTCAGAAAAACCGAGATTTTGGAATAATGCTTGATCATTGCTTCCAACATAATTCCTGAAAGCTGCAGAAATGCTACCTAGTGAATGTATCGTTTTTACAATTATATATATTGCACCTTGTTTTCTCTAGATAGTAATTTGAGTACTGTACAGGTAGTCCTCGATTTGCAACCAGATTTAGTAACCTTTTGAAGTTACAACAACAATGAACAAAGTGACTTACGACCATTGTTCACATTTATGACTATTGAAGTATCCCTGAGATCAAATTGTTTTTTCATCACTCTTTCAGAAATAATACAATAATAAATAAAGTTTGCTACTTCTTACATACCATCTGATCTACATCTGGGAGAATGGTTGATGTCATTTGCTAGAACTTTCCTTCTGGAATCTCACTGGGCAAATTAACTTTGCAGTGCCTCCGTGAAAGATGGATAATTTGCTGTTTTACACAATTTGCCCATTAGAAAACGCTCAACATGTATTGGTAAAAAGCCAAAGATATCTTCAAGTTGAGTTCAACTCCTAGTATCTGTATGAATGAAGCCCTACAACTTTCTGGACATTATGATGGAGATTGTTTGCCCTTGTTGTTTCTTAAAAAAGTTGTTTCTTTTTAAGAAACAGCTTCTATCCCAGGGCAATAACCATATTGAATTCTACGGTATAGTGCAATATCGGGTTTTCAATTTCAATTATATAGAAAGTAAAGGATGTATGTTTGTGTTTTTATTTTTATAGTTATAATGTACACGGAAGACAGCATTTCATTTCGTTGTACCATGTGCAATGACAATAAACTAAACTAAACTAAACTAAACAACTAGCAAGTCAGACTATACATTAAAACAAGTTTACCTATTGATTTACAGGTAGTTCTTGACTTACGACCATTTGTTTAGTGACCAGTTACAGCAGCACCAAAAAAGGGACTTATGACCGTTTTTCACATCACCATGGTCACATGATCAGAATTTGGGTGCTTGGTCACTGGCATATATTTATGATAGCTGTAGTTTCCTGGAATCACATGATCTCCATTTGTAACCTTCCCAACTGGCTTCTGATAACAAAGTCAATGGAGAAACCAGATCTGCTTATCAACTACATCAGAGGTGTCAAACACAAGGCGTGCGGGCCAGATCTGACCCGCAATGTGGTCAGATCCAGCCCACAAAGCTGGCCTGGAAAAGGGTCCGGCCTGTGTCGCTTTGGCCCAGTCTACCCAATGCAAAGAGGAAACATCAGGCCAGTATTTCTTCAGCCCAGTCTACCCAATGCAAAGAGTTAACATGCCAGCAGTTTGGGGAGTGGCATCAAGCTGGCCATGCCCACCCAGTTGACCACACCCACTGTCAGCCATACCCAGTGAGTGGCGTCAAGTTGGCCACACCCACCCAGTCAGCCATGCCCACCTGCCCCCCCCCCCCGAGGTCAACCACAGCCCTGATGCAGTCCTTCCTCAATGAAATTTGAGTTTGACAGCCCTGAACATGATTCGCTTAACAACTGTGGCAAAAAATGTCATAAAATGGAGCACAACTCACTTAAGGGTCTTGCTTGGCAATGGAAGTTTTAGGCTACATTGTGGCTCTAAGTCAAGGCCTATCTGTACTTTTTTTAGAGCTCATCTAAGTCAAAAGATTCCACCAGGGTTATAGCAGGTAAATAAGTCAATTTTAATAAAACTCATTGCTGCCAGAGTGGGATATAACAGCAAGCTATAGTTATATAAATAAGGAAAAGGGGAAATGAATCATAAAGGAGGGGAGAAATGAAGGAAACTTCAGCTGCAATATATTCCCCATTCAACAAGACGACGATTGAATGTTTTATAATGGGGTAGTTCAAACTGACCCATAGTTTTATAAAATTCATTTAATGTTGAGAGTTCTACTTTTCTTTTTCTAATTCATTGCCATCTTCCTTTGGCTGGTACTCTAGTTCCTCATTCTCTGAATATGAAACTTCACTGTCCCAATAATCTTTACTGTATTTCTCCATCAAATACGCCTCAGGATTAAGGTCATCATCGTAAGTTTTCCTAGCTTTCTTCCTCCTTATTTTCTTTTGATGTTGCCGTATCTCAGCCAACTGTGTCTCTAGTACCGAAGTCACTTCCAGTACCGCCTTCTTTTTCATTTTTTTGTAATCCATTATTTGCTTATTTAATGCTTTATGATCAATTCCAAATAGATTTGTGTGGATGGAGGGCTCCCCATGGGTATCAGCCACAATGGATTTTTCCTCACTGCAAGAAATGGAGTAAATAATGACACAGAAAGGCCTAAGATATCTGATGTTTGCATATATTCTTGCTTTTCCTTATTCCCTGCAATTTGTACCGCTTGGGGAAGTGTCTCTTACCCTCCCAGAGTTTTTAAGTCATCCCTGTAGTTAAAAGAGGGGATAACAATAGAAAAATCATGCTGCCTTTCAACTGCACAACTGGAAATTTCTAGTCTTCTAGTAAAAGGCATTTTAATAGATAAAGGTACTCCTCGACTTACAACAGTTCATTTAGTGACCATTCAAAGTTACAGCGGCACTGGGAAAAGTGAACATTTTTCACACTTATGACCATTGCAGCCTCCCCACAGTCATGTGATTTACATTCGGATGCTTGACAACTGTCTCATATTTATGATGGTTGCAGTATCCCGGGGTCATGTGATCACCTTTTGCGACCTTCTGACAAGCAGAGTCAATGGGGAATCCAGATTCACTTAACAACCGTATTCATTAATTTAACCACTGCAGTGATTCACTTAACAAATATAGCAAGAAAAGCCGTAAAGTGGGACAAACCTCACTTAACAAATTTCTCGCTTAACAACATAAATTTTTGGCTCAATTGTGTTTGTAAGTTGAGGACTACCTGTATTAAGGATATTTTTCACTAGCTCAGGATTGCACTTGCCAGTACTAATTTACCTGAAATCATTCTGAATTAATTCATTTTCTTCTTCTTCAGGCCCCATGTCAGCAATTGCCAATAATTTCTCAACCTGTAACAATGTAAAAAGAAAGAAAACACTAAAATTGTCCAGAAATAAGACTGTTCTGTCAACAATCAGAATATAAATAATAAATTCTAAATCCCATACATTTTGTGTGTTGGCTTCAAGCATAACACAATGTTAAAAGGAAGACTTCCACTTATTTTGAAAATATTTTTTTGTGGTCAATAGAATTTTTTCAAGGATCACAAAGAAATGAAATCTCTATCATTTTTTGAAAATAATTAAACGTATTAAGAGTCTTTGGGAAAGTTGTGGGACCTCCAGAGGAAGAAATGGTAGATTGAAGACGATTGTTGCAGAATGAAGAGTCAGTGAGTAGAATGGCTCTTCGATACTTCATTTCTGGACACAGGGAAGGCTTGAGATCACCTACAAATGCTCCAGACAGCTGCTCTTCTCAAGAAGAACACAAAATAGCAGTCTTCAGCACGCTTAGAGTTTTGGGAAATGAGAGATCAACTGCCATTGGTACTTTAAAGATGCTGTATTTGCATACTTTCCTTTGTAATCGTTTTGTAGGAGATGACCAGAAAGGGCCCAAGGGAAGGGTTAAGTGCATCATCAATTTAGAATCCATTCATGCTCACAAGAGATCTAAGTCCAGCTTTCCTTGAAATCCTTGTCTCTTATCTATTATCAATTTGCCTTGGTTCTTGTTTAGAGGTAACATGAGATAAATTTGCATTCATTTTGGACCTTATTCTGATTTCGTGCATCTGACACACTTTCAGAAATTGCTGCTTTTCAGCTACTAGAAATATTTGGGGTTGACAAGTTTGATAACAACAGATGAGTTTCCTTCAATCCTTAATGAAAGAATTTTTAACTACAAGTTGAAGAACTTAAAAAAAAAAGGGATAAACAGCAAAAAGGTGATTAAAACCTTGATTTTAAAAAGTTCAAATAGACTAAGGATTCTTTTTGGAATTAATTATAAAGAATCCTCCTTGTGGGAAAATTATTTTGTTTTATTTTTTTTTTAAAAAACATAAGATTCCCTAAGGTTGAATTGAACGAATGGATTAGTAAAAGAAAATCAGATATATAAATAGGAAGACTGGAAGAACATGATAAAGAATATAACACAACTAAAGAACGTTTTAGCAGATATTAAATTAAATTGGTTGAATTTAATACAATTAGAGAAATGGATAAAAATAGAAAAAAGATTCAAGGAGAAAGATAGACAGTTAACAAAATTTGAAATGATTATAAAAGAATGTGAGGTGAATGAAGAATATATAGGTAAAGGAAGAATTGGGAATATATATAGAATATTAACTGAATTAGAAGAGCTGGCAAAAAGTTTAAAATTAATTTGGCATCAGATTTAGGAGAAATAAATGACAATGATTGGAAAAATATTTGGAGTATATAAGAATATGTCAGAGTTAAGGAAAATGGATATAAAGTGACATGGAGGTGGTACTTAACATCACATAAACTAAATAAAATAGATGGTAAATATTCAAATATTTGTTCGAGGTGCAAGAAAGGTCGGAACATGTAGTGGGATTGTGATAGTGCACAAAAAATATGGGACATGGTGTTTAGAGAAATTAGAGCACTTTTGAATGTAAATTTAGATATGTCACCGAGAATTGCATTATTGTTGCTTGTGGAACAACGGGATATAAATGTAACAAAAAAAGAAATGATTGTAAATTTGATAATGGCAGCTAGATTAGTGATGGCTAAATATTGGGGATGAAATTGGGATATTCAAAGAAATGAATGGTATAAAGAAATGTGGAATATGGCAACAAATGATAAATTAACAACAGAAATTAAATTTAAAAACTGGATGATTAAAACAAACAATTGTAATGAAATATGGGGGGATTTTATAAAACCAGTGTGGGTGGAAGGCAAAGGGAATAAACCTACTCAAGAATATATGTTTTTTGGGAGGGGATAAGGACACAATTAGAATATATTGTATATCTTTTAGCTGTTATAGAAGAAGAAATATAAGGGGAAAATGGTCTTGTATTTAGATGTGTATGTATATGTTCGTATTGTTTGCATTATTTGTATTTAAAATAAATAAATTAAACAAAAAAGGTAATAAAAGAATAACTGGAGAAAAAAACATAAAGTTTTAAAAATTGAATACTTGAGGGTATTAAATATTATAATGAAAGGAGAATACATAAATGACTTACAGCTACAAAATAAGGCAAAGTATTCTAAATTTTTAACATATTGAAGGATATTTTTGAAGACTCAAAAGTTAATAGCGTCAGCAGAAACATCTGCCTCTGACAATGTCTGGCAAGACTGAGACAAAGTTGAATGGATTTATAAATGCTAGGCTATAAGAACGACATGGAAAAAGATGCTATCCTGGACATACAAAAGAAATAGGCTGATATTTTAACAATTACGAGGGATATACAAATAACAAACCAAGAGGATCATTTTCCTTTTTTGGATTTACAAAAGAGGGAGGTTTGTTAAGTTTTGAAGAATCTTATGAGAAGGGACAAAGAAAAAATGAAAAGAAATCAAGTTCTAGTCTAGAATATTATTTAAAAGGATTAAAAATTAAGATTGTGTGAAATTGGTGTATTTGATCTAGATTAAAATAGGTGTGTTGTTATCTCTGATAATCCTTAATGGACTTTTATTGACACCAGGACTAAAATGACGTGTTATGGATGGCTTTATGGAAAGAAGAGATCGTTTGTTGTATTTTAAGAGAAGGTGATAAATTACTAAAAAAAATATACTTTTGATAAAGGGGAAAGTCATTTCTTTATATATTTGTTTTCTTTTTCTTAACTACATGCTTCCTTTTCTCCTTTTCCTTTTTTCTTTCTTTTCTGCGTCTTTCACTCTTCTACATTTAAAAAATGTATTATAATCTTTTGTAATTATAATATTCGATAAAATTACTATTAAAAAAGGAATCTTTGAGGGAGTTACTTAAGATTTTTCTGTAGCTAAATGTATAAGTAGCTCTGATTCACATGAGTTCTGTTCCAGCGTAAACCCAAAGGATTACAAAACTCCAGATAATGAGATCTTGAGTCTTGGGAGGTGGGAGTTAGGTTTTGGAAATTATGGTCATATTCCTCGTGCAAGTGCTTCCTCTACTTTGCTCCACACATAAAACTGCTTAAAGTGCAGTGTTGCAGACAAACTCTGCCCACAGCCTGGAGTTCGATGCTGATGGGGCTCAAGCTTGACTCAGCCTTCCATCCTTCCAAAGTTGATAAAATGAGGACCCAGATTGTTGGGGGCAATATGCAAATAATGCTTCTACATTGTGCTATAAAACGCTATTATATAAGCCTAAATGCTATTGCTATTCTCCAACAGGTTCCTTAACATAGGTCACAGCAAGTCTCATTGTGTGACTATGAAGCAATGTATGACTCTCTTGCAGCAGCTGGTCGCGCTGCAACTGTTTGTAACTTGGCACCAGATAGTAATCAGAATGAGCCATGTGGTTCTTCAACAATATAGGTTGTCTCTGGTGCAGACAACTTTTTTCCTCCTAATTATGTTACTCTACCTTTACAAAGCATATGATAGCTATGTACTTTGCATACATATTATACATATACTGTAAACATTTAATATAAATGTAAATTGTACATGTAAATAGTAGGTTTTTATCTTAAAGTTAGAGCCTGTTGTATAGCAAACTACAATTTTAAAGAAAAGAACTTCAATGAAATTACCATAAAAACACAGACATATAGGAAATTTCTCTTACCTCTCTTATAGCCTCCTCTTCTCTGTCCCTAACAAATGTTATTGAAGGAACATTTACCCGGATACGATACGATACCAGAAGATGTCTAGAAAGAAAAAAATAATTTTAACATCCACATGATTACATATGAAGACAACTTAAAAGCATTATCTGCAAACTTCTCCTTTAAAGATGGAGGAAACAGGTTTAAGTTATAAATACACGTAACCCTCCACTTACACCCACAATTCAGCCTAAAGTTTCTGTAACTAAGCTAGGCCAGCGGTCACCAACTGGTGGTTGGTGGACCACCGGTGGTCCGCGAGCAAATTTTGGTGGTCCATAGAAAAATTATTTGCATTTTTTATCTTGCACTAAATCAGGGGTCCTCAAACTATAGCCCCTGGGACAAATACATGCAATGAACATTTGTGTTGCTGCAGAGAGTCTCCCCCTTCGGGGTCTTTTTGTGTGGGTCAGAGGGGGGCAGAAATTCTGACTTGGGGTCTGCTTTGGTCTCCTGGTGTGGGGCTCTGGGCGAAGGCTGGAGGGAAGTGCCACTGGTGGCAAAGAGCCAGAGGGCCTTGTTCCAGTGGGACTTTCTCATGGTGGCTGCTTAGCTCCAGCAACTGCTTCCTGTTGGAGCCCTAAGGAGCCCGGGCAGGCAGGCGAGGAGTAGCAAGTAGAGGCTGGCAAGGTGCCCCTCGACGTGAGTGACATCGAGTTAGCCACGCCCACACAGTCACATGAAAACCTTGCCAAGTCCACCCAGCTGGTCATTAGGCAAATCATATTAGTGGTCCGTGGGATTTTAAAAAAGTGGTCCCTGAGGTCCGAAAGGTTGGTGACCCGAGCTAGGCAGTGGGCAAATGAGTTTTCCCCCTTTTATTACCTTTTTTTTGCCAGAGCTGTATAGTGAATCGCTTCAGTTGTTAAGTGAATCATGCAGTCATTAAGCAATTCTGGCTTTCCCCATTGACATGCTGAAATGGTCATAAGTGTGAAAACCAGTCATAAGTTATTTTTTCAATGCCATTGTAACTTCCAACAGTCACTAAGTGAATAATTGTTAAGTGAGAATGACCTGTAGGCCATTATTCTGTTAATTCTGGGTGTCAAAATGTGAAGGAGGCCCACTGTATTTATTTATAAGTTATCCTCCCATCTACAGACCAAAACCAACCAATTCTTTAAGGGATGTTTGCTTGACCATAGATACACCATACCAGTACCTAATATAGGATGCTTTTCTCTGTAGGGCTTGCTGAATACATTCATCCTTTTCCGCATTGCCAGAACTCTTCCAATATATGCGACATATTGCAAAATCTGACGTGAGGGAAGCCTAAGAAATTTAAAATATTAACTTTAAATGCAGATTTCACATTTGAAAGGAGCACCACAAACAATTCTATTACCATACTGCACAAGTGAAAGAGATTGCTATTAAAAACAGCGGTACCATATCAACCATTGGCAGTGGAAAGAAGATATTTTTTTTACTTCACAGACATTCAAGAAGGAATTATTACCAAGAAAGAAAAATAATATAAATTGAAGAATAATCATTCTGCAAGAAAACAGAAGAAGGTATCGGTTATATATTAACACAGTTTTAGCAAGAAGTACAAGTTCCATTTTAAAGTAGGGAGGTTCCAATATTGCAGATACAATTGAGTTTAATCTTAATTCTGATCAATGGAAATTACACTATTAATGTGTTGAAGAAATCGATGTCAATACATTTCTACATATTTCATGGGATATATAGAAATGGTTATAAAGGTAAAGGTAAAGGTTCCCCTCACACATATGTGCTAGTCGTTCCCGACTCTAGGGGGCAGTGCTCATCTCCACTTCAAAGCCGAAGAGCCAGCGCTGTCCAAAGACATCTCATTGGTCATGTGGCTGCCATGACTATACCTTCCCACCAAAGGTGGTTCCTATTTTTCTACTTGCATATTTTACGTGCTTTCAAACTGTTAGGTTGGCAGCTGGGACAAGTAACGGGAGCTCACCCTGTTACACGGCACTAGGGATTCGAACCACTGAACTGCCAACCTTTCGATCAACAAGCTCAGCATTTTAGCCATCTGAAAGTATCACACCCAACTCTCAAATGACAAAAGCAAGTTATCCATACAATTGGATTTTAATTCAGAGAAAGTCAATCTACACTGAATATAACACATTAACAGGAAAACAAAATGTCCCATTACTGAAAGCATCAAATATCAGTAATTAAAAACTAACAAAAACAATGAAGACAGCAGTGTTGCTGGGAGTTCTCTGTAAAAGAGCAAAAAATCTTTCCTTTTCTCTGCTGGAAAAGGATGTTTGGGAAGTGATTCTTCCAAAGAAACAAAATCCTGGAGAAAGAATTTAGGGTTAAACACCAATGTAAAGAAACGTACAGGTAGTCCTCGACTTATGGCCACAATTGAGCCCAAAATTTCTGTGGCTAAGCAAGACATTTGTTAAGTGAATTTTGCCCCATTTTACTATCTTTTTTTGCCACAATGGTTAAATGAATCATTGCAGTTGTTAAATTAGTAATATGGTTGTTAACTGAACCTGGCTTTCCCATTGACTTTGCTTGTCAGAAGGTCGCAAAAGATCACATGAACTCAGGATACTGCAACCGTCATAAATATGAACCAATTGCCAAGCATCTGAATTTTGCTCATTAGGATGCTGCAATGGTCATAAGTCTGAAAAACAGTCATTAGACACTTTTTTCAGTGCTGTTTGTAACTTTGAAATGGTCAGTAAAGGAAGTGTGGTAAGTTGAGGACTACCTGTAATAGCCTCTCTCAAGGGCAGGGGTCGGCAACCTTAAACACTCAAAGAGCCACAAAAGTCCTAACCGGAAGCCCCCATTCGATTCTGGAGCTGACCGGAAGTCTGGTTCCCCATCAGTCTCCTCCTAGCACGGCGTCCTTTTTCCTCTGCCAACTGGAAGTCGGTTCCCCCACCATAGAGTCTCCTCCTAGCACAGCATCCTTTTTACCTCTACCTGTCTTAACCAAAAGCCCCATCAATTGTGGAGCCAACCAGCAACAGGGAGCTGCAGCAGAGGGACGAAAGAGCCACATGCGGCTCCAGAGCCACAGGTTGCTGACCCCTGCTCAAGGGGATACCATTTTTCTAATAAGGATTTTTTGAAGCCTTTATCTATGACTATTAATAATATATTAAAGGAATACTCTATTTTAAGCCCTCCTGCTAGTAGATCACGAGTAATGGTATATCTGTGTCTGCAGAGCATCTCTTCCATAACTTCCAGCGGAATAGGACTGCAAATTAAATGTAAAAGCATAAGCAGGTCTGGTATAAAATGGCATTATCAACTTAAAACAAAGATGGGGAACAATGGACCTTTTATGAATTGTGGACTTCAATTTCCAGAATTCCTGAACCAGCCATGCTGGCTCAAGAATTCTGGGAGTTGAAGTCCACGAAATGATAAAGGGACCATTGTTCCTCACCTCTGACTGATAATATAGTACAACTGTTCTCGATACCTTCGCAATACAATGCAATAAATAAAGGCAATAAACTATAAGTAATACATGTGGAAGAGTTCTCAATGCAATTCAATGCAATAAAGTAAATCACAGCAACATCTGCACAGTTTCCTGGATGCAATCACAAAATCAGATGTTTCTGCTTCAACACATAATTAAGGGATTTTGCAGACTGATATGATTTGTACTTGCCTTAAACACTTCCACATTGAGATCATAAAGTTCTTGGCCAGCTAGAGGAGTGCTCAGTAAATCCCGCACAGCTTGAAAAAACAGAACGTCCAAAGTTTTCTTACGAATGCTATCTTGTTTCCTAATCTTTGGAGGTCGTAGTTTTAAAACATCTGTCAAGCTGGATGATTTGTAGAGCTTTAAAAAACAAGTGATTGCAGAAAACAGTTTTGGCATTAGGTATAACTTTTTAGACAGGTGTGCATTACTTTAAGGATCCAGTAGAACCGCCATTGTTTCTCTGCTTTTCCTTACCCTTATTTTCCCGTACTTTTAATACCAACCATGCCCCATAATAATTAAGTGGAAACAGCAATTCCTACCATTCTATAAAAAACTGAAATGAAAACTAGAAACAAAGAGCTGAATTTCAATTACATCTCATAAGTATACAGCTGAATTTAGATTTCAAGGATTACATATCTATAATAATCAATCACATTTCATTATATTTTAACTTTTAAAAAGGACTGCCTCCTTTATGTGGAGGTCAATCATAACTCAATATTAAACAACAGTTCCAACTATATTTGTTTATCTTATGTCTCTTTATATACAGTATCATATTTTTAAAAGATGTCTATTAGTTTATGGAGGTGACATAATTCTTCTATGTAACCTGATTATGAGCAAGACTTTTCAGCATAGTTATTTCAAATACCTATATTCTTAAATTTTGATATGTTTATATAGATATCCTTTTGAAGAAGAGCTGCATAGCTGGAAATATAGTACAATTGCAAAAACGTAAAGTAAATCAATCATAAATAACCACAAATAATTGAGTATCTACTAAATATCTGAGGAATCTAAAAAAATAGTTAAAAAAAAGTCAAATCTAAAAAATAGTCAAATGATCAAAAATAGAGCTGAAGAAGCGTCTTGGATGAGAAGTGAAACATCTTCAAAGAAAAACCAGAAAGTTTAGTTGCTTCTTGAAAAAAGCATTTTTGGGACAACCATGACCTGGATTGACTGAGAATCTCCATAGGCGTTTGTAATTACACTATAAATATTTTGAGTCCGTTTTACAATATCTGTAATATCTGTAAATAACAACCTAATGCTGCTATTTAGGTGTTAATGTGGCTTTGTTCAATTCCTATACCATTCCCTGATGAAAACGATGAATGACAAAATACAATAGCGTAACAATTATTTACTTATTTTTAATTCAGTCTGAAATACAACACAACTTCAATGAAAACACAAGTAGCTGCCACTGCTTTATGCAATTATGGAAATGAAAGCTTCATTTTAGGGTTTATTTGAACCCCAAGAAAACCACGATTTAGTACAATGATCATAATAGAGGAATTAAACAAAATTTATGAAATGTGCTGATTAAGACATTGCCTTTAGATTAAGGGATTTTTTTGTTCTTACCACTTCAGATCCAAGTGTAGGACTAGAATACCAAAACTTCTTCCTTTAAAGATTAGAAAAAAAAATAACGTTTATGCTCTAATAACTGTAAAAATATATTTTCGTGTGCTATTTTGTAAAATCTACCTCAAAAATAATTTTAACAAGGGCACTAAATAGTTTAAAAAGCGATCACAACTCACTCATTAGTTATACATCGTTCATGAACAAACATGACATGTTTCACCATTAAATCATAATTTACTATTACCCCTTATAGCAGTTTTTCAACTTGGACAACTTTCAGATGTGTGGACTTGAACTCCCAAAATTCCCAGCTTGCATGCACGCTATCTGGGAAATTCTAGGAATTCAAGTCCACACATCTTACACTTGCCAAGTTGAGAAACACTGCCTTACAGGAACATAGTAATAGTGAATCATTAAAGGTTCCTATCACACACAAATAAAAGTCAATTCAGCAAAAGAAGATAGAGTTCCAATCCAAAATTCAGAGCTCCAAAATTTATGAGTTTAGACTCAGTATTTTACAACTGTAAATTTGACCTATGTCACAGCAGACTAACTTAAATACAGACTTATTCATAACAACTAAACAGGCAATAAAGCATTTATTATTGTCAGATGATTGAGTAGTATTCAAAGCATTGGCCAAGCAGATATTGTCCTAATCAGTGTAACTTACTTATTTGAAATGTCAAGTGAATCACTGAGGCTGCCTTCCAAAACCACGCAAAGGATGGCACTGTAAGGCTGACACTTAAATATCTTTAACTTGGAACCAATTTCGTGTAACTAAGTACAGGTAGTCCTCAACTTACACAACAGTTCACTTAGTGACCGTTCAAGGTTATGTCACTGAAAAAAGTGAGTTATGATGATTTTTCACACTTATGACTGTTGCAGCATCCCCACTGTCATGTGATTTATATTCAGACGCTTGACAACTGACTCGCATTTATGACAGTTGTAGCGTCCCAGGTCTTGTGATTCCTTTTTGCGACTCTCTGACAAGCAAAGTCAATGGGGAAGCCAGATTCACTTAACAACGACGTTACTAATTTAACAACTGCAGTGATTCGCTTAACAAATGCGGCAAGAAAAGTCATAAGATGGGGCAAAACTCACTGAACAAATTTCTCACTTGGCAATATAAATGTTGGCTTCAATTGTGGTCGTAAATTGAGGACCGCCTGTACAGCTTGCTTCTGAGTATATTATAAGGCCTAGAATTGCAAGTGCAACGTCTATTATTTCAGAGAATGATGGGGGATCGGATGATCCAGAGAAATTGGATCAAACTTCTGTTAACAATAAAAAATCAGGAGGGCTGTAATTCAGAAGGAAGAATTGCCACCAGGCTTGTAAGGGATCTCAGGAGAACGATTCTGCCTATCACGCCGCATAGGAGGATTAAGCGAGGCAAACATTTCCTATCCACGAAGCCATTTATCGCTCCGCAGTTCAGCACCCGTTCGTGTTCGGGTGCAAACGGAGGGGATCCACTCACTTTTTTTTAACGAGGAACTTTCTGAGCAACTCGCTAGGGGACCGGCAGAGTCGTCTGGAACAGTGCAGAGCCCGAGAACAGCCGGGGCAGGTTATCCCGGAGGGACTTCCCAAAGCGGGAAGCAACCAAGGCAAACTCGCCTGCTTTCTTGCCGAGGCGAGAGCGAAAGTGGCGGCCGCCGTCAAGCCATTCCGAACGTTCCACATTGTAAGCCAGAGTTCTAGAACGCCTGGGAAGGCGGGACCGAACCGCGAGCCGCGCTTCCTCCGGATGCGCCTTCACGACGACGCCTGTAACAGAGCTCTTTCTACAGCGCCTCCTAGCGACTAGGAAGGACTTCTTGGAGACATGAGCTTCGACAAAATCACCACATTTATGGACTGTAGAGATTCTCCATCATCCAGGGCTGAGGTCTCCAACCTTGGCAATTTTAAGCCTGGAGGACTTCAGCTCCCAGAATTCCCCAGCCAGGCTTAAAATTGTCAAGGTTGGAGACCACTGATCATGGTCATGGTTGTCCCAAAGATGCTTTTTCAGGAAGCAACTGGACTTTCTTGTTTTTTTCTTTTGAAGAGGTTTCGCTTCTTATCCAAGAAGCTTCTTCAACTCTGACAGGATAGTGGAGAATGGAAGGATTGATATTCCTTGCAGACAGCTGGTAAAATTGAAAGACTACAGGAACCAGGAGCACCACTCAGGTGACCCTGAGGACATAGATAAACTTCCAAGAGCTTCAACGACCCTCTAAAACAGTGGTTCTCAATCTGTGGGTCGCGACCCCTTTGGGGGTCGAATGACCCTTTCACAGGGGTCGCCTAAGACCATAGGAAAACACATATTTTCAATGGTTTTAGGAATAATTTTATGGTTGGGGGTCACCACAACATGAGGAACTGTATTAAAGGGTCACGGCATTAGGAAGGTTGAGAACCACTGCTCTAAAAGGATGCAAATGACCAGTTGTCTGCAAGGAGTATCAATCCTTCCGTTCCCCACTATCCTGTCAGAGCTGAAGAAGCTTCTTTGAGGATGAAAGGAAACAATAATAAGGATATAATAAATAATACTAGAATATGATATACTGGTATACTAGATTCTGTAACCATTAGGTTCCTGTAATACATATATGCCTTTGTATTTGTATCACATATATTATGTCTTTATATTTGTATCTCCTGTAACAAACATATTCTGTTATTAGGCCTCTGTAATGTATCTGGTATTTGTCAAACATATGTTCCTGCCATTTGATCTGAACCCATATCAATCTTCTTCCTGTTTTTCTTGTGCCATCTAAGAGCATGGTACGTATCTCAGTTGGAACTGCAGACATCATCCAAGGGATAATTTACACTTCAGCTCTAACTTACACCTTTGATCTGTATAAGCTCATTCCTTGCAGAACCAGGAGCCAAATGAGCAATTGGGAGAACAAAGGAATGCTCAAGGAAAAGATAAGGCTAATTGGGAGGCTTCTATTCCTTTGCAGGGCAACAAGGAATACACAAACCTAAACTAGGAGGCCAGAATTGGGTACTAAGCTGATGTCTCTGAGGTTCCCTCTGAGGTAGGGAAGGTATGGCGTAAAGGTGTGGCTATTTCCTCGCATGCATTGTATCTGTATGTTCTGGATATAATCCCACCCAGTATTTTGTTTTTGGCCATAAATAAAATCTGCTTTTTTTTTGCAAGCCTCGTTTTGAGTCTCTCTCTTTGGCATTCTGGGGACTCAAGTGTATTTTGGGACCTTACAAGGAGAAGCTAAAAGTCTTCAAAGAAAAAACAAGAAAGCCCAGTTGCCTCCTGAAAAAAGCACCTTTGGGTGACCGATTTGGTAGATTTACTGTCCGCTTTTACTCAAGGAGTTAAGGCAGCTTGGCTTGCTTTATTTTGGATTGTGTGCAGTCAGCCAGACGTTCAGACTGGATTTGGCATGTACATCCAACTATCGAGACCTTCCCAAGGATGTGAGATAGGCAGATGTGGATATTTGATAGTATTCGAGGGATCATTGAAAGATGTCTGCTGTTCTGAATAAAGCTGCCTTTTGCAATTGATCGTAAATTTGTCAGTGCTGATGGTGTTTAAGAGGTGCTCCAGTTGTTTTGGGATCACACTCAAGGCACCTATTACTGTGGTCCATTGCACAGTCAGCCAAATGTTCAGACTGGATTTGGCATTTTAGTCCACCCATTGAGTTCCTCCCAAGGACGAGGGATAGACAGTATCATTATTATTATTTCTCCACAAAAAACAACCTTGTGAAGTAGGATTGGCTGAGAGTGACTGGGCCAAAGTCATTCAGGGAGATTCCATGGCTCAAAGGTGGGTCTCTCCAGATCTAGTCTGATATTACACTATGCTGATGTATGTATTTGTTCTTTTTCTGATTACATTATGGGACGTGTTTTCCTGTCACCCAAACTGAAAAAGGGCAGCTCCAATAATCTATAACTCCAGTCACATCTGAGAGTTACTGCTCTGCTATAAAGTTGCAAATTTCACTTCAATAGTATTTTACAGGATCAGAAGTCCAGGAGTTCTTCAGTAGCCTCATAGAGTATTTGCAATAGTAGGCACTACAAAAATTGAACATGTAGGATAGCTTAAATTATATGCCCCCAGATCTCACACGTATGCTATATGCACTCCTAATCACATCAATTATCTCAGTCTTTCCTTTAGAAAATATATTTATGAATACATATTAGTCTTATTTCAAAATTGACAAATTTACAATATTTGGGAATGTCCTGTTAATTTTAATGCTTAAATTTAATCTTCATTAAGTCAGCTGCTATTTTCAGCATAATAGCCACAGATGATATTTGGAGAAATATCTCAGATACCTTTAGCAGTAATCCTTATTTGACAACAAACCCTTCAAATACTGAATCATACCACTGGGACACTCATCCGATGCCTCCGGTGCAAAGGGATGACAGATATTTTTATTTTTCAGGTTTGGTTTTTATTCCATTTAACAAAGCTCTGTGGAACAAATGAACAACATAAATGAACAAAACATACTATGCTTATTTTTTTTCCAAGAAAGCTAAATAGAGATCTGTTGTCAAAATCGAATTCATTACTTTGGTATAAACTAGGGATTTCCAAATTTGGTAACTTTATGCCTTGTGGATTTCAACTCCCAGAATTGCCCAGAGTTGAAGACCATAAGTCTTAAAGTTGCCAAGTTTGGAGACCCCTGCTATAAACATTTAAAGAAAATATAGAAATACTTTATCCCAACAAAGCACATGTTACTCATGGACTTCATGAGTGACTGGGAGGCCATTTATAGCTGCCAGAATACTTTCAACCATCCTTTCCATCATATGGCGGCGGGCTTGTGAAGTTGCAGATCCAATGTGAGGTGTTATGATGACATTCTTTAAATCCAATAAAGCATGATCCCTGAAGGAAAGGAAAGAGAAAAGTTGTCTGTTGTTTTTTTAAAACTTGATGTATCACACTTATGGAAACTGAACTGAATATGGGCATTTATGTACAGTACTTTGGTCTTTCAAAGTTTTCAGAAAATAGAATCAGATCATTAATATTCTGCAGTTCTTAATTCAAGCATCTCCTTACTTCTGCTTCTAGTAGCACACAAGCACAGTAATGGGGAATACACAGACCCTGTCCATTTTTTCTTGGAAGGATTTATTATCCCATAAGCCACTTCGTAGGAGAGTACTGGCAGGCAACATAACATGCAGCCAATCCATCTTGCAGAAGTGTGTTCTGCACTACAAGCATTGGGAGTTCTGAAGAGGAGTGTTGAGGATTGTAGCATTTATCAATGGACTCAGTTTAGATGTTCCCACAATACAACTGATTGTGAAGAACTGGGACATAGATTTGGACAGGGATAAATCTAATCCTTTCATGGCTAGTTGACTAGATCAGTTGACCCTTTTTTAGTATCCTCACAACACGTTCACCCACTTAGGTGGGTACAATGCTGTGTATACTATATGTACTATCAAGCTTAACTATTAAGCTTAGCCAACTAACTGGGTGTGTCTTGAAAAAGGTTGAGCCATTCTTAGCCCAGTCTTCTCATAGAATGATGGCTGTGGGAAAAATAGGAAGGAAGCTACTCTGCCTTGAACTTCTGAATGCAAGGCAGACATAATCATATAAAAATAGATAGTTTAGCATTTAATTTTTACTCTCTACTACTTCCATTTCAGTTCCCTGTGCTTTCCTGTGGCCAGCAAGAACGATCAGTCCTTCTAAGGTCCTTAGGTTGTTTTGAGTTGCTCCACAGAAGGGGAAGCTAGTGTTCTAAGCATTTGTAAGACCTTCTTCTGGGGGCATATCTCATTTGATATGTGGGGTGGGGGAGTGGCAGCAATCATTAGAGAAAGTCTTTGCCCGAGGGAGGCCACTGTTCCTCAGATAGCCGGATGTGAGTCCCTCCTTGTGAAGTGGGGTCGGGGGATTCAGATGGGCCTACTGATTGCGTACCTGGCTCCCTGCCACGTAACAGCGGTCCTGCCTGAGCTGCTCGACATTATAGCCGGGGTGGCAGTGGAAACCCCCAGACTTATTGTTATGGGGGATTTTAACCTGCCATCCGCTGGTGAGATGTCGGAGATGGCTCGGGAGTTCATGGCTTCCATGACGGCCATGGACCTGACCCAGGTAGTTCAAGGCCCCACCCACTAGGGGAATCACACTCTGGACTTGATTTTTGTCTCTGATCAATGGCTGAATGATCTAAGAATAGGGGATATAGACATCAAGCCCTTGTCATGGTCTGATCATTCTCTCCTTCACATGGACTTTCAAGTCACTTCCACCCACCGCAGGGAGACGGAACCAACCAAATGGTTCCGTCCCAGGCGCCTGATGGACCCCGAAAGGTTCCTGATGGAGCTTGGGCCATTTCCTGAGGCTCTGGCTCACAACTCGACTGAGGACCTGGTGGTCGCCTGGGACAGGGCGGCTACTGGGGCCTTGGACCGCGTTGTGCCTTTGCGGCCTCTGACCCGATGCCGATCTCGTCTAGCTCCTTGGTTTTCCGAGGAGCTGAGAGAGATGAAGCATCGGAAAAGACACCTGGAGAGCAATTGGAGGACAAGCCGATCTGAATCTAACCGAACACAGGTGAGATCTTATATTAAGACCTACCTAGTGGCGATAAGAGCGGCGAAGTCTAGCTACTTCTCCGCTCTTATTGCATCTGCAGAGAACCGCCCAGCTGCGCTGTTTAGGGTGACCCGCTCCCTACTTGAGGTGGGGGTACGGGAAGATCCCTTAAAGGGTCGAGCTGAGGATTTTGTACAATTCCTGCATGATAAAGTCGCTCAGATTCGGGAAGGCCTGGACTCCGATTGGGTAGATCCAGGGGAGGAGACAGGGGCAGATCTTGAGAGCGTTATCTGGGAAGAGTTTGACTCTGTGGCTCCTGAGGACATGGACAGGATTCTGGGCAAGCTTAACGCTGCCACATGTTTATTGGACCCGTGTCCCTCCTGGTTGGTACTGGCCTCCCGGGAGGTTACACGAGGCTGGCTCCAGGGGATTATAAATGCTTCTCTGAGTGAGGGTGTCTTTCCCGCCGCCTTGAAAGAGGCGGTTGTGAAGCCCCTCCTCAAGAAGCCTTCCCTGGACCCGGCTATATTATCAAATTATCGTCCAGTCTCCAATCTTCGCTTTGTTGCGAAGGTTGTTGAGAGTGTGGTGGCGCGACAACTACCCCGATACCTGGATGAAGTTGTCTATCTGGATCCGTTCCAGTCGGGCTTCAGGTCACGATACAGCACGGAAACGGCATTGGTCGCATTGGTGGATGATCTCTGGAGGGCTCGGGACAGAGGTTGCTCCTCTATCCTGGTCCTATTAGATCTCTCAGCGGCTTTTGATACCATCGACCATGGTATCTTACTGTACCGGCTGGAGGGGTTAGGAATAGGGGGCACTGTGCTTCGATGGTTCTCCTCCTTCCTCTCTGACCGTTCGCAGTTTGTGTTGGCAGGGGGGCAGAGGTCGACCTCGAGGCACCTTATTTGTGGGGTGCCGCAAGGGTCAGTCCTCTCACCCCTTCTGTTCAACATTTATGTAAAACTGCTAGGCGAGATCATCCGTGGTTTTGGGGTGAGTGTTCATCAGTATGCTGATGACACACAGCTATACATCTCCACCCCAGACCACCCCAATGATGCCCTTGCTGTGATGTCCCGTTGCCTGGAGGCCGTGCGGATCTGGATGGGGAGAAACAAGCTCAGACTCAACCCGTCCAAGACCGAGTGGCTGTGGCTTCCGGCGTCCCGGTATAGTCAGCTAGTACCATCACTGACAATAGGGGATGAGATCTTGCTCCCCACAGAGAGGGCCCGCAACTTGGGTGTCCTTCTGGATTCACGGTTATCTTTAGAAAATCATTTGACGGCCGTGGCCAGGGATGCCTTTTATCAGGTTCGCCTGATCCGCCAGTTGCGTCCCTTTCTGGATTGGGATGCCTTGCGCACAGTCACTCATGCCCTAGTTACCTCCCGTATGGACTACTGTAATGCTCTCTACATGGGGCTCCCCTTGAAAAGCATCCGGAGGCTCCAACTGGTCCAGAATGTAGCCGCGTGGGTGATTATGGGTGCAGCTCGTTACGCCCATGTAACACCTCTCCTACGCGAGCTGCACTGGCTCCCGGTGGTCTTCCGGGTGCGATTCAAGGTGTTAGTTATCACCTTTAAAGCGCTCCATGGCTTAGGACCTGGGTACCTACGAGACCGTCTTTTGCCACCAATAGCCTCCCACTGACCAGTTTGTTCTCACAGGGAGGGACTACTCAGGGTACCATCAGTCAAATTATGTTGACTGGCGACTCCCAGGGGGAGGGCCTTCTCTGTGGGGAATCCAATCCTTTGGAATGAACTGCCCCCAGAGATACGGAATATCCCTGATCTCCGTGCTTTCCGCCGTGCCCTCAAGACCCTGATGTTCCAACAGGCGGGGCTAAACATACGAACATGTCAATGATTTTTTAAATGTTATCTAATTCTGGGTTTTATTTAATTGACCAAACTAAGTAATAATTTTAATTAGCAATTTTATGATGTTTGTGTGTCTATATGTTTCTTGACTGTACACCGCCTTGAGTCCTACGGGAGAAAGGCGGTATAGAAATATAAATAAATAAATAAATAAATAAATAAATAAATAAATAAATAAATTTGTGTTGGAACATTTAAAACTAACTTCTCAGTGTAACTAGGGAAATGACGCATTCACATAATGAAATTAAAACCTATAAATACCTATAACTCCAATGTTTAAATGCTTATAAATCTAAATATAATTCTTTGTCTGTGTCTATATTTGTTGTTTTCCCTACAATATTAATTGGTTTGGATTAATTAAGTTTTACACTAAGCAAGAGGTTGAACATGATTACCTATATGTATATGTGTTTCCTTTCAATGCTATGATTCTTTGAATTCAAAGCTTAGTGAACAGCTTCTGCCGAGTTAACTCCATAATTGTTGCCTATTTATCTTGGCTAAAAAAATTATGCTGCAGATTAATTTCACATTTGGAGGACTTAAATCAACTCACATAATATTCACGGAGAAAATCTATCCATGTTGTCTCTAGGAATCGACAACACACATCAATCAATAAAGTAGTATACTATTTAGTCAAATATAACCGTATCGATTAATAGAGAACATTTGTTTTCTTTGGCATCAATGGCCAACTATCTTATCTTAAATAATCCGGCAGTTTAGATGAATCAGAAATGAGTCAGAGTAGAATACCTAAAATGAAAGAATAAACAGAGCCCAAAAGTTCACACTGACATATTAATTCTAACTGCATAAATTTTTACCTTGGCAGTGGCTCTGGATACGTTACATCCAAAGCTGCAGCCTTAATTGTTTTGGTTTGGAGGGCCTTCAGAAGTGCATCTTGATCAACCACTTGACCTGAATTTAAAGCAAACAAAAGAACAATGGTTTTACTAGCTCTATCAAGACATACTGCTTACCAAGCTAAAAAAGGAAACTCATTTCTCTGAATGAGAGCAGTAAATCGTTAGATGTGACATACCACTTTCACACTAAAAGATTGACATTTCTGGTGGCAGCCATTTTAGAAACAAATAAATAAATTCCTTATATTTTAATGAGGAGCATTTTTAATGAATGGGGTTCTAAGCTAACACAATATTATCACAAAAGGAATTTGGGGTTACGAGAATTAATCAGTTAATACATAACAATAACTCAGTTTGAAATTGTTGAGAAAAAGAAAAGTTCTTCATTTGAGGGTTAGTGGAAAAATCCTTTTATGACTTCCTACAACTCTACGAAGCAACCATAATCAAAATATTGAATTCTGTTTTGCTTAACACACTATAGCACACAAATATTGTAAACGTGAAAAGGGGCAACCAAAATGATTAGCAACTCCATATTATAGTGAAGAACATGAATAATGTGCTGCTGCCCTCAGCTTCTTACTGTCAAAACATTAATTTTCTTGGCAGGAGAAGAATAGTTAAGCAGCATGAATTTAAAAAATATTTGATATTTCAGGAAATTTGGAATGGAAAGAAGATGAAAGCAAGCATAATTCCACCTAAGGGAAAGGAATACAAGAGTATTCCTTATTTTAGAAAAATGGTAAAGGAAATGCTTTACTGCTGTATGTGTACATTTGAGTCTTTAATTAATATTTGTAGTTCTCAGGTTGAGTATTATTTCAAGGAGGTGTTTTAGATAATGACTAACATTTACAAATTAAAGCAAACATTTCAGTATCTCTGCTGATTTGTTAACTGAAAATAGTCCTTTATTCACCATGTCCCATGTATGGTATACCTCTGGAGATCAGAAGCCCGAGAGCAATAAGTAGCGAGAAAAATAATCCTAATGTAAAATGGATATAGGTAGTCCTCAACTTAAAACAGTTCGTTTAGTGACCGTTTGAAGTTGCAACAGCACTGAAAAAGTGGCTTATGACCATTTTTCACACTTATGACCGTTGCAACATCCCCATGGTCATGTGGTTTACATTTGGATGTTTGACAGCTGGTTCATATTTATGACGGTTGCAATGTCCCGGGGTCACATGATCTTTTGCCACCTTCTGACCAGCAAAGTCAATGGGGAAGCCAGAATCACTTAATAACTATTTTACTCATTTAATAACTTCCGTGATTCACTTAACAAATGTGGCAAGAAAAGCGTAAAATGGGTCAAAACTCACTTAACAAATTTCTCACTTAGCAGCATACATTATGGGCTCAATTGTGATCATAAGTCCATGACTACCTATAATGGCCATCAAAGTATTTCAATAGAACTTTCCTTAGAGGAGTGTTGTGGCCCGCCAGTGGCTTGCACGGATTGTTGTTGAACCCAACGACGAGGAGGCTGGTGTGGTGTTGCGTGCAGCCGGCGCTTGAGTCGGACAGCAAGGAGGCTGAAGAAGATGTGGTGCCAGAGGCAGGGATTCAGCCAGGGCCTTCAAAACCTCCAGAGGCTCCTTTAAGTGAAGAGGATGAAGTGGAGGAGCCTCTTCTCAATGCAGGAGCACGCAGAGCTGCCAAAAGGCAGGAGTGGTTACTCAGGAAGAGGTCTCCTCGAGAGTAAGGCTTGGGGCTAATTGGCCACTCCCTTAGCCTATTTAAGTTTGCATACAACTTGTAAAAAGCTGCAGGAAACAACGTGTGTTCGTCCATTCGTTCGCTGATCATTGAGTTTGAATTTTCTCTGCAAACCTGACTTCTAGGCTTTCTGCCAACTCTAGTAAGACTCTATCTTATCTGTGGAATTTCTGGCAGGTTGTTAAGAACGTTTTATTAACAGCCTGCATTTGCAAAAGACTGTGTTTTGAAGTAAACTGAGTTTTGTTCGGAGTTTGTGTGTGCTACATTCTTTGGGATCCGTAGCTGGGGCAGAACAAGCAGTAAGGAGATATGCATTTAGGGTAGGAGTGGGTTCTACTTACCTTTACTACCAGTTTGCAACGGGAGCATGTGTGCATGCTTCTGTACATGTGCAGATCATCCATTATGATGTCTGGGTGGGTGGGCGGAACTTCCCGCCACTTTTACGACCAGTTCGCAAGAACCGGACAGAACCTGGAGCAAGCCACCACTGATTTTGGGAAATGTTGGCCAGGAATTCTAAAAATGGGATGGGGCATGAACTGGGAAGAACAATTTTAATCCAATACAGGTATTTGAAAATATTACAATATCTCAAGCTCTTTAATTGAGAGATGAGGCAGTTGAATTATATTCTGTGTTAAATTTTCCTGACAGAAATTTTATTTGTAATTCCTTACTTTCCCTCATGTCATAAATGATTTTCATTTCATCACATTCAAGGAAAATGTGGCTATAATGAGTTTGAAATCATTATACTACCTCTACAGATGTTGATAAGAGTGGCAGTGGGCTTCATGAGTTCTAGTTCCTTTCTCCCGATCAACTTGCATGTCTGAGGAGTCAGATTCACAGTCAGCATCACAAAGTCAGCTTGTGGAAGTAAATCTTCCATCTTCTGGCAATAAACTGCACCAACAGCCTGTTCATCTGCCTCATTTCTGCAGGACATAAGTCATTTAGTTCCAATTATTAATGCTAGCAATATTTCCACTGATGTTTCATACCTCCACAGAACTAGTGACAAAGGCAATCTGAACATATAGGTACATCCGCAAGGCCTCTAACCTGTTACAAAGATGCCTTATTCTAACCATTCTTGAAGAATATTGCCTCATCATACAGTCTTCTTCCCATTCTCATACCAGCACCAATACTACTCAGGTTCATACTGTATTAAGCTGATTCAGTGTTGAAATGCTTTTTTTCTATCTTCTCCCAACACAAATCTTGATATATGTACAATATATATTGTTTCACTTGCAAGAGCCTTGATAGTACAGTGGTTTGGTGCACCCTGTCATTAACACAGCTGCCTGCAATTTCTGCTGGTTCGAATCTCTCCAAGGCTCAAGGTTGACTCAGCCTTCCATCCTTTCTAAGGTAGGTGAAATGAGGACCCAGTTTGTGGGGGCAATAAGCTGACTTTGTATAAAATATACAAAAGAATGAAGGCTATTGCTTAATGCATTGTAAGCCGCCCTGAATCTCCGGAGAAGGGCAGCATATAAATCAAATTTTTTTTTTAAAAAAAAGTATAGTGAAAATGAAGCAGGTTTGTCTAGCACAGAGGGTCTCCAAACTTGGCAACTTTAAGACTTGTGGACTTCAGCTCCCAGAATTCCTCAGCCAGCCATGCGAAAGTCCACAAGTCTTTAAGATGCCAAGTTCATTCTGAGAGTTGAAGTCCACAAGTCATAAAGTTACCAAGTTTGGAGATTCCCTGGTCTAGCTCCTACTGGTCTCCTTGGCTGATACAGGCATGCCTTCCACAGCAACATTCATTTATGGATTTAAAATTTGTGAAAGATTAGGAAAAAAGTACTGTTTTATACAGGTATCTCTGCAATGGGAGTCAAATGGAGTTATTCATGGTGAACATAAGAGAAAGATAAAAAAAGGTAAAAAAAATGAGTGCGTCTATGATCTAATCTGAGAGCTGGTTACCTTTGGTTTCTGTTATGATAAAGAATTTTCATCTCAAAAGCTTTAGCTCTTTGGGCCACCTTGTAACCAATCCGGCCCATTCCAATGATTCCTAGAGTTGTACCAGTTATTTCTTGTCCCAACCAGTCCATATTAAAATGTTTAGTGTCAGGGGAAACTGCAATCTGATAACCTAGAGATGTTTAAAAACAAACCAAAAAGAAATGGATTATGGTAGTACGAAATCAGTCAATACTCAATAGCGCAGGTCTCACTCTTTTGTGGCAAAGTATGTTGACCTTACTGATTCTTAACAGGTGCCACACCACTTCCTGCTACTGGTATTTGTAGCAAGGGCTCAACTGTCTTGGAGGAAACCTAGAAATCTTTCTTCACAATCCTAGCTACGATGCATAGAGATTCTCTGCTGAATGCATTAGTAAGTGGTTGTTCAGAACATGCTCTATGTTTCTATATTCCAGAATTGCACTATGGCATTAAAATCAGCCTATGGCGTCACTAGAGTCAAATTTAACTCTGCTGGGTTTGAAAGCTATGATGACAAATGTCTGGGTAAATCTGTACACTGGATTGGAAGTAGAAAAAAAAACAGGATGCGGGCAGTACTCAAAACCAGGATCGCTCTGGTCTGCGGAAAAACCTCTCTCTACAGAATGTATCTAAAAGGTTGAGAGCCACTGATCTGATAGTTCAGAAGTTCAGCAGGTTGCTATATCTTGAAAGACCACAACAAAATCCTTAAGCAGAGGCAAACCTTGCTAGTTCTTGGATGGGAATCATGAGAACATTTCAGAGATGTAGACTAAAGTGGAATATTTTAAATGTTCTGGGTTAAAGACAATGGCAAAATACTTGGTTACATTGTACTTACAAGGGAGTCTTTTAAAAACAATATGAATCCAATTAGGTTGAAACATAAAAGATTTAAACAGTCTCTCCCCCCTCCCCTGCCCCCACCAATTTATTTATTTATTTATTTTTCAAAATTTGTATGCCGCCCTTCTCCCGTAGGACTCGGGGCGGCTCACAAGATAAAAACAATGCAACAATGCAATACTAAAATTAATCAATTTAAAAATCCCCAAACAATTAAAAAGTCTCGCAACAGATCAGGGAATTTGCTGAAAAAGCCATGTCTTCAGCTCGGCGTGGAAAGTGCGGAGGTCAGGGGCCGTCCAGAGCCCGGTGGGTAACCCATTCCACAGGGTCGATGCGGCCACAAAGAACACCCTCATCTTGGGGGTCGCCAGCCGACATTGTCTGGCCGATGGCACCCGGAGGAGGGCAGCCCTATGTGAGCGCACAGGTCGGTGGGAGGCTGGTAGGAGGTGGTCCTGCAAGTACCCCGGGCCCATGCCATGAAAGGCTTTATAGGTGAGTACCAGCACCTTGAAGCAGATCCAAAGAGCCACTGGCAGCCAGTGCAGCTCGCGCAGGAGAGGTGTTACACGGAGGAGTAATAAAGGAGAATATTTATTGCACTGATGATGTTACCTACTTGGGGTAATGAAATGTCTGCAAGAAATCAACTACGCTCAGAGAGCACCAAGGACCCCTCAATCTCTCCCTTCCCCCATCGTACTGTCATTGGGTTAACTAAACTTAAATTGTACCTTCCACAATCCTTCTAGCGGAAGCCAGCATCAAAGCCATTCCTATATCAGCTGTTGAATTGGACACTGCAAAAGGTGTATTGGTTACTCTTATACCAAAGCTAAAGATCAGTTTTAAATCAAGGTGGTCTATTCCTACACCCGAGACTGCAATCACTTTTAAATTACGTAGCTCTTCCAGAAGATCCCTGGTAACTTCAGGTTTATGGACCCACATAAATATTGCTTGGATTTTTTCATTAAGCACTTGCTTGTTTTTCAGATATTCCTGCATGGTGACAAGTTTAAGATGTTTTTCCAGAAATTCTACATGGTCTTCATAAACTCCATCTGGACCGCCAATGACGTTTATTAATGTATATGGTAACTCCTGTTTTTCCACAATCTACTTAAACAAAACCAACAGATATTACTTTTATGACACATACTTCTATAACAACAATATGAAATTATTAATGTACTGATCTTAGAAAAGCGTATTGATAATAACATTTTAATCTTTAACAGTTTTTGAGAGATATCACCATTAAAAATAATGTTCTTTTTTTACCGATGTGAAAACTGAGACATTTACTTGTTCTCATTCATTGAAATTAACACATTGTACAAAAATACACATCCAAAAGATGCCAGGTTAAAAAAAATGCTGCTATACTGCTTCTGATATAGCACTTAAAATTGCCCCCTTTGCCCCCCTCAAAGCTCCCCAATTCTCTCTCCATTTCACTTGATTCAAAGCACAAGTTTGCCAAAGATGATCAATGGCAGTTTTTGTTCCTCTTTTCCCATCTGGACAAATATAAATTACCTCGCTAAAAGTATCAGCCATTGCACAAAACAAGGCAGCTGCGCTTGCTTCTGAATTGTTACTTGTCTCAAAGTACAGTTTGAGAAGCCAGAGTTCCAAAGAAGCCAACTGTGAAGGACTTTGGAATTTAGAGAGTATACAAAGTTTTCGACCTCTATTTTATGTTCACAACCAATTTAACTTTCAAGATAGGGACTGGCTCAGCTTACCTAGGAAGCTTGTATTGGTGAATGAGGATTTGAAGAGAGAGAACCTAGTTTGAGATTTTATTGTCCTATTTATGTAAACGGAGTATGTCTCTTTAGTGAAATTCTTAATTGAAGGCTACCACCTCTCATAATGTTTCTATTGGTTATTTCTATTTTGGGAGCATTTTCTTAACCAGAAAATAGCTATTTTAAACTAGAATGTAAGAGAAAAAATATATTTATCCTAATCTTCAAGTGTACGGTACTCCTTTCAGTTGAAATTACTTATACAATAATAGAAAAATCACACAACTGGTATTTTAAACGAATATTTAAAAATGGTCGAGCACCAGCATATCAAGAAAAGAAAAGCCTTTTTTTCCCTGAATCTGTAAGTCTCTTGAAATTCAAACTTTTTTTTTTTGTAAATATTTTTTATTTTTTTTCTCAAACATAAACATAAAATATAACTTTTAAGAACAAAGTCTCGATCCGGTCATAGATGGTTACCATGCTTACATTCCTTTAACAAGCTACATTCAATTTCCCATTACATCTTTTGCAGATAGAAATTCAAAACATAAAAAAAAACAAGTTTTAACATAAAGTCTAGCATCTCCACCTAAACAAATCCATTATATCAATACAATTTTAATTTCAAACTAACTTTCGCTCATTTTTATATCTATATGTCAATCCTGATTTTATCTTGTTCTTCTTCACTTTGTATCTTTTACCATCAGTGTCAAAATAATTTTTAATAATATTCTAACCTCTTATTCCATTTATGTACCTTACGATTTTATCACCACAAATCTTAATTTCAAATTCAATACAACTCCATTTTTATTACACTTTCTAAAACAAAATTCTATCTAATTCTTAATCTCTTGACCCTTTTCCTTGAATCTTAGTATCTTAAACACACTTAAAAACACTTATCATCTCTTACAATTTCCATGTTACACAGATTAATCACAAAAACATGTTTTATTTAATCTAATTTCTAGCATATTTTCTTCCATACCTCCCTCTATTGTTTGGCTGTTTTCCAGCATATTATGTTTGGCTGATTCCCAGCATAGTCTCCTCCAAAACACCAACTATTTTTGGCTAATTTCCAGTATAGTTTCCTCCAAGCCTACCACCATTATTAGCTAATTTCTAGCATATTATGTTTGGCTGATTTCCAGCATAGTCCCCTCCAGGGCTCCCACTCTTATTTGGCTGATTCCCAGCATAGTCCCCTCCAGGGCTCCCACTCGTTTGGCTGATTCCCAGAATAGTCCCCTCCAGGGCTCCCACTCTTGTTTGGCTGATTTCCAGCATAGTCCCCTCCAGAACTCCCACTCTTATTTGGCTGGTTCCCAGCATATTCTCCTCCAACTCTCCTGTAAATGTTTGGCTGATTTCCAGCATTTTAACTAGTTTCCAACATATTTCCTCCGAGTCTCAAAATCTAGTTGGTGTCCATCTCTCTTATTTTAATTCAAACTTTAATGTGCATTCTGAATTATCCATATTTTACATAATTAAAGCTACAGTATTCTCACTTCTTTTAACAAAGAGATCTTTCATAAGAAAAGGGCAAAGTTTAATGGGGAATTTTGAATCAAGCTGTAACTTAATAAGTTATTTGTTAAACTTTCCTCTCTTAACCAAATGCAGCTGGATTATGGTCTTGATCACATTTCAGTCTTTGTATTTCGGTTGAATGCGTCTACTTAATTTTCTACTCATAAAGTACAAGTGTAGTTGACTTTGGTGGGCTTATGCCATTTAAAAAACAACAATCAAATGCTAGAACCACAATGCATTTCTTTACTGGATATTAATTTCATTATGTTAAAGAAATTATATAGGTACAAACAAAGAGCAAAAATACTGCTTTTTTACTTCCTAATTATTACATGAGTATTCTAAGTTATCATTAAAGTCTCTTTATAGATCAGAATAGTTTGAAAATATTGATCCTATTTGAAAATACTATTTATTAGCAGTTTTATATTGCTGATTTTGGAAGATTACACAAATCAAATTAAAAATAGAAGAAAAATAATCAATAATTAAACATATATTTTAGTACATCCTAAAAGTACATTTTTCTTTGAATAATTGGAATTTAAAGGTATGGACTTTTGCTTTGTTGCAAAATAAGTCACAATGGGCTTTAAAGGTTTATATACTTACTGTGAACTGTTTATCCAAGTCTAATCACCTATCTTATTTTGTAAACAGATTGCTCTTATCTTTACAAATGTTGCATTTGTAAGGTTTAAAGTGCATTGTATTTCTTTCTCTTCCTGTCAGCAATACAAGCATATATTTTGGTTCCTCTTCCTGATTTCTAAATTATGTATTTAAATTTGTTTGTTCCATTAAAAAAACATAAAAAGCAAGCTGGTTCAGAACAATTTGTTCTTAAATAACATTATATATATATATCATTAATGGATTCAACTTTTCAATGTCATGAAAAATTTGAAAGCTTCAGCAGTCACCACTTTCTAGTCAAGATCAGAAAACTATGTCTTGATTCACAATTATGTTTGGCAATATTGTGTTTTGCTTGTTTTTATTTCAATTCAACCAGAGCAACTAGTTAATCATATGTATATGGATTAATGGGTTGTATGAACTCAGTCAACTGGGTTTTATTCAATAAATGTGGGTGAATAACATTTGACATTTCTAAGTAATCTCTCATCTAGTCTAGCAAACCAAATGGGCAAGGCAGCACCGTTTGTTATATTTGGGTTGTGCTCTCTTCTTCGTGTAATTGTCAAAAAACTGCAACAATTATCTGCAGATTAAGAATGCAGGAGAAAGATCTTTTCAAACATGAAAATAACAATCTCAAATAATATTTCTATGGTGGAACTATTCAATTTTTTTTATGTTTGAACCTTGATGGGATGTTCAACAGAGCCCTAAACCTTAACTCTTCTGAATTTGTTGTTCTCATTTTCCAAAGAGGTGTATCTGTTTGTTAGAGATAAAAGGATGAAGGAATCAGAAACCCAATCACCATGATCAAAAACCTCAGAACAAACTTTTTTCCAATGAGATTTTATTTATTTATTTTATCAAATTTATTTGCCATCTGTTTTGTTTCAAAGTGACTCTGGGTGGCTTAGAGAATTAATTCAACTACAAAAAATAATCACAGTCACACATTTTGAAACTGATAGGAATACGTTGTCTGGCTATCGGTCATGATTCTCAGAGGTTAATGTCCTGTTCTTGATAATTCATAATTTTTTTTTGTATGTTCTCCATCAGGTCATTTGGAGATCACTTCACTAGGAATGGGAAGATCATTGAGAACTGCCAGGATGTTTTCCACTGCTTCTTCTGTCATCATGTGCAGGGCTTGGTCTGTAGCAGTGCCAATGTGGGGTGTTATGATGACGTTTTTCATCTGCAATAGCAAGTGATCTCTGCAGAGAAAGCAAGGCAGGATAATTTAGAGCAGTGGTTCTCAACCTTCCTAATGCCGCGACCCTTTAATACAGTTCCTCATGTTGTGGTGACCCCCAACCAGGGGTGGGTTCTAATTTTTTTTACTACTGGTTCTGTGGGTGTGGCTTATTTTGTGGACGTGGCTTGGAGGTCATGTGACTGAGTGGGCGTGGCTAGCTGGTCATGTGACCGGGTGGCCATGGCTATATGTATAGGGACTACTCAGAGGGCTGAAAAAAGTCATTTCTGACAGGTCCTCGCACTTTTGACTGGTCTTCACACTTATGACCATCCTCACATTTATGCCTGTGCAGCATTCTTAACAACCATATCACTCATTTCACAACTGCTTCTCTTCAACATGGTATAAGATAGGGCAAAAAACGTAAAATGTGAGGAGTCGTAAATTCGAGGACTGGTCAAAAGTGTGAGGACCAGTCAAAAATAACTTTTTCAGCCCTCTGAGTAGTCCCTGTGCACAAAAGGACTACCCAGAGGGCTGAAAAATGTGATTTCTGACAGGTCCTCGCACTTTTGACCGGTCTTCGCAGTTATCATTATTTATGCCCATTGTACCATTCTTAACAACCGTGTCACTCATTTCACAACTGCTTCTCTTCACCATGGTGACAAGATAGGGCAAAAATGTAAATTGTGAGGACAGTCGTAAGTTCGAGGACTGGTCAAAAGTGCGAGGACCAGTCAAAAATAACCTTTTCAGCCCTCTGAGTAGTCCATATGCATAAAAGGATACAGCAATAGAGAGGGATGAAGGAAGGGAAGGGAAATTAGAGTAGGAGTGAAGGTAAGAGAGGGAGAAAGAGAGGAGGAGAAGGAGAAAGAAAGAGGAAGTAGGGAGAAGAAGAAGGGGGGAAGAGAAAGTAAGAAAGAAAGAAAAGAGAGAGGTGGTAGGTTTGAGGAGAAAGATTGCTGTACAATAAAAAAGATGAAAGGGAAGAAAGCCAACCCCAAACAAATATTAAGATATTAAGATAAAGAATGAATTGTTAAATTTTAAAGAATAAAAGAGAACAAATAGCAATAAATAGCAATAATTAGAAACACACATACAAACATACAACGTATTTTCTTTGAACAGAGTATTTGGCCGGTCCACAAATTTAAACAGTTGTAGGAGGTTAGCACCTACCCCTTTCCTAGAAGAATGAAATATTTTGGGAAATATTAAAAAGGCAGAATATTATATTTTCCTGTATGAGAAATGGAGAAGCATATTTTACAGACAAAGCAACTCCCACCTTCCTGCCCCCCACCCTTTGTTAATGGGCCAGAGGCAGAAACTCAATCCTTTGTCAAAGGACATTTGCAACACAATAGCAACAGAAACTAACACAATGGGCCCCATCAAGCCATGTGATCCTGTCCACCATTAAACAATCTTTCCAAGCAGTCTCCATGTTTCCAGTGTCTTTTTCCCCACTTGGAGCAGAACCCAGAAGGATATTTCTTCCAACACAGTATTTAGTCATTTCAATTAAATTTACAATTTCTATATTTCCTTTTTACCATATTTATTCCTCATCTATTTTTTTTAAAAAACCAATATTACCCTTCATCCTCATCTCTAATCTTAATCAAATTCATTTTTTCCCTTCTATTCTATATTATACCCCTTCCCATTGTCATCTATTTTTATATCCATCCTCACATTGGTTAATTATATAATACAGTTGTTTAATACAAATTCAACATTTTAATATAAATCAATTAGTTATATAACTACCTTTTTTGTATATTAATCAATATGAACATGAATATTCCAATTATTTCCATGCAATCCAATTTCTTACAAATCAATTAATTATATTTACCAATAATAATAAACCAAATAATTTCCCCCCATATTCCTCCAAACCACAACTTAACCATTTCTGCTTTCAACACAATATGCAATTAATAGTATCTCAATTATTACAATTCCCTAGTTAAATAGAGCTTTTTTTCTTCTGTGTTTTAAAATCTTGAACCTCCTCTTTTGCCCTAAATTTCCCATTGTTTGCAGTTTTGTTCCTACCTTTTTGGTGAGGAAAAAGAAAAAGAAATCTCTCTGCCTCATTTTGTCACGTTGCAGCCAAGACCCTGCTTACTTTAAATTTTGCTTTTTCAGCATAGCTAGGGGGGAAATTTGCTCCAGGAATTTACCTCTTTGCATCTAGCTAGCAACAGAGCCCTCCGCAAAACAGTTGAGAGTAGGGCGGCTCTTTGAAGCCCCGCGGCAAGGATTTAAAGTTTTTTTCCCCTCTAGCCATCAGCTGGGACTCTGGAGCAGCAATAGATGGGAGTGGGCGGGGTAAGCAATAGATGGGAGTGGGCGGGGTAAGCGAACGGCGACCGGGCGATCCAGCAGAGGCAGAGGGTGAGTGAAGGCATGGGGAGGGGGGGTGAGAGAGGGCTTTGGCGACCCCCGTGAAATGGCCGTTCGACCTCCAAAGGGGTCGCGACCCCCAGGTTGAGAACCGCTGATTTAGAATCACCTAGCCAGGGCAAATTGGAATTGGAAAGCAACTGCTTCAAGACGGAAACCAACCAAAAGAGTACTAGCTTCTGCTGCCCAGTTTCTGCTATGGAAAGCTTTCTGTGGAGTAGTATCCATACTATCCAAGAGGCACAACCTGCAAACAGCCATTACTTGCTGCTTTGCTATTTCAATCGCTCTTCCTCTAGAATTACTCCTGCTATTTCAAAGAGAAAAGGAATCAATCTCACAAATGTCTGCATTGGGATGATTGAAGAATGAAATGTTAGAAGCAACTGTGATCTTTTTTTAAAGACCAAACCTCTAAATTGCATTTTGTGTACGCCAAATAGACACCTTCTCAAAACTTAGATTATTTATTGCACTTTTATCCCACTTTTTCTTTGACAGCTCAAGGCAAACCTGGGTGTATCATCTCACATGATATTATCCACATGACAAAAACCCTATGAAATTAGTTGAGTTGGGAAAGTAACGGGTCAAAAGTCATCTACTGGGATCAGTCATTAAATGGGAACCTATACTCAGACTTCTTCAGTTCATTTCTAATATTTCAAGCACTACACCACCTAAACTAAAAGGAAAAGGGTGGCATAAATTTAAACTATTGGTGTTTTTGCTATTTTTTTAGTGGATCTTTGTTGATTAATGCGAAGAGCTGCAGATTTAGAGGCGACTTTATAGAAAGTGGGTCGAGTATGGAATGAAGAGGTATCTGGTTTATTTTAGGAGACAGTGATAAATTGTTAACGAAGCCACTTATGGAATTTTTGTGAGAAACTAAGAGAAATATCCATTTCATCCAGCACCTGGATGAAACGACGTATCTGGATCCGTTCCAGTCGGGCTTCAGGCCCGGGTACAGCACAGAAACGGCATTGGTCGCGTTGGTTGATGATCTCTGGAGGGCTCGGGACAGGGGGTGCTCCTCTGTCCTGGTCCTGTTAGATCTCTCAACGGCTTTTGATATCATCGACCATGGTATCATGCTGCACCGGTTGGAAGAGTTAGGGGTGGGAGGCACTGTGTTGCAGTGGTTCTCCTCCTTTCTCTCTGACCGGTCGCAGTCTGTGTTGACAGGGGGACAGAGGTCGACCCCGAGGCCCCTCATATGTGGGGTGCCGCAAGGGTCGGTCCTCTCGCCTCTCCTGTTCAACATTTATGTGAAGCCACTGGGTGAGATCATCCGTGGTTTCGGGGTGGAGTACCATCAGTACGCTGACGACACTCAGCTGTACATCTCCACCCCGGATCACCCCAACGATGCCCTTGAAGTGATGTCCCGGTGCCTGGAGGCCGTACGGATCTGGATGGGGAGGAACAGGCTCAGGCTCAACCCATCCAAGACCGAGTGGCTGTGGTTTCCGACATCCCGATATAGTCAGTTGACGCCATCACTGACTATTGGGGGCGAATCATTGGCCCCCACGGAGAGGGCTCGCAACTTGGGCGTCCTCCTGGATTCACGGCTGTCTTTAGAAGAGCACTTGAGGGCCGTGACCGGGAGGATTTTTCATCAGGTTCGCCTGATTCGCCAGTTGCATCCCTTTCTGGATCGGGACTCGTTACGCATGGTCACTCATGCCCTCGTCACCTCCCGCCTGGACTATTGCAATGCTCTCTACATGGGGCTCCCCTTGAGGAGCACCCGGAGGCTCCAACTGGCGCAGAGTGCGGCCGCGCGGGTGGTAATGGGAGCGACATGGCGCTCCCATGTAACACCTCTCCTGCGCGAGCTGCACTGGCTCCCGGTGGTCTTTCGGGTGCGCTTCAAGGTTTTGGTTACCACCTTTAAAGCGCTCCATGGCTTAGGACCTGGTTATCTACGGGACCGCCTACTACCACCAATAGCCTCCCACCGGCCAGTACGCTCTCATAGAGAGGGACTCCTCCGGGTGCCGTCAGCCAAACAGTGTAGGCTGGCGACCCCTAGGGGGAGAGCCTTCTCTGTGGGGGCACCTACCGTCTGGAATGAGCTCCCCCCGGAGATACGGAGGATCCCGGATCTGCGCACCTTCCGCCGCGCTGTGAAGACCTTTTTATTCCATCAGGCGGGCCTGGCCTAATCTCTTCCCTTTTTTAAATATGTAAATTTTAATCTGTTTTTAAATTATTGGGGTGTTTTAATTCTGTCTGGGCCAAAATGATTTAATTTGATTTTATCTGTT
Source organism: Arizona elegans (assembly GCA_022577455.1). NCBI lineage: Eukaryota > Metazoa > Chordata > Lepidosauria > Squamata > Colubridae > Arizona > Arizona elegans. The sequence goes on along the minus strand of JAKOOJ010000002.1, from coordinate 53,537,817 downwards.
TTTTAAATTTTTGTATCTATGTTATTTTATTGTTTGGCTGTTCACCGCCCTGAGTCCTTCGGGAGTAGGGCGGTATACAAATCAAATAAACTAAACTAAACTAAACTAAATATAATTTTGATGTTGGGATTTGATGATTAGAATTATATGGGATTATAGAAACAATGCACACTACTGTTAATTTTAGAGTAAAAGTTGGAAGTATTTTTTTTATCTGTATGATAAGGATAAAGGATAAATTGGCTGTACTAGTCTGACTATAAACAGACAGTAAATTGGGCCAACGTAGGAGTTCCTATATTAAGAATGTTCTTCTGAATCTATACAATATCATCATTATTTATTTCATGCTGGATTTATTGTCCTTTTATTCTGATCTAGAAGTATTGTATTATTTTACCTTGGCAATGGCTCAGGGTAGGTCACATCCAGAGCTGCAGCCTTAATAACCTTATTCTGGAGTGCTTCTACCAATGCATCCTGGTCAACAACTGCACCTAAGAGAAAGGGGATTTTGGAATGACACAAATATATTTTGCATGACTGACATTTTATCAAGAAATAATCAAGCAAAATACAGAATACAGACCCACCAAGAAGGTTTTTTGAAACCATCAATGGCTTAAACAACAGAAATGTACATTTGGATAGTGTTGCAACCTACCTCTGCAGATATTGATGAGTGTGGCTGTGGGTTTCATCAATTCTAGCTCTCTTTTTCCTATGAGATTGTGTGTCTCTGATGTCAAATTTACAACCAGTATCACAAAATCAGACTGTCGAAGCAAGTCATCAATGTTTTTACAATACGTAGCACCAACCTCTTGTTCTTCTTCCTCTTTTCTGGAAGAAATAAATGTGAAAACAAACTTTTAAAAGGGTTTTTCATAGTGGAGTTGTTTTGGAGGCTAATCACTGAACAGCATAAATAAGAAATATTTTAGAGTCATGGGGAGCTTGCTATATTAGGTCTAAAGGCAGAACCCCACACTTTTCTTCCTATTCAGTGCAACCTATGGCAGTATCTGTGGTTCTTCTTGACTTGCATAACAAACTTTTTGTTGTTCCAAAAATAAGTGCTGCAGAGTATTTGTTAAATCTGCTTGTTGTTAGTAACAACTCAAAGTTCACACATGTAGCTTACTCTCCATGATTTTTATGAAATATAGATTTGAAGAAAGCATGTTTTTGCATACAGCATTATTTATATATCTAACCTCTTTTTTATTATCAACCTGATGATGAATTAGATCTTAAATTTGATCCTAGAGAACATTCTTGCCAGAAACAGATATAAAATTAAAATAGTTTGGGATTATTGAGTTTAGAATTTCATGATTGCTATTCATTGGTGAAATGACATCTGGGTAAAGCCATGTAAAATGAAAAATATGTGCTGATATCTCAGAAGCCATGCTCCAAATTTCTTCAGACCAGATCTAAAGTGAACTTGGCAACAGAGCTCACTTCTTTATTAATTGTATTCAGAGGAATGGAATGTCCACAATTAGTCACAAACCAATAGCTTAATAACCTGTGGATTTAATTTGCTTGAATGTTTATTCTTTTCTATTGCCATTGTAACAACACTAAGAAAATATATGCTTCATTGGGCCAAGTTCCTGCAAACATACTGTATATAGCAAGGGTGTCAAACTCAAGGCCCGGGGGCCAGATCCAGCCCACGGGGTGCTTAGATCTGACATGCAGGGCCACCCTGGAAACAGCAAAGAACCGGATCGCAGTGCCTCTGCCAGCGAAAACAGAGTTCGCAAGGGCTGCATGTGGCCCTCCTGAGCTCCGTTTTCGCTGGCAGAGGGTTGCAGGAAGCCGTCGCAGCCAAAAACGGAGCTCGCAAGGGCTGCATGCAGCCATCCTGAGCTTCGTTTTCATTGGCAGAGGGTTGCAGGAGGTCATCACAGCCGAAAACGGAGCTTGGGAGCCTGTTTTCGCTGGCAGAGCACTTGGGCCACCACAGGTGCCTCCCAACAGAAGTGTCGTCACGCTGGCGATGTCCACCCTGGCCCCCCAAAGTCAAACACAACCCTTATGCGGTCCTCAATGAAATGGAGTTTGAGACCCCTGGTATATAGCATTCATACTTTCAGTTCTAGTCTGGTGCTTTGGCCAAAGATCACTGCTAAAGGGCAGTTGGAAAATATTTTTAAAGGCTACTAAATGAGTTTCAAACTTAAATCCCAAAATATATAATATATCCTAGCTTGCCTACCCTGCCCTGCCCTGCCCTATCTCATATCAATCATACCATATCATATCACATCACATCTACAGTATACGTCTCAGAATACATGTACCTCCGGTTCCTATTGTGATAGAGAATCTTCATGTCAAAAGCCTTTGCCCTCTTGGCTACTTTATAACCAATGTTGCCCATTCCAATGATACCAAGAGTGGCCCTGCTGACTTCTACTCCTAGCCAATTAACAGCAAAATGCGTAGTATCTGGAGATGTTGCCAGATAACAACCTACAGCACAAAAATAGAAATTGAGTAAAACAATATTAAGCGGGATATCTATTCTAGTGGGATAACATTATTCTTCCCTTTCTCTCTTCTGGCTTCCTAGTTCTTTCCTACGGCCATAAGCAGCAGTGGTTAGATTTATTGTCTGCTTATTTGGGATTTATCCATCTCCCTGGATTTTGGCCAAAGAGGAAATCCCTCCTCTTTCTGATTTCCAAGTATACAATTTCTGCAGAAAAAAAACCTGACAAATAGATGTAATTTGTCTTGTGGTGTTAAGGGGCAAGTCCTTGATGAATGTTCAGAAATATTTTGATTTATATTACATGTTGATATTTACCTAATTAACTACTGCAGAACATTGTTACAGCAAAAAAATAAATCAGAGAATAAATCATGCATGTTAGACAAAAATACAACAATGCAATTGCTTAATCTCAACTTGTTTTTAAATTTATTTAACAATTTTTATAATCTCCCAATCTTAATAGCATTAAGAAAAAAAAAGTACATAGAGGATTGAAATATCATGTTATCCTTTAGTATAAAATTCACATAATACTTTCCAGAGTGAATATTTCTTTCCTATCATTTTCTTCCACTACAGGTAGCCCTTGTTTAACAACCACAATTGGGACCAGAATCTTGGTCAACGAACAGAGTGTTTGTTAACTGAGATGTCAGGTGACTTCCCACATGACTGCTTCGCTCAACAGCTGCAATCCCTGCATTCATGGTTGCGGTGATTAAGCAATTGTGTGGGTCTTTAAAATGGATTGAGTTCCAGGTAAGGAGTGCGGGATGCCACTTGTGGGTTGAAGGAGACTCTGGGAGGCTCTGTTTAGGTTTTAAAAATCCTGTCTGTGGAAATCCAAGTAGAACTTTCAGCCCCTGAGGGAGAAATACTTGTGGATGGCCAGCAATGGGCCTCTGCCAACCCCAAGGCTCCCCATGTTCTTTCCTTATCACACTGCCTCTCCACTCAGGAGCTGAAAGTTCCCCACTGTCCATGGAAGTGGGGAACCTTTGATGGAATGCAGGAAAAAAAGTCCATATCTTCAAGATCTGAACTCTGTTTCTCCACCCCACTGCAGGACTTCAGCTCTCCTTCGCACCTGGAAGGGAACACCTTTAGCAGGGTGCATGAATGGAGCTCAGACTTTCAGGAGCTGAGCTCCATTCCTCCACTCTTGCAAAGGAGTTTAATTCTGCTCAGCAGGCAGCTCTTTCAGTCAGCCCCCAGAGACAAAAGGGAGTCCTCTCAGCAAGTGACCACCGTTTGCAACCTTCCCTGCCAGTTTCTCCATTGACTTTCTGGGGAAGGAATTCTCACACAGGGGGGAATATAGGTATAGCCTGGAGGGCTTCAGGTTGAATCACATCAGATTAAAGTATTCTAAGTGGCAGGAGTTAAGTATCTCTAAATATCATGTGAAGGGATCATGGGTATTATGTTATCAATTTTACAAAGGTATTTGTTGCTTTTTTACAGCTCTAATTCTTTCTTACTTACCAAAGATTACTAACAGAGATAACAACATTTTCAATATATATGTTATTGTTTAATATTTCTTAAACTTTTCTTTGTAAGGAATTGAGCTGAACAAATAGTTGTCAAATAATTGGGTGACTTTCTAAAGATGCTTAAAGACTTTCTAAATATGCTTATTCAGAAAGATGTTGTTCTGTTTCTCGATTTTGGGAGTCTACTAATAAAACAGTCACAGTTTGCTATACCACAGACTAAAAAAGGAATTTGAAGCTATTTCCTGATGTTTTCTAACAAAAGTTTTTCTACAGGGAACAACTTGACACTTCTTTCAAGATGGTTTTGGGACCCAAATCAGGTCTCCTGACTATAGCTGACCCAAGGATAGTGCAGGGAGAGTATTGCTTAGTATGCACATTTAAAACATCCAAAGTATATTCTGCGTATACTTGTTCACATTGTTACAAATAGGTACAAATCAACAATATAATTCGGTGTTACAATTATAACTAGTTGAAAGTATGTGAAGAAGCAGATGGTAGGCTTGAAATAACTAAAGGGAAAATCCAATACTGGACGAACAACTGCAGAAGAAAATTATTTACCTTCAACTAATCTTCTGGCAGATGCTAGCATTAATGCCATCCCAATGTCCGCAGTAGAATCAGAAACAGCATGCGGAGTATTGGTCACTTTAACGCCAAAGCTACCGATTAATTTCAGATTCAAATGATTCACTCCTACTCCTGAGTTTCCAATCACCTTTAAATTGGGCAGGCTTTCAAGAAGCTCCTGGTCAATGACTGGAAGACGCTCAAATACAAAAACAGATTTGATCTTTTCATGGAGTTCTTTGCTTTTCTGAAATTCCTTCATGGTGATGAGATTAAAATGCTTCTTAAGAAACTCTACATGGCTTTCTAATACACCAGATGTACCGCCTATTCCAGAGATCAGCACACTGGGCAGTTCTTTTTCCATAATCTGAAAGAGAAGATAACGATCAGAAACATTTGATTGAGAAAGCAAGTGTTAAGAGGTATTTTTTTAAAAAAAACCTTTTAAATAACCAAGGACTGAAGCTTCCTGATCCTGGAAATTCGAGATCAGGAAAGAATTACTTGGCTTTTCACATTTGTATACCTATAAAAATAAAACTCTGAGTGGGAAGAACATATTGGCTTTTAAAATACTATTCTTTTAAACCACTATTCTGTGGACTCTGTAGATAACATTCCCTAAAGAATGGTGACATCTTCTGTTACTGATCTTAATGGACATATAGCAATTACTGGGAATAGGTGATTAGATCCCCAAATCCTAAAATATGAAGGGTTTTAAGTAGATAACCATTATGTATTGTACTGCATTATCATGTGTAGTAATTTTTATTACATTTCTGGGCCCAGGTCAAATTGTTCGTATTAGCCTATACATCTTAAATAGCTTGGAGTCAAGTATTTCATCTCATAAACCAGGACTGCACAGCACTTCAGATTCAATCCCTGGAAGACACTTTAGATTATGCCAAATCACAAATATAGCACAGAAGCTGGATCTTTCCGTATAATATGGATAATCTACTGCAAGTGGTCAATACATTCCAATTCACATCAAAGGCAGTTTGAAAAGATAATTACTAGGTGTCACTCATCTATTTTTATCTGCTCCGTTATTATGCAGTAGCTGAAAAATGGTTCTGCCAGATATTTTGCTTTTAGAGGTGGCCAAAAATCCCAAAGTTTCTTAAAATGATCTAATCGCATTACTTGAGATGTTGTCCTCCACAGCACTTAAGATTTTGAGAACCTGGAACAAGCTGCGCTTCTCGGATGGTTATACTTGGCTTCAAGCCTATTAGCTACTGTCCCCTAAGATAATAATGCCCTCAGTCAAGTCTTTCTTGCCCCAATGGATAAAAAGCAACTTTAGCTATTTTTAATCCATGAAATAAATCCAAGCAGATAATTAATGTTTTTGGAGCCTAACCAAAATGCCCCTTTTCAATAAATAATATGAAATACATTTTCTTTTATAGATTGAAATTAGGTCTGTAGCAATCTTGTTTTTTTTTTTTATTGCAAAAGTTTTACAATTACATTTTCACCCCTTTTTTCCCCCCTCATCCCAGCCCAAACTTCCCAACCTCCCTAACCCACCCTAACCCTCCCCTCTCCCCCAGACTTCCACACAATATACTCATATCAAATAAAAGGAAAAACCCTCCTTTGTATATAAAACTTGAAGCCCTCCGTCCCCCTTATAAATTTTCATCATCATTACATTAAGCTGTTTCTATCTTAATATAACATTTTCACCTAAATTCTCATCCTCATTACCTTAAAATATTTCTATCTTAATATAACAGTTTCAAATAAATTTTTCATCCTCATTACCTTAAAATATTTCTATCTTAATATAACCTTTTCAGATAAAAGCTATTTGATACTTCCTAGTTTGATATTTGTTCTGAACATAATCTATCCACCTCTTCCATTCCCATTCATAAGTCTCTTGTGAACAATCTTTTAAATATGCTGAAATCTTCGCCATCTCTGCAAAACTGGCCATCTTCAAAATCCATTCCTCAATCGTGGGCAGCGCTTCATTTTTCCAGTATTTACCTATTAACAGTCTTGCTGCTGTTATCATATGCAGTATCAGTTTTGTTTCACCCAATGTAAAACCCTTAACTATACCCAATAAAAACAATTGTGGAGAAAATTGAATTTTTTTCTTCAAAACATTCTGCATGACCCACCAAATTTTTATCCAAAAAGCCTTAACTTTCTTACAGGTCCACCAAACGTGATAATATGTAGCATCTAGACAATCACATCTCCAACATTTAGGCTGCACATTAGGGTACATACACGACAATTTTTTGGGGTCTAAATGCCATCTGTAAAACATTTTATAAAAATTTTCCCTCAAATTCTGCGACTGTGTAAATTTAACATTCTGAACCCAAATTTTTTCCCATGTTTCCAACATCACTGGTTCCTCAAAATTTTGTGCCCACTTAATCATACAATCTTTAACTAGTTCAGTTTCTGAATCCCTTTCTAACAGAACATTATAAAGTCTTTTAATATGCATTGGGCCTTTCTCTTTTATATGTCTGACCAATTCTTCCTCATACTCCATAATACCAGTTTTTTGGTCCTCTTTCCATCTCCATTGCAATTGATTGTATTGTAACCAAGTTAAATTAATCCCTTCAGCCAACAATGTCTGTAATGTCTTCAGCTGCCATCTGCCCGCATCTGTAAAAAGAACCTCTTTATATAAAACCCCCCCGAGTGACATTATATTTGTATTCCACAAAGTATGACCAAGATCCAGCCATAGCGGTATTTTATAATCCCAATTGATTCGGTGCTTCTTCCAAACTCTCAACAAAGAATCTCTAAGTATATGGCTTTTAAATACTTTGTCCACTTTACTGTCATAAAATAAGTAAGCGTGCCATCCAAATTCCAAATCGAAACTTTCTGCATTTAATATTCCAGTCTTTTTTCCTCCAAACTAATCGCTTGTTAAAGTCAAAGCTGCTGCATCATAATATAACTGTAGGTTTGGAAGTTTAAGACCTCCCCTTTCTGGAACGTCTTGCATAATTTTCAATTTTACTCTTGGTTTTTTCTCGTTCCAGACAAACTTGTTCACTCCAGTTTGCCATACTTTTAGTTGTTTATCATTTTTGAGCACCGAAATCATTTGAAACAAAAAAAGAAATCTTGGCAAAATATTCATCTTAACTGCTGCTATTCTTCCAAGTAAAGACAGCTGCAGTTTTTTCCAAGTCTCCATGTCTTTTTGCACCTCTCGCCACAACACCTCATAATTATTTTGAAACAATTTCATATTTGATTCTGCAACCTGAACTCCTAGGTATTTTACCTTTGGTACAATCTCAAAACCTGCCCTCCTTTCAAGCTCATATTTACGATCTTGTGTCATATTTTTGACTACCGTCTTAGTTTTTTTCTGGTTCAATCTAAAACCTGAAACTTTACCATAGTCTTGTATAATGTCCTTCATCTGAATTATTGATTCCATTGGCTGTGTTAGGGTAACAACCAGATCATCTGCAAATGCCTTTATTCTGTAATCCTCTTGCCTTATCATTATACCTTTCAAGATATTAGAGTCCCTTATTGTATTTAACAAGACTTCTAGTGTTAAAATAAACAACAATGGGGACAACGGACATCCCTGTCTTGTTCCTTTTTCGATTTTAAACTGTTGTCAACCTTCCATTAATAATAATCTGTGCCTTTTGGTCTTGATAAATTGCTGAGACCGCCTGTATAAATTGGTCCCCAAAGTCCATCCTTTTTAAAGTCTTTAGTAGAAAATTCCAGTCCACTTTATCAAAGGCCTTCTCTGCATCCAAGAAAACCAGCACTGCAGGGATCTGTTTATTCTTCTCAAGATATTCCAATAAGTCTATTACTTGCCTTACATTGTCATTCATGTGCCTACCCTCAATAAATCCCGCTTGATCATCATGAATCACCTTTTGAATTACTGGCATCAATCTGTTGGCTAGTACTTTTGCATAAATTTTATAATCCGTATTCAAAAGAGATATTGGTCTGTAATTCTCCGGTTTTTTGGGACCTGCTTGTTCTTTTGGTATCAAAGAAATATAAGCTGTAGTCCATGATGGGGGTACTTTTCCCCCTTGTTGTATATTACAAAATAAGTCTCTAAGTTGTTCCACCATTTCTGCCTGCAAAGTTTTATAGTACACTGCAGTCAGACCATCCGTTCCAGGAGCTTTGGCTGTTTTTAATTGTTTTATTGCTGCTATTATCTCCTCCTCTGTTATAGGATAGTTCATTCTTTCCTTTTGTTGCTCAGTAATTTTTGTAACTCTTTTGTTGTCTAAGTATTTTTCTATAAGTCCATTCTGCACCTCCTCTCTGGCATATAGTTTAGTGTAATATTCAAGAAAGGCTTCTTTTATTAATTTCTGTTGAAAAACTTCTTTCCCTCCGATATCAATACTATCAATAGTCCGTATACTCTGTTTCTTCCTCAATGTGTAGGCCAACCACCTGCCCGGTTTATTGGCATTGCAGAATGTATTATGCTTCGCGTATTGTAAATTTGTTGCAACTTGTTCCGCTATAAGCATTTGGAATTGATCTTTCAAAAGTTTTATAACACCACGTATTCTTTCATCTGTTGGGTTTTTAATGAGTAACTGTTCTTTATTCTTTATTTCTGCTTCCAATTCAAGTCTTTTCTTTTGTCGGGTCAATCTGTGTTTAGAGTTCATATGAATAAGCACCCCTCTCATATAAGCTTTGCTTGCATCCCACACAATTTCCATTGGGGTGCCTTTATTCAGATTCATTTCAAAAACTGCCCCTTTTCAATAAATAATATGAAATACATTTTCTTTTATAGATTGAAATTAGGTCTGTAGCAATCTTGATCTAATTCAGTGTATCTAGGATACACTGGGATCTTCAGTGTGGTGCCAGTGCACATCAATGAACTCCTCAGTGTGTATAACTTTCCCCCTCCCTCAATAAAAACAAACAAACCAATTCCTTTCATTTTAAAACAGCTAGCTGCCAAAACACTAGCCAACAGGTTCATCAGTAAGGTCTCTCAGCCCTATGTATTTTCAGGAGTTTTCAGGAAAAAAAAAATGATTGGCTCATCTCAATACTTTGCTAGGAAGTGTGTCCGTTTTCCCAGAAAAAGACAAGGTAAATTGGGGGTGGTATGTAGCATCTTGAGAGTAAGAAGGGGTGGCAGGGAGCATCAGCAGTTAACATTCTGATACATTTTGTGAACAGACAAGGCAGGGGTGAAATCTAATTTTTTTTGCTACCGGTTCTGTAGGTGGGGCTTAATTAGTGGGCGGGGCTTGGTGGTAAGGTGACTGGGTGGGCGTGGCCAAGTCAATGTCACTTCTTTGCCCTTTTTTAACCTACAAAACACAACATGACACAACTGGCTCACCCACAATGTAAAAGCAGCTGTGCTGGACCCAAAATGGCCCCTGCAACAAGCAGGAACCTCACACAGGCACAAAAAGCCCAAAAAAAAACTTTCACACTTTACACACACAAAATTCCACATACAGCTTTGTGAGATTTTGTGTGTTTGTGTAGTTAGAGTGAAACACTATAGAAACACACTAAATCTCAGAAAGCTGCACAAATATTATTTTATTTTTATTTATTTTTATTTTTATATAAAAGCAGCTAAATTTAAAATTTCCTAAACTTTAAATGGCTAAGTCTAAAAAAAGAACAACTAAAAAAAACCCCAATTAACTATTTTTTTTAAAGCTCCCAAAGGGGAAAAAAACTTACCCAATAGAACAGGAGTCTCCAACCTTGGCAACTTTAAGACTTGTGGACTTCAACTCCCAGAATTCCTCAGCCAGCTTTGCTGGGAGTTGAAGTCCACAAGTCAAGGCAGGCAGGCAGAAAGAGCTTTTTCACTGATGTGCTTGATTGCAGCCAGGGATATTCAGTTGCTTGCTGATGCATGGATTCCGATCGGCATGCGATCAGCAGCTAAGGTAAGCAAAAGAAACTTTTTTTCTTTTACATGGCCCTGGTGATCATTTGGCTGGTCAGAGCCATTTAAAAGGAAAAAAAGGCTCTGATGATCACGGGGCTCAGCTGGGCATGGGGGGCGGGGACAGGGATTTTTGCTACCGGTTCTCCGAACTGCCTGCTGCCATCACTACCTACTCGCCCGAGCTGGTCTGAACCGGGAGCATTTCATCCCTGAGACAAGGCCCCCTTCATGACGGCCTGGGAAACTGTCCCATAACACGTTTTCAAAAATCTAATGATGATTCAAAGTTTTGTGTGTCTTTAATGAAATCTTTAACATAGACTTTTGCAAGATTTTTTTTCTGGTACAAACCGTAGGCTGATATGCACTTAATAGTCTTCTCCCAGTGCTCTTTTGGGCAGTCTTGTAGTGTTGAATACAGGTAATGTTTTTCTTTGCCCATTTAAGCCAATATATCTCTGCCAAGTGAAAAGCTTTACATCTGAACATAATTCCCAAGTTTTAAATGCTGAAAAAAAATGTGTTAACATTAGTTTAAGACATAATCATCTGAATCTGGTCTAATGTGGATATTCAACATACAGACAAAGCAATGGACATTTAAAAGAATATATTCTGCCACACTCTGTAACCCTGGAAATTTTTCATACAGGTAGTCCTTGATTTATGATTGTAATTAAGCCCAGAATTATGGTCGTAAATTATGCCAGTCATTAAGCAGGTCACCAGATAACTATGCCTGATTTTACAACCTATTTTACAGTGATCATTAAGCAAATCTGACAATTGTTAAGTAGATACTATGGTTGTTAAATGAATCCGTTCAATCCCAGTTTCCAGCAAAAATCTATCATAAATTGCAGTCCCGTGACCAGAGGATACTACTAACATACTATCCAAACAGTCACTGAATGATAAATTAGTCAACATTTTAGGTCAGCCTATGAGATGAGCCAATCAAAGTGAGTCATCAGAAATAAATTATTTTTCCAAGGGAAGATGGGGAACCTTCTCTTTGATTTGTCTACATAGAGAAAACAAACAACAGCTTTGTTTTAAAATCTCTGTTTAGTAGATCTAGATATTAATCTCTAGATATTAATAGAAATAGTTTGGTGTAGTAGTTAAAAAGTCCTGGTTTAGAAACTATGAGTTCTAGGCCTTCCTTAGCTAAGGCAAGACAGCTAACTGGGTGAGGGACTTCGGGCCAGTTACCTTTTTCTCTCAGCCCAATTCACCTCACAGGATTGTTGCTATGTGAGGAACATAGGAGGCAAGAATATTAAGTAGATTCGCCTTGAGTTTTTATAAAAAAATCTAATAATAATAGAGACAAAAAAGAGGCACAGCGAATCTACGCATGTTACTAATTATTGCTACTCATAAGCGTATACAAGAAGGCAAAGGCACACAGTCAGGCCGGGAAATGTGTTCCCGCTCTCCTAATGCTGTTTGCTTACGGATAGACCCGAAGAATCCGCCATAATGTGGGAAAGGAAGAAACCTAGAATTGCGCTAAGCTCAGCGAACCGCCTTTTCCAACAACTGACAGCGAGGGAGGAAGAAGGGCGGAGACAGAGGCTGCCTGATATTTGGGGAGGGTTTTTTTTTTTGTCACATATTGTGCCCTCAATAGAAATATATAGGATTCCTTCTGGCGCTGACACGTATATGTCCGCAAGGGCATCCCCGGGCTAAACTTTCCCGGGTCATATAATATATGTGGGTATATGCATAATTTTATAGGTATGTATTTATTTATTTTATCATGTTTATGTAGTGTATATTAGAGGTGGAGACCCTTTGGGAGCTGTATGCAATGAAACTTCATTTTAATGTATGCCGATTAGTGTACATTCAAAGTGACAATAAACTTAGTCTAAGTCTAAGCTTTCTACTTGGCAGGCTTCTCCCGCTGACTGATCATTTTTCCTCTTAATTTCTTCTCCCCACCACCCTCTTTTTTTTTCACCCCGTTGTCCCTCTCCGGAAGTGACGGAGACAACGGAATGAACGTGACGTCGCTTCTTCTCCTTGCTAGCCTTGCGACGCTCTAGGATTGTTCTTTGGCACGAACGTTGGCGGGCCTTCGGCCGTGGCCGTGGCGGGTTGTGTGCTTCTTTGTTTTTTTTCGGTGAGTGGTCAGTGATGGATGATGAGAAAAAGGAGTTGCTGAACGCGGCGGTTAGAAGGCGGTTGAGCTCCAGGGCGAGCGGGAATGGTGCGGGATGAGGAAAAGAGGAAGGAGGGGGAGTTAGGCGAGGAAGAAAAGGGTATAAATGTTCTAGAGTTGCGTTTTATTCAATCTTAGCCATTTTAAAATGTGTGGACTTCAATTCCCAGAGTTCCCCATCCTGCATGCTGGCTGGGGAATTCTGGGAGTTGAAGTCCATGCTTCTTAAAAAGGGCCAAACTCTAGAAGATGGCATGCTGCTGCGTTCCAAAGAGGTTGGAGATTAAGATCTACGTTTTCTGGGGCTGATCTTTGAACTCACAAAAAATCCGTAAAACGTGTTGCTCACAACACTTTTTTTAAAAAAAAATCGGAAATCGCCCGCTTTTAGAGAGTTTCTAACTAAAAGGTCTTTAATTTCGCTGTGTCTTGTTCTCCAAGTTGTATCATTGCTCGATAAAATCGGCTGTATAATTGGTGTTCAAAAAATGATAATATCCATTGCTTAACTAAATAAATAAAAAAAAAAAGACGAAGTACAAAGTTTTCAAAACTGAACCATGTATCAATATGCTGGAAACACCAAGATACCTAAATATCAACATGGCATGTTTTGAGCAATTGCATGGACCTGGTCAGCTCCAAGCCACTAAGATTAATGACTTGACATCTTGCCTGAGAAACCTGCAGAAAAAAACCATATTGTATTAACACAGAAATTCTGTCCCTTTCTGTCCGTCGTTTTCTGCATATTAAAAGAATGGACCATCAAATTCCTCATTTAGGATAGCACTTAGCTGTGGGCTTGGGAGGACATTGCTGATGGAGGGCCAGAGATACTGCAGAATTCACATGCTACCTTACGTCAATATTGAGGAAAGAGATGCTGATTTGGGAGTATTGAACTAGAAATCCTGAGCTCTAGTGTCCTTAGCTTCTAGATAGTGTAAAGTTTAAACCAAGTCGTCTCACTCTGTAGGGAAATATACAAAAAAAGGTAATAATATTTTCCCCTTGGTTTCTTATTCTTTTTAAGGGACAAAAACTAAACATATTTATTTGGATTAATCCAAACACACCTGTATGAGTTGCCGTATAAGTGTATGCATGGAAGGGAATACATTATTGACAACTGCAAATATAACAACAGTGGCTGCCTTTTTTTCTGTTTTAGGTAATATGAAACGTGACTAGTTCTCAGACCTCATGTACTTCAAAGAGGGACAAGACAGAACTTTAGGGGAAGAGAAAGTGAAGTTTCTGAAATGGTCATAAGATAATAATGCAAAAGAAACTTGTTCAGTAGTTATGACTCCAATAATATTTTACATTTTTAGTGTTTGTCTACATAAGTAAATAAATAATTATTAATGGAACAATTATTGTGTTCCATATAACAAATAATAAAACTTATTTTAACAATATGTTTCTCAATAACTAAATTTCCAGAGGGGTTACATTTATGGTTTTCTGGTCTTCAGAAATTTCTAGAAAATTTTCACTGTTGCTCTTTGATTCCTCGCCCCCCCCCACACACATACATATACAATATTCATTGTATATTCACATATGCCTTATAAAAATACAAATAAAGCTGTAATATTTGTTTATCAAAATTTACTTCATATTTTTCTGTTTACTAGAAATGCAACTTTTTTGAGATGTGATTATGATCAGTCAATTCCTGAGTATTTGCAAATCCCCTAGTATTCCTACTCTGGGCAAAAAAATATTCTCTAAGTTTAAAGGATCTATTTTATTTCACCAATACTAATTCTAATTATAAATAGTTTTGGAAGCTAATCTTAAATTAAAAATGGGATACCTATAAAACAACAGTATCTTGACCTCTTATGTTTATCACATAAAATGATGTTATTTGGCTGACTAAGCTAACCCTTAGTGTAAACATCAAAATTATAAATAGCTTTCTGTATTTCTTTTACAGATCTGATACAAGTGTTTCAAGATGTCGTACATGCTTCCACATTTACACAATGGCTGGCAAGTAGACCAGGCTATTCTTTCAGAAGAAGATCGCGTAGTAGTTAATCGGTTTGGACATGATTGGGATCCAACATGTATGAAAATGGATGAAGTTTTATATAGTATTGCTGAAAAGGTATAATGTTTTAACTGATTTGGAGAAATAAAATGTTAATGTGTTTTAATCAATAACGTGCTGAATGTAGAATATGGGCTTAAGAAAAATGGTGTATTTCTGCTACTAGACATATTTTTAAAAAAATAGCTAAAAAACTGCAATCAAGAAGTGTGAATTTTTTTCCTGAAAAATTCCCTTAAAGATTGGAAAACATTGAATACACCTTTGCATTCCAGTGACTTGTTAACTCACTGAATTTCACACTATTTTATTTTTAGCTATGATGTCTTTATTCTGAAATATAAGAAATGCAATAACAAAAAAGTGAATTTAGATAAATTGAGAGTGTTGATTTGTTTTTGGCTATGAGTCATGTTGTATGTGTGTGTCTAATCCAATTTTCTAGGGACGATGCTTTCATATCCACATATAACTTCACATTATAAAAAGATGCAGAGCATTTACCTTTTTTTTTCAAGCCACAGGTTTTTTTTCAAACCACAGCCACTTCATCCAGCTCTGCTGCAATTCTTGCCCAGCATTGTTTCTACAGAAATATCCCAGAGGATATTATGTGTGTTGAAAGGTGGTATTTTAATTTGATGGAGGGTTCATGCATATGGGATGTATCTTATTAGAAAGGCAAAAATTTAGGGATGATATAGATGAGCAGTGAAAATAGTATATGAACTGTTGACAAGAGTGGTATGTTTTCTGAATTAGAAATCATGGTTTTTTTTCTCTCAAAAAGGTTTGGAATGGAAAGCGAATAATTTCCTTGCAAAACCCCCAAACCTGGCTTAGGTAGTACAATTTTAATTGTTTTCTCTGAAATAGTTTTAAAATACTTTATGTAACAATAAACTACAATAAATTCTCTTGATTTATTAATGTTTGTGAACGTACCATCTGTTTTGTGGCCACAGAAAGCAAATGTATAAAAAAGACAGCAGAAGTAAAGAAATTTAACTTGAAGGGACAATCTTCATTTCATCTGAAATTATAACCAGAGTAGTGCAAAATGTTTTTAGTTTGGACTGTTTTAAGTTTGTACCATGAGTGCTCTGTCCATCTTCCAGCCTTACTAGCTGTATTTTAACCTTGGCCATGTTTCAAGCTTGAAATATTTCTGGTGAGATTGGAGCATCCTATTGTGGGCCCAAATATTTTGTAAAATGATTTTTTTTTATTGTGTGAACAATGTAGGGGATATTGCAGTGATTTGATACTTACAGGTGGACCTCACTTAGCAACTGCCTCAGGCAGCCACTGTGCAGAGTTATGAAAGTGATGAAAAAGTAACTTTGTGAGCAATGCTGGTAAAACCTGCTTTGGACAGCAAAATGGATAGCATATCAATTTAATAAAGAAATGAAATGAAATAAATTTACAACTTTTGCAGCATCTCTTAGCCATATATTTTCCATTATAATCATTACAGATTGCTCTGTATCTGACCTGTTTTTTTTTCTCCCCCCCCCCTCTTTCTCAGAGTGGAGAGATTGCCTAAACAAGCTATCTATTCCTGAGCTGCTTTTCTTCACAACACAATGCATCCCTAAAAAGTGCTAACCACAAGTCAACAAGACCCACTCTGTGATCTTAATTAGTTGATTAGAACCTTTTGCCTGGTTGCAGATTCACAGCTGCTTCCTTTACCTGATAAGACTTTAATCAGTTCCACACCTTTGTTTTTTGTTTGTTCCTGTGTTGCTGGGTATACACTAGGCAAACAGTGCTAGCATGTTCTTTTTGATATGTACTCTCCATTGTGTGCCTGCTTACTCTCTTGTAATCCCTTCCTTTCCAATAAATGTAAGGAAAAACATTAATTCTCTTCTTGTTTATTATCCCAGCAGAGGGATGAATGTTCTCTTGAGTGAGAAAGTTGGGGAAAGGGGCTATGGTATAAGATTTGCCCTATTACATGGCTTCCTCATGTATCGAGTTCCAGAAACTTTCCCCTGGCTGTTTGGGGGTTTATCCTTCTGACATTATAAACGAAAAGAAAGTTGAAGTAAAATTATAAACACAGTCACGGTGAGTTTCCACTTTAGCATCTTAGTTGCCAGTCCCAACTGTGGGCGCTAAAGGAGGACTACCTGTATTGTATTGCCTACAGGCTATAACCATAAAATTGCATCTTGTGGTTAAATTTTTATACAATTCTACTAGTCCACAATTTGGTATATTTGTAACTATAAGCTAAGAAATAGGTTGCTGTGGACAGAATTCTGCTTATGGAGCAAAACAAGCTCAAATACCAGCTTGTAAAGATCTCTTTGAAAATATTCTCCTGAGAGTTAAAGGGCTGCCTTGAAATGTAGGAAACAATTTGGCTTTGTAAGGCAAAATAATTGAATGAATAAATAAATAAACTATATTCTTGCTTTCTTTTGTGAAATACGTTGTTTCCAGAAATTTTCCATGAACTGAAAAACTTACAGGGAAAGTTCTAATTTTATTTTATGTATGGTTCTACATTATAAAAATGCAATTTAAAAAAAAATGCTTTGAGGAAAATATTTAAATTTCTGCACAAATTAAGAAAACCATGCAAATAGCAATGACTTCTAATTTGTATTGTTTCAGCAGAAAAGGACAATTTAGTTTTATTAAACTGGAGTGCAAATTACTTAAGCACTTGTATATTGCCAGCTGAGTTCCTAGTTTGTAGAGAATCAAATAATAATACACTTGAAAATTAGAAAAAAAGCCCTATTAAAATTTCAACTTAAAATATGTTTTCAGAGCTTTGTCCAGCACCTTTGTTAATGTCTGTTTTTTTAATGGGAATTTTGGGGCTCATTATGGCCATTGAGAATGTCTTGACTTTTCATCATTGCTAGATGAACTAGTGGCAACCAAAGAAAATCTCAACACTTTTGTTAGAGTGAGCAAACTGAACTTAAGCTATTTAGGACTTTTAAAATTCAAAAGAGATAATGTTTAGACAGTCACCACGTCTTTGTACTTCATCTAGAAATAAAGCAGCAATCATTTCAGTAGAGAGAATATGGTCTCGCTGAGTTATGCAGGCATTAGTTTATTCATCAAATTTTATGTAAGCTAAAAATTTTAAATTAGATATAAACAGTCTTCAATATCTTACCATACAATAATGTGCTAGAATTGAAATATAACTTTTGGTTTATGTTGATCTTTTAAAAAAAATCTAAATATTTTAATATTTGACAAAGAAAAAAAATTGCCTATGTAATTGTTTCAAGGCTGAGTTAAGAGAGAATATCACTTGAGATACTGGGTTGAAACGGGTCATAAAATAATAGGAATTCTAGGAACTTGGCAGATGATTTGGCACTTTAACAGAGGGAAGAAAGAGAACAATATAACTTTTGTATTTAAAAATCTCCCTCTGCAGAAATAGCAGATTAGAGAGGGTGACCCTTCCTCATGGTCTGGCTTATGAGCCCTGTTTGGATATCGCTGCTGTACAAAGTGAGTAAACAGTTCCAGTTGTACTACATATTTCTATATTATACCAGACTGTTGACATAGTGCAGTTGCATTTTACATTTAGGAAAAAGCAGTTAACCCCCATCAACATGGCCTGTTTCAATTCTGGTAACTTCTTTTCATAGACATTTTAGTCAGTAAAGCATTTTCTTCTGCTGGCTTGTTTTACTTCTTTTTTTGAAGTATGAATACTTTCAGGCTTGACACTTCTATCTTGAAGGTAAGACAGGTAGTGAGAGAGAGATTCTAGACCAAAAATGGTTTCTTGCGATTGTGGCAAAAAAAATGTACATTTTATCAAGCTCAGTTACTCTACCCTATCTATTCTTAAAGAGTTTATTTATCTCCCTATGGATTTTGTTTTTATTCATTAAAATTTGAGACTATACTTAATTGTTTCAATATCAACACAAAGGTTGTATACTCTAATGAATTATTTTTACATTTTTAAAGATGCCTAAATGGGTTATGTCTGTGATGTATAGTGGAAGATAAGCTTAGTTTTCATTGGCAGGCTTATTGCATGTAAACATGACAAATATTTGTGAATTGTACAATAAATTGTTCTTAAAATGTTTTAAACACTTTCTCATGTGGCTTCCACAAGAACTTTTACTCAAGTTGTAAAGTTTGAATAAAAGAAAAATGTGATCTTTGAACCTTTAGATTATGTGTTTTATTCAGATTTCAGTTCAGTGGAGCTCTACAGGAATTTGTGAGGCTTACAGCAGTATTTGCTACTTTCTCCTGAATTCTTTAAAAATCAATTAATGCAGATTGAGAAGTGGTACAGAACTTTAAAGGAAATGGCATCCTCCACAAAAGGAAGAATATATTTAAATTTGATTCTCTATGTTGTCAAGTATATATTGCTCCCTATTTAAAATAAATTTATGGATTACTATCTTTAGATGTATTTTATATAATGCACTTTCAGTATTAGCAAAATGAATAAAACTGCAAAATAATAATTGCATGAGCAAAATATGAGGTTTAAGTGGTAAATTAAATAATAATGTATATAAATATACATTTCTTTATTCTTTGTTTGCGCTTTCAAATATCTATACTCCAATTTCATTCATTGCCTTTTTATTTATTGCCTTTTTAAATGTTTTCCTAAAATTATAAAAATAGCTAAAACAAAGCAAAAATAGCTGTCAGTGCTAAAAAGGATTTTCCAGAAACAGGATGAGGTGTTTGGTGAGTAACACCCAATAAGATGCACTTGCTTCCTTTGAAAGATCTCTAGCATCTTGTATCAGCAAATATGCTTACTGCTGAAATCTCTGTGATTTTTGTCACTGAAGGAATTTTATTCTGAAAGACAAAAATGTGTGATATGAAAAGGGAGTATAAAATAATCTGATACTTCTGTAAAAAGTATTACTTAATATCAAAATTTATGAAAAAGCAGTGATCTCAACTTTGTTTATTGTTAGGAAATGGGATGTTTAAAAATAAGACTGGTGATGAATGTACTTAAATATAGCTGTAGTGGTTACCTATTTCAAGCATCATGTTTTGTACATCTTTATGTTCTTGTGTTCTCTAAGAAGTCAAAATCTATGCATATTTTCTGTGTAGGCTTACAATATATTATGAAAATAATTTATAAATATATTACATATTTTTCTTTCCCTTAGGTGAAAAATTTTGCTGTAATTTACCTCGTAGATATCACAGAAGTACCAGACTTCAATAAAATGTACGAACTGTATGATCCCTGTACAGTCATGTTCTTCTTCAGGTATATTTTCATTCTTACATTGCTTTTTAACCTGCATGTTCTCAGTAGGGTTTTTTTCAATGGTGGGGGGGGGGGTGTTTACAATTCCTGCCTAATTGTGTATGTTGTGCAATATCATTAAGCTACAATCTAAACCTGAAAATAACTTCATTGGGATTGATGTTGTTATGCAACCGATATTATAGCTTACTAGCTGGCAACAAATCGGCATTAGTAAGCATCATAAAACGGGTGAAATCTAGTAGATTCTGACAGGTTCTGAAGAAACGGTAGCAGAAATTTTTAGTTCGGAGAACCGGTAGCGGAAATTTTGAGTAGTTCAAAGAACTGGCAAATACCACCTCTGGTATTCCCACACCACCCAGAGTGGTGTGGGAATGGAGATTTTGCAATATCCTTTCCCCAGGAGTGGGGACGGAATGGGGATTTTGCAGTATCCTTCCCCTATAGTGGGGTGGAGATGGAATTTTGCAGTATCCTTCCCCTACCACGACTGCCACGCTAAGACCACCAAGCCAAGCCACATCACGTCCACCAAGCCACGCCCGCAGAACCAGTAGTAAAAAATTTAAATTTCACCACTGTCATAAAAGTAAGGCAAATGGCATTCCTTTACCATAGATAGTCTTTGCTTGCCAGGTATCTGGTTTAGCAATCATTCAAAGTTATAATGGAGCGGAAAACAACACATAGCTTTGCAATCAATCCTTGAATTTATCACTGTTGCAGTATCCCGCAGTCACTGTGGCTGCTGTTAGTGTGCTTTGCAACCGGCTTGCGATAAGCAGAGTTAATAGAGAAGGCAGACGTGAAATCATAAATCACGGCCATATAATGTTTCATGTAATGCCTGAAGGGGAACTGAGATCATAAGCTTATCACAGTCGCACCGTTTTTCTGTTTTGCAGTTGTGGCGCTTGGTTACATAATTGCTGGTTGCAATTGTGGTCGTTAAACTCAGACTACCTATAGTTAGTGTACCTCCAGTTGTCCCATATTTCATCCCTATTAGACACTACTTTAATCAAAGCAGGTCATGCAAAACAGCTTGATAGAGTTTGCAATGAACGTGGCACTCCCAGTTAGAATTATATATTGGTTTTTGCATATAGTTTACAGAGCTATTCTGTATGTAGTTACTAAGAGGAAAAGGCCAGCATAACTATTGGCCTTCTGTAGCAGTCAGAGAAGAGCTTATTATTTTCTGAAAAGTGAAATACTTCAGTGCGATGGAATGTAGTGGGCCATATTCCTAGGAGAGAGGGAGTCTTTTGTAGTCCTAGGAATACATAAATTTGTGGAATTCTTTTCTGTTTGGATATGAATATGGGAAATTCTTTAAATTGGTCATTTGAATTTGTTATATTTTTAATGTAACTTCCAAAACGACACAGTTTGTCATGCTGAGGTACATCCCATGCCAGTTAATATACCATTATTTCCAATAAGTATATATTGGTAATAACTTAAGAAAAAGAAAATTTACAATATTAATAATGGGACATGACTACTTTCTGATCTTATTAAAGTCAACTACTGGGTTGGGATAACATTCCAGTCTGACTCCATCTGGGGGAAAAGGAAAGTTTGTATATGTATGAATATCTCACTGGCTATTCAAATATATACAGAAATACTTTAGGAGGTATGCATATAAAATGTTAAACAATAAAATAAATATTTGTATAATTATTTTTTCTCCTTTCTTAAAGAAACAAGCACATAATGATTGATTTAGGCACAGGTAACAACAACAAAATTAACTGGGCAATGGAAGACAAACAAGAGATGATTGACATCATAGAAACAGTTTATCGAGGAGCTCGTAAAGGTAGAGGTCTTGTCGTGTCACCCAAAGACTACTCAACCAAATACAGATATTGACTTTTTGGCTGTTTATTTCAAGTCACGTTTCTTGGAAACTTCTTAAAACCAGACTTAATATAGGAAAATCTTCCGTGGTAACATTTCATGTGAATATATTGAACTGAGTAAATATGTTACCAGATTTTCATTGGAAAATGTCATTGATTTTGGAAATAAAGTTAAATTTTCTTTTTAATAAAGAACTTAAATGTGTCAAGTGCTTTCTAAAAACAATTCTATTTTTTTGATAACATATTGTTTCTTTTTAAAAATGTTTTTACTCTAGGAATGCATACAAACTTCCAGAATAGACCATGCCAGTGTTTAAAAAGCTGCTGTAGATGCCTAATCAAATGAGCCTAGTTTACCTTTGGCACAGATAGTTCTGAAAAATTAATTTATCTCTCATTTCACATTTTCTGCTATAAATTGTCATGAAAGCCAGAGAAGAAACCTTGCTGGTGATACCGTTTCCCTGAAAATAAGACCTCCCTGGATAATAAACCCAATTGGGCTTTTGAGTGCATGCGCTAAAATAAGCCCCTCCAAAAAAATAAGCCGCCCTTGAAAATAAGCCCTCCCAAAAATATTTAAACACATGCGCAGCTGGTCCCCGCCATTTCCTCTGGTTAGGGTTAGGGAAACAGAGCTGGAAATCAGGTAAGACAGCAAGAGGAGCCCCGTCTTGCTCTATGTGCCCCAAAATAATAAGACCTCCCAGAAAATAAGGCCAAGCGCTTATTTCAGAATTCAAAAAAATATAGGACAGGGTCTTATTTTCAGAGAAACATGGTATTGTGACCTATAGATGGCACCTGGATCTTGTGCCTTGATATCCTCTAATATTTAGGATCTGCTGATTAAAATATTTTGGGTGCCTGTTCAAGCAGTATCAGAATGTAGGAACCAGAGATAAGCTTTTTGCCAGGATTTCAGGGGACCTGCTACTTAATTCCCAATGGGGCAGTTAATGAATTGTCGCCAAAATGACTGCCTGCAGAGACAGTTCTTTTTCAGATGACAGGCTGAATGACTGTGGATGGGAGGCTACATCTGGTTTACAGGCCATAGATTGCCAATCCCTGAATTTCTCTCAGCACCCATGCTATTCTCTGAATGTTGAGTAAGGTGTTTTTAATCTGGGTGGTTTTCAGTATTTAAAATTTTTTAACTGCTGGAGATCACTGTGTAAGAAACCTTGAGTTCTTACAGGGAAAGGTGAATCAGAAAATTAACAATACTTTAAACAACATGTTGAATATTACACCAAAAATCCTGACCCCCCCCCCCAAATGTGATCCCTAAATACTTAGTTATACTTCAAAAACATGATCCCATTTGAACACGTTTGTGTAATGAATTCAACTATGTGCTCCTTAGGCAATGCTATTAAACATACCAAAAGTGGGTACAAAATATATGGGCTTATATATCAGCATAAAACAGATCAGTTCACATACTGTAAACCACTGTGTGATCTTTTTATTTTTTGCTTAGTGTGATTGACAAATTGCAATTTATAAATAATATTTTATAACTTAGAGCACAAATATATCCAGTTTTTGCTTACTTATTAAATCATGGCGAACCAAACTATGACTTAGCATGATATATGAAAAACGTCATCCAGGTTCAGGTTATATTTCTGACATCATTCAGTTATCTAATTTCCTAAATTCATTTGCTGAAAATCATAATTGTGTTCTTAGTAAATACATACGCTGTCCAACTCCCAACAATTTGGGCAGTTCACAAGCAAAAACACAAAAGAAACAATATAATGCAATAAAAACAAGGAACAAAAGTCCTTACAAAAGGTAAAAAAGGAAGGAGAGGACAGAAGCAAAAGTACCCACTCCTTGGAAGATATTACATCCATTGTAGTCAAAGGTCAGGGCAAAGAGCCAGGTGTTCAAGACCCTCTAAAACAGAGGTCTTCAAACTTGGCAGCTTTAAGACTTGTGGACTTCAACTCCCAGAATTCTCCAGCCAGCTATGCAATTCTGGGAGTTGAAGTCCACAAGTCTTAAAGCTACCAAGTTTGAAGACCTCTGCTCTAAAACAACAACATAAAACACCTAGTTCTTGTGGAGAACCTCTTTCCAGAGGGCAGGCACTCCAGCAGAGAATATGCACTTCTGGGTGATGAGAGATGACATTGCTTAATCAAAAGAACTGGAATATGCATAACCTGAATCAAATCTGCTAGTTACTAGAGAGGTAGGCAGTGCCTCAAGTAATCACACCCTGTGCTATGTAAGATTTCATAGGTGATTACCATCACCTTGCATCTTACCCAGAAACAAACGCAACTAGGGCAGTTCACAAAACAGGGATATTACATAGGCATATCAAAGCATATCTGTTGCTGCCCATGCCTCTGCATTCTGGATCAATTTAAGCTTCAGCGTAGTCTTCAAGGACAGTTCCATGTAGGATGTGTTGCAGTAGTTAAACCACGAAGGGCCTCCTATTCTAGGAATATTATTCTAAAAATCATAGTAGAAATTGTTCAGAACTCCATTAGTGACATACAGCAATATGAGTTCAAAACATCTGATCCCAATAGACGAAAGCTAATCAAAGTAGAGATGACACGAATTTTACCTATTAGCATGGACTCTTAATCCGCTTTCTTTGTACTTGATAGTTTTAACATCTATACATGAGGTACCAAGAAAACGAACTTCAAGGAAAAAATGGAAACTACACTTGGTATAAAAGCTTATAAATATACAAAAAAGTGTATGAATTGTCATGAATTCAATGTTAATATGAAGCCAGTTTTCAACCTTTAATGTCACTCTTAAACAAAAAATTTCATGAGAATTTTCCTTATTTATGTATTTATCAAATTACTGCCCATCACACTTGCGTGATTCTATATTATAGCAGTAATACAGGCCAGAAATATTTACAACTTGATTTTTCTTTGTAGCCAATGATGTAGTATAGAAAAACATTGCTTGTGTATCCATTAGTTATATATAGTCTTAACAAAATATCTTAAAATTGTACAAACGTAGACCATACTTAAGTCTTCATGTTGCATGCAGGGTTTCTTTGATGCCTTCAGTTCTGCATAAAAATAATTAGCATAGAAACTGAGTTAATATTAGGAAAGCCAAATGTGAATTCATCAACTGTCTCTCAATCTTTGTACTTTCTTCCAACTGTGTGAATGAATATAAGGCAAAACATTTATTTTCCAAAATTTTTAAAACACAAAAAATACTCTTAATGAGAGGTGATATTAGTTCAACATGCGGTGTCTGCTAAACCTTTTAATCACCTGAATTATTTTTGTACAAGTATGCATATTGATGCTTTCTTTACAAACAGGTGAGTTCTAGCATTCTTGCAATCACTCCAAAATTTTGCGCTTAGCTATAGCTTTCATTCTCAGAATTCTAGTAAGCAAATGAATATGCTATGCCTGAGTTTTTAAAAGCTAAGCAAAGATGGATCTGCTAAATTTTTAGATGGGAGATCTCAGGATTAATAGGTTAGACTGGGAAGTTGAAAGAAGATAGTGCAAACAATGTATGGTTCTATGGATTCATATTGAGTTTCAGTTGTGGAAGTTCTTATCCTATTATAAGCAACCGTAGTTGTGTTCTTGTGTTTCTATTAATGCAAACAAAAATTTGTTTTAAAGGAGGAGTTTCCTTCCCCTTTTGAATTGGTTATGGTAAATTATACCAGATTTTTAGCTATTGCGAAAAGTTTATATAAAACCAGAATCTCACCGTTCAGAATCTTCACTAGTATTTTCTATTCCAGCTTCAGCCATTAGTTCAGCAACATGCTTTTCCAAATCATTTATTCGTTCACCCATCTCATCCAGTAAAAGGTTAAAGAGCACTGCATTTTTAATTCATTTTTATTAGGAGTTTATATTAATCTATCTGAGAAACAAATACATGGTGTGTATATATAACAGGATTCACATTTGGTTTCTTTCTATTGTAAAAAAAAAATCCAAAGTGCTGTTTGTTTTATTTTATCTTATTGGGTATAAAACAATTGTTTTCATACTTTTTGCCTTATCTGGTCTGAATGTATGCTACAAATATTAAAAGCTTATAATGTGTATAATATTGTAGTTAAAATGTTTCAAGACTGAACATTATCTGAGATCTTCAAATATAATTGTTAAGGCAAGATTATTAGTTTATTTTAAAAGAATATTACTACTATTTAATAGTTTCCTGTATACTGTCAATCCTGTCTCAATTCATAAAGTTGAAGAGGAATCTATAACCATAATCTCCTATGTAGGAGGATCTAATATATTTAAATTGGTAACTTAACCATTAATAGTATTTAAGAATAATGGATAACTCTTGTATTATAAACTGACAATTAATTTTCTAAAATTGATATAAATTTCCTAGACTTACTGCCATATGTGACATTCCATTTTTAGATTCTTAAGTGAAAAATTCAAATGATGAGTTGACATGCTATACCATAAAGTACTAGCTTCTGAAATTCTATTTATGTGGATCTCCACATAAGCTCCATAAGTATTTTCAGGAAACAAAAATGATGAGTGGCTAAAATCTAGTGTTTTGTTTTAGAAAAATGCCATTGTGTATAAAATTCTTATCAGAAAATAACCAGATGGAGATACTCTAGTTCCCAAAATCATTTCCTATCATCTTCAAGTTTACCTTTGCCCTGTTTTGTACTTGACAGGTGAACTCAAAATCATAAACATATTTTGGAAACATTTAGGGATTAGCCAAGCTAATTACAAACAATTTCACATTTTAGAAAAGGATCCGAAAAGGATATTTTGTAGAGATAATTTATTAGTCAGGTCTTCAAAGTTTTCTTGCAGCTGTTGTAGGAGATTTTCTGCCTATAGGTGAAAAAAATATATCTATGATGTTAGACAAGTTATCACTTTAAGTTACTTCCTGGGCTCATCCAGCCTTAGCAGCATTATTGTTTACAGTGCACAAAAATAAATGGTAGTTTATTATTTGAGGAACTGAGCTTTATTTCATCTACTGAGTATGATAAAGGAGGGAGTTCCCCTAAAATAGCTAAGATATTTGTGAAAATACTAAGATCTATAAAAGGAGTTATAAAAAGCAAGTGTCACATAAAACAGAATATGAAATGCAGAGATTACACCTAACTTTTCTATGGAAGTGTTCTTATAAGTCGATAATATATTGTAATTATTATATAGTGTTTTATTATTTTATTTTATTAATTTCATACAGTATTACAGAGTAAGGTATTTTTTTTATTTAGACATTCTTGAAAGAAATTCCTTGGGTTAAGAACAAATTGGCCTCATCCCCACTCCAAGGCATGAGAGTGAAGAGATGTAGAAACTTTCTGAAAATCTTACAACTTTTCCCAAATGTGGCTCTCTCTACCGATACTGGATCCCAATGCCACAATCTTAGGTTATGAGGATCAAAACGCACCAGAGATGGGTTGTGGAGGATATTTTTTATGCAATGACCATCACTATCTGCCAGCTGAGGAGATACCATGCCTGGTAGATTTATGCATTATGATAGGTAGGATGCAGTAGGTAAAAATAGGTAGGTCAAAGGATGCAGGGGGTGCAGGGAGGCGGCTATAAATGCCATCTTCCTTATCCATAAAGGAGAATATTTGTAGCTCATGGTTGAAATGAGGGATTCTTAGTGCGCTCTGTGCTTGGTTGTTGCAGAGGTTCCATTATCCAAACTAGGCAATATCATCTAGTAAAGATGTTACAACTGACTACCACTGATGATGTTACCTAGTGTAGGTAAGAACAGCTAGTTCTCGATTTACAACAGTTTGTTTAGTGACCATTCAAAGTCACAACAGCACTAAAAAAAACCCCAGCGTATGACCATTTTCACAGTTATGACCTTTGCAGCCTCCTCACCATCCTGTGATCAAAATTCAGGTGTTTGACAACTGGTTCACATTTATGACCGTTGCTGTGTCCCAAGATGATGGGATCACTTTTGGTGACCTTCTGACCAGCAAAGTCAATAGAGAAGCCAGATTCACTTCACAACCAGGCTATTGAGTTAACAGCTGCCACGATTCACTTTAGCAACCGCTGCAAGAAAGGTCGTAAAACGGGGCAAAACTCACTTAACAAATGCCTCACTTAACAGAAACGTTGGGCTCCCTTGTGATCATAAGTTTGAGGACTGCCTGTATTTACATCTGTGGGCTGCCTGAAAAAGCCGCCACCCATCCGAGTTGTGCACGATACCAGCGCGATCGGCAAAGCCTGGGACGAGCGTCGGGGGTACTTACAAAGTGAGAGAGCTCCTTGGCGCTTGGAGGGTCGTTGTCCGCCATACCCTCTTTCTCCACCTGCGACGCCGCCGCCGCCGCCGCTTTACTCGTCCGGTCTTTTCTACTCCAATTGCCGCCCCGGACGGGAGGGAAGCGGCTCCGGAGATAAAACCGCCTCCCTGCTGCCCTCCGAGCTGACCAGGTGGGCTTTCTCTTCGTCGGCGCTGTTACAGGACTACGATCTCCGGCGCTGGGGAGGAACCAATGCGAAAAGCGACGGGGACTTTTCCACTCCTCCATGCCACGTGCCCGACGCGTCATTATTTTGGTTGCCTGAGATTCGGGAGATTATAAACGGTATTAAATTTCCCTCATGGAATTTTTATTCCCAGCTGACTTCTAAGCAGAGAAAATATCAATTTTTTTCCCTCTCAGTTTTTAAACTTTGAAACATGTCATTGGTTGCTAAACTGAGCCTTGGGCTATGCTCGATGGTCAGTCTAAATTAGCAGAGGAGTTACCTAAGGTTGGATGATAAGCTGCCAGCTAGAGAGGTGTTGAGTTGTCTGGTTGTTGATTTAATTTAATTAATTTAATTTAATTAATTCAATTTATATGCCGCCCCTCTCCGAAGAATAGTACCAAAGATACAGTACTATTGTTATTCATAGAAGTATTAAAGTAGTATTTAATTGTTTTTATTGTTTTAATTTTGTTTTTTAGTATTTTGCTTGTAATATATTTTTAAATTGTAAGCCACCCAGAGTCCTCGACTGAGATGGGTGGCTATAGAGAATGAATGAATGAAAATGAATGAATGAATGAATGAAAAAAATATTCCAGTGATACAGTTGGAGTTTTCTTCCCCCACTGTGGTAGCAGTCCTAAAAAAACTGCCTGGGAGTTTGATGCTTTTGGTGTTGGAAAAGACTCCTGAGAGTACAGCTAAGAAAACAAACAAGTGGATCATTGAACAAATCGACAAAGTTCTCACTAGAGGCACAAGTGACCAGGCTCAAAATTGCCTTACTTTGCACACAATGTGCAGAGACCTTTCTCTCTGGCAAAGGCTCTAATGCTGAGAAAGATAGAAGGAAAGACAAGAAGGCTACTGCTTAACGCATTGTAAGCCGCCCTGAGTCTCTGGAGAAGGGTGGCATATAAATTAAAGCAAAAAAAGAAGACGAAGAAGAAGACAACCAACAGCAAAGTAGATTGTTACAGTGTGATGGTTGGAAGACCTGAAAGACCAGGTTAGGGACCAATTTTTATGGGGGCGGCGGGAATCTATCTACAATATGTGATTGATTGCTAAGAGTTTATAGCAACGTAGTGACCCATAATCAGTCACTTATGCATATACGCTGCAAATGCTTCTTTCAAGAGAAGAACACTTTGGTCAAATGATATTCCATCTTTCATTCACGAGCTCAAGATAGTCTATATAATGCTCCCATTCTTGTTTTTTCCCATAGCAACTGTGTATATAGTTCTGGATGTAGAAAGGTTGCATATTGTCCAACCTAAAGGTTTCTGTAAGTGCATAGCACATGAATGGAACAAACCTGTCTTGCCGGAAACAGAAATTATTGCTTAGTGTGTTTACTGTGTACATCTAGAAAGCCTTAGGCCAAACATAAGTAGTCTATCCTAGTATAAAATGTATCTATTTTGTTTGTTTGCCATCATCTCAACACAAGGAGACTCTGCCAAAATCTTTGTTAGAAATATTATAGTGAAATTACCTTGAAGATCAGCTAGGTCCAAATAAATAATAATTTTAATACCAGGAGCTGTTTATTTGGAAAAAGAAGGGTATTCTCGGAAGCTGTATTGCTTATGCTGAAATTATTATGCGTAATACAATTCTAATCAAGATGAAGAATTAAAAAATAAAAAGCAAGCCTGGAACTAGGATAATATTACAGACATAGTATAGAGATGAAGATCAAAGACCAAAAAGTATATTTTTGCTAATAGCATTTTAAGCCTTGCAACTATAACATTAAAATATTAACTTTATATCACAAGTATTTTCAAAAATATCAGTTTAAAATACATTTTCCTTAATCTGGTGAGAAAAGAGGGATCATAAGAAAAGGCAAGACTAACACCCTACCATCTTAAACTCACAAAACCGGTAACGGGTCTTTAAAGTTTGTTGCAAGAAAAGAAGGTGACAACCTGCCTGACCTTGTTTGGCTTCAAGCCTAAGCAGGGCTGAGATTGGTTAGTCTTAATATGAGTTTTCTCCAAGGAATACAGATAGTCCTTGACCTGCAACCATTTGTTTAGTGACCATTCAAAGGCACTGAAAAAAGTGACTTATGGCCATTTTTCACACTTACAACTGTGGCTGCTTCCCCATGGTCAT
Organism: Arizona elegans; assembly: GCA_022577455.1. Classification (NCBI taxonomy): domain Eukaryota; kingdom Metazoa; phylum Chordata; class Lepidosauria; order Squamata; family Colubridae; genus Arizona; species Arizona elegans. The sequence continues at coordinate 53,507,278 of JAKOOJ010000002.1, read as the reverse complement.
GTGATCAAAATCCAGCCACTTGGTAACTGGCATGTAATGATAGTTACATTATCCTGGAGTCATGCAATCACCTTTTGTGACCTTCTTACAATCAAAGTCAATGGGGAAGCCAGATTCATTTTACAACCTTGTTACTAACTAAATAACTGCAGTGATTCACTTAACAAGTATGGCAAGAAAAGTTGTAAAATGTGCCAAAACTCACTTAACAAGTGCCTTGCTTAGTAATGGAAATTTTGGGCTCAATTGTAGTCATAAGTCGAGGACTACTTGTATCAGAACTATGGGCTAGATTTCAAAGTTTTTTTAAAAATCTAAAAGCAAACCACTTCCATATTGTTGCCAAGAAAACTAGATGCATTTGTCTGTGAAGTCACCAGGAATCAAGTTTAATCATTTACTCAAATGAAAGTGGTGATATTTCAATGGATTTGCCATTAGATGGTGGATTTTTTTTTACGTAAGAGCTAAGGAACAGAAGTGACACACCCTCCTAGTCACCCTTAAGTATATAGATGGCTTGCATGCACTAAAGAAACATATGAGACTAGCAGGACAGGTTTTACTAGAACAAGGGCATTTTTGTTTGTAATAGCAACTCTGTTCTGGGTCACCTAACTAGGAAGTTGGGAAAGAGCGATATCATGGTGCACTCAGAAGCATTCTGAGAAGCTGCCCAGGGAATTTTTTGTCATCTGTATATTCCCCAACCAGATCAGCCCATTTCAAATTGATCTCCCTTTTGCTGCTTCTTCCCCAGTCCTTTCATGGCAAATTTGGCTAGTTCTGTCAGTATTGAGAGACTTATCCTGCTGACAGACAGGATGGTGAGCTCATATACATATTTCTTTTTCAATTTTCTGTTGAGTTGGAAAGGGTAAAAAAGAGAATCCAATTAGATTAAGTAAGGAATTGAATTTTTTTTTTTAAAAAAATAGTGGATTCAGGGGTTTTTTATTTACACACCAGGGAAAGCAATTTTTCTCCAAATTACATGTGAATTGAAGAAATCTTATTTTGTCTAAGGATACTGGGAGATGCTATTGAAAACCAACACACGGAGGAGTGTGCAATTGACTGCAGAGCTAGCTAATGAAAAGGTGGGTGCCTCTGAAGATTAGCTACTGCTTGGAAGATCTGGAGTGCTTGCTGAATTGTAGCATCTTCACAGGAATCTGGATTTGATAGGGGGGGAGGGAGAGAGAGAGGGGGGAGAGTGGAAGAGAGAGAGAGAAAGAGAGAGAGAGAAAATAGTAAGCATTTTTTGCTGCTAGTAAAGTAAAAAAAAACACCGTTATTTGTGGGGATCAGCCAATGCAAAATGATTGGGATAACAGGAGAACGTTTTGTCTGGCTCTCTTCGAATCTGACATTTATTTATTTATGCCGCCCTTCTCCGGAGACTCAGGGCGGCTTACAATGCGTTAAGCAATAGCCTTCATACTTTTGTATATACCTGCTTAGTAGGGCTTTCACCCCACCCCACCCCAGCAGTGTTCTTTTTTATACAAAGTCAGTTTATTGCCCCCACAAACCGGGTCCTCATTTTACCTACCTCGAAAGGATGGAAGGCTGAGTCAACCTTGAGCCTGGTGAGATTTGAATTTGCAATAATTGCAGGCAGCTGGTGTTATTTAACAGTGCTTTAGTCTGCTGCGCCACCAGGGCTCTTGACAGTAGCACTGATTTTTTGTCAATATTTAAGTTAGTTGGATGGTCACTAGCCTCTGTCAAAGGTTGAACTCTAAATGTAGGTGTGGCCAAGGTCCCTTTGGGGTGGTAGGTCAGGAACTTTAAGAGGAAAATGAATGAAAAATCTGTACGCTTTAACACAACCATTGTGACCTTTAAAATCCCCAGTATCCGAAAAAAGAAAAAAGGCACTATTTTTTAAAAAATTCATCTATTTTGAAGGATCTATGGAGTTCACCAAGGGTAGACTAATTGCTGGCTTTTTGTACTTGTTCTGTGGGATAACTTGCAAAATGCTGTTCTTGGACCTTGAAGGAATACAAAGCAGAAATAAGACTTATATCTTCTGGATTTTCTCCCAAATATTCTTTTGCATCTAGTTCTCTAATGTTAGAAATTTGGCATGTTTAATTCCATGAAAATTGGAGGGGAATTTCTTGAGCTTTGTGGATCCAATACACACCAGAAGCTAAGATGGTATTTTAATTGCCAGTTTAGAAAGTAAACAAGAGTTCCATTGATTGTGTTATTTTTACTTCATTTATATAACAACACACTCTATGAGCCAGTTTGGTGCAGAGCAGTACTTCTCAACTTTGAGAAACTTAAGATATGTGGACTTCAACACTTTCAACCTGCCAAGATTGAAAAACACTGGTATAGAGGTTAAGGCATTAGATTAAAAACTAGGAGACGGTGAGTTCCAGTTCCACATTAGGCCCAAAGCCAGTTGGGTGTCCTTGAGCCAGTCAGTCATTCTCACTCCTAGGAGGGCAGCAACAGCAAACCACAGCTGAAAAATTTTCCCAAGAAAGTTGCAAGGACTGGTACTAATTCTACCGCCCTCCCAAACTCCCCTCTATGAACTCAGGACATTGAGTTTAATGAAAAGATACATATCCTAACTTCAGCTCATATACGAAGACTCCAAGTCAGCTTGTATGGGTTTTTTTTTTCCTACACACACATTTACTCTTGTAATTTCTGCTGCTGAAAGACAGCTAATTTATTTCATTTTATTTTATGTGATAAAACTTTTGATAAAGGAAAAGCTCTTTTGACCTTGTAACACTTTTGAATAATAACTTCTCTCTCTATATTATCAAGTTCCAGGGTACATGGTTTCCACTTTATGGAACAGCATGAGAGCTGGGCCTCCTGTTTTTACATTTCCTTCCTGTCTCAGCGGGTGTGGTTTCTGCAAGACATTGTTGATTGGGGCTGCTTCCTTGCTCCTGGTGCCAGTTCTATATAGTTTCTTAGAAGCAAGTCCTTTGAACTACATATATTGGATTTATTGCTGGATAGAGGTAAATAGTTTTACAGAACACTTTAAAAAAAGACCGTGCAAGTTGCTAGTTTTATGGAGGTTTTATGGAGGATTTTTTTTAAAACCAGAAAGGTTTAAAGTTACATCACTTCCAATGAAGGACGCCTTGAATATTTCATAGGAAGCTGAGACATAATTACCAACTAGTATCAGTAGGCAAGAATTTACATAACAGTAGTTAAAATTTATAGTTTTGTACACCACCACTGTTGGAATTGGTTTGCTGTAACAAATTTGAATACTAATAATAGGAAACAACTCTAAGGCATTTAGTGCAAGCACAAACCTGTCTCCCCAACACACACACACACACACATTTTCTTTCTTCAACACACTTCTTCAGTTAAAAATAGTATATTACCCGTTGGTGATTATGACATTTTAAAGAAGCGTTGGAAGCAGCTCCGATCTATTTATATTCTACACGAAACATGCTCACTTTGTTTCAGGAAGACTTCGTGATAATATGACTTTATTATATTATATGATAATTTGACATTATTATTATATGTACTATTTTTCCAACAACTATATTTTGTCGTATCTGACGGGGAAGGGGGAAAAAATCTCATTATTTTAGGTGGGGGGGTCCCCATCTAAATCCTTGCTTAGCAGAGAGAGAACGATCCCGGGCTTCTCTTTTGGACATATGAGATTTCCCCCACGCGTTTCCCAGGATTTTACCGAGTCTCCTTCTCTCAGGAACAGGTCGGACGCTAGGACCCAAACGGCGAAAGGCCAGGAAGGGCGGGTTACTTCATAGACGGAGGCGCTTCAGCTTCTAGTGATGTCATAGAGGCGGGGCTCATTTTCTCGCTGCTTGGGGGCTGCCGCTGCCAGCTCCTTGTTTCCAGTCGCCCAGGGAGGCGGCGGCGGTAGCAGCGGCAGCGGTAGCGGTAGCAGCAGCGGCGCCTGTGGCTTTGGGAGCCCCGGGCAAAGGAAAAGGGCGCAGCGAGCTGTGGCTTCAGCGCAGTCTAGAGCGGGAGCGGCGCCCCGGGCTGGGGCTCCCTCGAGCAAGAGGGGGAGATGCGCGGTTCTTGGGGCGAGGGGCCTTGGAGAGAGCCCAGGTAAGGAGAGGGCGAGCCCCCCTGCCCTGCAGGAGCCCCCATTTCTTCCTCTTTCGGGGAAAGGTTTGGCCGCCCCTCTGCCTTTTGGAAGCCGGGCAGTTTGGCGGAGTTGCTAAGGGAGCGTGGAAAGGAAGCAGAAGTCGCGGTTGGTATCAGAGCCGCGGTTGGCCATTCAGAGAAGAGTGGAGAAAAAAAAAAACCACTTAGTTTGGGAAAGTGGCTTTTTTTACTTCCTCTCGCTTTCTTTCTCTCTCTCTCTTCCCTCGTAAGGCGGGGACTGTGGCTAAAATGATCTTCTGGCTAAAAGTCTCAGCTGAGACTCCATAATTTAGGGTGCCAGTTATTGACAATCTGGTCTGTTCAGCTGAAGAGGCAGAAAGTCTGAAGGGGAGTCTTACCTTCTCCAGTTCCTGGGACCTCTCCTCTAGGAGCCGAGAGTGCAGACTTGTTTCTTTCATCTCTTCATTTCACTCCTTTTCATGATTTCATAGATCAATGTCTTCCTATTCTTCTTGCTTAACTGTACATGTGGTCTTTGCAACCATTCGTTTAGTGACCGTTCAAAGTTAGAGCGACACTGAAAAGAGTGAGTCGTGACTATTTTTCACACTTATAACCGTTGCAATATCCCCATGGTGATATGATGAAAATTTGGATGTTTGACAACTGGCATGTATTTATGACAGTTGAAGTGTCAGGGGATCATTTTGCAATCTTCGGACAAAGTGAATAGGGAATCTGGATTCACTTTACAACTGTGTGACTCACTTAACAACTGTCTCGTATAGCGATGACAATTTTGGGCTTAGTTGTAGTTGTAAGTCGAGCAATACCTGTATTAATTTTCCTCGACAAGCAGGTAATTGACAAGAAGTTAGTAGGGCATGTTTTGAGAATTACTTAGAATAATTAAATGAGATTTTTAAAGTTGCGTGCCCTGCAGGGGAATTGGGTCTACAGGTCCCAGAATTTCCTGTGGTCTGACTGGGCATTCTAGGAGTTGCAGCTGTTGTATTTGTAGGGTGTGTGTGGTGGGGGGAGAAGGTGAGTTTGTTGATTAAAAACAATTTTGATTGTTGGAAATAACTCCTAATGAAAGGAAAACAATGACAATGTAATTGGTTAAATAAAGTTATTAGGAGTTCAATTGGCAAGTGAGATATTTTGAAAGAGATTTTCTCTCATGTAGAAGGAGGAATGCTTCTTGCTTATTTTCTGAAAAGGGATAATTTTAAAATACTCTATAACTATGCTAATTTGAGTAAAAATCTTGTTTGTATTGCTGTTGACCAAATACATCAATAGCAGTTTATCAGTCTCTAGAATTTTTACTCATTAAAACTCATGATTATAGGAATTCTCAACCATGGAAAATTATTTTCTAAGAGGTGAGTCATGTTAGTTTATGATGACTAAAAATCTAAAGGAATCTGGTAGCACCTTTCTCAATTAACATATCTAATTAAAACCTACTAAATTGCTTCTGATTTGTCTGTCATTGAAATATGTGCATTTTTATTATGGACAGTAGTTGTCTTACAAGTATCAATCCTAAAAGTGTTACATATTTATGCCATTACCGGTAATTATAAGTGTGCTATCCAACCTGTGGATTTTTTTACTATATTATAAAACTATGCAGACCTTTAATGCAATTAATTTGAAAAAGCTTGCTAGGCTGGAACAAATGAGCACATTTTATATCATGAGTACATTAACTGATAAGTTTTAGTAAGTATATTTTGTTAGAAAACGTATTTTTTAGGATTATTAAACTTTCCTATTCTTGACAATTCAGATATTTTGTTTGAATGTCAGCATGGTGGAGCAAGCTCTAGTTTAGATAAATAGATTGCCTTTTCCTCTAGATCATTATGATTTAACTAATTACTTTCTAATTATGCAACTGAATATTTCCAGGCAAGTTTTCAATTGTCTCATCTCACTTTGTTTTTCTAGTGTTGCTTAAAGAATGGCATACAACCTATTGGAAGATTAATCAGATATGAATACAAGTCAGTAAATCCTGAGGAAGTAAAAAAGGGGCTTCCCTTTTGTTACCAACTGTCCTCATGCTAAGGGACATCATCCTGCCCATGATGGAAGCAGATGGCTGGGAATGGCTGGTAACTGCAGTTCAACAGCTGATATCCTGGGGAGCTTCGGCAGCCATGATGTTTGGAGGTGTGGTGCCATACATCCCTCAATACCGAGATATTAAAAGGACACAGAACGCAGAGGGCTTTTCAACCTACGTGTGCTTAGTATTATTAATTGCAAACATTTTAAGGATACTCTTTTGGTAAGTTGTTTCTTTTTTAAAAACTAAATTTCTCTCTGTACTTCCGGATGATATGGATACCTGAAAAAAGAAAAGTGTGTGTGTGTGTGTGTGTGTGAGAGAGAGAGAGAGAGAGAGAGAGAGAGAGAGGAGAAAGAGAGAGAGAGAGAGATTGATTTACTGTGCTGCCAAATTCCATGAAACTCCTTTGAAGTATAAGTAATATATCATCTGTATTTGGCCTCCCTCTGGGTCCTTTGTCAATATTTCATGAGTATATTCAAAAGGATAACTTGGCTGAAACCCAGATGACATTTTTGTGGTTGCCCTAAACCTGTGATACCTAATGAAAGTCCTAAATTTGTGATATCTAATATTTTGAAATATAGTGTATATGCTGTATTGGAAAGCTTGCATATTTTTGTCAGCCTGAAGTTGTCAGGATTTGAAAACGTGTAAACCTAAACAAAAGCTCTTTTGAAATTAGCTGCGGAGGCTTTAACAATATTCATCTAGCAGACATAGTATAAGCTTAATGAACAATTAAATGTATTATAAAGAATAAGGCTATGTGGCATTTTAGAACTGAAGGGAAAAAGATCCTTTAAGAGCAGGCAAACACCAATTGACCTGTCTGCAACTCCTTAAATCAAAAGTGTCTTTACTTCAGATCAGATGGCAGTCTTGTGACTCTTGGGAAATGACAAAGTTGTTTTAAGGGATTGCAGTTAAGTGCTGTGTATTTATCCCCATATATGCCAAAGCACTTTTTACCATTGACTTTGAAGTCTGCTCAGCCTTACCAAAGAATAGCCTCAATTAAATAACATTTTTTTTTAAAAAGGTAAAAGTTTCCTCTGTCCATTTGTGTCCGACTCTAAGGGTCAGTGCTCATTTATGTTTATAGGGAACCAGCATTGTCTGAAGACGCTTCTGTGGTCATGTGGACAGCATGACTATATGCCAGGGTGCACGGAATACTATTACCTTCCCACCAAAGTGGTACCTATTTATGGGCATTTTATGCTTTTGAACTGCTAGGTTGGCAGGAGCTGGGGCAGAAATTGGAATTCACCCGGTCACATAGTGCTTGGGTCTCGAATGGCCAATCTTCCGGTCAACAAAGCCAGCATAATAATTAATTGCCCCCCCAATTAATTATCTGAAATGAAATGATACAGTATTATGTGAATACTGTGTTCACAGTATTACACTAGTCCATTTCTTCAATCTGTAGATTGTTGTGGCTAATTGAGAAAGTTTGGAGCTTTAAAGCCTCACTGCTTACAGCACAAGGTTTTGTAGACTATTGTGATCAGCAAAAGTTTATATAATATTAGAATGACAACGACGACTTTCAGGTTTTTGCTGAATAAGCATATATATCTTTCTGGAAACTGGCTGTTCATTATTGGTTATGTACAGGATACATGTTTCAATTATACAGCAGCATTGTAAAATTCTCTTCTACATGTCATATTCCTATGAGAAAGTGCCAGGCAATAAAAATAATGAAATGTAAAATTAATCTAATTTTAAAATTGACATTATATTTCCTGAATGCATTTCAATGTAGCTCGTGCTAATCATGCATGCACTAGAATGCAGCAAAAGGCCCTGTTTGATGATAACTGCCTAGTTTGAGATAATTCACAAATTATCAGGTTATGGCAGACCTAATTTATGTGTAGGAATTTATTACTGTATGTACTGTGTCTGTCATATAACATTTGAAATGTAACAACATGGGTCTTAGTATCAAATAGCTCTATGGTTTAGTGGGTGGATGAATAGCACAGTCATCTGTCAGCCTTTTCTTCAACTTCAGAAGACTTTCATCCTGGTCTTGAAGCAAAGCATCTTTCATCACAATATAACTGATCAATGTTTATGACTAAACATAAAGGAAATCATTAGCCCTATGTATTTAGTTTGATCATAAATCTTTGAGGGAAGGGCTTTCCTCAGATTTTAATTTGGTTACAGATGACCTTTTAGGAAGTATTGCTATAACTTAAGAATGTAATGCGGAATAAAGCACTTGGAGACAAATAGAAGTATTGTTTTTTCTTGTGATTGCCTTAAATTTATCTTATCTACCATCAGGAACTGACCTTCAAAAAAGATTGGCTGCTACTTACCTTTTTCTTTCTTTGCTGCCTGAAGAAGAATTAGGGTACAAATTGTATAATTACATAAATTTGTGCAGTTCAGGAATATCACTCTTTATGCAGTTTATGTAATGTTCCTTAGCATAAAATCTATATTTTATAATTTCTGTTTTTAAATCAGACCAAACAGATAATGTAAGCTTGGACATAACCATCTGTTTTTAAACCAGGATTTGATAAGATTATGAAATATTAGGCCCTCTTTTCGCTAAGGATTATTTTTTCTTGGAAAAAATAATGCACCTGAAGTATTCATAACATTAGTTGCTGAACTGTTTTATGGACTACAGTACCTGTACAGCTGCTGAGTTATATATTCCTTCGGATAATCCAAAGGAATTATCGGGTTTCTTCTATTAGTGTTTTGTTTGCAATGAAATCAGTTGAGTGCTTTCCTGTTTTATGTAATTAGAAGAGGTTGGGACAGAATTAATTGTTTTTTGTGGCCAGTAGAAAACACAGCTCCAACCTTGCCCCAGCTCTGGGAAAGAATAATTGGCAAAAATAAGGAACAAGGAAGGCAGAACAGGCTAGTTAGGTTATATAGCCTACCTAAATGCTTTCAGTTTGAGTGTTAAGACAAGGGAGGCACTGAGCCCAGAAACCCCTCCCTTAAAACTAGACCTAAATCATATAACAGCACAAGACTGTTATAAGATGGGCTTTTCAGATTGATTTATCATTGACAGATGTTTAAAAAGATGGACTGGTGACTTTAATGGTGCATTTCTTTTATGCTAGTTGCAGAACCTTCTTTCTGATGATGGTTGTATTTTTGCTAGTGGTAAGTGGGATCAGTGCTGCTTTCTCTCCTCCTACCTTTTTAGATTTTATAATTAATTATGGGGGGAAAGACTGCATTTTAAAAGATTTTTAAAAGATTGACTCATGTAAGCTTTTCACTTCCAAGCTGCCCTGTTATAGCAAAGTTCAAGAAAAAGGCAGATAATGTTTTGAAACTCACTTTTGCATTTTCTCTAGATATCTTTTGCCTCACACACACACACAGAACAAGGCAATTGTACATTAGTCTCTAATAGATAATTGGATCAAAACAATTTACTGTGATATTTAATGGAGATCCTATCGTTTGTATTAATACATGCTGAGAGAAAGTTCAGGAAATGAAGAATTGTATTGGTGTTCATTGTTATTGAATCCTGTTGAATTGTTAATGGGTTGCTTTTAGAGAAAGGATGCTCAGATTTCTCAATTTACTTTGGTTTACAGCAGTGGTGGGTTCCTCCCGGTTTGGCCCGGTTCGGCCGAGCCGGTAGCGGTGACGATATGACGTCACTGAACTGGTTCTGCCCCCTCTACCCCCCGCACTCCTCCTGCATTATTCTTACCTTTTATTTGGCCCCACCCCCAATCTATTGCTGCCTCCTGAGTCCCAGCTATCGGCTAGAGGGGAAAAAACTGTTTAAACTCTTGCTGTGGGGCTTCAAAGGGCCGCCCTACAGCTGATCAGTGTTAAAAGAAAACAAATGAGTAGACCAGTGCCTGCAAAAATAAATGGGTAGACCAGTGCCTGCAAAAATAAATGGGTAGACCGGTGCCTGCAGAAATAAATGGGTAGACCACTGCCTGCAAAAATAAATGGGTAGACCAGTACAGCTCTGCAAGCAGTTAAAAGCCTGGTAGACCAGTACCTCTGCTAAATCCTAAAGAATTGTCACATGATCATCAAGCCACGACCACAAAATAAACCATGCCCACAGAAGAGGTAGCAAAAAATTTTAGAACCCACCCCTGGTTTACTTGTGGTTGTAGTCTTTGACTTACAACCACAATTGAGCCCAAAATTTCTTTGCTAAGTGAGACATTTGTAAAGTGAATTTTGCCCCATTTTATGACCACCTTTGCGACATTTGTTAAGCGAATCATTGCAGTTGTTAAATGATTAAATTACGGTTGTTGTGAATCTGGCTTCCCCATTGACTTTGCTTGTCAGAAGGTCGCAAATCACATAACTCCGGGCACTACAACTGTCATGAGTCAGTTGCCAAGGATCTGACTTTTGATCATGTGACCAAGGGAATGCTGTAATGGTCATAAGTGTGAAAAAGGGTCATAAGCAGAGTAGGTTTCAGCAGGTTCTGACCAGTTCTGGAGAACCGGTAGCGGAAATTTTGAGTAGTTCGGAGAACCAGTAGTAAAAATTCTGGCTGGCCCCACCCTCATCTATTCCCTGCCTCCCAAGTCCCAGCTGATTGGGAGGAAATGGGGATTTTGGAGTAACCTTCCCCTGCCACGCCCACCAAGCCATGCCACGCCCACCAAGCCACGCCCACAGAACCGGTAGTAAAAAAATTTGAAACCTACCACTGGTCATAAGTCACATTTTTCAGTGTTGCTGTAACCTCAGTTGGTCACTAAACAAACTGTTGTAAGCCGGGGACTATCAGTATTAAGCTACTTCTTTCTCTTTTCAATGGGCAATGTAATTGTGGCTTGTAGTTAAAAAACACTGTGAATGAAAATATTTTAAAATAATTAAATAGTTATTAAAAATTAACTATTTTTAGTTATTAAATAGTTATTAAAAATTAACAGTTTGCCCTTGAAAGTAGGATATCCTGTTTAAAAGGCATTAAGCATACATCTGTTCATATTTGTTTGCCTAGAATCATAAGTTATAACTATATTTAGATTATAGTGCATTAATACTCCCCAGCTGCAATAAGAGTAGAATTATGATTATCATAAATCCAACATGCTGCAGTAAAAATCAGTGTATGATTACTATGTTTCACAACTTTATTTTCAAATGTATATTGTTTATCAGCAAGAATTGTTACTGCTATTAGAGATTTCTGGAAGAACTTGAATAGCAAACATTTTGTCTTTATTTCATTTCTATACTGGTCTTTCTGTTAAGAGAACCAATATTTATTGCAAATCATACTCTGGGTTTATGATCAGAAATCTGTTGCTACACTCTATCGGTGTTCAAGACCAGTTCTTCTGTCAACTTCACTAAATTGACACAAGCAAATTTCTTAGAGGGTAACTTTTAACCTGATTTTGAGGTTAATTCTAATTGTTGAGTAGACTTCATCTTAAATGTATCCTTTGCTTGGCTCACAATAATATTTGCTAGAACTATATTGTTAAAAACATATCACATTATTTGACTTTGGTTTAATAAACCTTGTTTATTGGGGTTATTTACTAGTTCTCAGGTGATGTAGCATGATTAGTGATCCCAAAGAGCTGTGTATTTTGCTTAAATAATGAAAAATGGATTCTCTTTATATTCTCTTATACTCCATGGTCTTCAAAACTCTTTTCCTTCCATGTTCTTCTTGCCAGACAAACGTGATATTTAGTTTCCATAGACCTCTTTATTCTGCACCTTTCTTTTTACCTTTCTGTCTTCATCCCAAAAATCTTCCTTGTTCAGGATTTGACTTTTCAATCTACTGCCATTTTTGTTTCATCAGGTATCACATTTCTTAGCATTCATCCCTTTCTCACTCAATGGAATCAGTATTTTGAATATCAGATTGATTTTTCAAGTTGCTCAGAGATGTTACTTTGTTGACAAATCGAATTCTTCTCAAAGAAAAGAACACTAATTGTCATTCACATACACAGATATGTACACACATACACACACCACACACTCCACCCCCATCCCCACCCCACATAAATCATTCAAAGATGATTAGGGATCAGGAGGCTGAATCATATGATGAATGTCTAAAGGAACTAGGTATGTTTAGCCTAATAGAAGACTCAGAGAAATCTTCCAACGCTTGAAGGACTGTCACAGGGAAAAGAGTCAATTTATTCTCCATAGCACCTCAGGGTAGGAAAAGAAGCAATGGGTGGAAGCTTGTCAGAGGGAGATCCAACCTGGAAAAAAGGAATTTCCTGACAATGAAATCATTAATCAGTGGAACTGTTTGCCTCTTGGGTTATGGGTGTTCCATTACTGAACATTTTCAAGACAAAATTGGAGAACCGTTTGTCTGGGATGATATAAAGACTCCTGCCTTGAACAAGAGCTTGGATTAGAAGACCTCCAAGGTACCTTCCAGTCGTATGATTCTATGATATAAAATCACAGGAAGTTGATGGGAGTTTAGAGAAGAAAGCTGTACAGTATCATTTTTAAAATCAATTTTGACGCTTTGACCTGGGTAGTTTTTTCCCTGTGGATTTTGAATTAAATTAGATTGGTACCCAGCTATAGGACATTAAAATAATTATTCGTTCTGTGTGTGTAGGGTCATTTATATACATATGGCATAGCAAGAGTAATTGCCATTTCATACACGATGTAAGAAAGTTTTCTAAAATAGGTGCACTGCAGATACTTTGAAGAACAATGCTATTGCAATTTTGGGAATTACTTAAAGTGCCAAATACAATTGGAAGGTATTACAGTAAGTTGAGAAAGACCAGAGTAAGATGGGATGCAAACAAGATTTTATTATTTATTTTACACCACTCAACTTTATGTTTTCAAGCCTCATAAGGCAAAAATCTTCTTGGAACGGGTTATGCAATATTCAGAAAATGGAATGTGATTTGTTCTTGATTATTTCTCTGATACCCTTAATTAGGTAAAAAGCATCCTGTGGGTGCTGTTTTTTTAGGTTGGCTGCACAGTACTTATTTTATAGATTGAGGAACACTGTAGATCCATGCATTCATCTTTAAATGTAGACAAAATTAACATTATTTTTTTGATGGATGCATAATAGCTTAAATTTAGCTTTGATATTTAGGGGAGGAGAATTGAATGGTGTATTGTTTGCCCCTCCCTTAATTGCATTCTCAGTTTGGCTTACTGTTTGACCAAGCCCTGAAGAAAATTATATTAAAAAGGACTACTGTAAGAACGAGCGTCCAAGCAAACAATGGAGTCCTGGATGTTCTTTGAACTTGGTTGTTTGGTTTCATATACTTCATTACTTGATTTGGCAACATCAAAAATGCACTTTAGTCACTTATGATGTTAACTGCTTAGGTAATAAAACAACCACAAGCAAGCAAGCTCAGACAGCACCAAGGACGCCACAGTTTAACTCCGAGCTGCAGATATTCTCTTCTTTTAGAAAAGCTAATTTTTTTCAGTCTCTCCATCTGTATGGTTGATTGAATTTTAGCAAGATATAATGGGATATATATATATATATATAACAGAAGCATATTTGCATCAAATATGCCTGGCAAGTCCTTTTAACACTTAGATAAGCAAGCAAATATTCATTTTCTTTGGGAATGTATTTTGATCATTCCCAGAAGAAAAGCTATTATCCAAACTAGCATTAAATTGTATTATGCTTATCCTTAGATCTTCTATAATTTAACTGTTTACCCGATATCTTTCTTCATTAATAATTTCATACCAGTAGGCAGTAGAAAAATCTTTCTTCCTGTTTTTTCAATATCTTATATACCCCTTGATTTGTGCTGTCAACTCAGTATCAACTTTTAGCAACCACATTTATCTTCTCTGATGAACTGCCCCTAATCTTGTTCTTCAGGTTTTCCAATGATGCACCTATCACCAGAGTAAATGAGTCCATCCAATTTGCTGCCAGTCATCCTCTTCTTCTCTTTTGTCTTACCTTTCCCAGCATAAGAGCCCTCTTCAGAGCGCTAGGCCTTTACACAATATGTCCAAAGTATGATAATTTGAGCCTGGTCATTTGTGCCTTGGGTGAGAAAACTTTAATGATCCATTTTTATTGACGGTATTCTCTTTTCCAAAGCCAAACTTCAAAATCATTGTCTTTCTGTCTTTCAAGACCAACATTTGCTTCCACAGTTTGACACCGAGAACACCATTTATATATGGTGTTCAGTCTGCTCTTAAAGTCTTCTCTTTCTCACCTTACAAAAGACATACTCAAGAGTTAAAAATTGAAGCGGTATTAAAAATTAATGATACTACTCATACCATAGTATAGCTCATATAAAAATAATTTCTGGTTCTTTTTGGCTCAAATACTTTGGCCATCTAATGAGAAGGGAGGACTCCTTGGAAGAGACAATGTTGTTGGGAAAGATTGAAGGCAAAAAGAGAAGGGGACAGCAGAGGATGAGATGGTTAGATAGCATCATTGACAAATGAACATGTATTTTTGCAAACTCTGGAAGACAATGGAGGACGGGGGCTGGTGTGCTATGGTCCATGGAGTTGCAAAGAGCCGGACGCAATCTAGTGACTGAACAACAACAAACCATTCCGTGATTACAGCTAGCTTTTATCAGTTGGATTTTATATACCTTTGAAGGTAATACTTAGCCCAAATACAGAAGGAGTTGGGACAGCTTTTGACAGCTGGATATTATCGCCTAATATTCAAGTCTAGGATATTAGGATATCCAACAAAAGGAATTATAAGGAAGCTTTTATATATGTTGAATAAAGGTGGTTCAGATATCTTCTTGTTGAAAGATTCCATCATGGATTCTTGGAGATTCCCTTAAAACTCCAGGCAAGGGAGTCCCAATGTACATACTTGAACTTCTTTAAGCACTCCCCTTGAATTCTCGCCATGTTTCCGATTGTTAATATATATGAAATTACAAATGTCCAAAAGCGAGAGACACTGTGAGGGACGAGGTATGATTTGGCGGCTTCTAACTTTCTTAAAAGGAAGAATAGGCTATAGAAATGTGTATACCCAAACATAATCTTAAGGAGTAAATCTCGAGCTATGGAACAAACTGTGATTCCTATAGTGAAGTTAGTAATGCTTTGTTGCTGTTGTGAAACCAAGACATTTCAGTGAAGGCTTTTGTTAGAATAGTAATGGGAAATAGCCGGCTCATCATAGATTATGATATTCTTCCTTTTCCCCTTTCTCATCAGTCCAGGCAACAAATCTTTTTGGAGGATATCTTCTTGATGATTTACTAAAATCCCCTCTTTCCAGAGCTGTCAATCATCCAGCATTTTAGAAGAGAACAAGTTTCTCCCCTTTTTCTTGCTTTTTCTGTTTCCCTTTTGTTTTTATCTAGTGGAGAGCAGCAACTCTCCTTTGTCTTTTTATTCCAAACATTGGATAGTACAAACAGCTCAGTCATGCAAATGCAAGCAAATTCTTTCTCCCTGTTTTGTCCAGAAACCTGTTTTCTCTGCCTGTTCTCTCTGTGTAAAATGGCCTTTAGGACATTTGCATCTATATATGTGAAAATACTCCATTTGCTAAACTTTCTCTTTTTGCTATGGGAATAAGCCAGGTTACTAAATTCACCACCGCCCTTCTTGGAACTCACTTTGTTTCCCCAAACTTGAGTGACCCAGAGACAGTTAAGTTCTTTTATGTTTATCAACAAACTTGCAAGCATAGTTCTTAAATACCAAGTGAGTCTTTTATTGCTGTGTGCTGTTAGCCTCCAATGTTTTTTAAATTGTATTTCTTAATTACTGATTATAGTTTCATTTTTGGATTGCCTGAACACATGCCTTGTTAATCAACTGCAGATATTAGACCATTGGAATTGATGCTGAAGGAAGCCCAATTGGTCACACCTGCCATAGTGCAAATGAATATTACAAGGCCAAGTTTTTTTAAAAAAATGATAGCAAACATGAATATTAAGTATTAATATATTTGAAAATGTTTTGTGAAGCTGTTACAGGTTTAGGATTTTATTAATGATCAGTAAAGGCTTATGAGGAGCCTGGATCTCCCTCTAGTGGTTTTATTGGGAGAAACTGATTTTGAATACGGTATATAGATTTAGGTTCTTTGGCAAAAAAAAAATGTATTTAAAATTAAGAATGTCCAGTTCTTTTACAATCTTTTCTTCACTATATAAGGTTAGGAAACTCAGAAAAAAATTACTCTTAATTTGTTAATTTTGTTATCCATTATTTGTTATATTTTTCTATAATTATCCAGAGCAGTTTATTTGATATCTGATGTGATTTTGTCAAAAGATTATCTAGTTAATAGATTTATATCCTGGTTCCCTACCTAGAATTAAAATGGTGACCAGCTCTTGGAAGAATTTGAATATCTGTAAATTAATTTATATCCATTCTGGAATTTTGTTTTATGAAAGTCTTTTTTTCTTTTAGTGTTCAACCACTTGATATCTCTTTTTCTTCTTTTAGGTTTGGGAGACATTTTGAGTCACCCTTATTATTGCAAAGCATTATAATGATAGCCACAATGTTATTGATGCTGAAACTGTGCACTGAAGTACGTGTGGCTAATGAGTTGAATATAAAACGACGTTCCTTTTCAGGTTGGTTGAAATCATTGCATATTGATTCTGTGTAACATTATTTCTCCTCTCTTTTCTTTGGCTCCATTATATTTTGGCAAAACTCTGTTTTGATGTTTCAACATTTAAAGAGGGTTCCAATTGAGGAAATATGATTTATTTTGAAAATATTTGTTTTTATTTGTGTGTATATGAATATGCCAAATCCTAATAAAAGCAATTCTTACCCAGTGACCCTATTTATTGGAGTAGTGAACTATAGAAGTTGGTTCTGTTCTCCTTTGCAAAATTATAGAAGAAAGAGCATCCCACCATTTATTCCCAATTGCTACTATATACTCATATGTTTCTTGGTGTCACATTCATTGCTCTAAACTCTTGTGGCATCCACCTGAAATAACCTTTTGTACTCATTGTTCTGCTCAGAAGTGTAACATTCCATCGTTTTATGGATCAGTCCTTCCATCTATCATGAATGTCTGGTTGTGATAACAAACATTGTGATATATTAAATGATGAATCGCAGGACACGCTAGTCCGCATTCTAATCTCTTACAGGTTCAGATGGCTTCCATCAAGTTATGTGTGATTTTCAAATACAAAATGTGGGAATAGGGTATGACGGTCACATGCATATATATTTCCATTGCAGTACAAAAACGTTCTACAGTTTTCTCATACTTCAGCTTTTGGATGTGTTCATTCTTCATTTTGTGATAATAAGAAAGTTGGTTGATAAAAAAAAATGAGAGAAAAAGCTGATGTCATGATCCCATGAAAAATATGTATAATTTACAGACCTGTGCATGCTTATTTTTCCCTCCTTTTCAGATACGGCAGTGTTTCTCAAACTTGGAAACCATTAAGATGTGACTACTTCAACTCCCAGAATTCCCACTGGGGAATTCTGAAAGTCCACACGTCTTAATGTTAGATAGTGAGATATGGCAATGCAAAGAAAGCAGACTTGCTAAGATTTCCTGCCTTACATCTGTCCATCTATCCGCGTGTGCATTCATCCTATTAATTTTCTTAAGTTCATATTTTCCCCCTTTCTGATTGAATGCTTAGCTTCAGTGTCTATACCAGGGGTGTCAAACTCAAGGCCCGTGGGCCGGATCCAGCCTGCGGAGTGCTTAGATCTGGCCTGCGGGGCTGCCTGAAGGTCTGGCTTGCAGTGCCTCTGCCAGTGAAAATGGAGCTTGGGAGGGTGACGTGCAGCTCTCCCGAGCTCCATTTTTGCTGGCAGGGCACTAGCAAAACAAACTACTAGCAAAAATGGATCCCCCTCCAGCCCTGCCCAGGCCACCAGAGGTGCCCCCGACATGAGTGATGCCCACCTGGCTATGCCCCCCACCCCCGAGGTCAAACACAACCCTGATGTGGCCCTCAATGAAATCAAATTTGATACCCCTGGTCTATACAACCAAGTTCCTTCATGCATGCAGCTGATTCTGGGTGGGAATTAATGATTTTCACATTGCCTAACACTGACAGAATGGGCAGTTGCACAGAAAAATGTGTTACATGAAATAAATCTTTAATGGGCATATCTCAGAGGATCTTGTCTGCTCTGTGCTGGTTAGAATATTTGTTAACTTGTTGCAAATGATTGAATTTCCAGAAGCTTTTAATCAAAGACTAAGATGTAGTCTCCTCTTTGCTTTTAGTCAATATTGAGCCTTCAACCTTGGACTTTTTCTTGAATTACCTGCTTTATGACAGTAAACCCAATCTCTAGCTCAGAGCCTCTTAATTTATATAGCCTACATTTGTGGCCTGTTTTTATATGAAACCTGTCCTGCATAAGAAGAGTAATTCGCTTAAATATATCCTCCTTATGATTACTTTAGTGAGCAGTTTACATTAGAGGTTTTTCTGAAATGCCTTTTTCTAATTTTAATGCAATATTTTTTTGTCATGTTCTTGTATGATTTAAAACATTGAATTCTATGAATTAATGATGTGAAATATCCAAAAACCTGTTTTGATAGTTTGCATTGTTGGCTTTTTGTTTTGAATTCATACTTTTTACTTTTATAAATGAATTGAGAAATGTGAATGTTTGGGTTGGTGTGTGTGTGTGTGTGTAAGAGATACTTATATGTGGTGATTGAAGGCAATTACTGACTTTGTTTCAACATCCATCTTATAACTATTTCCTAGATTTGCAAAATTTAGAGAGAATTGTGTTGAACAGAATTTAGCTGCTTTTATCAAACAATAGATTTTGTTGGCTACAGAGAACGAAAATAAATGCTGGTTTTGTAGCTTTGTTCCATTTTGGATAAGTGAATCTAGCTTAAGATTTTATTTGTTATTCATATTGTAATTCAATTATTGACATTTCAGATAAGCTTGTTGTACATATTTACCTCTTGAATTATTGGCTGGATTGTAAAGCATCATTTATCAACAGTCTCAGATGAGCCCTTTCATGCTGTTTTGATTTAGCTAAGCTAAATCTTTGCTTACATTACTTTTTTCCACAATCCTCTTAGCGAACAAAAATGTAATGCAGTGTAAAATAGGTAACTAATATAACTTCTTGATACTGATCTATGCATTCAATATTTGCTTAAGCTATGGTTCTTGTACATTGATGTTTTCTAAATGTTTCTTTTGTTTTTCTAAATTTTGGGGAGCATGGTATGAATGACTAATATCAGAATCCAGCAAATTAAATTGTTTTTTTTATATAAAAAAGCATTCTAGCATGATGACTGCCATCAAGCTACCTTAACTTTAAGCTAATTTAGAGCACTTTCAGACCTTGCTATTATGAGGAGTCAAACTACTTTGTTTTGTCTTTGCTTTCTCTTCAATATTTTAATATAGCTGCAGATAGTAAGGATGAAGAAATCAAAACAGCTCCCAAGAGAACCTTTCTAGGTATGTACTTTAGAAACCCTTGTTGCATGAGGGTGCCATTGAAACACCATCTGTTCTCCACTGCTTTTTTGTTTTTGCTTGGGATTTAATTTAGCGTGTTGGGGTGGGTTTGTTTTTGTTTTTTTGCCATTTTAGAAATGAATGCATGCTTATCATTTCTAAGAAGAAACTATCCGTGCTACATCTTTTTAACAGTGACATGTTCATTTGGGTTTTATTACTAAGGGAGAATTCAATTTTGCTCCTTATGTGTTTCCCATATATTCCCCCCCCCCCCCCCCCCCGTTAGTTCCATTACCAGATTTGACATTATAGGATTTATCCTGTTAAGTTTACTTTATTCATCGTATTTCACTCAATAATTTGTGTTTCACTCAACAATTTGTGACAGTTGGATGGGATTTTGTGTGTATGTGTGTGTGAACAATATGCAGACACATTTAAAAGCATTTGCATGCATGAGTGTGCACGTGTATGTATTATATGAATCAATGCACTGAAAATGAGTGAAAGTCTCATTTGAAGGTTATGGGCTAATCTATCACAATGGTGCATTGTGTGTGATGGATAGATATTTTTGACTTCCCAGTCTAGAGATAAGAACTGGCCTAAAGCCATCCATCTGGCTTCTGTACCTAAGAAAGGATCAGAGCCCTGGTTTCCCTACCCCTGTCAAAGTTTCCACTGATTTGGGTTTTTTTTTTAAATTTCTTTACTTAAATAATGATACCTAATCTCTGCTTTCCCTAGGTTGGAGTCAGTTGAGCATTTTAGAAACTATTGTGTGGAAACTGTGAATAGTAAATAATTATCATCTTGAGATAATCATATTAAAACACACATATGGCTGTTTTCAAATATCAGAACATGATTACTTGCACTGATTACCTCTCAGCTTCTAAGGGCTGATTAAAAGTCTAATATCAAGTGTTGTAAGGCCTGGTGGCTGCAGGACCACCTCTCCCCACTACAATTTTCTAGACTACTCTATTCATGCTAGAAAGATTATCTGGTTATTCTCCATTTTGGAAAGGTTAGTGTCAACTCTGAAGCGAACCTGGCTGGAGCCATTTTTGGAGGCTTCAGGGTTGCCACAATGCAAAGAAGGGATAGGGAGAGGGGACATAGTTAGATGGGGTTTTGTAGTCAAAACAAAATAGTTTCTTGTGGGAAGCAAAAGATATTCCACCAGGTGGCTAGAGAAAGGAGGAATGAAGTTACCAGGCAACTGGCAAGCAGCTTGATTGGACAATGTGACTGATTGTTTGGGGAAAGGGGGGAGTTTCACTTTTTAATTAGGTGAAAACCATGGGAACTTTCAGAGTCGGTTTTCACCAGTTGTGCCAATATGATATCTCCAATAAAATTGTTGTTTGAGGAATCTGAGGTTATTACTTGGAATGCTGACATTTAGGAGACCATAGCCAAAAGCACTGCCTCCCAGAGATGGAAAAGTGACACTGTTGGAGATTGGTCTTTACTCAACATTGTGTGCCACGTGGAAGAAACGGAATACAGAGCTCTTCCAGAGGGATTTTGGGACAATATTTGTTCTGCCCCAGCTACGGGTCCCAAGAAGTGTAGCACACACTCACAGCTCCAAAAACTCCGTTTAATACAAACAGACCCCTTTCAAAATGCAGCCTTTAACCACAAATGTCCTTATCAGCCTGCTATGAATTACAGAAATTAAACAAAGTCTGACAAGGGTTGGCAATCAGCCTAGAAACCAAGTTGTAACAAAAAACTCACTCTCAAAATGCTCTGCGTAGGACCAAACATTGTTTCCAGCAACCTTTGCTATCTGTGTGCGAATTTAAATAGGCTAAGGGAGTGGCCAATTAACCCCAAGCCTTACTCTCGAGGAGACCTCCTCCCAAGTAGCCACTCCTGCCTTTTGGCAGCCCTGCATACTCGAGCATTGAGAAGAGGCTCCTCCTCTTTTCCTCCTCGCTGTTCAGACACTCCTCAGTATGGGTATTGCTCACTCTCATTCGCAATGGCTGGGTGTCAATCAAACCCTCTGGAGCTGGATACGCCCCTACTTCCTGCTCCTTCCTCAGTCTTTTCACTCAGCCATTTGCAAAAGCATTCAGGGTGTCTATTCTCTGTGATTTATTCTTCTATTTTTCCTCTCTTTTTACCTTTAATGTGATTTATTTCTAATTCCTTCGTTCTCTGTGCTCTATACCTTCCCTGCATTAGTTTAAACAGCTGGCAGGCGCGAAACGGCGGTTCGGGGCTCCGGCCGCCATTAGCGGCTTGACTTTTCGGCGATTGCCAGGCTTCCTTTTTTTCCCGCCTTTTGCCGCTTTTTGGCTGAAGAAACCAGCATTGCGCACAGGTGTTGGGGCTAGAGTCCCTGCCGGCTGGCATACTCTTCCCTCGGTGTTCCTAATTGTCACCTGTTGAAGGCAGCTTCGGTCCAGCCGTAGGCGCTTTGTTTTGCCTGGCCCGCGACCAGAGAGAGAAAACGCCATTGCGGGACGCCATCTTGAGAGCTGTTGGTCGCCCGCTGACTTGCGCTGCCGTTTTTATACACCGCGACCTGGGCTTTGCTTTCCAGGGTCGCTGGCTTCTTGGCAGGAGTGGACGCGGTCCAAAAGTTTCCTGCATTTACTACCCGCTTGAAGAGAGGTGTCTGCAGCTGTTCAGGGAAGTACTTGCATCAATTTATTGAATTATTAATTAATTGATTTATATATAAAAAAAAAAAAAAGGGGGCTGTGTATATATTCCTGATCAATTATCCTGGTTATTCAATTTGGTGGATAAATTTTTATCGATTTGATTGCGGGTCTTATTTTTATATATTTAAAAAAAAAAATTAAAAATTAAAATAATAATAATAAAAACAATAATATTATTCTTGATATCTACAACAGACAGTCTCTTTGTAGTTGAAATTTTTGTGTGATCATTGGCCTTGTGAACGAACTGATATTATGAGCAATATGGAGGAAGTGGCCCTTTCCTCTGACTTGGATAATAGCCCTTCTCCTACCCCAGCACCTTCCCCAAAACAGGTCAAGGGGAAGAAGTCTAAGCATTCTAAAGCTGCAAAATCCACCAGGTCTTCTAAGGCTGATAAAGGTGCCCAGCGCAGGCACAATGCCCTAGAAAAAAGATTTGCCAGGGCCAAACAACAGATCACACCAGTGCAGGAAAGTACACACCAAGAGGTGTCTTGTAACCCTGAAATCCCCATTGAGGAGGATCCTCTTTCTGGTGAGGGGTGTGGGGAGGCCCCTTCCACCTCTCAGGGGACACCATTATGCCACACTAACCAATCAGGGGTTAGGACTAGGTCAAGGTCTTCTAGTGGGGCCAGTCACCTGTCTCAAGTTTCTAGACCTGCCCCTGAGGCTACGTTTACTCCCACTGCAGCTGGTCTACGGCCTGAAGCGGGCCCTGCCTTTGTTCAGCCTATGGACTTTCAATCCTTTTTTACTCAGGCAATGTCTCATATGTTTCAAATGGGGTTTCAGCAGGCCTCTGCTGCCTTTCCGGCTCCTGTTGGTGTTCCTACTGCTTCATGTCATAATCAGCCTACTTGTGGGCAGCATCATGGTTCTACTTCTTATGGCCTAGAGCCTGAACAGGCTCGTGAGGATGAGATCCTGGAGGACTTTGAGATGTTTGATGATGAGGAGGAGGTCCAGGACAAACCTGCCTTTCCTGGTTTATTTAAGCCTTCTTTATTTCGCTCTCTCCTACGCAAAGCGAAAGCTGCCACCAATATGGACAACAACCCAAATTTGGCATCTGCTTCGGTGTCCACAGGCCCTAACAGTAATTTATTCAATGTGCCTCAACCTGATGATGACTTTGTACCGTGTCCTGACCTTTTTTGCCAGGTCATTCAAAAGCCATGGGATCACCCCGCTTCACTTTCTGGTCCAAATTCTTTCGACAAGAAGCTTTATGCTTCGGCTCCTGTGCTGGACGCCCTCCTACAGTTGCCTACAATTGATGAACCAGTGGCCAGTCTCACATCTTCCTCCGTTCTGGTAGGTGAAGCAGGGGATGGCCTCAAATTCGAAGATAAGCGGGCAGACATGGCATTTCGTAAGACGCACCAGGCGACGGCTTGGGCCATCCGTGCCTCTACCTCATCATCCTTCTTCAACCGGGCTTCGCTTGTGTGGTTGCGTCAATTGAAAGACAGACTTCCACCTGAGGACGCACGTCTGCAACAAGATCTGGCTAAACTCATTGCAGCGGCTGAATATTCGGCGGACGCGTCTTTAGACGCCGTTAAATTTGCATCTCATGCTTTGGCTTCAACAGTTTCTTCAAGGCACCTGTTATGGCTACGCAACTGGAGAGCTGATGCTAAGTCTAAGTGGCGCCTGACGGCGGCTCCATACAAAGGACCAGCGTTATTTGGCTCTTCACTGGATCCCGTTTTGGTGGAGAACCGGGACAAAAAGAAGGTTCTGCCTACATCTTTTCGTCGTCAGGATAGGCGCTATGTGCCTTATACCCGGCAGCCCTTTCGTCAGGATCAAGGCTCCGGGGGCGCCTCTTACTACAGACCATCCCATTTCCAGTACCAGCCACCTTCCGACCGGGCGTCCTTTCGAGACCGAGGTCGTCGACAAGGCAACACCAGACGTCCCTTCAGGTCCTCGTCTTCTGCCCGCTACGCCAGAAGAGGCAAGTGACTCACCGGCCCTGTCTCCAATCGGTGGGAAACTTCAGGCCTTTTCCCATCGGTGGCCGGCTACAACTTTGGATGCCTGGATTGTCCAAACTGTCACCAAAGGTCTATGTTTGGAATTCACCGCTCTCCCACGGGACTTTTATGTTCATTGCCCTTGGCCGGCCCAACCGGACAAGCGGCTCCTACTCTCGAACGAGATTCAACATCTGCTACGCATAAATGCAATAGAGCAGGTTCCGCCCGACCAGCTCAAGACCGGCTTTTATTCAACGCTGTTCCTAGTTCCGAAGAACTCGGGTGGTTGGAGAGGTATTTTGAATCTACGACGTCTCAACCAACACATCTTATACCGTCAGTTCAAAATGCATTCTCTCAAATCATTACTAGGATGCATCCGGCGGGGACATCTCATGCAATCGGTAGATCTCAAAGAGGCGTACCTTCATGTTCCTATTCATCTCTCCCACAGACGGTACCTCCGGTTTGCCTTTGGAACCCATCACTTCCAGTATCGGGCCATGCCCTTTGGCCTTTCGTCCGCCCCAAGGACGTTTACAAAACTACTAGCGGCAGTAGCAGCTTCTCTCAGGGAGGTCCCGATTCGATTAGCATGCTACCTCGACGACATCTTGATCCTGTCAACGTCACCCGAGCGGGCGGTGCAGGACCGTCAGCTGGTGGTCCAGACTCTCCAGGAACACGGATTCACCTTGAACCTCACCAAAAGTCATCTGGTTCCTACAACTCGTCTTCTGCATCTCGGGGCGACAATCGATTCGACGCAGTGTGTGGTCTTCCTGTCTCCCGAGAGACAGGCCAGCATTCATCAGTTGGTGACTCACATCTTGCTAACCCGGACGGTCCCTCTGTTGGTTCTTTCCAAACTTCTGGGAAAACTAATATCTTGCATAGACATTGTGCCCTGGGCTCGCCTACATCTTCGTCGTCTACAATGGTTCCTGCTCCCGTTTCAGAAGCAAGGTCGAGCGGAGTCCCTCTTCAGAGTGTCGGTGCCGGCCCCGGTCCGGCTTTCCCTTCGATGGTGGTTGTCCCCTGCTCTCAGCAGAGGCTCCCCCTTTCTGGACCCGACAAGACTGGTTCTAACCACAGATGCGAGCCTGCACGGATGGGGGGCCCATCTCAATGCCCAGCTAGCCCAAGGGGTCTGGACATCGGCCGAGAAGAAGCACAACATAAATTGGCTGGAACTCAGGGCGGTCAGGTTCGCCCTCCTTCACTTCCAACATCTTCTGTATCAGCAGGACCTTTTGATCCTGACAGACAATGTGGCCACCAAGGCCCATATCAACAAGCAGGGGGGAACCCGCTCTTGGACTCTAATGCAGGAATCGGAGAGACTTCTGTCGTGGGCAGAGATCCATCTATCCTCAATAAAAGCCGAACACATTTCAGGGAATGTGAATCGAGAGGCAGATTGGCTCAGCAGAGGCCAGATAGACCATGCAGAATGGAAGCTGGATCCAGGCCTGTTTCGAGACCTGTCGAGGAGGTTCGGCCTGCCCATAGTGGACCTGTTTGCGACAGCCGCCAACTCTCAACTGCCGAGATTTTATTCCCGTTACCCGTCTCCGGCCGCAGAAGGGCTGGACGCTCTGCGGAGTCCATGGCCTCAAGGGCTCCTTTATGCCTTTCCTCCTCTGCCGATTATTCCCAAAGTAATTCGGAAGGCGATTCAGGAGCGGGCGCATCTTCTATTGGTAGCACCATATTGGCCCCGCCGAGAATGGTTCGCGGACCTCAAAAATCTCTCCGTCGAACCACCGTGGAAGTTTCCACCCGACAAAGTGGTCTTGACCCAAGGGGCAGTGAGTCATCCGGAACCAGAGTGGCTGCGATTAGCCGTGTGGCATTTGAGCGCATAAAGCTGCTCAATGATCATCTATCGGAGGATGTCATCTCCATCATTCAGGTGGCTAGAAGACCATCAACGACTCGCATTTATAATGCCTCATGGACTGCCTTCACCAGATGGTGCGGTACCCATCACGTGGATCCCACAACAGCAGGAGTTCTGGATATTTTGCTGTTCCTTCATGCAGGATTCTCTAGAGGTCTAGCTCCAGCGACCCTTCGCCGTCAGGTGGCAGCCCTGGCCACTGTCTTGTCTGGAGATAATCGAACTCCTCTGTCTCAGGACCCGCGGATCCGTTCATTTCTTCAAGGGGTTACCAACTTGCGACCCCCACCGGTTCACCGCTACCCTACTTGGGACCTTACATTGGTTTTACAGGCTTTGACTGCACCTCCATTCGAACCACTTGCTGCGATCAGCCTGCGATATCTATCCTTGAAGATGGCCTTTTTGCTAGCAATTACCTCCGCTCGCAGAGTGTCCGAGATAGCCGCTTTCTCGATGAGGAGTGATCTCTGTATTTTCTACCCTGACCGGGTGGTCTTGCGACTTGACCCTTCATTTGTCCCTAAAGTGAACACTCGCTTTCACCGTGCCCAAGAAGTCATCTTGCCTAATTTTTGCCCGAACCCTCGTCATCCAGCTGAAAGACGATGGCATACTTTAGATGTAAGACGGGCTTTGAGAAGATATCTTAAGAGAACGGCCTCGTTCCGCAGAACGGAGGCGTTGTTAGTCTCATTTCTTCCCTCTTCTTTAGGTCAGAAAATATCCTCGGCAACAGTGGGCAGGTGGCTCAAAGCATGTATCTCTAGGGCATATGAGTTGCGGGAGGTTCCTGTCCCGGGGGGTATCTTGCCCCATTCTACCCGTAGTGCCGCGACTTCAGCGGCATGGGCTACCCAGGCATCGGTAGATGATATTTGCCGGGCGGCAACCTGGTCCTCCCTTTCTTCCTTTGTGACCCACTATCGTCTAGACAGATTTGCCTCGGCTGATGCTGCCTTTGGCAGGAGAGTTTTGCAGTCTGTAATCTCTCCCCAAGGCCAGTCTTCCGTTTAAGCCCGCCCCTATTCTTCTTGAACTTGGGTATGTCCCATACTGAGGAGTGTCTGAACAGCGAGGAGGAAAATGGTCGTTGCTTACCTGAACGACCCTTTTGTCCTCGCTGTGAAGACACTCCGTCCCTCCCTTATAGTTGCCAGGTCTGGCCTTGGTGGAGGTTTTTCTTCTTGTTTCCCTCTGTAGCTGTTCTGTTCCTGTCCTGTTCCTGTCGTTTACTATGGAGGTCTTCTATACTTCGTCCTGATGTCTTTGGACCAATCTGTCTTCGTGAAAAGACTGAGGAAGGAGCAGGAAGTAGGGGCGTATCCAGCTCCAGAGGGTTTGATTGACACCCAGCCATTGCGAATGAGAGTGAGCAATACCCATACTGAGGAGTGTCTTCACAGCGAGGACAAAAGGGTCGTTCAGGTAAGCAACGACCATTCTTCCTCTTCACTTATGGGAGCTTCTGGAGGTTCTGAAGGCCCTGGCTGAATCCCTGCCTGTGGCACCACATCTTCTGCAGCCTCCTCGCTGTCCGACTCGAGTGCCGGCTGCAGAGGCTACTGGCGTGACACCACATCAGCCTCCTCGTTGTTGGGATCAGCCACAATCCGCGTAGGCCGCTGGCGGGCCACAACAATACTTGTTGAATTATTGCTGAACAAGATGCCACAAGAAATGACTGTTTGAAATGTAGCTCTTCTGGAAGGGGTTTTGGACAATGTGTATAATATGTCATTCTTTCCAGATGTGCTAGATAGTAACTTCTAGTGGCCACGTGGGCTCAGAGTTTTGAGAGTTGTAGTCCTGCACATCAGAGTGCTCAGAACTATAGAGTTATTTGGTTTATATAAATCAAAGGACAGTAAAAATGGTACCCTATTTCCCCCAAAATAAGACATCCCCTGATAATAAGCCCAATCAGGCTTTTGAGCACATGGCAATAAGACCAAGCGCTTATTTTAAGGTTCAAAAAAATATAAAACAGGGTCTTATTTTCAGGGAAACATGGTAGATTATTTGAAATAGTCTTTTGGCATTAACTTCAGAGTACAAACTGAACCTCTTCCCTTTCAGCAGTCCAGAAAACTATTTAGTGTCCTTAATTGTCCCCATCACCACTACCAGGAAAGGCAGTACAAAGCTTTTATCCACATGCTTTATCCAGAAATCTAATTGTTCTAATGCCAAGCAGCAGCTACAATATCCATTTTTCAAATAGAAACAAAATATTGGTCTGGCTTATCTATGCAAATGTAATAGATAAAAATGGATTCCTGTGCAGATTTTTGCTCTCATTAAGCCTTTGGCTTATTTGGAGCTAATTAAAAGAAAACCAATTGGTTGGGTTAATCACTGAATCTCTGTAAGAAAGAAGATTTAATTAAATAACGTTCAATGTGTTATCTTAAAGGAACCTTTCTCTAAGTCAAGAGACAGTGCACAAACTTTTTACTGTAGAGTTGCTAGCACCTGAGAAAGTTGGTATTGTGGTTTAGTTGCATTTTTGTTTGATGGCTAAACATGATTCATCTAATAAAGCTGTTCTTTGTTCTCAAAGAGAACAAAGCTTTTGTTTTAGCTTTGTAAAAGCCATTTAGCTTTTTAAATGGCTTCCAACTTTAAACTTAACCCAAATGCTGACTAGTGTGCATTATAATCCTCACTCAGCAGTGCCAGTGGTTGAGATTATAGAACCAAGGTTTGGGAACTGTTAATTTAGATAGTTGCTGTGTCAGGTCTTTAGCTTTTAAAGCTACCGGTAATTTCTTTTTTATCGGAATGGAGAACAAGTACTTGTGCTACGTCTCTTGTTTTGTTGTCATCACGCTTTGAAGTTACTATCTTTTTATGATTTGACTAGTTTGATTTTTTTCTCCTACTTAGTTTTTCTGTTTACTGTTTAGCATCCTGCTTTAGGATTGTTAATGCTACATGGTGATAATAATGATAAATAACATTTTTTCCAGTAGTAAACACTCTTGGGGAGTTTCAAATCTGGTAATGTTTGTCATCGAAAGATGCCTCTTGCTTCAGTTGGGAAGCAATACTAGAAGTGTGTAAAGAGAAACTTCACAATATGTGGGAGTGCAAATGAAGCTCCTCTCTCATCTTATTGTTAAAACTGCATACTTTTCAGGCATAGTTGCCTTGAAATCTGCTTCAGCTGTTTCTGTCTGCATGTGCATGCACAGCAAGTTCTTTTTCGTTCATGCAGAAACAGTCAGGAACAGCTTCCAGAGCACCTCACGTATGAGCCACGTAAGGAACATTGCTGCTTTAATTTAGACTGAAAGAGAAGAGCTTCATTTGCACTCTTGCACATTTCAAAGCACCCCTCTTAAATTAGGAATATATAAAATTAGTTGCATGAGTATATCGTATGCAGAACACTTATTTTAGATGGTCTGGATTAGACTGAGACTCACAAACTTGTGTTTTGGGGGGTTGGGAGAGAAATGGAACAGGTCAGTGGTGGAATTCAATTTTTTTTACTACTGGTTCTGTGGGCGTGGCTTGGTGAGTATGGCAGGGGAAAGATACCATAAAATCTCCATTCCCACCCCACTCCAGGGGAAGGATACCACAAAATCTCCATTCCCACCCCATTCCAGGGGAACGATATTGCAAAATCTCCATTCCCACCCACTCCAGGGGAAGGATACTGCAAAATCTTTTTTTTTTAAATAATCTTTATTTACATTTGTCATTAAAAAAGAAGACAACACACCAAATAAATGACAAACAAAACAACAAAACAAATAACATACATGCCTATAAGTAGTACCTTAATAACTTAATATTCGGTACAATATATCTATGTTACATTCCGGGGGAGGCAGAACAACTTAATTTACATTTATAAATCAATTAGGTCTATCCGACCTCACTTTACTTGTATAATATAAATTCTTCAATAAATATGACTCCTAATCTAGTTTGGGATTATAGTTTTCTCTTTGATAGCCAAATATATAGTTTTTCCCAAGATAAACATGTTTGTATTTGGTCTCTATCTTTCAGTTTTTTAGTCAATTTATCTACTTCTGCACAATCCAAAATCTTCTTTATAATTGCTTCCTCTGATGGGGTATTTTTATCTTTCCAGAATTGAGCATATGTTAATCTCACTGCTGTGATAATATATTGGTACCATGAATCTTTTTTAATATTTTCCTGTTTGGAGCCGAGCAAGCATGTCTCTGGTCGCCATTCAATCTCTTGGTTTAAGATCTCGTTGAGCCATTTTTTTATTTTTCCCCAAAATTTTACTGCTTCTGGGTGGGTACTGCACGTCCACCATTGGTGATAATAAGTGCCACGCTCAAACCCACACTTCCAGCATTCAGCGGACTGTCCAGTAAACATTTTGGCCAATCTATCGGGGGAGAGATGCCATCTATATAGCATCTTGTAAATATTTTCTTTATATGCCGTAGAAACTACTAGCTTCATATTCCCCCACCAAATCTCTTGCCATTTTTCCAGATGAATTGAGTAGCCAAAAATTTTCCCCCAGGCAATCATTGTATCCTTTACTATCTGGTCGCCAATCTCTAACCTCATCAACAGTTTATAGCTTTTTCTTGGCCCATCAAGATTTTGTCTAACTCCTGCAAGTCAACATTTATACCTTTCCTATCTCTGTCTTTTTTATATTTTGATTGAATCTGTAGATAGGTCCACCAATCCAATTGTAGTCCCTGGGAATTCAACTCCTGTTTTGGCTTTAGCTCTCCTTATGCATTCAGCAAATCTTTGTACATTAATTTTTTCACAGGGTTATATAATTTTGGATATATCAACGCTTCTAGAGGTGATATCCAGCACGGTGTTTTAATATAGTATTTTTTACTGATCTTCTCCCAATTTCGAATTAAGATATTCCTTATATAATGCCGGGTAAACCATTTGCTTTATGGAGTGTTATCCTGCCAGAGTGCCATATGCCAGCCCTGTTGTAAATCATGGCCTTCTATCTTGAGAAGATGGCTATTGCCTAAGGTGATCTATTCTTTTACCCAGACTAACAGAGCGGCTGAATAGTAGTTCTCCCAGCATGGTAAACCCAGGCCTCCCCTTTCTTTTATCTCCTGCATCATTTTTTTTTTAATCCGGGGTTTTTTCCCCGCCAAATAAATTTGGTTATTGCTTGATTTAGATCCATAAAGAATTTTTTTGATAGATTCGCTGGGGCAGTTTGAAACAAAAAATAAAACTTCGGTAAAATGTAAGATTTTATTGTTACCCGTCCCAAAAGTAATAGTTGAATTTTACCCCACTTGTCAAGATCTTTTCTTATTTGGGTTAATAATTTATTATAATTATCCTCTTGTATGCTCGAGCATCTGCCGGTTAACCAAATTCCCAAATATTTAATTTATTGACTACTCTTAATCCAATTGCTTCCTGTAAACCCTTCTTATCTTCCTCTGAAACGTTCTTGGTTAATATATTTGTTTTCTTTTTGTTAATTAATAGGCCTACCGCCCCAAATTCTTCAATTGTCTCTAACAGGGATAAACCAGATTTTATAGGATCTTCCAAAATAAAAGCCATGTCATCTGCAAAGGCCTGAGTTTTATATACCTGGTGTCCAATTTCAAGACCTTTTATTTTTTCCTCGTTTCTTATTTTACGCAGTAGTGTTTCTAACGATAATATAAAAAGTAAGGGGGTAGAGGACAACTCTGTCTTGTGCCTTTCCAATAGAAAATTCTTCCATCAAGTCCCCATTTATCAGTAATCTAGCCGTTTGTTTGGAATAAATGGCTTTAACTGCGTTTATAAATCTTTGTCCAAAGCCCATGTATTCTAACTGTAATAATATAAACTCCCAATTGACCCTATCAAATGCCTTCTGAGCGTCTATAAAAACTAATGCAACCTGTTTACCTGGGTGATCTTCATAATATTCAAGTACATTTAATATGACTCTCAAATTATCTCGTATTTGTCGTGACAGCAAAAACCCATTTTGATTGTTTTGTATAAATTCATTTAGAAAACGCTTTAATCTATTTGCTAAGATTGCTTAAAAATTTTATAATCTGAATTCAGAAGAGATATTGGTCTATAGTTTTTAATGTCTACCGGAGGAGGATCTTCTTTAGGTATTAAACTGATATTAGCCTCCCTCCATGAGTGGGGAATTTCTGCTTTTCCAAGAACTTCGTTAAATAAATCTTTCATATGTTCTCCCATTACCTCAAACAATGTTTTATATAACTCTGCCGGGAGTCCATCTGTGCCCGGTGTTTTTAAATTTTCCTGTTTCTTTACTGCTTTTTCAATCTCCATTAGGGTAATTTCCTCTTCCAAAATTTCTTTCGTTAAATTGGATATCTTAGGTAGATCCGAATTTTCTATATAATTTTTCGTCACACCTGCTAAAATCTCCTCTCTTTTATATAGTTCCTTGTAAAAATCCACTGCAATTCTTTCTTTCCCTCCCTTATCTTTTATTAGATTTCCATCCTTATCTTCTAATTGTTCAATTCATCTACTCTGTTTCTTCTTTTTTAACCTAAGTGTAAGCCATCTTCCTAGTTTGTTAGCTGACTCAAAGTGTTTTTGCCTTGCTGACCTTTATCTTATCTTTCAACCTGTCCAGATCCAAGAGATTAAGTTGGTGTTTTAACAATGTTATCTGTTCTTTTGCTTCAATAGACAATGGATTATATTGCAATTGTTCCTCGGCCTTTGTTAATTTGCTTAGTATCTCACCCCTCTCTTGTTCTTCTTTTTTACGTTTAATAGCCATGTGTTTGATAATAAGACCTCTTATAAAGGCTTTGGCAGCATCCCAGACTATTTGAAGAGGCATTCCTGGTGTTCTATTTTCTTGAAAGAAGAAGGTCACTTCTGTCTTAAGCTTTTGTGTAAATTCAAATTCTTTCAAAATCTCTGATCTCATCATCCACCTCTTCCTATTTTTCCCTTCTTTGTTTAATACAGCTAATCCACCCAGTCATTCGTCATAATCCTAACCTCTGTCACTTGAGAGTTAAGTTCTTGTGACAACCAAATCATGTCCAAACCTGGACCACAATTTTTGCCTGGGAGAATAATAAGTGAATTGTTCAACTGTCAAATTGTGCTCACGCCAAATATCTTTCAATCCTAGTTCATCTCTCATTTCATTACAAATAGCTGGTAAGATCCTCTTATCTTGTCCTCTGTTTCCCTTTTTTGAGTTTTCCCCTCTTTTGTAATCCTGTGTCCTATTGATTACTGCATTGAAGTCGCCCAAGAGACATACTTGCTCATATTCCAAATCTCGAATTTCTCTTTTTATTCTTCGAAAGAATGATCTCTGTTTGGTGTTGGGAGCATAAATTCCTATCAATAGTACCTTGCTCTGCAACAATTCCATCTCTAGGATTAATAATCTTCCCTCTTCATCTGAAAATAGTTGTTTCGATGAGAGATGTTCCTTTACATACATTGCCACTCCTCTTTTTCTCTCCTCCGAAGCCGCTACAAACAATTTCCCTGCTTTTGGGCATTTCAGTAAATTAGATTGTGATAGTTTAATATGAGTCTCTTGCAAACATGTTATATCCACTTCGGCTTTAACAATTTTTGATAAGATACATCTTCTCTTTGTCGGAGCATTAAGGCCGTTAACATTCACCGTTAATAGTCTCACTCCTTGATCCATTTTTATCTATTAATCCCTTTAGATGTTGCTGCCAGGCGAGTCTTTACTCCCTATTCTTCTACTCCTCCTTCTTCCTCCTTCCTCCCATCTCGTTTCCCTTTTCCATGATATCCTTGTTTTCCTCTCTCATTTCTCCAATCATCCTTCTGATCTCTCTGATCCTCTTTTAGTGTTTCTTTGTCTCTTTCATATTCGCTAGGTCCCAAAAAGTTTTCACAAAAGTCCTGTGCATCTTGAATATTCTCTATTTTGATACTGCAAAATCTTTACTCCCACCCCACTCTGGGACCAGCCATAGGTGGTAATTGCCGGTTCTCCGAACTACTCAAAATTTCCGCTACCGGTTCTCCAGAACCTGTCAGAACCTGCTGAATTTCACCACTGGAACAGGCCAGGGACATTAACTAATTCAAAAGGTGCACAACATGGCTTAGTGGAGATAAGGAAAAATGTGCTGGGAAGGTGGGAGGCAGATGACTGGTTCAGTATGCTATACTTGAACCCAAGGTCGTTGGTAGCTAAAGAAGAGCTAAAGGGAGAAAGGGAAAAGGAGGTGTTAAGAAAAATCAGCAGATGAGATGTAGCCCAAACCATGAAGAGACGAGAGGGGTGAGATGTACTGGCTGTGTTATCTTTGCCTGAAGATTTTGGCTGAAATAGAAGAAACAAAATATATCAGAGTATTGTTTTGTTGAACTGCAGCCCACCTACAGTTTTGGAAGAAACTCTGAAATACAATTGTGTGTGTGTGTGGGGGGGGAGGATGAGGTTGAGAGAAAATGCATATTCTCTTTTCATACTCAACTTTAATATAAATGATAAACTTTCCTGTTGATTGTGTTGTTTTCGGAGCTGGTTGACACGGTTTGTCATTTTGGCTATTGCCAACTTATTTATTGTGCAATATTTTTGACCATAAGTATTTGTTATGTTGCTCTGGGATACTAACATTTATTATTATAGCTATAGTGGTATGATATTTCTTTTTCTTATTTTATATTTTTTTCCTAATCATTATTAGGAAAATTGTTAGGAAATTGTTTTTCTAATAATGGGATTAGTATAAAAGATTGCAGCATATTCATCTGGGGAGAAAATTGCTGTTGCTCTTATCATCTCAGGCCAGGTACATAGATATAGCTCGAATTGATAAAGATCTTTTAAAAAATAACTTGCTATTTTGGAGGGGAAAAAAGCGTTTTTATTTAAAACCAGCCAGGTGGGTTTTTTTCTAGCTTTTCCTGTATTTGAAATTTTACTGCCCCGCACTTCCTATAACAATGTCCTTTCATTCTTCCTTCCCATCTGTTGAAATTACCAGCCAGTTTCCAATTATGAATGTTAATCTAATTATCATTTTGCATAGATTAATGTAAGATTTTGCCTGCCTAAAGGAAATCTCATTTAAAAATGCGAGATTAAATATAAGTATCTTAATTGCTTGGTATATGAATATTTCAGTACTGTTGCCCTATTTTACAGGGTCCTACTTTCGCTAATTATGATAGAATCTAGTGTGTCTCTGTAACTATTGTATTTTCCATTCCTTATTGCTCTTAAGGAGGCCAGTTTAAACAGTATGTGAGAGTCAGAACTGTGATTTTTCTAACAGAGTACCGTTAAGTTGAGCTAGGACTCTTTCAATTATAGGATAAATTTTTTGTCATTGGTATCCAATGCTGTGGTTTTGATGAGCATGCGGTTCTTTGAGGTTTCATTCTAGCTTTTAATTTTATGAAGCTTGCATCTTGAAACTGGAAAACGAGAGAGACGATTTAAAAAGGAAGTGGAATGAAGACATATTCTGTTTTAGTGTTCCCCAAGTTAGAACTGCATCTCCCCGAACCACCAATGGAATTGTTTATCGATTATTGGAAATTTTACTTTTAGAGTGTGCTGTAATTGTGTACCCTACCTTAAATTTTGCTCCTTATTGTTTCTTTCTACTGAAATTTCAACTGTATAAGTAAAATGTTACATTGGATCAATGATAATATTCAGCAAGGATTATCTTTGCCCATTTAGAGTAAAGAGGATGAAACATTGTAGGATTAATTTATATTAGTCTTGAAACTAACAGTGATAAAGTAAGGTACCACAGGTACAAGTGTTGTTATCACAACTATTATAGTTTTTATTAGTTGTGGTAAAGTCATGGCCATTGGCTATAGCAGGGAAGTTCAAGTATGAAGCCCCTAAATGTTTTTCCTCTGAGTTGATGTTGTGTACATAACTTAATCTAAGAATCTAGGTAAATAACAAGAAGGTCCCAAAACATTTGTCTAGCTTAAGAAATAGAAGTGAAAAAAACCAGATCTGATTATGTGGTCATGACCCCAAATACTTGTGGCAGGTTTGTGTTTTTGTCTCAAAACAAGCTCTCCATGAAGCAAGTGCAGACTTGTGCTGGAAAATAAAATCGTGCAAAACCATACTTCAGATTATAAAGAAGGATGAAGATTTATTAGATTTAAACAAAAGAAACCCAACAACAGGAACTGAAAGAGAACATAATGATCCATAAGAATAAGAATCAAACAAAGCAGCAAGCCCAAGAAACAAAAGTGAGAAAAACAAGAGGTATAGAAGATAATCGACTACACTGTTGGAATTCAGTAATAAACTCTCAGAGAAGAGCCTCAAATTTCTGAGTTTGTAAGGTAGAAACGAGACTAGGCTAGACAGAAGATGAGAGGCTGGACAGTTGAGTAGCAGCGCAATGTAATTCCTATCTACAAGAAGGCAAAGAAGACAGTTGCGTGGCTGATGACTCCTTACTATGAGGAACAAATATGTGCAATCTGGATTCACTGGTTCATGAAGTATAAATGAGAGAAAGTTGCTATGACTCATTAAGCCCATTGACATTTATCCCTTCCTGTTCTTTTACATCAGAACAAGTGATAATTATCAAAATCAGTTATAACCACGTCTTGGGCTGTGAAGATCTGTGAAGGAAACTGAAATATTTGGGAGCTTGGTAGGTATTTTCATACATTCTTCAATTAATGAAAGATGATGAAGATGGAAAGAAGAATTTTGCAAATGATTTGTTACAGTAGTATTTTTCAAACTTGGCAACTTTAAGATGGGTAGACTTCAGTTTTCAGAATTCTGGGAGTTGGAAGTCCACACGTTTTAAAGTTGCCAAGTTTGAAAAACACTGTGTTAGAGCAATGGTTCCTTAGGAGAGATTAGGTCTCTGCTGTGCTTGGCCAAATCATGTGAAACTTGGTCAGAAGGACCTTACATTGAATCTTGGAATTGGGGAAGGAAATCTATAAATAAGAATTTATATACTATAGAAGCGAATGGAAATAACTATACTAGAACTTATTAAATGGTTCAGTGAATAATCAGGAAAAAGCATTAATTCATGAATTTCACTGCCTTTATTATCTACATACTCAAGTTTGGATTATGGGAATTAAATGGAATGAGCTTGAATTTTTATTATAGGGCAATAAATAATTTAAAGGGGTAGGTGAGACCTGGTAGGATGACAAATGTTTTGAATACAGTACACGATTTGCTCAAGAAGAAGTAGCAACAGAAAAAGAGAAAGAATTGCACTGCATGTTAAAAATACTGGCATTTGTCCAAAAATCCACTGGAATGGATTGGATGGCATTGTTGAGAGCATCACAGTTAAAATATACGGAAGATGGACTACAAATAGCAGTGTTGTTAGTATCCATTTCCAACTCTCAAGGCAGGAAAAGTTGGATAGTTTCCAAAAGCAAAAGAAGCCTGAAGAGATAATAATGGTGAATTTAGTTAGCCCAATCATCAGCATTTCTGCCAAGTATGGTCCTTTTAGAAAATTCCTGACCGGTGTTGTTGAGAACTTTCTCCTTCAGCCAGTTTAGGCAAACAGAAGGAGATGGATTATTCTTTATTTATTCCTAACAAAGTAGTTTGTTAATAAAGTGGAAGTAGTGGGAATGTCTAACAAATAACCAAGTAATGCTGTAACTTCTACAGTCTCTCATCATTGGTCATGTAAACTGGGTCTGATATCAATCTAAAATATTTGCAGGGCGACCCGGTTGTCTTAACTGCTGGATCTCCTTAGCCACAAGATAATGTAGATACCATAAGTGTATGGGTAGCTGCAGCAGGGTAATTGTAGATACAATTATGCATGGATTATGATAGATGCCAATGATAAAGATTCATACTTTTGGAAATGGGCAATTTAGATAAAAAGTTAGTCTGGTCAAAAGAACTTTTATGCCAAGATGAAAACTTGGAGGTGACATATGGTATCTGAAAATGCTACAAAAGCTGCAATTGCTATATTTGAACACTTGAGGGTGCCCCTAGATTTTCAAAATATTAACATCGGACTGTTCGAGTTAAATAGAAAAACGTGTATTCTCAAGTCTTAAGGGTGCAGCAAAAATACTAAGAAGCATGTTCTGACATCTGAGATGTGATTGAATCATTATCTGGCAAACATTTAGACAGTCGTGTTAAATATACTTACCAGCAGGCAGAGGCATGAGAAGAGAAATGGATTTCCCCCTCTATATTTGGAACTTTTGAAAGGAAAAGATATTCAATATGTACTGAAAACTTTTATGAAAATATCTTAAATGAACATCCATGTGCTTTATAAAATATGTTTGAAGTAAGTGGTTCTGGATATTGGAATTATTTTAAAACTATGGTTTGACAACACTGTCAACAAAAATCTGAAGCTTGCATGAATAATTTATATTTCTTACAGTGCCTCTAGCCCCACATTGAACTCAAAGTTGTTCATGGAAAATGATTTGCAGATTTTGTATTTTCCATCAGTGAGAGAGAGAGAGACTGACTGACTGACTGAATACAAACCAGGATTTACTTTGGAGTGTGCTGTTTACCCAGGAAAAACCAGGTGCCCTGAGAGGAAGTGTTATAATTTCACCCAGTTTGCCTTCTGGTAAATGTGCTCTTTAGAAGGCCACATCCTGAAGATGAAACTCAAATACTTTGGCCACCCAATGAGAAGGAAGGACTCACTGTAGAAGAGCCTAATGCTGGGTAAGATTGAGGGCAAAAGAAGAATGGGACGACAGAGAACGAGGTGGCTGGATGGAGTCACTGAAGCAGTAGGCCTGAGCTTAAATGGACTCCAGAGGATGGTAGAGGACAGGAAGGCCTGGAGGAACGTTGTCCATGGGGTCGCGATGGGTCGGACACGACTTCACAACTAACAACAACAACAATAACAAAAATTCCTTGGAAGTCCATTTGTTTTAGAATGTCCTTGGAAGTCCATTTGTTTTAGAATGTCCATAACACACACTTGAAAATTTTAAAAAAATATACAGAGAACCTTGATCTAACGTCTAGTGATAACATTTGTCAGGCGCAAGAAACCAGGAACAGCAGGAGTAGAATTCAAAGCACTAGAAGTTTATTCCATGCTACCTATACATAAGAAACTGATGTATTAATGGTCTATCCAAATTGGCTCTAGATAAGGGTCAACAGAATTCACAAGGGTGAGGGCAGCACTGGACTTAGATTTCTTGTTGGAATGTAATGACTCCAAACTGATGACATGTTTGATCCTGCCCTCGGCTCTGCCTGATCATGTCCTACCCATTGATTTGAAATAAATACAGTGTATAGTGGGGAGAACAGGCTGTATCTTTTTTTCTACCTGACTTCCTTCAAAGATAGTCAGACTGCATTGTCCTAAAGCTTCAGTCAACTCCCATGGTGCCAAGAAATTCCAGGTCCTCCAGTTTCAAGGAGACCGGGTTGGAAAGGATTTGGTGTGCAATGGCTGCCTTTGCACGGATTGTAGATGTTCCCATTCCTCCACCATTCTGGGACAAAATATGACTTGGTTTTCTAATTCAATTTAAGAACACTGTAGAGGACTTAAATGGGAAAAACTCACCATAGAATAAAAATTTGTGATGCAGGTATATTGCGTGATATGATAAATGAAAGTCCATGGCTTTGACTATAAATATCCATCCATTCATTAAAAAAAACGGCCTGAGGGTTGAGGGATCCTTGCAAAAAAGTTAGCTGCTTTGGTGAGAAAGGCAGAATAGATCTCTGCTTGATTTTCTTTGAACTCTCCTTTCCTCCAGAGCGGGAATGTTGTACGATTTATTCAGAGTATGCAACTTTATAGAATTTGGTGCCATTCAGACACTTTGCACAAATGCCCCCTCTAAATCCCAACATAGCCATGAGGGCATTATCAACCTGACTAAGCTTTAATTATTATGTATACTTATAGTGGTTGTAGAAGGAGAACTACAAAAATGATTTTATAGTGTGATTTTTATACCCAGGTTGTCTCTGATTAGTAACTGATGTTTTGTAGAAAAAATCCTCTTTTTTGAAAGGTAAAGTTCTTTTTCAGATGGGATGTTGTAATCTGCTGTTGTCTGTCAGCTATTGGATTGGGTTGGGATAAGAGGACTTCCTGTTGCAAAAGCTGATTGACAGGTACAGCTATGCAGTCCAAGTAGAACTGGATACAAATGAGATATGTGGGTTTCTCAAGCAGGATCATGGATGGATGGGTAGGGATCTAAAGTTTCTATTGGCCAGCAGTCTACTTCCCTGAATTTGGCCCCTCTCTAGGATCTATTTTGCTTTAACACTCACTTGTATTTAAGAGGTGTCCCCAACATTTGCCCTGATTGGTATAAATTTAATAAATTAAATAAAAATGGGTTGTGTTGAGGAAAATCTGGGAGTTTTTTAGAGGACTCTTCTACAATAGGATAATAAGCAGTTCATTCAACTACCATATTTTTTGGAGTATAAGATGTACCTTTTCCCCCCCTAAAAGGGAGTGAAAATTTAGGTGCGTCTTATACACTGAATGTAGCCCCGCCCATCCACTGGCCCCCACCCTTTGGCCTCTGCCTCGCAGCAGTTACCTCCTTGCAAGCAAACAGCAAGAAAAAACAGCTCCTTTCAGCTTCAGCACAGCCTAATTAGCACAAGTTGATTGGATCGGCCTCCCGACTCTCAGCTGATTTGCTCTCAGCTGTTTTATGCAGGGCTCTGCTGCTTGCTGCAAAGAGGTAAATTGATGGAGTAGATTTTTTTTTTCCTTGTGCTAATCAAGCTATGTTGAAAACAAAAATGAAAGTAAAGCATTTTCTGTTTGCTGTTTGCTGCAACAAGGCAAAATTGTTCAGAGGCAGAGGGAGATTTCTTTTTTTCTTTTCCTCACCAAAAAAGGTAGGTGCGTCTTATACTCCGAAAAATACAGTACCATATTTTATTCTAAAAACTGTTTTTGCCATTGCTTTATGTGGGACTTGGAGAAGAGTCAAGTTTAATCAAGTGGAATTGCTGCTTCTTATCTCTAGGTGGTTCAGCACAATTAGGTCATAATTGAC
This sequence comes from Arizona elegans, assembly GCA_022577455.1. Classification (NCBI taxonomy): domain Eukaryota; kingdom Metazoa; phylum Chordata; class Lepidosauria; order Squamata; family Colubridae; genus Arizona; species Arizona elegans. The sequence goes on along the minus strand of JAKOOJ010000002.1, from coordinate 53,466,026 downwards.
CAGAAAGCAAACAGCACTCGCTTAGGAAATGAAGCATTCATTAGTATCATGCAAGTGGATTTTTGCTTGCCCGATGGGATTTATCTTTCTTGCCTCCCCAGACCTGTTCTGAAGGAACTCCCAACCTTCCAGAGCAGATTTTGGATGCACGTAGAGCATGGTGAAAATTATTAGACAATTATTTATACATCTGGCTGTCATCCAAGCATTACACCTGGTATTTAGTGTGAAAAGAATATTAAATAACCCAAAATTCAAATTCATAAGGGAAAGAGCTGGATGGTGGCAGTTGATTAAACTCCTAAATATTGTAAATTGGGGGTCTCCAACCCTCGGGCCACAGACTCGTACCAGTCCATGGCCTGTTAGGAACTGGGCCGCAGAGATCGAGGTGTGAGTGGGCGTGAGCAAAACTGCACATGCAAGGGATCTATGTTGTGCGCTACTCCTCTCCCCGCCTGGTCCATGGAAAAAAATCTTCCACAAAACTGGTCACTGGTGCCAAAAAGGTTAAGAACCACTGTGGTAAATGAATGCAAAATTAGTTAGATAATGTTATATATTGGAAAATATGTGTGAAATGTCCTGAAATGGATCTTACTATCACTTTAAGGTATACCACACTATAGATATAATCTAAGGGCCAAAATAGAATGGGGTTTAAACATTTTTCCGGATTTTTTACGTTTTTGTTTGTTGTAGCGAAGTGTGCAGGTAGTCCTTGAGTTACGACCATAATTGAGAGCAAAATTTATGCTAAGTGAAACATTTGTTAAGTGAATTTTGCTCCATTTTATGACTTTTCTCGCCACAGTTGTTAAGTGAATCATTGCATTTGTTAAGTTAGTCACATGGTTGTTAAGTGAATCTGGATTCCCCACTGACTGCTTGTCGGAAGTTCACAAAAGGTGATCACATGACCCCAGGACACTGCAAGCGTCATAAATATGGCTATCGAACATGTTGTCTAGACCAGAGTTCTTCAGCCTTGGTAACTTTAAGCCTGGAGGACTTCAACTCTCAGAATTCCCCAGCCAGCTATGCTGGCTGGGGAATTCTGGGAGTTGAAGTCCACCAGTCTTAAAGCTGCCAAGTTTGGGACCCTTGACCTACGCCAAACTATCTCTCCAGCTGTGAAAATGATTTGTTTTTTCAATAGAAGACTAAAAGTCCTTCCAAGTTGTAGAGGTTTTCTATTCATTCATAGATATTCATAAGAGTCTGTCTTTGATTCCCTCTGTTGCATTATATTTAGGCATACATTATCGTTTTCTGTGGTTTGGGCCATATGTTCTCTTCCCAGCAGAGCTACAAAAGCTTTTGCACGAACAATGAATGAAAAGCCTCAGTGGCTCCCTTTAGCTTTTCTTCGCTCTTCAGGTATTTGAAATATCCTGTAGAAAAAGTCTGGAAATAAATTGCATAGGGTGCAATTTTATTATTATTATAGCCACCCATTCCCATAGATTTGAATGGCTTCCAAATACAAAACAGTAAATACATACAACTTCACAGCCTGGACCAAAAGCAAACTTCAGCATAACAAATGAAGCCAAAGGAGAGACTAACAACGAAGAAGTTGTTGCATGTAGTTATCCTTGAAGAAATTACTCCTTGCGTATGCTTTTGAAGACAGCTGCAATTATGTTACTTCATGCAGTGCATGGAACAGAAACTATTCTTTATTCCAGCATCCAATTCCAGTTTTGTCTACAAGAAAGAAAGTCATAAAGCTTTCTTCTCCCGGATTTCTCCTCCCCACCCACCCCCAGAAACAGATGCTGCATGTTTAAGAAGCACAAGAAATTGGTACATAATTCACAAAAAAAAGCAGCCCCTCCCTCTCCCTCTCCCCCTCTTTTTTAAAAAAATACTGTGTTTGCATTTGCGGCTGTTTTACTTTGCTTCTCAAAATGTTGAGGGGTGGGGTGAACGCCAGTTATTTCCTAAAGTCTTATCTCAATAGATTCTGGTAGTATCTGAATGGTTATTGAACTCAAAAACTGAACCTTGTGTTTATAAAAATAAATAGTAATAACAATAGCAATAGCATTTAATCTTATAAATCGCTTCATAGTGCTTTTACAGCCCTCTCTAAGCGTTTTACAGAGCCAGCATATTGCCACCAACAATCTGGGACCTTGTTTTACCAACCATGGAAGGATAGAAGGCTGAGTCAACCTTTAGCAAGTCAGGATCGAACTCCTGGCAGTGGGCAGTTAGCCTGCAATACCGCATTCTGCCTTTTAACCACTGCACCACCGTGGCTCTTAAAGCAGTGATATCAGTGGTGAAATCCAAATTTTTTTACTACCAGTTCTGTGGGCGTGGTTTAGTGGGCATAGTGTGGCTTGGTGGGCACGGCTTGGTGGGTGTGGCAAGGGAAGGATACTGCAAAATCCCCATTCCCTCCCAACTCCTGGGGGAAGGAGATTGCAAAATCTCCATTCCCACCCCACTCTGGGGCCAGCCAGAGGTGGTATTTTCCGGTTCTCCGAACTGCTCAAAATTTCCACTACCGGTTCTCCAGAACCTGCTGGATTTCACCCCTAAGTGATGATATTCTACTTTCTTACCCTTTTCTTTTTCCTCAATAATTATTAATTGGGGGGGAGAGATGGGTAGTGTTTTAAGATGTTTCCAGCTTTTAAGTTGAGTCTTTGTAAATTAGGTATCTGGCAGGGGAGATAGAATGGTCATGATTTCAAACTTAACCCCACCCCCCAAAGAACAGGGAACTTGTTCAGGACCTAGGACGTGAGTTTTATCAGCATTATATTTATCAGTACATCTAACAACAGATATATTTGTGCAGCTTTTATGCAGAATGCAATAGTCACTAATGCCAAAGTACTTCCAAATGTATCTTCCTTTTTTCTGATCTCCAAGGACTGCTTCATTGCAGAGAATTTAGACCCATAGCAGCTTGTATTTTCCAAAATATTACAAGAGTGCCATGAAATATTTAAGCCCTGATCTATTTAGAAGCAAGAACACAATGTGCAAATGACTACTGAAAATCATGAAAACCCGCAGTAATGCTTACTTGCACACTTACATGGGCGTGGTTATGTTCAATGACAATATTGTAAATATTTCTATAATCTTATTTGCATCTGAACATTAGAGTCATTGGTTATTGGGTCTTACCGTCATATTCAAGAACATTAGAAACAAAGGTGACAATTAAAAAGACTATGATCTGTTTTCTAGGAAATTGTAGGTTTTTGTGTGTGTGGAAGATAGACAGTTTTAGTATTTAAAATAAATACATGTCAGACTAAGAATTGCTGAAGCAGCAGTAAAATGAAGAAAACTAGTTTTCTCATTAAGCTTAACTTTTTTTTTTTTACTGTTTTCTGTTGTTTGCTATCAAATCAATAAAGCCTATGTCTGCAGAATCTTCTGGATCATTAGAAGAAAATAGTTGCAAATGTATAAACCTAAATTAGTTTTAGTGCTTTGAAATATGATACTGTAATTTTTTAGAATTAGTGTATTTGATTTTTAAACATTTGGCTCTGGTTAAACGTTTAACATCACATAGGGATGGGAGGTGTTGCACTTTTGGCATTAGTTTGTGTTATCAGTTAGGCTTTTTCCCATCTCCTGCCCTTTTAAGTACAGTTTCCCTAGATACCCAGTTATTTTTCCATCGGCAGTGGATGGTACCTGACTCCTAGCACTGTCATCAGATTAAAAATTATTTGGTAGCATCGGCTTTTTTCTTTTTCTTAATTCTCCAGCTTTTATAGAAACAGGACAAGCAGTCCTGCTGTGAAGAGTGCTGAACTTGTTGACATCAATATGCTCACACAAGGCAGAACATAATTCACAGAATAAGCTACAGGAGCTAGGTTTTTTTTTTTTAATTATCTGATAAAATGGGAAGGATTCTGCATGGAGAGGTCTTTTTTTTTTCCAAGTTAAACTGTGAACATTTATTTTTCTGTTTTCATATTGAACCACACTGTAATGTTAAGATAATTACCTTTTATCACCTGGCCTAGGGCTGGTGATTTAAACTCACACTCAATCATGAGGTTTTCTAACTGAGATTGGATCAATAATTATCCTCAAATGGTTATTATGAGGATTAAATAAAGCTGAGAATTATGTAGACCACTGTAGCTCTTAGATGAGGCAAGTGATGCCTGCAGATGCCAACTAAACATCATACTCCATTTATCTTAAGTTTGTAAAATCTTCCTTTGCTTTTTTAAAAGGAAGGCTGACATCTTATAAAACAGTGGTGTCTTAAAATATCTTTATTTTTAGTTATTAATTTCAGTTAACTCCAGAGGCCTACTTTCTGAGGACATCTGTATGAAACCCAGAGGAATTTGTAGAAATGACAATATTGATTGATTTGACTCCTGACAATCATAGCTAGATTATGTCCATTCAGCTCCTAGTGTTATGATTGGCTGGGGAGCCCCTGCTATTTTCCAGAACGCTGCTCCTACACTCCAGCACTGGGAAAATCCTCATTTCTGACAGCAACTGAGAGGACTAATATTTAAATTAATCACCCACTCTGTGCTCCTACCACGCCCCCTTTTGCACTCAGATCCTCAGTCTTTCTCTCAGTTGCTGACAGACTGGGAGGATTTTCTCTGTGCTCTAGGATTGCGTGAGGTTTTTTATTTATTTTTGATTACCCCCTTTTCCCTTCGGAGGTTTACTGTTCCTTTAAGGTGTTTTTTTTTGTCTTTTTGTACTGTTGGCTGCTCAATTCCGCCCCAAACAGCTGCTGGTCGGCTTCGTGCCCGGGGAGCTGGGCTGTTCCAACCCTAGCGCGTGGAGCGCTCACAGCCGCCGGCTTCTGTCCCTGCGGGGCGGAGCCGGCTGTAATCTTGCCGCTGGAGAGTCGGGGGTAGGGCGGTTAGCCGTCGCTCCCCCATCGCGGCTTCACATAGAGAGGAGCAGCGGCGAATCGAGAGCTGACGGTGAGCGTTTCCAGCTTGGCTCCATTCCGGCGTCCGTCCCGTGAGTTTCTACGGGCGGCGCCGCATTTTGAGGCCTTCACGCTGCCTGGAGTCAGCCGATTGAGGGGCCATCGGAGGGGTGCGGTGCGGCTCGTTGTGGCTCGCCGCCTCCCGCTAAGCAGCTGGTGTGCGCAGAGCCGATTCCCCGCAAGGCGCTCAAGAGTGTGGCGGCTGGGAGAGGCCAAGGCGGCAAGTGTTTTCCCCTGGGTAGGCGCGATTGTTTGCTGCGCCATCACAATGGGGCCGCCATTTTGGACGGTTTGAACAGCCGCCATTTTGTCGGGCCTACATCTGGGCCGCTGCCTTTATCCCGCCCATCTGGAAGCAGGATCAGGCGAGGCTTTACCCTAGCGGGGCTTTGTTGCCTGGACAATATAAAAAGAGAGGGGGGGCCTTCCAGAGACCTCACTGGCCCCATTTGATATTCCCCCAGTTCAGGTGTAGCCCTTGGTTGGCCTTAACGCTTCCTGCCTATCCCAGGGCAGAGTGCTATATCATTGGTCTGTGAGTCCCTTTGGACAGGGTTACAGACCTCAGCAGGGGTGGGCCTTGCACCTAAAAAAATTTTTTTTAAAAAAACCAGACATGGCGGATTCCTCGTTTTCTTCTGATTTTGAGCTGGAGGCCAGTCCAGTACGGCCCTCTAAGTCCCGCAAGAAAAAGTCGGGCAAAAAGTCTCGTTCAAGCGGTCATGGGGCCCACTCATCCAAGAGCTCATCGGCAGCGGATAAAGAAGCACTTCGGCGTCACAACACTTTGGAGCGACAATGGGAGAAGGCCAAACAAGCAGCAGCTTTGTCTCCCAGCCGGGAGGCGGGATCAAGTCGTCAGTCGCCCTCTATCACAGTAGGGCCTGAGACTCGAATGGCACAACCCGCTTCCTCAACCTTACGTAGGGGTGTTTCACAATCGATGCTGTATGTATCGTTAGTGGGGCTGGACGCTGCAGCACCTCCTGGGCGACAACCATCAGCCACATTCACACCCATGGCTGCAGGACTTCGGGCAGTGGAGCCCTCTCCTCCTCTGTCGCAGATGGACTTCCAGTCAATGCTCTCTACGGCCCTGGCTTCGATCATGGCAGCGAGTGCACAGACAACGGCCCAATCTTCTGCGGCAGGAACTTCTTCAGGTGTGCTGCCTTCCTCGTCTTCGCGTCTAATCAGGCCTACTTCTCACCGAGAGTCTGATATGTCTGAGAGCTCCGACCAGGATGAGGATTGTGCTGATGAGCCGGAATTTTCTGAGGACGAGGGCTTACTGCCCGACTCACCGGCTTTCACGGGCTTGTTTCGTCCGGCCTTGTTTAAATCTCTTCTACACAAGGCTAGATTGACCACGAACCTGGGGTCGGTGGGGGCCCAGCGTCCAGATGTACAGTCGGAAACAGGTCCGCATGATGCCTTGTTCAAGCAAGTCAAGCAGGAAAAAGACTTTATCGCGTGCCCTCAACTGTTCACTGAAGTGTTGCAGGCTCCTTGGGCCCAACCTGGGTCGTCCACTGCGCCCAGTAATTTGGATAAAAAGCTGTTCTGTCCGGCTCCTGAATTGGAGAAGTTGTTGGACTTACCCACAGTGGATGCTCCAGTGGCAAGCCTTACTTCTCAATCGATGGTTTCGTCTGATCCACTTGAGGGTCTCAAGTCAGAGGACAGGCGTACAGAGCTGGCCTTCCGGAGGTCCCACCAGGCAGGGGCCTGGGCTATCAAAACTGCCACTGCCACTTCTTTCTTCAATCGCGCTTCGTTAATCTGGTTGCATCAGCTTCGGGAGCACCTGCCTCCGGAAGAAACTAGGTTGCGCCACGATGTTAACAAGATCATTGCAGCCACCGAATATTCAGCTGATGCGTCGCTGAATTCTGTCAAATTTGCATCAAGAGCGCTGGCAGCTACCATCGCGTCAAGGCGCCTTTTCTGGCTGCGTCCGTGGAAAGCCGATCTTAAGGCAAAATGGAAACTGGCGGCAGCACCGTATAAAGCGTCTAACTTGTTTGGTGAGGCCCTGGATCCGGTGTTGGTGGAGGATAAAGATAAGAGGAAAGTGTTGCCGCCTTCTTTTCGCAAGCAGGACAGACGTTACGTGCCGTACGCTCAGCGCCAGCCCTTTCAGCCTTATTCGGGGTTGAGTGGATCCTTTTCTTACAGAAATCCTTTCAGCCTGCTGACCGTTTCACGGACCGTCAACATTTCCGAGACCGCAGCAGACCTCAGACCACGTCGAAGCGGCCATTTCATGGGGCCAGCTCCAGGCCTTTCCGTAGAGGCAAATGACTCACCGATGCCGGGTCCTGTGGGCGGTCGTCTTCAAGCATTTCATCGCCGGTGGGAGATGTCCACGCAGGACGTTTGGGTGAGGCGCACGATCTCAGAGGGCCTCTCAATCGAATTTACCGAATCCCCTCCTCGCCGTTTCATCAGGTGTCCAGTTCCGTTGGCAGCCGACCGTCGCTGTCTCATGGCAGCAGAGATTTCACACTTGCTCGAGATCAGGGCGATAGAACCGGTTCCGCTAAATCAACAAGGGACCGGCTTCTACTTGATCCTGTTTCTGGTGCCGAAAAGTTCGGGAGGCGTCAGGGCGATTCTCAATCTCAAGCACTTGAATCTGGCGGTGCGCTATCGTCGTTTCAAGATGCACTCCCTTCGTTGATTCTGGCTTCGGTCCTCAAAGGGGACTTTTTACAGTCGGTGGACTTACGAGAAGCCTACCTCCATGTTCCGGTTCTTCCCTCTCATCGACAATTTCTACGCTTCGAATATGCGGGCAAGCATTACCAGTACTGTGCGATGCCGTTCGGACTTTCTTCGGCTCCCAGAAAGTTCACCAAGCTGGTGGCAGTGGTGGCTGCAACGCTCAGTGCGGTTCCGGTGAGAGTTTTATGTTACCTGGACGATGTTCTAGTCCTCTCGTCACCCCAGGCTGGGCAGCGCACGACATGGAGCACGTGCTTTCCACCTTCCGAGAGCACGGCTTCACTGTAAATTTGGAAAAGAGTCAACTCGTTCCTTCGACTTCGATTCTGCACCTCGGCACTGTGATAGACTCCGTGAAAGGGCAGGTGTTCCTGTCTTCAGAGAGGGTGAGCAGCATCCGGAGGTTGCTGGACCAGGTCCTGAGCCGGAGGTCGGTGTCTCTGCTGATTCTGTCACAGTTGCTGGGAAAGCTAGTTTCCTGTTTTCGGGTGGTGCTGTGGGCTCGCAGACACTCTCGCCAGTTGCAGTGGCTTCTCCTTCCTTTCCAGCGGAAGGGCTGTTCCAACTCTACGAGGAGGGTGCTCGTGACCCCCCAAGTCCGACTGTCACTCCGTTGGTGGAAGACATCTGCGCTCCTGAAGGGCTGCAGTTTTCTGGAGCCGAACCGGATCATAGTGACCACCGATGCCAGTCTCCACGGGTGGGGGGGCCCATCTGGGTGCTCAGGTGACCCAGGGGCAGTGGACCCCAGAGGAACGGATGCTCAGCATCAATCTTCTCGAGCTTCGTGTGATCCGTCTTGCCCTACTCCACTTCGGACAGCTGATCCAGGGTCGCCACGTCCTAGTCCTCACGGACAACACATCCGCCAAGGCACACGTGAACCGAGAAGGAGGGACGAAGTCACGGGTGTTGATGCTCGAGTCGGAGAGACTATTCAACTGGGCGGAGCATCACCTGTTGTCGATTCGAGCGGACCACATTTCGGGCACGGCCAACACGCGGGCGGACTGGCTCAGCAGAGAGGTGATCAATCAAGCCGAGTGGCAGCTGCTTCTGAGGCTGTTCCAGGAGGCCTCTCTTCATTTCGGAGAGCCGGTGGTGGATCTTTTCGCCAGTCCCACCAACGCCCAACTGCCCCGGTTCTTCTCTCGCTACCCGACTCCGTTGGCAGGAGACGTGGACGCGCTGAGGTGTCGGTGGCCGGCTGGGCTACTGTACGCCTTCCCACCGATCACGTTGATCCAGCAGGTGATCAGGAAGATGATTGCGGAGAGGGCGGAAGTGTTGCTAGTGGCGCCCCATTGGCCACGCAGACCATGGTTCGCGGACCTGGTGGAGTTTTCCGTAACCGATCCCTGGGTGATCCCTCCTCATCGAGTTGTTCTGTGCCAAGGGGCCATTCGTCACCCAGAGCCCCAGTGGCTCCAGTTGGCCGTTTGGCATTTGAACGTGTCATCTTGAAGAAAGGCCGCCTTCCGGATCCAGTGATTGGCATGATGCAGGCGGCCCGCAGACCGTCCACGACCAGGATCTATGAAGCCTCGTGGAGAGCCTTTTGTCGCTGGTGTGCGGGGGCTCATGTTGACCCGACGTCTGCAACTATCCAGGATGTCTTAGGCTTTCTCCAATCTGGATTGGACAAAGGGCTGGCGGGGCCACCCTGAGGCATCAGGTGGCAGCGTTGGCCACGGTCCTCTCCTTTCCTCCTTACACTTCGTTGTCTCATCACCCTTGGGTGAAGGATTTCCTGCATGGCGCCACGAATCTGAGACCTCCCACTGTTCATCGTTATCCTTCTTGGGATTTGTCTCTGGTTCTTCAAGCTCTTACTGTGGCTCCGTTTGAGCCCCTTGGTTCGATCCCCCTTAAGTTTTTGTCGTTCAAAGTTGCATTTCTTGTGGCAATAACTTCGGCCAGACGGATTTCCGAGTTGGCTGCTTTGTCCGTCAGGGAGGACTTGTGCATTTTTCGTCCTAACACCGTGGTGCTTCGTCTGGATCCGGCGTTTACGCCCAAAGTGAATTCTTGGTTTCATCGCTCGCAAGAGCTGGTTCTGCCAGATTTCTGTCCTTCGCCCAGTCATCAGCGGTAGGTTCTTTGGCACACTCTGGACGTTCGCCGGGCTTTGAGGCGTTATATCCGCAGAACTGCTTCGTTTCGAAGGTCAGAGGCGCTTTTCGTGTCGTTTCATCCTGCCACAATGGGTCAGAAGGTGTCATCGACCACGATTGGTCATTGGATTAAGGCCTGCATTTTGTCTGCCTATGAGAAGCAGTCTAGAACTGTTCCTGCGGGGATTCAGTCTCATTCGACTCGGAGTGCGGCTACCTCGGCGGCCTGGGCGATTCAGGCCTCTGTTCTGGACATTTGTAGGGCGGCCACTTGGACTTCCTTGTCGCCTTTTATTAGACATTATCGTATTGACGCTTATGCGTCTGCTGAGGCGTCTTTTGGACGCAGAGTTCTGCAGGGTGTTGTTTCAGGGGCTTCTGTGGGTGGAGTTCAATTGCCCGACCCTGATGGTTAGCCTTGGGTATGTCCCAGTGCTGGAGTGTAGGAGCAGCGTTCTGGAAAATGGACATTGACTTACCTGAATGTCCCTTTTCAGAACGCTGCGGATACACTCCATTTCCCTCCCTAATTTTGTTGTTGTTAGTTTTCGATGTTGTTAATAAAGTTTTTTTGCATTTTGTTTGCTGGTCCTTCGTTCAAGACTGGGGATCTGAGTGCAAAAGGGGGCGTGGTAGGAGCACAGAGTGGGTGATTAATTTAAATATTAGTCCTCTCAGTTGCTGTCAGAAATGAGGATTTTCCCAGTGCTGGAGTTTATCCGCAGCGTTCTGAAAAGGGACATTCAGGTAAGTCAATGTCCATTTCCTGCAAGTTGGTTTAGCTCAAGGGTCTCCAAACTTGGCAATTTTAAGACTTGTGAACTTCCACTGGCTAAGGAATTCTGGGAGTTGAAGTCCACAAGTCTTAACAATTGCCACGTTTGGAGACCCATGGTTTAACTCACAGAGTGGTTGTTGGAACTTCTCAATAGTATCACACTTACTATGGAATTGATTCTGAAGAACACCCCCCCCACCCCAATCTTCTCCATTCCCAGCTGCCCCCCATCTTTTTTTAGAAAGCAGTGGAAAACATGCCAGTTAACCCCAGCATTAATAGGATAACAAATACTCCAAAATTAGATGTTCAGATTTATGTTGTTTTTAATGAAATCTTTTTACGATTGCTTTTAAAGAGCGTTGATTTTATTGGTATTTCTAGCTACAATTTTATTCCTTAGCTACAATTTTATTCCTTTATTCCTTTGCTGACAGAAACATGTCCCTCCATGAGGATGAGCTATATAGAAATAAAATGTTAATCGTGTAAATCTGTCAAAAAAAAATTGAATAGGTCTTGGCTGTCGCACTACTACATTTCATTATATTTTGATCCCTTCTCCAATTTGATAATGAATTCCTTCCACACACAGGACTGAACACTGCTATTTGGACAGATAACTAAAGGCTGATGAAATTACCTTTTCTGCTGTAGAAATGGGAACACATACATAATCAGTTTTCTTTACTCAACCAATTGATCATTCCACGGGTGTACCTAGCTTAACATTAAATTCTTCTTTTTATATAAGAGCTGAAAAAGATGAAAACCAGAGCAAGACTTGGATCATTAGTGGCGGCAGATAAATAGTGCAGATTGTTCACAGTTAAGCTTTTAGGTAACTTTATATCTTTTCCTAATTTCTACCTTAAAATCTCATATCAGTATTTGATGTAAGAAGCTAATTGATGAAAAGGCTTAAAGTTTTGTTTAACGTAAGACATCATGCCAGGCTTTAGTTTTCCAAGTGGGAAATGGTCACTGAAAATTTCTTACCTGACAAAAACAATTTCAATTTATTGTTAGGAAAGATAGCATAATTTCCAACTTCATTTCTTTCTTCAGATGTTTACTCCTTCAGATTTCATTTTCAAATGGCAGTCCCACTTGCTAATGGAATGGTGGGAGATAATATTTTTTTCAGAAAGAAATCACATTTGATAATCCTTCAGATGGATATTATCCATTCCCAATTGAGTGATCCTATGTCTCTTAAAAGACAAAAAAAAAAAAAAAAAAAGGATAAGAGTCTGTTTTATGGCTTTCTTCAACCTGTAATGTTCCAAACAAAAATTAAAGACCCCTGCAGCTATCTTATTTATATGTGAATAATGTATTAATTCTGAGCTGTGAGAATTTAAACATTCCTCAAGAATTTTTTTTGGGGGGGGGGAAGGGGATAATCTAGAAAAATGAGATCCCGAACTTGTGTTAGATGTCCTTGACTTTTCTACTAATCTTTTAAAGCTCCAAATCTTCAGTGGGGTAGACAGGACGAAACTTCAGTTTTATCCTAATCTAACCTTATCTAGCTTAATTTAATCACATTTTATGGCTTAGATGTAGATGGAAAGGTTGGACCCTGATAAAGTAATTGACCTTTACTTTTGCATTGCCATTTAAAAATCTCAGAAGAAGTCATTCTTAATCCGATCTTGAAATATCAACTTTGTTATGGTGTGTGTGTGTGTGTGTGTGTGTGTGTGTGTGTGTGTGTGTGTGAGAGAGAGAGAGAGAGAGAGAGAGAGAGAGAGAGAGAGAGAGAGAGAGAGACTTATTTTCTGGTACATTTAAGATTGGTAGATGGATTTTCTAGATAGAATATAGATGATGATAAATAGATTAGATAGATAAGATAAGATAAGATAAGATAGAATTTCTGCAGTTATCTGAAGAAACTGATTGTTATTCCCAGTTGAATGAACTAGATTACTAATTGGAGAAGATTGTTCCCTTATTCTGAACTTCATACCATGGAGATAATACATATTTAAATTAAGTTTCCCTTTATTTTCTAAGGGAGTCCTATTTGAATAAGCAAATCGTTTTAATGAACATCCCTCAGCATAAAGCTTTGATAACATACTACATTGTTTAGGTGTGATAAATTGAAAAACGATTCTATAAATTGAAAAACGATTCTCTCTATATAAAGCATCCTCCTGCCATTTATCTCTGGAGACTGGATTCGTCCTCTCTTCTCTCTGAATAAAGAGACAAAGAGCAACGTTAATCATTGATTAAATGTACTGTTTGGGGGATAGGATTTCAGTGTCTCTTGTTCTCTTTAAAAATATGTAATACTTGGTCTTTCTCTTCATTAGAATAATTTCATTTTTGGGAAGCCTAAGTACAGGGCTATCTTGTGCGAGTTGAGCACTGCTCTCATACATTATTGACAGAATTGAGCTGATCCTCCCCCAAATCTATCAGGCTAGGTTTTATCTTGCAAACACCCTGGGGTTTGGCTTATTGCTCTCGGCTAACTGTTGTGTACCAGTCTATTATGGGGTGAGGCTTTCGTTATACCTGAAATATAATTAATCTTGGCTAGGCAGTGCTTATAGAGAAGGGATAATAAATGACTTCTATTTTTAATGTTCTCAAAGAATTGTTTTATGTCCTAGTTATTTTGATGGGAGATGGGATTGGCAATAAAATAAAGCTTTCCTATCTGTTGGCAAATAAGATGGCTTGCAATGGTGAAGAATGCTTTTTACTGCTGCAGCAGATGCAAGCAAGAGAATGTCAGGATTGTGTTAAAAAAAAGAGAAAAGTCTTACTCAATTTTGCTGCCTTCCAATAAAGCTGATTCTGCCTCCGATTCTTTCCTTTTTCCCTGTTTGTTCTGGTTAAGACAAAGGCAGGAGGCAGGGGAGCTTCCTGACCTTGCCTTTCCCTTTCAGCCACTTAACTTCACTTGCTCCTTCAGAAAGGTGGTGAATCGCTGCCTACCTTGGGGCTCAAAGAAGTCAGGCTTATCTAGATAGGTTGTCGTCATCCCAAATGCCTAAAAGTTAACTCTGACTACATAGATACGTCCACGTTTTCCTTGACCATAATATGGAAGCGATTTATCTTTGCTTTCTCTGTGATTTTTTTTTAAAAACAAACTTGGGCTTTACTTGGGGTCTCCCATTCAACTTCCAACCAGGTCCACCTCTACTTAGTTTTTGTAAGAAGGGGGAAGGATTGTTAGGTGTATCCACTTGCTCTAATTCCAGGTGATTAGAAGAAAGAAGTAGCAATGTCTGTCTGTCTGTCTGTCTATCTATCTATCTATCTATCTATCTATCTATCTATCTATCTATCTATCTATCCAGTATTGAATCACCATTCAAAAGGACCAATCAGAAGCGAGTAACTAGAGAGGGAAATTTAGAGGCACATCAGTGGCTGAAGCTACGACAGCTCCCTTTAAAAGAGGCTGCTGCGGCTTGCATTGCTATTGCTGTACCGGAGCTGAATAAACTCATGTAGCTGGTATATGTGTCCTTGTCTGCGCCCACTATTCAACTCTATCTATCTATCTATCTATCTATCTATCTATCTATCTATCTATCTATCTATCTATCTATCACCATTCCAAGGTCCTAGAAAATAATGTTTTCAACATGTTTTTGCTTTTCCTTTACCCTAGAAAATCAACCCTTGTTGCAGTAAATTATACCAAACCTTTAATGCCTATGGCTATAGCTCCCATCATTTTCGACTGATCATTTAATGGCTAAAGAAAAGTGTGAGGCCTCCCATCCCTGGGACCAAAGATTTCCCATTTAATTGATAGATATTGATTTGTACCTTGCCCTAAGTCCCTGTCCCAGAAATGTGATGAATATTCTCAAGACAGGGAGAATATACTTTTCTTTCTCACCTAGACAGAATAATCAATAGAGAAGGTAGCAGGTTCTTCATTTGAATCCACCCTGAGATTCTCAGAATCCTGTGAAAATATTTTGAAGGAAGTTTTGTGCTTTGTTGCATGACCATAGCTATTGGATCCTTGTGCGTATTTAATGTGTCTCCTGATTCTATTTTCTTGTTCTTTGTTGTTCTCTGAATGGATGGCTTTGGATTCTTATAGAACTCGGCTTTTGTGATACAATCATTGTTGGGAGGACAAATGTTAGGTTTAGGTTTAGGTTTATTTGATTTGTATACCGCCCTACTCCCGAAGGACTCAGGGCGGTGAACAGCCAACAATAAAATACATAAATACAAAAAATTTAAAAACCAGATAAAATCAAATTAAATCATTTTGGCCCAGACAGATTAAAACACCCCAATAATTTAAAAACAGATTAAAATTTACATATTTAAAAAGGAAGAGATTGTTGAGAAGAGAAATGTTGTCTATTTCCCTCCCTCCACAACTTCAGACTTTGCCACAAATGATATTCTTGATCGTGGTTGATATAATCGCTTGTGCTACAATAGTTCACGAAGGCAGTTTTTAATTTGAGTTGCATTTTGCATTTATTTTTCCATGTCACCTTCTCTCCCTATAGTTATGATTTATCAGTGATCTAATTGTATAAGTTACAGTCTCTGTTTATTTGCCAGCTTGTGTTTTTTAATGACGGTTTCCTTAAACTTTCCAAATAATCTTGTATTCCTCTCTTTTTTTTGGAAGTGTAAGTGGCAAAGCAGTCCATTTTGTTTTTTATTTATTTATAAACATTGTTTTTCAGATTTTGACTTGAACTCTTTCTGGCACTGGAACAAGTTTGCAGATTATGTGCAGTGCGTTCTGGCTTTCACTGGGGTAACAGGATGCGTCACTTACCTTTCCCTTGACTCCAGTATCTTTGTTGAAACCCTGGGTTTCCTTGCTGTTTTCATTGAAGCCATGGTGGGTATCCCGCAGCTCTACCGTAATTATCAGAATAGGTCTACTGAAGGAATGAGGTAAGATTGTATGCATGTACCATAATTTCTGCCTTTCTTGACATGTGGTTGTTTTCTTTGCCTAAGTGACAGCCCCAGAATTTCTTCAACAAAAAACACCACTACCACCACAAAAACACCATATATGCTTGTAGATAAGCCCCTCCGCTGTTAAGCCAACTTTCAGATTTGTAGCCTTGACACCAGTGGTGGGTTTCAAATTTTTTTACTACTGGTTCTGTGGGTATGGCTTGGTGGGCGTGGCAGGGGAAGGATACTGCAAAATCCCCATTTCCTCCCAATCAGCTGGGACTTGGGAGACAGAGAATAGATGGGGGCGGGGTTGTCAGAATTTTTACTACCTGTTCTCTGAACTACTCAAAATTTCCACTACTGGTTCTCCAGAACTGGTCAGAACCTGCTGAAACCAACCTCTGCTTGACACCATGAAAACTCTGCCATGTGTAGATAAGCTAGCGCCTTCAAAATTTTCATGTTTTATTTTTTCATAACTGAATTATCCACAAGTGGTTCACTTTTCATGGTCTTTTGTTAAAAATTCAATGGTCAGCTTAATTCTGGATTGGTTTATTTGCAAATATATATGGCTACATTAAAAAAACATTATCACATATACTTGTGGATAAACCCCATCCGTGGATAAAGCAATTCCAATTTTGGCGGTGTATTTTGGAACCTAAAATTCTTGCCTTATCCACAAGTATATATAGTATGACCATAATTCTGTTTTAGCTCTAATAATGTGGGAATATTGGTAGTAGAAAATTAGAAGAAGCTCCTTTTGCAAAGCAAGAATTGTGAGAGTGAAATTGAGAGGCAAGGAAGATTCAGAAAAAAATAATAAAAATAATATTAGAGCAGAGTATATGGACTGTGTGTGTGTGTGTGTGTGTGTGTAAGATTTGGTGTAATTATATGTAGCATATACAACATCAAAAGAATTTCCCAAACTAAGAAATATACTGTCTTCTGTGTTATAAGCAGAGCTTTATATACAGCAGCTGGAATTTCTACAAACTTGAATGTAATGATGCAGCACGATCTCCTGAACTCCCCACCCCCTTCATCTTTAAATAAGCATTGTTTGATTATACTCTAGGCTGGGAAATTCATATATAGACTGATTGACACATTACAAAAATTATAATTTGCGCTGCACATTTTGAAAAAAAAATAGGAACGTTTTCTTGCAAATGCGCTAATTCTCTGTTATTCATTTAATTATGCCAAGTGGTTTCAGGTTTTGCAGAGAGACCTGTATTTATCCAAGTTCCAAAGCACCTCTGAATAACTTTCAAAATATACGTAGCGTTAATATACTGGCAGGAATTATCATTAGGTTGCTTGAATTAATTTTACCCCTATTGCTGTTCAGTCGCTAAGTCATGTCCGGCTCTTTGCGACCCCATGGACCATATAGTATTCCAGGTTCCCCTCTACTTTTTTTGTCCTAGGTTTAGCATATACAGAAACTCCCCGACCTATGCCTATAATGGAGGTTACCATAGATAGTGATCCGTCTTTCCACAGAGATACTTCTGCTCTTGGTGTCATAAAATGTTGATAAATTCCATTTTCAAAATCAAATTGCAATTTAGTACAATGTCCTACTGGATGTGTGCCCTGCTTCTTAAGGCATATGCTGGCTATGTGTTGCTTTCTTAAAACTGGTGTCTTTTTAAACAGGGGTCTCCAATCTTGGCAACTTTAAGACTTGTGGACTTCAACTCCCAGAGTTCCTCAGCCAGCAAAGAAACCCTTGTTCTAAAAAGCCAAATTGACCTTTGCCTCTATTTCAATTTGCAAACCTTTCTTTTTTTGAGGCTGAAAGGTGTGTTACCCGTGTCTGCCCAGAAGTGCTGTATAATTGTATGCTGCAAATAGAACTGTATTTACTTCTAAGAAGAACTTCATTGAAAATGCTCTCTTTTTTTCAGGGTCTCATTTGGAGGGTCTCTTTTTTGCCATTTCGATTTTTTCCAATCAGAGAAAAACTTTTGAAGTGATAATTTGGGGCTCAGCTCTCTTTCCTCTCTCATGGATGGATGCCTGAGGCATTCTTTGAATTTGGCAGCGCTCTTAGCTCTGAGCAAGCTGCACAATTTCTTTCTGAATTCTTTTTTTCCATCTACTTAGCTCTGGGAGCAGTAAAGTCTTTTACTGTCAGCCCTCTGTTTTACTGTTTTGATGCCAAACCTGCTTGCCCTCTGCAATACTATCTTAATTGCACCTTTCATGAATTCCCTTCTTTGTTACCTTATGCTTTCTCTTTTTTAATGATATATTGGGAACTGAATTAATGCATTTTTTTCCTCCAGATCTGCTGTTATTTAAAAGAAAGATAGAGCTCTGCCTGTACCAGCGTTGTTTTTTTTAGAGCACTGCAAAACAGGGGTACAAAATTTATATTTTAAATGGCATGTCTTCTAGAATTAAGAATGGTAATATGAACACGGTATGTCAGTTATACAGCATTGTAGCTTCAGTCTTTTTTTTTTTTTTTTTTTTTTTTTTTTTGTAGTGGGGAGTTCTATTTCAAATCCATTTATTTAAAATAGGTGTCATTAACCGTAGTGGGGTGGAAAGAGATTTCTTTAGAAACCTCATTAAATAGGTTTCACTGTTTACTTCAAAATTTTCTGGAGTCTATTTTATCTTCCTTTTCCCCATTAAGTTGAACCCTCATCTGTTTCAAAGGAATGTGGAATTGACCTTGATGAAGGGATGGATGAGCCTTTAAGGGAAGAAAAACACCAGAGAAAGTTATTCTGAGGAAGAGCCCTGGGTTAAATTGTTGGGGCTTTCTCTCCCACTTCACTACCTTACAGGATTGTTCTGTTAATAGCATTCTTAAAGAATTTAGGAAAGAATATTCCTGAATGCTAGGAATTTGATAAAAGGATAACATAAGGATTTTTTTTTTTAAAAAAAATTCCAATTAGTGATTGACCACAGCAAGGAATTAAATCACAGGAGCTTAGTATTTTGCTGAGAATTTTCCATCCTATGTTAATTCTCTTTTTCACAGCTGCCAGAGAATGTATGAAATTTATGATAGGAATATGCATTTGTGAAATGTATTACAAATAGTAATGGCATGGCTGTTGTTTTCTGTGGTATATAGATCAAAGAAGCTGGGTAGGTCAACTCAAATAGAACATCTTTAAAATAATTCATACTTTTTTTTCCTGAAGATACGTTAAGCAAAAACCTGTTTTGCTATACACTGATAATAAACTCTGACCATTCAACTCTCTTGCTACCAAATGCTCAATCTCTCAAAATTACACATTAGCCACATCAAAGAAATAATTACTGAAGTTCTTTCCGGTCGAGATTCCAATATGTCAGCTATCATTTCCTAACTGTAAAAAAGCATTTAATTTAAATGAGAGTTAAATTTAGACTTAATGAGGCCTGTAGCATCTGATTTGTAGAATCTGGAAATAAGTATGTCATTTCAGACTTCTTTGATGTTAACATTAGAACGGTTCAACCCTTTGAATTCAAAGGCATAAAGTTTTACTTGGACTACCTTGGGAGAAGACAGTAAATAAACATCACTCTCTTTTCCAGGATTGTGTAGCTGCTGTAGTTCTCATATTGTGACAATCAGCATTTAAATTCCATTTCTCCCAAGGCTGACGTCTCCTCTAACTTTATTTCTCCCTTCCTGCATTTTCTGTAATCAATATATTCTCCTCAGCTTCCACAGTTATGACTGTGTGCTTGGAAGCAGTGCTTTGCTTTTTCTGCCATCAATGCTTTCATCACCCTCATGCTTATTCGGTAAACCCCATGCTTTTGATATTGGCCTCTGTCATCCACATGGCCTTATTTAATAGCCTTTCTACGGCTCCCTTGTCTACCACCTTGACCTGAATGCTTTTGG
Organism: Arizona elegans; assembly: GCA_022577455.1. Taxonomy (NCBI): domain Eukaryota; kingdom Metazoa; phylum Chordata; class Lepidosauria; order Squamata; family Colubridae; genus Arizona; species Arizona elegans. The sequence goes on along the minus strand of JAKOOJ010000002.1, from coordinate 53,446,647 downwards.
TCAGTATTGCTGCAAATATTTCTTTCTTCTGACTTTTTAATTAGGATAACACCAGGTTGCCTCGAATGAGATCCTGGTGAGCCAAATCATTGCCAGCCCAAGAGCATTGACTATATAGCGCATAGGAAAGCATTTGGAATAAGAATTCTTTTTTGAGCATTAAAATGCAGCACCTCAAGCAATTATTTGTTGAGACTATGGATAATTGGCTGTCGGTGTGGAATCCAGCAACTCTCTCTGTATAAGGAATTCTGATACGGGATTTAATTCAGTAAATAAAACTAAGCTTTTGATGTAGGCATACAGAATAAACTTTATCCTTGCAAGATGAGACAGCATGTTAAAATTTCACATACTATCAATAAAATGATTTACTTTTTAAAAATTTTTTTAAAATAATGATTGAACAAGCACAGAAAGAAAATTAGACATTTATAAGTGCAATGAGCCTCTGTTTTAGACACTGCTTAAGGCAAGCCTTTATTTTTCATATCATTGGGGTTGTTTTGAGTAGAGATAATTTTTCTGCTGCTTAGTAAATACTGTTCAAATGCTCTTAAAATGCATTTGGTTTATATTAGGAGATTCTTCATCTTGAAAATACACACACGTAATTACAAATAATGGCTGAACTATATACTTTGTAGAGTACAATGGTTAATGCAAGATGAAGGATTTTTTAACCACTTCAACTATATTATTTAAAAGAACTGGAAAAGTGTGCAAATCCCTCCCCCCCTCCCCCCAATAAATATTATGCTGGTGCTGTTGAATGGACTTCAACTGTTCAACAGATGCCATACAGAAGCAGATGAGCCGTGCATAAGAAAGATTTTGGTACTATAGGAAGAAAAAAAACAATTTTGAACCTTCCCTCCCTCCCTCCCTCCCTCTTTGGAGGTCCTTCCTGCCATCATAAATGCACTCTTAAAAAGATCTTTGCTTTGCTGATCATTTGCCATAGTGAATAAATGGTTTGCACTTCCACCAAAGAAGGTGCTGCTTGCAGTTTATCACTATGTTGATAACTATTATATGGGATTTAGTATTACAAAGAATCCAGTGGAAGCAGTTTGTTGTCAATGTCCCAGAAAGAAATGGCAAAGAACTACATTTATTGAGTTTTAGATGCCCCTTATGCTTAATGTGCCAAGTTAGGATAATTAAGGAAGGATCCTACTGCATTTAAAATACTTGATTCAGATTCTTGCAAATAGTTAAGTTATACTTGGAGATGATGGGAATCCCAGAAGGAACCTTAGAGATAATCTAATTGAACCCTCTGCTCAATGAAGATATCTACTATTAAACCAATTGTGATAGATGACATCTTGGCTCTGTACAAACATCCTTGGAGGAAAGAGAGTCCACCCTCTCCTGAGACAGACTGTTTTCCTTCTTTCATATCACTCTTACCAGTATGAATTTTCTTTACTGTCCAGTAGAAATTTATATGCCATTGAACTTCTATCTTCTGCAAAAAACAAAACAAAACTCTGAACAATTTTTAAAAACATATTCTTATATATTTAAATATAATTCTTAAGATTGGATGTATGCATGTTGTATATTCTTTGTTATATATATATATATATGGGAGATAGTTTGAAAGACAGACTCTGAACATCTGCTGTGGTATTTAATTGCCTAGACTGGTCTTAAAATCATTAAAGTAAAACAACAATGTGAACTACTGACATGATGTCCCAGTTTAAATAAATGAAGAACTTAATATACTGCATTTTCTTAAGGGATTTGCAAGACAACAGTATTAAATTAATCTTTGTTGATAATTATGAGTTTTGGTGTGGTCTTCCATTTCCTAAAATGCTTCCCCAGACAAGATTAATCTCTAATTAAATGGTAGATTATTGCCTCTTTGGCATTCTAAATTGTCTCTGAATTTTGAAATGCACAACTCATGGATTTTTCTTAATGTGCAGCATGGCCTCAAATTAAGTGTACAATGTTTGATTTCCACCTACTCATGGGCTTAACTCAGAAGTGGCATTGCCTTTGCATTATGTAAAAAATTAACTGTTTGAACTAGTACCTCTGCGCTGAGTAATGAATAGCTTGCAATATTTTCATGGTAGCAGCGCCTTAGGAAAAATAGCGTTTCTGTGTTTATTATCCCTTGCCCATATGGAAGTGGAGATCCGCCTATCTATAGAAGAGTTCCCCAACCTTTTTGGGTTTGCGGACTGGTGGGGGGGGCGAGGGGATGGTTCCGTGCAGACGGCAGGCAAGTGTGCGTGTGTGCAGCTTCATTTATGCACGTGGCAGCAGGTGCACCCACTGCTCACACAAATGGAGCATGCGCACTCGCCCACCACTTCCACAGCCCATTTTTTAACGGCTCAAGGCTCGGAAGTGGCCCACGGCCCAGGGTTGGGGACCCCCGATTTATAGCTTCCATTTCTAACAGCAGAACCACATGCGCTCAATGCCGTGTGGGTAGGAAAGCTGCATTGTCTGAAATATAAACAACATATATAAGTAACACAATTGAGGGTCAGAATTCTTGTAGCACCCTTTATGATGCTTGAAACAAGATTTCTTCTGAGGAGTCCCTAGCATGTGAGTTTCATCCTGTATGAAGAGCTGCTAATTTTATGACTGCCTCAGGAACCTCCTGAAAAGGAAAGCCCATACGCCCATTGTTAAATTTGATTTAAGTATTTAACTGCTGTGGCAGATGTCTGTGAGATTCTTGGTAGTTTTCAGTTACACAAATCTGTTCTTAATTTTATTAAAAAGCTAATTCTATCAGCCATGAACACATTCCAAGATGATGCTGTATTTGCTTAGCGGATGTGACCCAGGATCGTCTTTCTCTATGGTAGGTTGCTAAAGAGTCAGGCATGACATCTCTGCTCCTGTCCCAAAGTTAGCTGAAACAAACCTCTTGTATTAGGTCATCCATTTACTCGGGGATACAATTTCTGCTTCATACCAGAGTTCCCAAAATAACATTGGAGCTCTTCTTTCTTTCTTTCTCAGTCCCAGTTAACTGATTTTTCTGATAGATGGGACTGGACATCTTGCTGGCTCTTAAGATTATCAGTGCTGCTGAAACGCCAGACAGATTGCTGCAAAGTGACATAAGAAATTCCTATTCCGAGGGGTTGCACATCGGCATGCCGGAATGAGCTTTGAATTTAGAACTCCTAAGTGTTGCCCAGTGATCCCAGGATTGGTCTCAAAAGAGACTCTTATTACCTGCTCATTCAGGAATTCCATATTTTTAGGTGCAAGTTGGACAGACTCAGATTTTAAAAGAGTAAAAAGGTATTTTTTTTAAAGTAACTCTTTTCATAAAACTGATAATTAGAAGTTTGGGAATGGGTTGCATCAATATCTTTCTGAATTTTTGGTTGCAGTTACATTCACACCAAATTCTTTAATTTTCATACATTTTCCCTCCTGTCCTTAATTTTAGAGCAGATACAAATCTGCTCTTTATGATCATCTAAACTGTCATATATGGTAAAGACATATTCCCGAATAAAGTCATATAAAAATAGTCCTACGCATAGCTAAATAAGAAAAACAGCATAATTTCATAATAAAACAGGTTCAATTTGATATCAATTAAATTCATTTTAGTGAAAAATTAATTAATAGTTAAACTATTTAAATCATGATTTACACATTGGGCAATACAATTCTATTCTTGTTTGCTGAGTGAGAGTATCTGAATGTATATTTTTTATTACTCAGATTCTTCTAAAGTTATTAGGGTAATACAGTAATCCAATTCATAATGCGGATTTGAAGCAGTGCATCTTTCATTGGAGCGGTATGATTTAAAAGTGCAACAAATTATTTTGGCTGCAAAAATTGACACAGCAAAGAACTTAGTTGAATTCCACATGAAAGGTAAAAGCAAGTTACCCCTGTGCCATTTTCATGCAGTGCCACAGAGATTAGCTTGTTGTTGATTTCTTCTGGGATGTTTTCTAACTCCCCAGTCTAACCTGCAGCTATGATATCTTGTGGTCATTTTCTGTCCAAATGCTAACCAGACCATACCCTCCTTAGGTTTCAGTCCTACAAGGTTGACCAAGTGCTACCACTTGATTAGGCAGGGAATTTACATAAATCTGCTTATCATTCATTGGTTATATTAGTAAGACTTTTCCTAATTGTAGAGAATATTTGTAGCTTGGATTAGATTTAGGCAAGAGATTTGTCCTCCGAGCTTGCTGCTTAGCTCCTGGATGTTTCATTACCAGACTAAATAACGTCTTCAATGGGTTTTTTTGGGTGAAGTGTCTTGTTCATTTGTATACTTTTCCTAATATTTCTTAAATATTCAGTGTTGAATATTGAACACTGATCTTGGTGATTTCTGAGCTGATCTCAGAGTAAGTAAGTAATAATTGATTGGGGTATGCCACCCAGAATTGTTGAGAGTTGGATATCCATCCAAGTATCCATGCATTATCTATGTCAGTTCACCATCCATCCATCCATCCATCCATCCATCCATCCAGTCTATAGACTAGACTAGGAAGATGCAAAGTCTTGGAGCAAGGCAGTGGCTAACTACACCAGCATTTTTCCAAGAAAAGTTGACCTTGACTTGAAGAAAACTTCTTTGTTATTTCTGCTTAAGATTTCACATATTGTTGTGTCTCTATGCGTGATACAAACAATGCCACGTTTTTGTTTTTGTCATTGGTTATTTTTTTTCCTATGCTATATCTTTATTTGGCTTTTTTCTCTGCAAAAATAGGTAAAATAAATCACCAGCATATATCTGTATTTTCTGAACCTTTTGCTTTGACATGAGTTACTATTGGTATCTTGTTATAGCCAGCACTTGGAAGAATGGGTGCCCGTTTTCTAATCGGTTCCTGTTTCATCAGCAGATAAAGATCGACTGAATAGAAAGTATTGAAAATATTGCTAAGAAAATGAGCAACAGATGGTAACTGGTTTCATGCTTTCTTAGTGTCTATGGTCTACATGTCCTTGGCCATCTTTCTTTTGAAGGACCCTTTTGTTTTTTCTCAGGTTTCGGCAGCATAATAAATAAAAGTTATCTCTGCATGTTGTTTAAGACAACTGAAAAAGACTTGGGAATAGTGATTAAAGATTGAATATTTCTTTTGAAAACCACATTAAGAACTTCGGCCCTAACAGATCCAGCTATTTCTTCATTGCTAAGTTCAGGCTCGGCTATCAGAATTGGCCAGCACTCCAAATATTCCATTATTATATTCCATTGGAGAACTTGTGGAGAGAATAAAGTGGTTATTACAAAAATACTTGGCAAAGCTGGTTCATTAGCCTTTACTTCTGGAGCACTAAATCTTTTGCTAAGAGGGACATTAAGGGAACATTCAACTGTTCACCCCCAGTTTGGGGACTTCTTCACTTTGTTTTAAATTTCTTCTCAGATTCCATAATTTACAGCATTGTTTGTGAACAAGCGGCACACGAGGCACTTGAAATTCTTTCAACTGTTGTTCAATTTTCATTTCTGCTTAATTTAGTAGCGTATGTATTTTCTTGACATATCACTTCTTTCAGGGAAAAAAATAGGTTCCTTTGTTAATACACAAACCCATTCTGGATATCGCTGTACTCATCAACTCTTAGGACATAAATTTTCCTATCTGGTTTATTTATTTATTTATTTATTTATTTATTTTTGATTACTTGGTTTCTTTATATACTTCATCAGTTGTTCTTCTGCAATGTCTGCTGTTTCTGTTATCCTGTATCCTGGTTGAAGTGACAGAAATGTGGATTTAGTGTGCATTCTCATCTGTACCAACAGGAGAATTGCATAAATCAGCAGTCTCCAACCTTTCCGGCTTTGCGGACTGGTGGGGGGAGAGGAAGATGGTTCTACACAAGCGGTGGGTAAGTGTACGTGTAGCTCCCTTTGCACAAGTGGTGGGTACATGCACCTGCTGCTTGCATAAATGGAGCTATGCGCACATGCTTGCATGCAATTGGCCACTTTGGTGGCTCGGTTTTGAACAGCCTGTGGCCCGGTAGTTGGCTGTAGCTGGGGGTTAGGGACCCCTGATCTTTGGTGGGGGTTTTTATGTTACAATGTTATCTATCCCTACTTCTGTATAATGGAGTTTCTTTTTAGAAGCATCTAACTGATCTTGACTAAACTAAAAAACTAAACTGGGTTGAATCACAGTTTTGTGGAGGATGGGAAGCCACCAGGCAAATACCAGGCCTGTGTATTAGACTGGAAAGTTGGAAAAATTCTCAGCAATAGGTAAGGCCAAAACACTTTGGCAATTGCATATAACCTCATCTGGAATCGAGCTTGATTTATTCACCTGAAAAATCTGGTTGTGTTATTAGACCTTGATATATATATACACATATACATACACACACACACACACATACACAATATTGATCTTTATATATATATTTCTATATTTGTTAATTTTTAGATGTGGTTTTATCAGTTTGTTGTGTGCTTCCCAATGCCTATGGTGAGATGGGCAACTATATAAATTTGATAGAGAGATAAATGGCTCTTCGTTCTGTTTGCTATACAAGTAAATTTTCAATCCCCTGAAATGTGTTCTCTGAAGGACATCCATTCTATTCAGCAGGGCTCCCAATTGTTGGGAAGCCAAATGTTGGGAAAATTAGGGCAGATTTATGAAATGTGAAAGCTGCATTATTAAATTATCAGAATTGCATTTTAAAAAAATTCACCATTACTATTTGGAGCAAGGTTTTTTTGACTGCAGTGTTTACAGTGTAAGAATTATGTCTGTAACAGGGACTTTACTCTCCTCTGCATAAATTGTGTGGATTGAATGTAAAATTGATTTTGAATGCGGCAGAATAAGATAAGTTGATAGACAAATTGGTGCTTGTGCCAAAGCAGCTTCCTGGTGAAATTGTTCAATGCGCACAGAATTCAGAGGAACAGTTTTCTGCTGTACCTCAATACATCATTGTCAACAGTGCAAAGATCTCAGTTATTTTTTTTCAATATAGCAAGGAATGGAGCAGCACTGCTTCCTAATGCCCTCTTTGCACACACAGATTAGAGTTGGGATGCTAATCTGGGAGAGGGGGCATCACATCTGTCCCCTTGACATTTGGTCGGATTTCTATTGTCTAAATCACTTTTAATTCTTCCAAGGAAGGAGATTTCACCTCACAGTGAAGCAGCTTATTCCTGGTAAATAAACCAGGTGTAATAAATGCTTTTCCCCATTTATGTAATTTTTGGATCTGCAACCTTCAATGAGAGTCTAAAGTGCCCCCTTCAGTTAGATCGGGTTCCCAACCCCTGGGCTGTGGACTGGCACTGGTCCACATCCCACCTGGAATCCGGCCCTGCAAGAGAGCAAAGCCCAATCTGCACACGCATAGGGTCCAGGCAGTGTGCAAAACATGTCCCCCCCAAGTCCAAGAAAAACTGCCCTCTATGAAAATGGTCCCCGGTGTCCAAAGGATTAGGAGTTGCTGTTGTGACCAAGGCCCAAGTAGTGATTACCAAATACAATTCAGTCCTCAACAAACTTATTTTATTAAAACAGCTGAGAATTAATTCATTCTCAGCTTAGTCCAAAACAAAATTTTTAATAACCAGTCCGTTGGCCTTATCATCAACCTTTGATGTCTTTGGCAGCCTGCCAAAAGCTTTTCTTGGCAAAACCCCCACAAAGTTCAAGAGACACTGACAAGAAGCACGGGAATCAATGTTGCTTTTCTACAAAGAATCCAACGGCTCATTGCTGCTCTTTTAAGCCTTATGGGAGTGGCCAATCATCATCTGGCCTTATTCCCGAGTTGCCCTTTTTTCTTCAGCTGCTCTTGCCTTCTGGCAGCTCTTCGCATGTATGCACTAGGAACAGGCTCCTCTTGTTCCTCTGCCTCTCTGCTGTCCGCCTCTGGAGTCTCCGGAGTCCACACATCGCCCTGACCCCATCTCTGCCTCTGACGCAGAGCCCTCGTCCAGGCCTTCCCCTGACTCCAGGACTGGCCCATTGTCCTCCCCAGCCTCTTCACTGTCCGACTCCGCTGCCAGGTCCGCAGGCTGCTGGTGGACCACAACAGTTGCTGAGTTAGATCAGGGGTCCCCAAGCCCCAGTCCGTGTACCAGCACTGGTCCACGGCATCCCAGAAACCGGTCCATGCAAACAAGCAAAGCCCCATCCACAGTATGCAAGCAGTATGAAACCATGCCCCCGCTGGCCCACAGAAAAACCTTTCTCTACAAAACCAGTCCATGGTGCCCAAAAGGTTGGGAGTCACTGAGTTAGATGATTACACAACTCTACTCTGAATATTTTAAAGTGTTATAGGTAGTCCTCAGGTGGGAATGGCAATTGGGACCAGTATTGCCATCCCTAAGCAATGCAGTCATAAAGCATGATGTCACGTGACAGGATTGTTTAGCAATGACAAATCCCAGCAGTCTGGTTGCTGTTTTAATCCTAACTTGTTCTTAAGTGGTAAGCAGCAGAAGTCTTTACAGCAGACTGATAGCATTGTGATTAATACCAGCTGTCTGGAATTACTGTAAATTCGAATCTCACCAGGCTCAAGGTTGACTCAGCCTTCCATCCTTTCTAAGGTAGGTAAATTGAGGACCCAGTTTGTGGGGGCAATAAGCTGACTTTGTATAAATATACAAAAGTATGAAGGCTATTACTTAACGCATTGTAAGCCGCCCTGAGTCTCCGGAGAAGGGCAGCATATAAATCAAAAATTTAAATAATAATAATAAAAAAAAACCATGAGAGGACCTGGGAGGGCCAGTACAGGCCCTGCATAAATTGGGGGAGGTGGAGAATGGCCAAGGAAGGGGATGCAGCGCATGTGCAGGAAGGCTGGGGGTGGGTGGGTTTAGCATAACAAGATGCACAGACGGAAGGCCAGGTGTGGATGTGGTGTGGTAGGGTGTATGTTCAGGAAGGCCAGTGGGGGGACTTACCAAGGTAATCTTCCCTGCTGGCTTCCCCAGTGACTTTTTTTGTGGGAAGCCAGCAGAGGACTGGTGATCAGTTGACCTTGGGATGTTGCAACTCTCTTGTGAACCAGTTTCCAAGTGCTTAGTTGTGACCACATTCCTGCAAGGATGTTGTGATAACCAGAACTCCAAGGACCAGTTGTAAGTACCACTAGTTTAGTGCGGTTGCCACTTCAAACGGTCGCTAAATGAGTGGACGGTAAGCCAGGATTATCTGTATTTTTCCAGGAAGATGAAATTAACAGTATTAACTCCAGTTTTCAGATATCTGTTTTTATGGAGGCAGCCATCCCACTATCACCTTCCCATTTTTCTTTTCTGAAATTTTACTGTAGTTTAGGTAGTGGAGGCATTGACCTATTTTTAGAGCACATGTTTGAAGTAATCTAAGATCCTGCAAAATGTAATTTTGTGGTTAACAAGACTGATAGCGTGTTGCCAGAAAACGGGCGTTTCTCTGATTTGATTACGTTCTTGTTAAACTGCACCACAGAAACAACTTTTTTTTTCTAATAAAAAAAAGTATGAACAGTATACTTACTGGACTTTTAAAGAGAAATTACTGTATACTTCTGGGATCTATTCTCTGCCTTGTGTGTTTCTCCATTTTTCAGAAAGGACCCCTAGGAAACATCAAGAAATAGCTAAGCAAAAAGTTGAGGAATTATCAAGAAAAATCCTTGTTCTGGAGCGGAACGTGGCATAAGCAGCTTCAGACCATAGACAGATGAGTCTAATAATGGAGACATTTCTGCTGGGAATCTTATAACGGACTAAAATGTTCAGGAGGGAGACTAATAAAAGAATACTTTCCACAGTTAGATATTACCCACGCTGTTTTTAATGACCCACCTGAGGGAGAAAGAGATTGTGCGTGAGAGAAAAGGAGATAATGATGAAAGAATCATGTATGTTTTGAAGTGGTTAATTTCACAGTTTATATTGAAAAAGTAGTTACCATTATCCTAGTCTTAGAAATCTGAATTAGAAACATTTATTTTTGCTTAACTTTACACCTTAACTTCTTGATTTTTTTAAAAAAATTTTCCCTGTAAAATGTGTTCTGAATTTGTCATGAAGTTTACAGAATGGGCTGTGTGGGTGGTGCAATGGGTAATCTTTTTGTCAGCCCTGAAGATCCAAAGTTAAAGATGGCCTCCAGGGCTGACACTTTTCTGAAACAGTCAAGAGTTTGTAGCTCTGTTACATGATAAATAAAATAACCTTTCTGCAAGTAGATGGAGCAGAGATCTAAATAGGTATCCTTCACATATGTTGGGCCTCAGAAAGGTATCTTGGCTTGAAGAGGACTTTGAAGTAAAACCTGAAGAGAGAATCGGGTTGGCCAACGGTGTTGGGGAATATACCCGTCTTCTATCTTAACCTTTCAAACTTTTGGCCTGGATGGATTGAGTCTTCATTAACATATTGAAATACATTTTGGGGAGAAATATTAGGTGTAGCAAGAGTTAGTACATTCCAATCATTCTCTGACTCCCTCTCTAATTTTTAATTTTTTTTTATTTTTGACTGATGAAGTTACTTGGAGAGTAATGAAACGACTCAGATTAACAAGCTTTGGCCCAGTTGTCATGATTTAACCTTTTTACATACAGAGTCAACCAATATAGCACTATAGTGGTGTAGCAATGTTTTTAAAACTTATTTTCCTGTAAGGACCCCTTACCACTTTAAAAAATTATGGAGGACCCCAAAAGAGCTTTTGTTTGCATGGCTTAAATTTATCCATATTTACTGCACTAAAAATTAAAATCGATATGTTCCCTGTCAGTACTATTTCTCTCAGTTGTTTGATGAGTTTTAATATTGTATTACTTTTTAACATAGATGGCAAATAATTTTCATTTTTCTGGTGTCCTGAGAGACGTATGTACCTACCTACCTACCTACCTACCTACCTACATACATACATACATACATATTCATTCATTCATTCACCCATCCATCCATCCATTCATTTCCTGCCTTTATTATTTTTAAAAATAACTCAAGGTGGCTAACATATCCAACACACCTTCCTCCTCCTATTTTCCCCACAATAACCCTGTGAGGTGAAGTGGGCTGTGAGGTGGTGACTGGCCCCAAATCACCCAATTTTGCTTCGCCTCTTGGGGCCTCTGGCTACATTTTACTATAGTAAGCTCAATTAATTACTAATCTGCTCTGGAAGGGTTAATTATTGCCAAATCAGGTTGACTTAATCATGGACATTCAGCCTTGTCACTGATTTGTATGCAGAAGCTTCTTGTCATTGCCAGCACCTGAAAATCTAGAAAAACCAGCAGAGTCGCAGGCTACAAACCATCTTTTGTAGTACAAAATACAAGTAATCCTTGATTTATGACCGTAATGAAACCTGCCCATTATGATCACAAGTTATAATGATTGTTAAAAACAGGTTGGTCATGTGAGCAACCTGATTTTACAAGCTTTTTTGGAGCAGTCATAAAGCGAATGCTGCAGTTGTTAAGACAAATGGCGCAGTCGTTATGCAAATCCATTGTTCACTATGGTGCAATTTTGCCATAAATTGGAAGGAAGTGCCAATTTTAGGCAAAACTTGTAAAACACATTCAAGTGAACTTGAGGTGCTGCAAATGACCATGAAGGTGGTAATGTTGTTGAGTGTCCATTGTTGGTCATGTGACTATTAGGGAGGGGAATGTCAGAACTTCAGATTCGGGTCATTAGTCCCCTTTTTGGGTCCGTCATAACTGACTGATTGTAAGTCAAGGACTACCTGTAATATTCTTTCCTGTTTTGCATGTAATTACTGTTGTTAAAATCCTCTGCATTGCATAACTGGATTGCTCTTTATGCCTTCCGTGTTGAAACTTTTAAATGCTCCGCTATAAGGCACTTATATTAGAGGGGCAGGTTTGACATTGGATATCACGGGAGTGAGTTACATCGCATGGAAATGCTATTTTTGTTGCTTGAGCCTCTGGCAATAGCATTTCTTCCAATCTAGCTACTGCTTCTTTTGTTTGCTCTGGCTTGTGTATTGTCACAAAATTGGATGCTCCCCTTGAGCCTCTTGCTATTTTAACTAGCCATATTGCACTATGTTTAGTATTTTATAGATCTGATTTCTGCCTAATACGGATTTGTTTTCCTGATCATCCTGGAGCCAGCAGCATTTCCTAATTGGCACCCCTGGTTTTGGATGACACTCTGCCCCTCCCACCCCCACCCCCACCCTCCTAAATCTGGGTCATTTAGGTGATGGTTCTTAGAAGATTTGCAGAAAATGTGCTCGTAATAGAAACATTAGCTATCATGGGAAGATCACAGTGTTGTGATTGGGGTATATTAGGGCTTGCATTCTTAAAAAAGATATAGAAAAACTGATTTTGAACTTACCAAGTTCTTTGCTGAAGAAAGCTGTCGTTTTCTGGCTTCTAAACTATACAAGCCTGAAAAAAATGGATCTGCTTTCACATTTAAAGGGCTGACTCCTTAAAACAGCAGCAAAGAAAAATGACAGGGTGATTAAAATCAGCCATTCTTTCAAACCATCTCCAAAGTGTGCATTGCATTAGTACATATGCTACAGGTGGTCCTTGCCTTACAGCAATTCTTTTAGTGACTGTTCAAAGTTACAACGGTTACAAAGTTACAATGGAAAAAAGTGACTTATGACCGTTTTCAGTTACAACCTTTCCAGCATCCCCATGATCATGTGATCAAAATTCAGATGCTTGGCAGCTGGTTCATGTTTATGAAGGTTGCTGTGTCCCAAGGTCATGTTATCACCTTTTGTGACCTTTTGACAAGCAAAGTCAATGGGGAAGCCAGATTCACTTAACAACCAGGCTATTAATTGAAGAACTGCAGTGATTCACTTAACAAGTGAGGCAAGAAAGGTTGTAAAATGGGACAAAATTCAACTGACAAATGTTAATGTTAATGTTAATATTAATTTTATTTATATACTGCCCTTCTCCCGAAGGACTCGGGGGGGGGGGTACAGCCAATTTAAAAACATAAATATACAGACATCATCATTAAAAAGTAATTAAAATCAATTAAACAGTTTTGGCCAAAATTTAAAACCCCAAGTTAAAACTCTAATTTAAAAACCACTTAAATAGACAGCCCCGCCTGTCAGAACAGTAAGGTCTTGAAGGCACAGCGAAAAACCCGCAGGTCAGAGATTGTACGTATTTCTGGAGGTAGTTCGTTCCAAAGGGCAGGAGCTCCCACTAAGAAGGCTCTTCCCCTGGGTGTCGCCAGCTGGCATAATTTGGCCGACGGCACCCTGAGGAGTCCCTCTCTGTGGGAGCGAACTGGTCGGTGAGAGGCTATTGGTGGCAGAAGGCGGTCCTGTAAATACCCTGGTCCTATGCCATGGAGCGCTTTAAAGGTGGTAACCAACACCTTGAATTGCACCCGGAAGACCACTGGGAGCCAGTGCAGCTTGCGCAGGAGGGGTGTTACATGGGCGCAACGAGTTACGCCCATAACCACCCGCGCAGCCGCATTCTGGACCAGTTGGAGCCTCCGAGTGCTCTTCAGGGGGAGCCCCATGTAGAGAGCATTACAGTAGTCCAGCCGGGAGGTGACAAGGGCGTGAGTGATCGTGCGTAAATGTCTCACTTAACAACAGAAATTTTGGGCTCAAAATTGTGGTTGTACGTCAAGGACTACCTGTACAAGTTAGACTGCTTTGAAAATGTAGTTCTGGGTGTTCATATAATATTTGCGTACTTTACTTAGGTTTTTGTTTAACAGCGCTGTTAGAAACTTCTGTTTGTGTGTCTGCAGGGCAGGGTCAAGAAGGCAAGATGGTTTTTGCAACCGCACAAAGAAAGCCGTGCCTTTTTGTTATGTGCGACACAATGCCTGTGAATAAAGGGCAGTGCTTTGATTGCCATACAGCTGCCATATTGACTTTTTTTGACACTATGACCCCTGGCACAGGCGCTGCCTGTGGTTTGTGAATCTGTTTTCCATTTGTCTTCAGTGTTGTTCAAGCATTATTTTTGCTTCTACACATTGGAATTGTTTAGCCACTAAATGGTAGTGTTGCATACATGTACCATTTAGCCTTTATTTTTATCTTTCACTATTTATATACTCTGCGTTTCATGAATGATTAATAAAATTCACTTGGTAGCTTTTTGGACATAATCCTATTTCAGGTTGGTCCGTGGATTTCCATGTTACATTAGTGTCATGTCTTTTGTGTGTGTGGAGGGGTGGGGAGAGGGAAATGTGACATGAACTTGGCTAGCCCAGAACACAGACCCTTCTTAGCATATTTTTAATCCTCAAAACACGTTTGGATTTTTTTTCACAGAATTACAACCCTGCTATATATCTCCTTTTTTAAAAAAAAAATTAATGGAGAGGAAGAGTGTTTTGCAGAGCAGCTGCTCAAAATAGGGAAAATAATTTTTGTGTAATAAAATTCCTATCTGTCCGCGCATTTGGCTTTCTTTCTTGCTTCCAGGCAGATTGTGTGTTGCTTCTAGCTTCCTGCAAGTTGGGGCTTTCTGTCTGTTTATTTCCCTCTTTTGTCCCTCAGAAGTAAGAGTGAGCCTGAGCAGCTGTTCAGCCTTTGCAGAAAGCCACATATTTTTTTCCAGTTCTTTCTGATTGCAGAAAGTTACCTTAATTTCCTTAGGCATATGCAAAAGTTCCTTTATTTTGAAGCAGGAGGGCTTGGAGGATGTGCAGCGACGAGGCAATAATATCTTAAAATGGGAGCGTACACCAAGCAGAAATGTTCACGTCATGGATTGTCAGAATAACTTCATATTGTAGAACTATAGATGCAGATTAAAGCATTGCTTAACAATTTATGCTTTTTGGATATTGGTCCTAAGCTTTTGTGCATAAATATAGGAGGGGGAAAACAAACATACATGCATACATATACACCGTACATACATACATATTTATTTCTATTTAAATAAAAGAACTTTGTAAGTACAAAGTTATAACCACATATAACTTGGTGCTTATAAGAAAGAGAACTGTTAGCAGTTTCCTTTGTTTATTTAGAGGGGTTGTCATTAACCAAAAACAACAACTTTCAGTTTTGTAACTGTTTCAAGTGAAATGATAGGATTGGATCCATAGGAAATGGTACCCAAACTGTGCACTAAGTTATTTCGTTTTGTGTTTCTTTAAAAGAAGACTACAGTTCATTAACAGTTATCTTTAATCCTGCTGTTACATTCCTGATTTTATGGATGTATAAAAGCTACATTAGTATCTATAGTGTTCCTTGTTGCAGTTTCACATACACTGAGAAAATGTTCTAGGCAGACAGAACAACAATCTTTCTTTAAGCAGAAATCAAATAAGATCTCGCATACAAATTGCTGCCTTAGTTCCCAGTCACTCAGAAGACATTCCAAAATTTCAACCATTTCTCTCTTTGGGAAATTCATAGACATACACGGTCATCTTGAAACTTATTGCTTCCTAGATAATGGATCTCTTCATGGAACCTTAAAGTTGTTGTCATTTGTGTAAACCATGGTTCCATGCAAGATATTTTCTATTTTTTGCGATGTCCATTGGCAAAGCTGAGTTTGATATATCCATTTGCATAGCGGATAACCTCACAACCTCTGATGTGAAAATCTCTGACGTGAACTGATGATATAGCTAGATACAAACTTTCTTCTGAAAATTTCAACACGGCTCTAAATTACTGGTGATAGTTTACCCAGATAGGCAGGCTGATTCTTGGAATACTTATTTCCAATCCACATCAATTACCAGGAGAACCAAATGAAGTGCATCTATCCAGAAGTAACTTTCAACAGCTAGTGGATTGAATCATGTGATGAGGTTAGTTGAATTCAAGTCCCATTGAAATCAAGTTGCATTGCAAAAGAACTTATTTCATTTAGGGGAAATCTATGTTTAATTAATTTAGCCTGCTCTAAAATATATTTTATATAAACTACTTGAACATTGTCCTTGGGGATGTAACATCTTAGTAAATAGCTCATCTCTCTTGTAAAAAATAGATTTTTAGTCTCAATTAGCAGAATTTGGTAATTCTCAAATGTAATACATATTTTTGCTACCTTCAAGTTTCAGTAAGTCCTAATCACATCGCATAATGAAGCTTATTCTTAAATGATAATATTGAAGATTGTACACCTCTCTTTCATCAATTTTAAAGACATTTTTGGGTCTTAATATAAAGTTTATCCTTTCTAACCCGTATCTCTGGTTCTCATTCTTATTTCAGTGGTTGGATAAGAGCTGGACCATTTCTGAATTCAGTTATGCTCATGGCTGCACATCATAAATTGTAAATAAGACTTGAAGTGCTCATGGTTTTCAGTTATATTTTGTACATGACTCACAATGTATTTTAAAGTTATTCTAACAGCTCTGAAGCTTTTAGTGGGCATTCCTTATAATTTCCATTTAAAAGATTATGCATTTATAATGTAGTAAGACAAAATCACTTAAAAGCTGGCAATGCCTTTGAGTTGCTATATATAATGCATTAATGAAAACATTTAGCGTTTAAATCATAAGAGCCATTTAACATTGCTTTCATTTTAGTATTATGTGACAGGAAAAAAACATTACTATACTTTAAGCTAGAAAACAACGGCTTGGAAAATAATGTTATATATTCTTTCCTTTTTTTAGTAGTTAATTCTATAGTTTGGGATATTTGCTTTATTTCTTTGTTTCCACAAAATCTGATTATCTGGCAACATAGGACAGATTTTGTGTCAAGGTGATTCCCATGTGCACCATCCTTGTTTAAATGCTATCATTAAATCTGGAAACCTCTACCCTGTTTCCCTGAAAATAAGACCTCCCCAGATAATAAGCCCAATCTGGCTTTTGAGCACATGCACTAAAATAAGCCCCCCATTGAAAATAAGCCCTCCCTGAAAATAAGCCCTCCCTAAAAATAATTAACCGCATGTGCAACTGGTCCCTGTCATTTCCTCTGGTTAGCGTTAGGGAGACAGAGCTGGAAATCAGGTAAGACCGCAAGAGGAGCCCCCTCTTGTTCCATGCACCCCAAAATAATAAGACCTCTCTGAAAATAAGGCCAAGCGCTTATTTTGAGATTCAAAAAATATAAGACAGGTTCTTATTTTTGGGAAAACACGGGAAAATTAATTAACTTAATTTTCCATTTCGGGAAGGTGTGTCTAGCTTTGAAATCACAGAAAATGTTCAAAAGGGATTTGCATGGAACAAGGAGATTCAGGTGGTCCACATCCTGACCAAAGTGTTCATTTTAGTCATAAATCCAGAACAAGTAGGCTAGATCTTGGCATAGATGTTGTATGGTGGAAGAAAGCAGATTGATGGCAAGGTCATTGGTGGCAGCAGCAGCTAAGCAAAGATACCAGAGAAGAAACGTGTTGGGTGGGAGGATCAAAGGAGAGTCTATTTTGGTTATGCCACTTTTGAATTCAAGCGTGATAGCTAAGGCCAGGGAAGCTTTGCTGCCCAAACAATGCAAAAGTAGAGGGTACAGAGAAGCACGTTTGCTCTTTTCATCCTGCAGGACCCACCTGAAACATCTCTAAGCAAATCAATCAAGACGTTTCCTCTTTCATTTCAAGATGTTCCACAATTCATCCAGAATGGTTCAGTTAATTTCCTAAACACAACATTTGTTGCCTGGTCAGAACAAACAGGTTTTCATGCACACTCTAAAACTAACCCAGGATTTTAAATGTAGTTTAATATCCTGGTTTATTTTGAAGCTGGAACCCCTATCTCTTGGTTCATGTAAAGTGAGGAGCACTGGTAAATTATGTTCCTCATTTTATATCCTGAGCTATTATCATGACCAATTAAAACATAGTTTACAAAAGTAGAGCGAGGAGATTTTATTCATGGGGCGGGGGGAAGGCTTGTCCAGAACTCGCTCGTGAAGACAAGGTATTATAGTCTGAACTAGGTCATCCCCTTTTTAGCCTTCAGCAAGTTGTCAGACTTCCTTTACCCATTTATAAAATATGAAGTACTGCATGACTTCAGGAACACTTGTGAGCATGTCTGTAGCCAGCAGCACTGCACATTTTAACCTGGTTCAAAGTTAAGTACATCTGTATATGTGGGTACCTTTAAAAAAAGTCTAAGCGATGTATCTGAATTATGTGTGTGTGTAAATGAATGTAGCCTTGAAAGACATATTTGGCTGTGTGTCATATGAAGTTTGGTGGCCTGATCTAGATGAACTTCAGAGGTTTGTGACTTACTACTTTGCAGAAGAACAGACTATACCCTGTATGTTATCTGCATTACAATGGCATTTGATCAAACTTTTATTATTCTTTATATTTGAACATTGATGACAGTGATTTGTAGTTTGTTTCATTTCCCTTATTGGCCTTGATAGTTATTTGGATAAACATTGTAATACTTTCATTCTTCATGAAAAAGACATCTTTGCTTTGCCATTAGCAGAATTGCAAAAATCTGTCAGGGATACTTTTATTATAGCTTTTTTCTCTTTTTGATTTGTTTTTTCTCTCCCTTTTAAGTGTAAAGATGGTGCTAATGTGGACCAGCGGTGACACCTTCAAGACAGTGTATTTCCTCCTGAATCAAGCTCCATTCCAGTTCTCGGTGTGTGGACTTCTCCAGGTTTTTGTAGACATGGCCATCCTTTTGCAGGTTTACTTCTTCAGCTATTACCCACAGAAACCTGTTCCACACTCATCACATCCAGCCAGCACAAAGGCACTTTAAGACACAGAATGCAAGTGATTATTCACTGAGATTTGTAGAAGAGGCTGGGAGCCAGCCTTAGCTTCCGCTCTGCTTGTACCTACTGTGTTTCTGAGGAACTAAAAATAGAAGGATCAAAGATGCATACCTACATGGACACTTCTGGCACTTTTCCTCTTCTTTCATTGGGTTGGATATCTATTGAAATGGTTTTGTTTTCTTTGGGGTTGCAGTGAGAGGTTTTCTTTTATGTTCTTCTGTTCTACTCAGTTCTTTAAAATATCTGTGCACGGACAAATATGTGTATCACAAGGGCTGGTTGTTAATATTCTCAATGCTATTTTTTCAAAGGTCAGTCATAAAAGTTGGAGTATTTTGTCTGAAGCATTTACCTATTTATATGCATATGGGCTATGTATTTGGAATATTTTACATTCCTTAGATGAAAGTGCAGAACCTGTTGTTGTTTTTTAAATGTGGTAGGCCAAACTTGGTAAGATTGTAAGAGTTGATACTAGGAAGAGATGGTTTACTGAATAATGTCAAGGAATAGATTTTGTGCAACTGTGTTAAATATATATGTGCACACTGCTGGGCCAGTGTGATGTATAAATACTTCAGAGTGATTAGTGATTTTGATACAAATGCTACTACAGCCAAACAGAACAGACTAATGCACAGTTAAGTCTTCAGAGAGCTCAGAAGGATGAGTAATTTCAACACCTTGGAGAAATTACTAACAGAATCTATAAAGGATTTATAGTTAAAGAGGTCAAGCTTGAAAGAAAACCAGTGTTTAGTTTAGGCATTATTTGCATTTTTGTTTGGTGGGAAAGCCACTTTCAGTTATGTATGGTAAATCTTGTCTTCACAGTGCGAGCACAATGACATTCTTAAAGTTATACTCTTAAGTTGCACAGGTCAACTACAATAGCACTGCTTCTTACACTAAAGACATTATCTGAGTAACCTCTCTGTGAAAGAGATGGTTTACTAGACTAGGATAGAGAAGAGAGAGCAATATTTTAGCGTTGGATAATAGGGCAACCTTTTTTTTTTTAAAGAAACATTTTGTGTGTGATATTTTTCTAAATATTTAATACCAAATGTCATTTTATGTTTGGGAAGAAGTGAGGCTACTGAAAATGAGGGGAAGTATGGTAGCGATTCATAGTCCATTAAAGTTTTGAAAGTTGCTTCATTTTAGCAATGCCATAGCCAGTAACTGAAAGGGGAGAATGAAAAAGCACTTAGGGAGGCACATTTATAAAAGTAGAGAAACTGGAGGATCTATAAAATGAGTTCACCAGACTTATGTAAGCCTATTCTGAGATTTGATTGGGCTGCAAGAAAAGCATTGCTTGTATTGTTTTAAAACTTCCTTGACTAACTTGTCAAGGCAAATTTGCTTCCATAGCTATGAGATATAAATATATGCATTCTACAGTGATTCAGGAACCACTCTCTTCTCTTAGCCATAAAATATACTGTATGTGCTTTTGTTGTTAGATATATCCTACTTGGAGGGGCATTTTATGAAATGCTGATTCAACTGTTACCTTGATTCCCCTCAACTATCCAAAAAAAGATATTCAAGTCTGATCAGAACTCTTCAGCTGGATCTCCTCCGGCTGTCTCTCTCTCAAATCTGGGGTGACCTGAAGACATCAAAATCCCATCTTTGCAAGAGTGGGGATCTATCAGCAGCTTTGTTTTAATCCCTTCCACTAGCACATCTGATCTGGCTATGCGTCCTCTCCTCTATTTTGGATCTGAGGGAGAAGTGTTTCACTAGGGCAATTCTGAATGCCCAGGAACTCAGTCCCTCCCTTAAACAGCAAAAAATAATCGAGACAAGACAAGGATGAGGCAATATATTGATTGGCTATCGCTTTAGTGGAGATCTCGCTGCCTGGCTGGCAAATAAATAAAACCTCAGGAAAGCTGCTTTAATGAGGGCTTGGTGTGAAATGTAGTTGAATAGACTTGTGCTGTTGATTGGCTTCGCTGCTTATTCCTTGGTGCCTGAAGTGACCTTACCAAGCTGATTTTATGTGGCATGGCTGAATGTGAATGTTGCATTGCTCTCTTTTTCACAAGCGTTCTAACTAGGTTAGAACAGGGTGGCAGTCGTCTTTTAAATTATACATTTTCACCCTAGTTTTTCCTGGTGTGCTGCTGTAGCGAGGATTGTATTTCTACTCGTACAACAGAACTTATTAAAATCGCAATGCTAGGTTTTATTTTTGTATGGGGTAATATTCTTTGCTTTCCCAGTGTCCTTTGAGAAGAGATACGGGATTAAACTATTATGTTAGTGTAGCCTGAATATATACAAATACCTCTTTTTTTTAAACAAGTGTTATTGAAGATAAAATTAATAGTATTCCGCACACACTCCTGCTTTTTTTTTAGATGAGTTACTGTCCACAGATTCTTAACTTCTGCTGTCAATATTAAAATATAGGCTTAGAACATCACAACAGAACTACAAATGTCACCAGAGAAGTTTACGCACTTGTGCAGTATTTAACCGTGTGGATCACTCACTCCTGAACTCCAGATAGCCAGGTATTTAAGAAAAGGGCCATTTTAACATGACCCACATACAGTTTTGGGCTCGACATCAATTGATTCCCAGGGAATCATAACTATCCGTCACATAGAAGAGAGCCAAGTGCCTGTTTTTTTCCCATGAAACTTCTGTTGCCATGGCTTCAACATTTAAACTAGGGGTGTCCAACCCTGGCAACTTTAAGACTTGTGGGCTTCAACACCCAGAATTCCCCTGCCATCATGAATTCTGGGAGTTAAATTCCACAAGTCTCAAAAGTTGCCAAGGTTGGACACCCCTCATTTAAACCATGAGTGGCCAATCTTTAATTAGACAATGGTGAATCTCGTTCTCCTGATCAAGTGCAGCATGCCTTCTAGTGATGATGGGAAAATCAATTTTCTCATAGTTTTTTTGGGGGGGACGGGGAGGATGGATAACCTATGTCCCTGGAAACTGACTATTTTGCCATCAAATTTCAAAAGTTCTCAAGATGCTAAGAGGCCACATTTCACCGTAGGACACAGGTTGTCCATTGCTTGCTTAAGCCTTCTCCTGCTCACAGGTAAACTCTTCATCAAGCAGCAGCTCTGATACATCTGTAAGAGTATCCAAAGAGCATCTCAGTAATTAGGAAACTATTTCCTAAAAAAAAATCCTGTAAAGAACTTTTGTATATTTTAGCTATATGTTGAATGTATGGAAAAATCCAATTGCACTCATTAACTATCAATTTGATTTTTTTAAAAAAATAAAGTTATACACAAAATCATTTGTGAGCCTAAGCCTATATTTGTTTTGTTCTTTTCAAATGTAACAGAAGAAATATTGCTGTTATGTGGGTTCAGTTAGCCTGACTTTCTCCTCCAAAGCATACTGAACTTGAAAAAGAAAATATTTGTTAACTTGCATATACATACAAAACATTTGTTAACTTGCATATACTTTACAAAGTTCATTGAGTTTCCGATATTGAAACAAGGCTATTTATTGTGTTCAGGACTGATTGTGCACCACTGTGAAAAAAAGTAACATACTCATTTCCAGCACAGCATCTCATTTATACTCAATAACCAGTCTTTTAAAACTGATAGTTTTAATAATTTAATACTTTAAAATATTGCATTTTGATAACAAAGATAGTTTATTTCTCCACGATACCAATTATCTAATAATAAATGAGATGTTAATATATGCACTTATTACACACTATTCACACAGAACCAGACCTCTGTATAACAACTTTCCGAATAGATGTTTGACCTATTCCAATAGACGACCTCTTCTGATCCATCAATTACAGCCAAACACTGCTATTTTATAGGTTTTGATATGTAAGTTAAAACATTTCATATACTTTATTGCCCAGAATACAGTATAAGTATTTATGATTGGCTGAACTCAATGAATGGTGAATTTTGTTAGGATTGTAGGATAGAAACAACTATTTTAAATTCTAATTAAAAAATTGCAAGAAAAGTTTTATTTATTCAAAAGATATTTTTTTATCTAGTCTTTCTTTGCAGCACCAGAATCTCTTCACAAGCCTTAGAATGTGATATGTGAATCACCTCTACAATCCTATATATGATGGTATGATAATCTGAAGGTTCCAGTTGCTCCCTACTAAAGCACACTGCCTTACACTTTCTACCCTTATTTTTGTCAAATTGTGCTGCTTTAATCTACAGGTAGTCCTCGATTTACAACAATTCATTTAGTGACTGTTTGAAGTCACAACAGTACTGGAAAAAGTGACTTATGACCATTTTTCATACGACCATTGCAGCATTCCATCGTCATGTGATTAAAATACAGACTCTTGGCAACTGACTCGTATTTATGAAGGTTCCAGTGTCTTGAGGTCATGTGATCACCTTTTGCAACCTTCTGACAAGCAAAGTCAATGGGGAAGCCAGATTCACTTAACAACTGGGTTACTAATTTAACATCTGCAGTGATTCACTTAGCAACTGTGGCCAGAAAGGTCGCAAAATGGGACGAAACTCACTTAATAAATGTTTCACTTAACATAAATTCTGGGCTCAATTGTGTTCATAAGTCAAGGACTATCTGTATTTTGTTTTTGGACATAAAAATATGAAAATGATATTGTGTCCATCTTGAAGACTGGATACCACAGAAAAAGTGCTGCTTCTGGCAGTTGCACTATGGATTCTTTTGGCAGAATGCTCCACATATTCCAGCAGCGGGTATGCTCCTCCTAGTTTGATACCAAAATTGAAAGAGTCCTTGGGTAAATTGCTGATAACTGATGCTCCAGTTCAGAACCCCCAAATAACATTAGGCAATACGCATCAGGACTCTGCCAGCTCAGAACCAGTGTTAACACCCTGTATCGGTGTCAAAGTCATGTGACGGCAGCATCACATGATGTATCAGGACTTTTTTCCCCTTCACTAAACTAGGCATGGGCATGGCTAGCATGTGACGGATCTAGTCCATAGGCCAGGAGTATACACAGCCCTGCTGTAATTAACAGATTAACAGATTGCACACAGTTCAAAAGCTAAGCCCTCTGATTTCCAACTAAATGGTGTAACCATTGAACCATCTGCTTCTCCATTGGATGTACCTATTGTCTCTGTGTTCCTCTGAGCTCCTGATTGTCCACCATTCTAGTGGCAACTTTAAAGGCAATGCTAATCTGACTTGTTGGGATGAATGTGAGAAGCTTTATTGCCCCTTTCCATTCTAATGTGGAGCAAAGAACAAGTTGCTTGGTTCCTCTCCCCTCCCCCTCAGCCCCGTGTGTGTATTGGGGGGAAGGAGAGATTCTGGTCAGTCCAAAGAGGAATAAATGGCATGAATTGCCCTTACAATGACCTCCACATCTTGTAGCTTAAAAATTACATATTGCCTCCTTTCCCTTCCACTGGTGTAACATACAATGAAGTATCTCTAATGCTAGATGGGATTGCACTGCCCCAAACAGACCCTTTGCACAGTCTGTGGTCTTCCTGGATGCACAACTTCTGCTCAAAGAGCACTCATAGCTAAGAGAGCCTTTGTATAACGTCTTATACAATGGTCCAGTTAAGTCCGTTCTTGGATCAAGGGGACTTGCTCATAGTCATTCATGCCCTAGTGATCTCCCAGTTGGACTATTGCTATATATTCTACATGGGGCAGCCATTGAAAACTATCCAGAAACTTTAGCTGGTGGAAAATACAGCAGTGTGAGCAGTTATGTATGTTCCTGGTAGTCTCATTATACCTCTGCTGTGCAAGTTGCATTTGTTACGTTTGTTTTCAGATCCAATCCAAGGCGCTGGTATTGACCTACATGACATGAGACTGGGATATTTGAGGGATGGTCTCTTCCCGATTTCTAATAAATCTAATAGAGCAGACCTATTGTGGATTCCATCATCTAGGGAGCATTTGGTGAGCCCTAGGCAATGAGCCTGTCTGTTGTGGCACTTGTATTATGGAATCTTCTCCCACTCCCACCCCCCGAGGTCAGCGCCATCACTCTGGAGCTGTTGCAGGCAGCGCAAGACCTGGTTGTGCCAGCAGGCCTGAAGACACCAGGGGACAGGTGAACTTCTGAAATGGCTCCGTTACTAACATCCCACTATTGTTTTTCTTCTTTAGTTCTGTTTTTATAATATTCAGTGTTTTTGTAACAATTACTTAGAATGCTTTTAGGTCATGATTGTTTTATATAATTTTATTGAATTGTTTTATGCCAAGAGTGTCAAACTCAATTTCATCAGGGTTGTGGTCAGGGTTGTGGCCACAGGGTGGCCACGGCCAGCTTGACGTCACTCGTGGGGGGGGCACCTGTGGTGGCCCAAGTGTTTACAGCCAGTGAAAATGGGCTCCTGAGTTCTGTTTTTGGTTGTGACGCCTTCCTGTAACTCTGCCAGTGAAAACTTGGGAGGGCCATGCACAGCCCTCCCAAACTCCATTTTCACTGGCAGAGGCACCACGGGCCAGTCCTTCGCTGTTTCCAGGGTGGTTCCACGAGGCAGATCTAAGCATCCCATGGGTCAGAGCCAGCCTGCAGACCTTGAGTTTTGACACTCCTGTTTTATGCCATCCAGTCACTTTCTATGAGATTGGCAGCTACATAAATTTGATAAATACATTTGATTGCAAGAAGTACAGAGCATCATGCTACCTTTACAATTTTTAATGAGGCTTTAATACACAGGGGGGGTGGGGGGGTGCGCTAGCCAAATGCATGTAGGAAGAGTGTATGTAACTTCCTTTTTGTATGGAATGGAGATAGGTGGGTTGTTTTTGCTCCAGGACAAATAGTAGTTGATTGAGCATTGATTGGCACTAAAGGGAAAGCATTTCTTCTCAGAATTCTGAAATTAACAGAAGCAAAGATGGTTACTTTGGTCCATTTCACATTACTTATAGGGAGCTGAAATGGTTGTAGAAGTGCCTATTATTTGCTAAACTTATGTTGAAGCTAGAAGCAATATTAGTTCCAAATTAATTGCATTATTTTAGTACACCTCAGGAAAATGGAACAAGTTATACTGTTAATTTGTTGCACTTCCAAAGTAGGAATGAGGCTTTCCTATTGTAGTGTGAGCTTAGCTTTTCCCGTCTTTCCTGGGTTTTTGTGATTCCAGCATGAGCTCAGAAACACTTTTCTGTGTGAAAAATGGTGAGTTATGTACAGTTCTACATATTAAATTAACATTACAAGAACTTGGGCTGCACATGAAAGACGAATAGATTATGTGTGATAGAAATGGCTTCCATAGGTAAAAGAAAACTAGTTTTAGATTACGTGCCACAAGGTAATTTTATTTTCTTATCTTATTTTCAAAATAAACTGGAACAAATAAGAATCAGGAAATAGAAATTAAGAAGCTTTTATTTACAATGTTCCTTGCTAACAGATGACATGTTTAATATAGCTCAGCCACACAAAACAAGACTGCATAAAACTCCCAGCGTCATCACAATCTTGCAGACCAAGAATCAATACAAATGGAAGAGTAAGTAGACTTCAACCTTACCACTAATACCTCCGGCACTCCACCACTATTTTCAAAAGTGGTAAGGCTCTTAATTTTCACTTAGATCCAGGAGTTGGAATTCACCACAATTCCTAATTACTGTAAAAGGCTCCTGCCTTCTGATAGCAAAATATACTTCAAAAATACTGCTCATTGTGACTCTTGTGCGGTTGTTTCCGACATAGTGGAGAAATCATTTTTAATTATGAGGAAAAGATTTGCATGGTCAAAATCCACCCAAACCCAAAGCTTTTATCTCACGTTTTGTAAATTCCACATGCTGCATGGAACAAAACTTTTGTTGCAAATACAGAGGAAATTAAGAAGTGCAAATGCTTTGTGCTTCCTCCTTTATTGTGCATCTTTGCAATGGCCAGGGCTAACTTAACTGGATGTTCTGCAGTTTGTCACATATTCAACTCTAGGCCAATACAATTCTTTTTATTATTGATGGCTTTAATTTTTTTATTATTATTATTTTAGAAAGACGAGCAAAAGCTTCCCAGTTTTTTAACTTAACACTGCAGGTGATAGTTATTGGAATAAAATGAAAGCCCATTTTTGCTGTTTAGTTTAAAGCCAACTATAAATGCCTCAGAAGTGTCTTCTTCCATTTTAAAAATATCATGGCTTTAGTACCAATGGATCAGACATACGGGGAAAAAAATCCAACTAGAATCATTTTAAAGCAACACACATTTAAATCTCAGCAAAGGAAACACCATCTAAGCCAGGGGTGGACAACTATGGCCCCTTTATGAGCTGCAGACTTCAAATCCCAGAATTCCTCAGCCAATCATGCTAGCTCAGGAATTCTGGGAGTTAAAGTCCACAAGTCATATAGGTGCCATAGTTGCCCACCCCTGATTTAAGCTAAAGTGCAAAGCTTCCTGTGGCCAGTAGCAATAATGCATAAAGAACTAAAGCAAGCCTTTTTAAACCATGGGCAACACAGGGATTGGCTTCGCAATTAATTCAAAAATGTCTTCATACCCATACAGCAATTTCCCTTTTTAACCTCTATGCATACTTCATGATGTACACTGCAATATGAATCCACTAGGGATGAATACAGCTAGGGAGAAACTACTGCTGGGCAATCTGTTAGTTTCTCTAGCTCTGTGCAGAATGAATGGAACAAGAACTACCTGAATCTGGATACTTTTAAAATATGTGAGCTGTGTTATTTCTTCCCACATACATACAACAGAAACAAGTTTGAAAATTGCCTTTAAAAGCGCAGTTAGCGGCATCGCTAGTGCTGGAGAGTCTCTGAAATTCTAAGGATGTTACATTAAAGCCAACCAGTCTTCAGCGCTATGATGGATCACATAAGCTGTTGCTCAAAAGGCAGCCTTTCTGGTTGCAAAAGGAGATTTAAGCAGTTTGGTTATTTTAAGAGGGGAGTCTCCTAACTTGGCAATCTTAAGACTTGTGGACTTCTGCTCCTATGCTGGCTGGGAAATTCTGGGAGTTGAAGTCCACAAGACTTAAGGTTGCCAAGTTTGGAGACCTCTACTTTAAGACATAAATAGCCCTCCATCCGCTTTTTCTCTCCTGTTCCCCAAGATTCCAATTTCCTTTGCGTCAGCAATTCTTAGTGCCTTGTTCCATTTCAGCAGGAATTGCTGCTCCATTACTGCCCTGCAAAGAGGAGGAGTCTTCTTCCTGAGAGCTGCTGTCTTGCGGAAGGTTGTTGCTTTCTTCCAGGTCATGAGGTTGCCTATTAGAAGCACGCTGCTGTTCTTCCTTAAGCTCAATGTACGAGCGCGAGAAAGTGTGGAAAATGGAAGTGACTGGAAAAGCCATCAGTAGGATGCCGCTCAAGATACTGCTTAGGGCCACAACCTGCCCTGGAATGCTGCGAGGCACCATGTCACCATAGCCGACGGTTGTCATAGATATCACAGCCCACCAATAACTGCTGGGAACACTGGTGAATTCATGCTTGGCGCCCATTTCGTTTTCTGCCAAGTAGACAAGGGGTGAAAAGAGTGCCATAGCGACGCAAAGAAAAAGGAGGAGCAATCCAAATTCCCGGGTACAGCGGCGCACGGTGAGTCCTAGGGTCTGCAGCCCCAGGGAGTGCCTTGCCAGGCGCATGACATAGAGGATGCGAAGAGCTCGCAAGGTGCGCAGTACTAGCCCCACTCTCTCCAGGTACTTGTTTCCAACTCCCCCACCCCCAGGCTTGTTGCTGGTTTTGGGAGAAGCCATATCTACAATCAAAGAGATGTAGAAAGGCAAGATGGCCAAAATGTCTATAATGTTGAGCGGCGTCTTCAGAAAGGCACACTTGCTCTCCGCCTGGATACAGCGCAAGAGGAACTCGAAAGAAAACCAAGCCACACAGACTGTTTCCAGCACAAAGATGTCATGGCACTTTTGGGAACATTCTCCCTGCAAGGAAGGTGGAAAATTAAGAGTTATTTAACAAGCCAGCCAAAAAAAGAAAAAGTACTTAGAGATGCCAAAAATGCTCTTTTATTGTGTGCTTCTATATTCTGTTACAGATTTAAAGCTGCAATATAAAGCTAAACTAAACGCATTTCTATGTATTGGCATCTTTGAGACCAACAGGTTTATTATGGGATGGACCGGCCCAGACAATAGCCTCCTTATCACATGAACTGTTCAAATTACTCATTTTCCAA
Source organism: Arizona elegans (assembly GCA_022577455.1). Taxonomy (NCBI): domain Eukaryota; kingdom Metazoa; phylum Chordata; class Lepidosauria; order Squamata; family Colubridae; genus Arizona; species Arizona elegans. Next base: position 53,417,754 of record JAKOOJ010000002.1, on the reverse strand, counting down.
ACAAATTTGCAAAATTTTTAGTAAATTTCTATAAAAATAATATTATTTTGACTTCATTTTTATAAATGCCTAACTCATTTATAGCAGTTTTTTTAAAGCTGCAACTTTAAGATATGTTGACTTAAATTCCCTCCAGCCAGCATGAATAATGGGTTTAAAACTAGCTCTTTCCCCCAAAGAGCCAGATCTCAAATTCACACTAAATCTGGGACTTGATTCTGGCAAAATAATAATAATAATAATAATAATAATAACAACAACAACAACAACAACAACAACAACAACAACACATCAAGAAATTGCAGCTTCCTGCAATAACACCAGCAGAACTGCAAAAAACTGCTACTCGGAACATCATATATTCTAAGATACTTGGCTGATGCCTAGAATGCTGGCAGCAACCTGTATCAGCCATTAGCACCAGTCAATGCTATTTGTGATACATTTTTGAATGTTCAGTTGACTGAGTTTCATGTTTAATGAATAAAGAATATAATAATAATAATAATAATAATAATAATAATAATAATGGGTACCATGTCCAAGAATTTTATAAAATACATCAAGAAACTGCAGCTTCCTGCAAATAACACCAGCGGAACTGCAAAAAATTGTGCTACTTGGAACATTGTATATTTTAAGAAGATACTTGGTTGACACCTAGGATGCTGGCAGCAACCCGTATCAACCATTAGCGCCAGTCAATGCTATTTGTGATACATTTTTAAATGTTCAGTTGACTGAATTTCATGTTTAATGAATAAAAGTGATAACAATAATACTAATGTAGTAGCTATGCTACATTAATCAATTATGCTGGAAAAGCTTCTAAAAAGCTTATTCTATAAAACAATTTCCCCCCAAATTAAAATTAATAACTGCCATTAAAAAAATTCCAAAAGATAAGAGAACTGTTTGAATAAAGTTGTTGTTTAAAAGCTTCAAATAAACTCACCAGCCCAAAACTTAAGCAACAATGAATAATGATTTTTATTTGGTTGTTTCATCTCCACTTCCAAATGTAACTACAGTTCACCCTTACCCTTTTCTTTATGCTGAATGTTAATCACCCCCAGCAAGAAGACAGAACAAATAAAGGTTATTGGAATAAACATGAATTATTTTTTCTTAAAAATTCTATGTACTTGATGAGGAGAGCGCAGGGTTTAAAGGTGGAACAAGGTTTGCCTTCCACATTTCCATTTCTATTTTTACTTTTGCAAAAATAACCACACAAATTGTACCAATGGAAACCAGCTTTTTTGCTGCTGAATTTTGACGACGTGATTTCGGGGTACAGGGGAATAGGTATCCTATAGGGTAGCAAAGGTGCTTTTTCCCAAAAGGCAACTGAACTTTCTTTTCCTCTTTGAAAACGTTTCGCTTCTCATCCAAGACGTTTCTTCAGTTCAAAACTGAATTGCCTTTTGGAAAAAAGCACCTTTGAGACAACCATGACCTGGATAAAGAATCTCCAAACTTGGCAACTTTTAAGACTTGTGGACTTCAACTTCCAGAATTATTCCAGAATTAAGTTTGGAGACACCCCCTCCCACAACCTGCATGATTGAGAATCTCCATAGACATATGAGTAGTGGAACTCGCACTACTAAACTGAATTATATACAGTTGATGCCCTGTTTTCCAGCAATGCATTTTCCTTTTCTCTGAAGATAAAAGAGTGTTGCCTTGCTGAATCCTAAAATCCACTTTTATTTGTGTGTCTGTGTATGTGGGGGATGATTTAGACATTTCCTACAAGTCTGGTCAAGGAACTGCGGAATGGCTGTAATGGTATACGGAAGGACTTTGGGAGACAGGAGGAAGAATAAAATGGTCTGATAAAATTTGAGACCTAAGGAGGAAAGAGGGCAAAAGTATCTCAGAAGGGAGATTACGCTTTTGGGGAGCATAAAAGTGAAGGGTGTGTATGTCTTTCAGACTTGCAAGATTCTGTTAATGCAACCTTACAATAAAGATAGAGATAGTATCTTCTTGTCTGGAATACCTCAAAGGTCTAACAGTGATTTAGATCAGGGGTCTCCAACCATCGCAACTTTAAGCCTGGTGGACTTTAACTCCCAGAATTCCCCAGCCAGCAGGCTTAAAGTTGCCAAGGTTGGAGACGCCTGATTTAGATCACTCTATACATTAAGGAGAAGAAGGATTCACCTGGAATATTTTAATGAAAAGGAAAGGAGGCAGATATGACATTTCTAAGTTATTGTTCTCTCAACTGACATAATTTGCTGGGAGAGAATTGCAAGGAGAAGGCAGTTAAACATAGTCAAGTTTCTGCAGGATTCTAGGCCCCCTCATTATTCTGGTTAAAAACAGTCTAAAAAGCAGACCAAGACCTGAAGTGGTAATTTTGCCCAATTAGACAACAAAGAAGAAAAAGGTAGGAAAATAACCACTAGCTTCTCACTCCCATTAACAAAAGCCAGCAATAGTTAGGCACAGTGTTACTTTCAATGAGAATTTTACAGCCTCACTTTCAAACCTAGCAGTAAGATTTCACAGACCAAAAAAAGTTTTTAAGTTTTTATCTGGGAAAGTAACATTGGCCCAAGTCTTTAGTCAGGTCACAGATCAACAAAAAAACAAACAAACAAAAAAACAACAACAACACAAACAGCCAGAATGTTATCTTGGTAGATAACACACATATCTTATATGGAAAAAGTGAAACCTAGTTCACCATATTTCATGAGCTGTTGGACAGTATTACTTGGTCTGTTGTGTGGATGTTTGGGTGGTTTAGGGGTGGGGAATTGTGGTGGGTGGGAGTGTGTTTGGGGATTATTATGTGTGTTGGACGTGGTCTTTAGGTGTTAAGTGAATTTCATTGTATGGGTATACTGTGTATACACGTACAATGACAATAAAGTTATTTATTTATTTATTTATTTATTTGTTTATTTATTCTTTATTTATTTGTTTGTTTGTTTGTTTATTTATTTATTTATTTATATTTCCATTCCATTATTTTGGATCATATTGGAATATTGTTAGAGTTGTTACAGAAAGGAATTATTTTAAATGATTTAAATTATTTGCAAAGTTAATTTGGCAGAGAACTAAGTGGCCCACTTATGCATATTATATATAAAATAGGCTGATCATAAAGAACTAGTTCTAGGTATGGAATGAATATTTTAAACAAAGAAGCCTCAAGTAGAAAACTGCAACATGGGAAAAGCACATGTAATTCAGGGAGAAAACACGCAGCTGACATCTCTTTTTAAAATTCACCTACATTCAATTTCTTTTGGAAGGAGAACTGAGAATTATTTCTACATTTCATTGTTCATATATTTTATAATTTTATAGCTGGCACAACTAGATTTTGGATTGGAACAAAGATCCATTTAGCCTTGCATTTGGTTTTCGAATATGATTAGCTATATAAGCAAGAAGCTAGTAGTCTTCCTTCACCTCTTCCCTTTCACATTTAGTTCTTACAGGTTATCGTCACCAATGGGACTCATTCTTCATAAATTGCTTCAAATGACAAAACTAACAACTCTGTGACTAATAATTATGATTCCAGTGGTAGTGAATTACATTAATTATACATTGTGCAAAGTACTTTATCTCCAGCTAGTACATTTTATTGCTTGCTCTAAGTCCTAAAATTTTAGAAAAGGATTAAAATATCCAATGCCATGCATAATTATATAACGTCTATAGTAAAATATCTTCCTAGCCATCATTCTTTTCTCCTATAAAGGCTTTTATTCTGGAATTAAAACAAATAACTAACAAAATTATCAAAATATAATAAACAGGGAATCCTGGGAGTTAGACCCAGAGTAAGAAATCCAAAATCTCTTACCAGGATTTATAGGACAATGCTGTATGGTTTTCCTGAAGCAAACCTGAACTTCTTTTTGGGGGTGAGGGCATTTTAATGACGTAACAGGCAAAAGAGTGAATTTCCCCCGTCTTTTGGCTTGTTGCTACTGCAAAGATTTTGGTATAAACATGCTCTAGCAACATCTTTTTTCCTGACATATCTCCATGAAGTTGTGTTCACAGTACACCAGGCCATGAGTGAAACAAGTTATATTTTTCTTAGCTGCATCAGTATTATTATTGAATATCAACAATTAAAGGAACCAACACTAAAGAAGGATGCTATAGGTTAGAATAGGGGTGTCCAACTCGCAATGACATGTTGTCGTCACGTAACATATCACACTTTTTTCCCCTTCGCTAAACTGGGGTTAGGTGTGGCCAGCGTGTGACACATCTGGCCTGCTGGCTGCGAGTTTGACACCCCTGGATTAGAATTTGCTAAAATAGAAATAAAGGTACTAGAAAAGACATTCAGATGTTGCAATGTGTCTGTACCTAGAAAGATCAGACTCATGCAGAGAATGACTTTTCTGTGACACTTTAAGGAAGTGAAAGCTGGACTCTAAAGAAGCAGGAGTTTGTTGATGCTTTTGAACTTTGATGTTGGAGAAGACTCTTGCAAATGCTTTGGGCAGCTAGTTGTGCTTGTTTTTAGCTTTGTCTTAAAGAAACTAACTATTCACTCTGGGTTACGACAGAAGGCAGTGTAAGTAAGAATGGTGTAGGAAGAAGGTTAAGAGTTGACAAAACTCTGTAGGCTTCCTCCATACCTGCTACAACAGGTATGATTCAAGCACTTTAAAAGCAGATTATTCAGGCCAGTTCCAAGGCACGACACCTGGCACAGGAGAGTAATCCTGCACACATCATTCTGAGTCTGGATTACTGCAATGTGCTTGACATGAGGCTGTTCTTGAAGACCACCCAACAGAGTCAATTAGTTCACAATGCAGCTGCCGGCTCATTGCTTGGCAGTTGCTGTTATTAATATATCATTATACCCTGCACTGGCTTCCAATTAACTTCTGAGTGCAATTTAAGATGCTGGTGATTATCTCTAAAGTTGAAAATAGCTCCCTACCAAAACCCTCACTACTGTCTTCAATCAGAATCAAACTCACCAGCTCATTTATCTTGAAAGAGAAAAACTGTTGGCAGTCTTCCAATTCCACAAGCTTTGGAGGCTTGTAGGTACTGCTTTCCTGTGGTGGTACTTATACTTCTGCTTTAGCTGAGGTGCCCTCCTAGTTTTACTCTTCCAGGAACAATTGAAAATAGAACTTCCTTAGATGACTGATGATGATGGTGTTGGTGATGATGATGATGATGATGATGAATGTAATCTAGTGGATGAGTTGGGGATCCAAGTTGTCCAGAAGATTATCTTTTGTCCCTCCCCCACTTCAAAATCAAAAATTAAAACACACTACACAGATTAACAGTTCTTTAGCCAGGTAACCATCCTGAACACAGAAGCAAAAGTCTATCTCATCTCTTCCTGGGATCCACTCCTTTTAACCCCTTTACCTGAACTCCAGGTTGCCTGTGTGCATCTGTTCCCCCAAGTGACTGAAGATGTTTACCCAAGGAAGTAGTTATGCTGCTACTACTTGTGGGAAAATTCCCCCCTCTTTTCTTAGACTCTGGATAGTCCAGAACATAATTAGGCTTTTATTAAAATGGTTCAGACTCTCCCTTTAATAGGGAATTATGTCCATATGGCTTTGGAATGTGTGATAGTAGAACCCACACAAACTCACTAGGGCTGAGGACTAGGGGTGAAATGATAGCAGTGTTCCAATATCTAAGGGGCTGCCAGAAAGAAGAAGGAGATCAACCTATTCTTCAAAGCATCTGAAAGTAGAACAAGGAGCAATGGATGGAAACTAATCAAAGAGAAAAACAACCTTGAACTAAGAAGAAATTTCCTGAGAGTTAGAACAATTAATCAATGGAACAACTTGCCTCCAGAAGTTGCTCCAACACTGGAGGTTTTTAAGAAGAGATTGGATAACCATTTGTCTGAAACGGTATAGGGTTCCCTGCCGGGGCAGGGGGTTAGACTAGAAGACCTCCAAGGTCCCTTCCAACATTATTGTTATTATTCAATAGTAATATTCAATAATAAGTATTGTAATACTTATAACATAACGTAACTAGTAATGTTATAATATAGTATCTATAGTGTGGGGTATGGTATGGTATGGTATAATAACTTTTATTAAGGACTTTTATTTTTCAAAAATACAATTAAGAGGGTACTTGGAAAATAAGGGGAACTGGGTTCTTGCTTCCTAGATTTATCTGCATCTAACAACTATTCAACAGCAAACAGACATACAAAGACATAGAACAGTGGTTCTCAACCTGTGGGTCGCGACTCCTTTGGGTGCCGAACAACCCTTTCACAGGGGTCGCCTAAGACCATCGGAAAACACATATCTTCAATGGTTTTAGGAATAATTTTATGGTTGGGGTCACCACAACATGAGGAACTGTATTAAAGGGTTGCGGCATTAGGAAGGTTGAGAACCACTGACATAGAGGAACAAAGACCATTAATACACAGCTGAGCAAAACAGCACTGCAAAGAAATAAAACATTCCTGATGTTTCTGCCTATACTTTCCCTGGCAGCTTTATCCCACTGGTTCCAGTTCTTCCAGGGTTTTTGGGCAGAAGGCCTGGCTGAGTCACAAGGCCAGCCAAGACATCTGCTCTCCTTCCTTGTTATTCTGAGGATTGCTGCCAGAAAGGCAACTTCTAACTCTTATCTCTGGAAGAGGCCAGTGGTTTTCTAAAACTATGTGGTATCTAGACTCGCCCGCCAGCCAGCCAGCACCATATACCATTCCTTGTCAACAAATGCTAAAATATCAGATCCTGTCAGTGCCATGATTTTAAAATCAATTTTATATTCCATTCTTCAGGCACTGTAATCAATTCTTCAAGTTCAATTTTTTTCTCATTACATTTACTGATAGATGCATTTCTGTTCTGATGACATTTCTGTTCTGAGAGGCTAAAGGACAAATGTAAATAACATGAAGAAATTATTATAATTTTAAAAACCCAGTTCAAAAATGCACTCTTGTAAACCACTTCTGCACAATTTTCTATAGCTGTAGTATTCATAATCACATCCATAGATTGTAATCCCCTTTCTTAGAATGATAAAGTGTCCAGGACATTTCACACTACTCATTTGCTAGCCAAAGACTTTGGTTAGCAAATGCAGGAGGAATGGGGGTTTCCTGATGGATGTCTGGTCATGTTTCCTGCCATTGAACAAGGAGTTTGACATTTCTCTTGGATACAGTCTGTTTCAAATGAGTCATCTGGCTCATGAAAAACCCGCTCCAAGCAACTCACTAAGCAGCAACCAATCATTTTGATTGAAAATATGCAATTAAACCTAGTGTTGGCTTTGGATTGTATCTCTGTGCCAAGACATTTCCCACCCCATACCCGCTGTTTTAGTCCAAGTCCCACATTTAAAGGACAGAAATTCGTAACAGCTTTCTCAAAACCCCTTAGGAAATAGTCACCTGTCTAAAATATTAGGTAAATATCTCTTTGAATAGTTTTAGTTTACATTAGTTCTGTATTCCTGAGGTCTGTTAAGAGCTTTCTCGCATGATTTGACACAGAGTTTATTACTTTGAGTGTGAGAATTTACAGTAAAAGTCACAATTAAAAGCACTCTTGTACTCTCATACTGAATAGCAATACTTCAGTCTTCAGGACAATTATTTTATGCATGCTCATAAAATGATACATAGCATATTTAGCATAAATGATCAAATATTTCTAAAAGCAGCATCTCTCCTTCCTGCCCATGCCTAGTTTAAGAAATGAAGGCAAATTTCCAGTCTCAAATGGTTATCTAGCATCATTCTCATGGCCTGACCAAAGTGCATGTATTTATAAAGCACCAATGAGCAAATAATACTCTAAAATAGATTGAAAATAGGCAGTTGGTATTTTAGAAAGTAAAAGTTCTCAAGCTAGTACTTTTACCTTTTCTTGTTAAGTACTACATTTTAAATTCATGCTTCTTTTTGGTCCTACTGTCAGGCGCAGGAAATCTGGAGCCAGAGTTAGGTCAAAATGAGTACAAGTTTATTTCAGTTTATGTCTAAATAAGAATATGAACTACTAACAGTCAAGGCAAACAGCCGATAGATAAGAGTCAATGGAATTCAAGGAGGATTGGACTTAGGTTTCTTGTGGACGTGAAGGGATCCAAACTGATGGCGTGCTTGACCCCATCTCTGGTCTCACCTAAGCATAGTACATAAAATTATCTGCTACCATGTCCTACCTGTCAATGAACACTTCAGCTTCAACCACAACAAAACACGAGCACATAATAGATACAAACCTATGGTAAACTACACCAAACTTGATTGCAGAAAATACGACTTCAGAGTGTCAATGCCTGGAATGCACTACCTGACTCTAGTTTCTTCCCCAAACCCCCAAAATTTTACCCTTAGACTGTCTACTGTTGACCTCACCCCATTCCTAAGAGGTCTGTAAGGGGCGTGCATAAGACCACCAGCATGCCTACCGTCCCTGTCCTAATGTTCCCTTTTATTCGTATCCATTTCACGTATTCATAATTAGGCTTATACTTATATCTGTTATCTAATACATGCTTGACAAAAATAAAATAAATAAATAAATAAATAAATAAATAAATAAATAAATAAATAAATAAATAGATAAATAGATAATTCTTTACTTGCTCCTTGTGAAGGAACAAGCATAGAAATACATATAAATGGCAAATATATTTATACATCATCATTCAAGGATGAGAGGAACTAACACTTTTAGCAAAGTAGGTTTGATAATGGGAGAAGAAGAATCTGGATGAGATGGGAGAAGAGAGCCCTGCTGTTTGCTTTCAGTCTTAAAATCTGCAGTCTGCCTTACCCAATTTCTTGTTTTCAGTGTCATCACTGGATAATGTTGATTATGATGAAAGTAAAACAACTCTCTACAATTTGATGGGGCAAGCCAACTTTCTAAATTTTTATTATCAAATTACTAGTTTCAACTACTAGCTTAAATTGTCCCAGACTGCATCAATATAGCAGTCAGTCTAGCAGCAAATACCCTATTTTCCCCAAAATAAGACATCCCCTGATAATAAGCCCAATCGGGCTTTTGAGCGCATGCACTAAAGTAAGCCCTCCCTGAAAATATTTAAACACATGCACAGCCAGTCTCCGCCATTTCCTCTGCTTAGGGTTAGGAAGACAGAGCTGGAAATCATGTAAGACGGCAAGAGGAGCCCCATCTTATTCCACACACCCCAAAATTGTAGACCTGCCCAAAAATAAGGCCAAGCGCTTATTTTGGGGTTCAAAAAAATATAAGACAGGGTCTTATTTTCGGGGAAACATGGTATTGAAAATGTAATACTCTGAGGATTAGTTTGCTTGTGATGGAAAGTGTTAAAATATAACCATCTGAGAATACTATGATAACTTATACATACTAACTATGTTAATATACTATGGGAGGCCATTTTGGTGAAGGAATGGAAAAACTGGGGAAAAAGAAGAGTAAATCAAGACCAGATTGAAAAACTGAAAGCAGATGAAAACAAGCAGTAGTGAGTTGCAATACTAGCAGATAATCTAAGGCCACCAGACACCAAAAAATAGGTTCTGGAAAAATATGGATCAATTTAGGACATGCAAAGGAATCTAATCAGAGACAAAAAGAACTGCATGATCTCCTGAATACAGACTAATGAATTGGTAAACTATTATAAGATAAATGGGGGAATATAAAGAAAGAACTGTCTCAGAATATTATGAGAGAAAGACAGCAGTAAAACATGACAAGGTGGCAAGTAACAATAAATTGCTCCAGACAGTCTGAACAATCAGTAAGGACAGAAAGTGACATTGTCCAAAAGAGGGAACAGCAATCAAACTTCTTTCCAAGCACGAAATCATACAAAAGTGGCAAATAAACAACAAACATTTGGTAATTGATTGATAACAAAAGACTGTCTAAAACCAAATAAACAACAGCAGAACTTCACAACTACTTTTTCTCTAAAAGCTAACTGTTTAATGCAAAAATAAAGTGAATTAAAACAAACGAAAATAAAACTGCCATAATATTTCAAGAGCTACATATTTGACAAGATTTCAAGGCTGTTAACTTGTTATCTTGCCAATTCTGAGTGAGGATGCCAAAGTTATATAACAGAAAAACTCACTTTTCAAATGTTTTAAAAAAGATTTCTTTTTAGTTTTCTTTCCTACACAACAGGTCATCTGCATAAACCAGTAATAACTATATTTAATTGAATATTCACTATGTAAAGCAGTCTTTGGAAGAGTCCAAAAAGCTAGCTGTAATTATTATAATAATCTATGTTTGGGAAGCAGGCAGGTGATTACAAGCTGCTTGCAAGCATTTTAATGGTTCTTTTTATTTGACACCTACTATCATCTTAATATTGGATTGCTCCCACTGATCTGCAAAGCCAAAATAGATTTGCTCCTCTTTCATAGTTATACTAGACTAGAAATAGACACTACAATTCAAGGCTCTTTATGACGTTTTGCTTTACTTTTCCATTGGCATATTAATAAGCGTCCTATCATTTCTTTGTTGAATTTTAACTATCTCCACCATTTGGTTGCTACCACTAATTATATTAATGTGTTATTTTAGGGAGATTGCATTTTGACAATGGCTTATTATCAGCCATGTAAGACTAACAGTTTTATCCTGAAACTATATTTTTGTAGTTTTCTTGACAGCACTGACTGTCTAAAAAATATTATACCACATTCTCTGATGCTTTGATTATAAGTGCATTTCTTTTTAGCTATCCTCAAGCCATATCTTGGAATGAAAACATAATTCTTGTGCTCTGTTTTAAAGACTTTGGGTTGTTTATTTTACTTCTAGTCTATCTCACCATCTCACACGGTATAAAAATAAAAATCAAACTAATCATTGCAAGAAGCAGAAAGAGAAAGACATCATAGGCGCATCAAAATCTTCTACACAACCTGCATTAAATGGAATTTAACTTATTCAGAACATGCCCATGCTATAAAACTGTTGTTGGAATAGGAAGGGGAATTTAGTATCACATTTTGCTGAGCACTCTGAACTGAAAAATAATAAGAAATCCTGTAGAGTTGAGGAAGCGAAGTTGGCCAAGTAGCAGGAAAATATTTGTTAATCATCAGGTACAGGTTGTGTAATTTAATCACTCTGACAAAACCTTCTCCCCCCCCCCCCAAATTCTTCAAACTGATCAAGATACTGATATCAAGTTAATACTCTTCAGCCTTGCCCACAACAAATGGATCATCCTCAGGTAATTCCTTTTTTCTAAATTACCTAAGAATAAAGTGTTTCTTAAGGATGGAGGTTCATTCTCCGAGCTTGTGGGTTGGTTTCCGAACGTTTCGTTACCAAGCTAGGTAACATCTTCAACGGAATTTAGGAATTCCCTAAATTTCGCTGAAGATGTTTCCTAGCCTGGTAAAGAAATGTTTGGAAATCAACCCACAAGCTTGGAGAACGAATCTCCACCCTCATCCTACACCTGAGCTATGTATATTCACCAGTATTGTAAAGTGTTTCTTGTATACAGCTGTGGTGCAATGCAGGTAGTCCTGGATTTTTTGGGGCAATCCAGGAAGACTCTTTAGCTCACAGACCCAGCCTTTTCAGGAAAACTTTGTTGTATTTATTATGTATTATTATTTATTAGTTTGATTTACATGCTGCCCTTCTCTGGAGACTCAGGGCGGCTCACAATGCTTTTAAGCAATAATTGAATGCCTTTGGATCCATGGTGTCTGAGATTAATATTAATTTTTTCACGTATTTTTTCTACATTTTGACAAAAAATATATTGTGACCAAGTCTATGAGTTTAATCAAAGCTCTGTCTATCTATCCATCTATCATCTATCATTATGCCACAACAGTAAGAATTAAAACAGATCTGTTGATGTAGAATCAGCAAACTCTTACAAAGATCTTAGCCACTGATTTCATTAGAGTTTATGTTAAGACATATAATAATTTATAACTGTGCAATGTTTTTATAAAAAAACCTGCTCCATTAGACTACTTGAGTTAAGCAAGTGTTTGTACAGTTATTCATTAATTTGGCTTGTTTGAAGACAACATATTTAATTAGTATTTTTCATTAAATTTGGACTCCTCCCTAGCTCTGTGCTACATCCTGCTAAACACCCTTTTTTTCCTTCTTGGAACAGTTCTCATCTTTCTCGGAACAGACTCTGTTCGATGAAGAACTATTTTCTTTACTTTTAAAAAAATATTCTTTTATCATAAAAATAAAATACAAAACAGTAAAACAAACAAAATGAAACAAAACAAAAGTATCAATTCAACCTAGGGGTGAAATGCTACCGGTTCACTCCGGTTTGGGTGAACTGGTAGTGATATAAACTACCGGTTCATGTCAACCGGTAGTAAAAAAAAAAAAGCTAACTTTTTTAACCAGTAGTTTAAAAAAGCTACTGGTTCTTCCGAACCGATATTTCTGACAATCAGCTGTGCTGCACAGTTTAGCTTTGCTAGAAAGCAGGAAATCTTGTTTTCTAGCAAAGCTAAATCGCGCGGCACAGCTGATCCTCTACCTCGCTATTGTACTTACCTTCCCAAGCCTCCTTTTGGTGTGTACTGTGCATGTGCGCGCCCACAGTGCGTGTTTGTTGTGTAGTGCGCATGTGCGCACAGCGCACATTTGGTGCATACTGTGCATGCATGCGCAATGCACGTTTGGTGGCTACTGCGCATGCACGCACAGTGTGTACTTGGCGGGCAGCACATATGCGCGGCCAGCAAACCGGTAGCAAACTGGTTCAGATTTCACCACTGATTCAACCCTAATATCAGCAACAAAAAATAGTGTGCAAAAAAAGATGAAAAAATAATCAATTAAATTTAATATTGCTCAACAAAATACATATATGTATGTATGTATGAAAAAGCAGTCAATAAGTTGAACTAAACATTACACTAATCTTCAAATTCCTTTGTTAACCATCTTTTATTATATTTAGCACGTAGAAAGTCCACAGTTTCCAGTCTGTAATAAAGCTGCCTAGTCCATTATCTATAATCAAAGCAGTGATGAAGAACTATTTTCAAGTTACAGACATCTTTCTCTGTTGTGGCCTAGTTAGAAAACTGGTAACTACAAGTAGTCCTTGATTTACAATAGTTCGTTTAGTGACCATTCAGTTACAACAGCACTGAAAAAAGTGACATGACCATTTTTCACTTTTATGATCACTGCAGCATCCCCAAGGTAATGTGATTTATAACTGGATGCTTGACAACTGGTTTATCAACTGTGGCAACAAAAGTCGTGAAATGGGTAAAACTCACTTAGCAATATAAATTTGGGGCTCAACCGTGGTCGTAAGTCAAGGATTACCTGTATTCTATGGTTTTGTATTTCTGTTTATTTATCTAGAAACAAAAATACATTGTTAAATGTTTTACAGTTATTAAAACTAAATTTTGAGAGTGTGACAAATCTTTCACCTCTAGTTATCAAGAATGGATGGAATTGGTGTGTTATGAACTATAAACAACATATGGTGATATAATATTAACAGTCTGAAATAAATGCTATATACAGAAAATGCCATTGCCCTTGAAAAAACCCATTAGACAAGATAGAGGTATACATTTAAGCCTCAAGAATTTCTGTAAGAAACATGCACTCACAATATCCTTGAATCTTAAAACTTTTTGAAAAAGGCCCTAATGTTGCAGGATAACTAATAAGAATGAATATTTCATTATGCACAGCATTATAAAATCTAAAATATTTAAACCAAATTTAAAGTAAGAATTTTGTAAAAATATTGAAACCTCTTATAGAATTTGGCGAGGTTTTCTAACCTTTTAATGTTGATTTTACTCTTTCCATTTATGTCCTCAAACCCCTTTACTGTAACCCTAGGTTTGTCATCAATAACAACACTAGTATTCCTTGAGCAAAAGGCATGATACAAATTTAATAATTAAATAATCATTAATTTTCATAAAAACAAAACAAAAGAAAAAATGATTACAAAGTTTTCTACCCAAGGGAGAGATTTGTATGGAACTATAAAGCAAAGTTGTAGATCAGAGATAAATTCTTGATAATAAAAAGGATTATGGCACACTAATTACTATTTTATGCTGATCAGATAAAACTATAGACAGTCAAAATTAATCTTGCTCAGTTTGCAATTCTATTAGAGTTTCACAAATACTTCCTTTGAATTTGCTATGGTTTAGGGCCCTCATCATCCCAGATAATTTATCTTTATCTCCCTTCACAGCAGAGGCCAAGAAATCCTCTTTCTGCCTATTGTAATTTCTTCTGTTGGAAAGAAAATCCAGCCTTCATTTAGCTAAAGTTTTTGAAACAAGAAGACAAAAAGAATCTGGACAATGTCCCAAATCCAATTATTGAGATATCTATCCAAACTAATTCAGAAAGTTAATATACAGGATCCAGTCTGGATTGGTTATCGGAGCCAGAGGTTTTGCCTTCTGATCTTTCAAACTCATGCTGGAGCCCATCTTCAGGGAATTTGACACCTTCTGCTAGAGAGAAGTTCCCTGAAGATGGGCTCCAGCATGAGTCCAAAAGCTCGGAAGACAAAACCTCTGGTCCCGATGACTGACCCAGATTGGATCCTGCAGCATTATCCTGGGACACATATATACGCCCTCATTTGTGAGTTAATATATAATACCATCTTAACTTAAACGCAGAAAAGCAATTATAATTATGCTAATCACAATCAGAACGTCTGCTTGGGATAAAATTTATGTTATTGCCATATGCATCTATACATACAGAGACAAGCCAATAAGCAAATATTGACAGAGACGTCTCTGGCAATGTTTATAATTGGGTAAACATTATTTTTATAGCGTGCACTTACCCGAACTTCTTCTTCTCTGAGATCTGGCATGGTGCTAATGCAGAGGGTAACTGCAGTGATGACAACAAAAGAAACCGATATGCAAGCAAATATTTTTCCTGGGATCCCTGAATGAGGATTTTCTACCATGTCCCTGAGCTTTCTCATGCACAAATGCAAGCGGCTGCTGTCCTTGAAGGCACTTTCAAGGGGTGCTTCGTTAGATTCTACTTCTTCTTCAAACAATGCCGCCTCCGCTATCTCTTCTTCTTTCTGTCGTAGTCTTCTTCTACAGCACCACTCCAGATGTTCCTCTTCTATCCCCCAGTAAACCAGTTCATCTTGGAAAGAGAGAGCGCACATTTCCCTGAGGAGCCTTAGCTTCCCAGCAGTCAAAAAAGTCATGATGGTCCTGAAGGCACAAGGATTGCGGTCAAAAAAGAATTCATTGCAGTTGACATCATAATCATCACATATATCCATTATTTCGTCATAGTTGTTGCATGATTTTAACTTTCCAAGCCTGGTCAAGGGACAATTCTCTAATGTGGTCCATGGAATTTTGTATTTTATGCCACCTACATTGATTATCACATTCCTGGTTCGGTCCTCCCTACAGGCAAAACAATACAAGTCTTCCCCAGGACTGAGAAGTTTTGCTTTTTTGTAGAAGACGCCTTTCTTTGTCTGCACATCACAAAGTGTCTCCAAGTTGTTGTAAGAGTATGCAGTAAATTCGGGCTCTGCATTCCCAGGCAGCAATGCCATTTCCTGATACATTTGTTACATTCATGAAGGGGCCGGAGCAGTTGAAGAAATGAGAGTATTGACTAGTGAGGATAGAAAAGGTGAATATATTAGTGTCAGAAATTGCATTTTTAATAAAGGCAAAACAAACCCCTTCTGATGCTATCATCTACATTATGATTACATTTTTCTCAAGAAACCTTGTGGTTTCCCTCGATATTCCTACAATGTACAGAAAACAACTAGAAAAATAGTTTTCACATTTCGGAATCCAACAAATATAATTAAGTATATGTAAAACACATCTTTACCTTCAATAAATTTGAACGTGAGAATCTTCAACATATGTCACACAATTTAAAAATTCAAAACAGAAAAATCAACTTTAAAATGAGGGGAAGGGCATTCAAGATGTGGAGAATTGTTAATTTGTCCTCATAAACTTTGCTTTGACTCCTTGCATCATCAACCACATGTCCTACAGTTCTCTACACAGACAACCTAAGGAAGAAGGGAATCGGATGGATGGATCACATGTGAACATCTCCATGGGCCTGAATAAATTCCCACATATTTTGAATATTATAAATTTCCATAAACATCTTAAATTTCATTCTGTAATTGCCATGAAGGGGGGAAAAAACCCTGCAACTTTTCATGAGAAACAGGTTGTCCACAGGTACCTAATAAATCAGGGTAAAATGTCTTTGTCTTTTATTGCAAATTACCAAATAACTTATTTCTTTTCAAAATGGAACATACATTCATTAAGTCTGTGCAGATAGAATGTAGAATTTTATTTCTGAAATTTGATCACATTTTTAAGCATTCCTTTATTTATGACCATGACTTCCAGTCCTGCTTTAGGCACAAAGCCAGGTGTCATCGGGCTGGTCGCTTTCTCTCAGCCCTAGGAAGGACGAAATGGCAAACCACTTCTAAAAAACATTGCCAAGAAAGTTGCACTGACTTGTCCAGGCAATTTCCAAAAACTGGACATAATTTAATAGGAAAAAAGAAATCTTATTAGGACAAAATAAGAAAGTACTGTTTTTTTGTTATAGCCTTTTAACCCATAAATTAAGTCATTTAATTTTCAATTGTAATTATCTTTAGACTCATACAATAATTCCTTGAATGTATCATGATAAATTTGTAGTATTCACTAGAATTTTTAAAGCTAAATTTTAAAAAATTCAAGCCAAACTATTGATAGCATAGAAGATATTCATATCAATAAACCCAGGGGTATAATCAGCTCATTGCTTGATTAAATTTCAGTAGCAGATATTCTGAGTAAAGTATTGGTCCAGTTTGAATTGTACTCCATTAGAATATGGCTGGACTACTATTTCAAAATATATAAAAATATTCTCCAAAGTTATTTGATAATGGTATTATTTCCAGCAAAAAACAAGAAAGTTTCATTCTCATGAATTCAGTACCTCCAAAAATCAGTTTCTCATGAAGAGTTGCAAGATATTTTTTTTTTTGGAACTTTTACAAATATAAAATTATTTGTATATTTTTTATTCTTATTATTGTCTTTATTGTATTTTAAGCAAAATAAGAATCTGAGTCTGATATCAGGATTTACATTTGTGATCATAATATTCTTATATAACTGTATACATTTGTTCTTTATGGTCCTAGAATGAAAATGTACAAATAAGAATAAACGAAGACAGCATTCTACCAATTCCTTTATTTATTTATTTTAGCGTACATACAATTTTCCATTCTCTGCTTGGTGATGCTAGGTTCACTTCTGTATGTAAATATCGTATCAATTTAATGACTTCAGCTATCAGAATGCCAAACAATGGGTAACTGGTATTTTAACCAGGCAGATATATAGATGAACATATAAAATATTGAGGGTTTTGACAGAGAAGATTGAGGGAGGGAAGATGTCCCAAAGGACAGTGGTGTATTTTTCTTATGTAGTGACATATAATATAGAGCTTTATTAAGCACTAACTGCAGTCATGCCTAGCTACTATTCTTGGACGGGAATATGCTATGTTACTTCATCCAACGGGCATGAGAAGAATGGCCATAGGCAAGGCAAATGATGCCCAGGGTGTCCTCGTTCAAATGACACAACCTGCATATTTCTATCAGATATCACGCTATTACACAAACATGCCATTCAGATTTACACATTATCATTTTGATGGCACTGTAAATTGTTGCACCACTGCTGGGAGCTCTATTGCTATTAGCAACCTGATGCTACCATCTCAGGAATTGCCCTTCCGTTATTTTTCTTCAAGAACAGAAAGGTACCTCGGCCTTCAAAGCATTTAAATCAGGGGACCCAATTCAGCCTCCAGGCTGCCAATGTTAAGCTTACAGTGTCCATAGAACCAAATTGTAATTTTGACAGAAAGAGAAAATGATTAAATACATGGAAATCATCATATTATTAGTACTGAGATGATTTCACCACATTTTAATTGAATTTAAATCAATTTTAGCTTTGTCCTGACTCTATTCATTTTTCTTTCTGGCCATTTTTAGTATTTAGAGTTTGGTTCAATTTCTGGCACACATAATCTAAAGGATAAAAATGTATTTCTTAGCTCGAAAGCTGCACATCTTTGGTTGAAAGATGACCTTGTATGGCTGCTGAATTTGTCCAAGCTAAAGTGGAAAATAAGAATACATTAAATAAATTTTTGATAATAATAACTATCAATATTATGAAGCCAAAAAGGAAAACAAGAAAAAGTTAATTTACACGTACTCTTGTATTATTTTCCTTTCAATTGTAATTTTTCCACCTTCCCAACAGTCCCTCATTCTCTCTCACTCTCTCACATACACACACAAACACTTTTCACTGTGACTTGCAATATGGATGCATCTAAATTGACTTCCACATGCCAATCTCCTTGTTGCATCTGAACATATATCTGTGTGTTAATGCCATTTTGTCTCCTTTGCCACCAATCATGAGCTTAAAAAGCAGATACTGAAACTGAAAGTTAAAAATACCTACAGCACAATGGAAGCTGTTTTCTAATACCAGATATAAGGCTATTAGGATCATTAACAACTATAGCCTGGAAGGTAATTATGAAATTTAAAAACCTTATTATAAAGCAGAATATGAAGAACTCTGTTTAGAACTTCAAGTGAATTCACACAAAATATCTTGTTAACTACAACAATCAGTAATGGTAATTTCTATTATAACCTTGTCGTGCTTCTTATTAATTTACATTAAAGTGGCAAAATACTAGAAGATCTAATTGAATACTGAAGTTCCATTGGTGACCTAAAATAAAAAAAAGTTACCTAAAAATTATATTCAACTCACAACTCCATTAAGCTCTGAACAGCTTATAAATAGGAAGTAAAATCAAGAATTTTGTGCCCCTGTGTATTCTAATTGGGTTTACTATATTTTTACATACCATTATTGTATAATATACCACTTCAGATCTACAGTACTTCATTTGATCATAACCAATCTATATTCTGAATTAAAATCAATAAAATATTTTCCTAAATAAATTGTATACTATTACCAACTGTTATGTTCTCTCTTGATTTATAGCTCAATTGGACAGGTTAACCTCTAAATGCATGGGTACGGGATTATATTGTAATCAAACAATAGTATATATTTAATTTAGCAAAGTTGTTTTAGAACTGCAAAACTGAAAGAAGCACATTCTAACCTTTAATACCAACCACAGGTTGAATGATTGTGAGGTTTACTGCGTATGCTAGATTTTGTTTAGTTACAACAATTTATTTAATCTTCCTTAAAAATATTTTGATCAAAAGACTGGCTATCAAATCTTTAAATGAATATAATATTTAAAAATACTTTTGAAAATTGAGTGAGGCTTTTAGATTTCAGAAAAATCCAAAAAGTTGTGTTGTGCACCATATTAAAAAAAAAGCTTGGAAGAGTATAGATTACTTCTATTGAAGGAGCTCCTAACATTCATATATCATTCACATGATAAATGTGATAAATTAATAACTTCTAATAGAAGAGCACAATAAATGCAAGTAAAATAACAAGAATTGATCTCGTATCAGAGAATTCAGAAGTTAAAGATAGAAACTGGTTTACAAATAGCAAAAAAACAGAACTGCATATAAATACTGGTGGTTTGGAGTTTGGTAGAGAAGACTTAAATGGAAAATTTACTCAAAGAGTGTTTTGATTTTAGATCATCGTTTTTCAAACTTGGCATCTTTAAGATGTGTAAACTTCAAGCTGGCTGAGGAATTGTGAGAGTCCACACATCTTAAAAGTTTCCAAGTTTGAAAAAACATTAATCTAGATCAAAATGAACTATTGGAAATTCTATAAATGTACTGACTAAAAAACACAGACAGCAGAAAGAAGAATCATATTATGTACTTTAAGAGAAAAAAATGTAGTATTGGAATAAAGGAGCATAATACTTTAAAATTTGGAGGCACAATAAATGAAGTTTTATTAGATGTCCCACAGGGTATATTAAGAAAGAGAAGACATTTCAGATTTCTGACAACTATTTCTCAAGGGGAAAAAAGATCATATTAAAGTAGGCTACTCAGATTTGTTTGTGGACTTCTATGGATTGCAGTAAAGCCTTTAAATATTCAAAAAAGAATATGACAATTGAATGTCTGAGTCATAAACAGTTACAGATTAAATAAGTACAAAAAATACCCAGAATCAATTGATTAAAAACTAAACTAATCTATTTTCACTACATTTAGTATTAGGCAGTCTTGACTCAGCTCTTGGTATATTTTATAAGCTAAATATTTTTTTTGCAGTGAACCTCTTGCTAATCAGTCCTTCCAACAATTTCCCCCTAGTCCTTCACCTTTCATTTAATCTCATCCAACATTTCTACTCCTTCTAAATCATAATATCCTAGACTTACCTCCTGTCACTACAATCCCTCTTTTTTATTGTCATCCAACAACATTCTTACTTTTCTAACTTTCCCAAATGTTCCATTTCTTCATACACATAGCAAAAGCATGCATGTCATCTTGGAAAAAAAAAAGAAAGACATTGCATGTCTGTGTAGGCGCATGTCCAGGCATGTGTATAGCCATTAGGCCTAGCAATATCCAAAATAAGAAAAATGTGCTTTTATCAATGTAAGTCGAAGTAAATGTTTCATTTGCCTAATGATGAGAATGTTAATGTTAAGACCATAAACAAGTTAGCAATCTGAGCCAATGTTTCTGCGTGGTCACTTGCTAAATTGGTGCTCAGAAAAGCCCTAGAGATATGATCAGTTTGGAACAAGATTCCAAAATTAGAAAGAAAAATGTAAAATAATATTAAAAGGTCCATAATTTGAATTGCTAATTTAGTTTCCCCATATACTGAAATTCAGCATGCTATGTCTTAATTACATTTGCTTTTTTTCCAAAAAGCATGGTTCAAACAGCAGCAGAATAATTGCTAGGGGTCAGAATCACAACTTCATTCTTAAATGATCTTAATCTTGTCAATAAGCAAAAGATAATAGAATACCCTTCAGGTATCCATTTCTGGGCAAGTGCAAAAAAGTTCATCATTCTAACATCCACCTCAAATGTTAGTTACTGGCATATTCTATATAGTAGTCTCTAGGATCCCTGAAATGGGAATCAACTGGTGAGCTTGGAAGGAAATATTTGGTTCAAAAAAGAACCAGGAGTTCTATGAAACACAAAATGATTTTGCAGAATGCACGGATAATTTTCAATTTTGTATTATTAATGGTCCATGTTCTGCATCGGGTGAGCATTCCTGTTTGAAAATGTAATTTAATGAGAATTTCCTGCCTCTTACTATGAAGTGTCATCATATATAAATGAAAATTAGAAGAAAAAATATTCAAGGATGGCAATGGAGTTGTTGGGGTTTTTTAAAGTCCAGAAATATGGAGAACCAACTGACATGTTTTGTTTCTAAGCAACGCACAAGCTACTATAATTCAGATACAACAGATATTGTTCTTCTATCTAGACATATTAAAGGCACTGTGTGTCAGTTTCAAACACCACATACACATTTTACACTTGTCAGGATTTTATTTTCCTCACCCTGTCAAAGAGTGCTATGTTTTCAAATCCTATTACAACGGAGAAATAATCTGAAGTTTTGATTCTTTCAAATAAAAAAAAAACAAAAAAAAAACAAAAAAAAAATCAAACATGCATTTTCCTTTCAACAGATTTCTGAGAGTGTTATCTCATACCTGTATCATATTCAAAAATAGAAATGGTTTTAGAATAATTTATCCACGGCTTCTATCGATTTGGTTATCACAGACTGGCAAGTCTCAAACTGTTCCCAAATCCTCATCTGTTTTTCAAATAATGAATTTTCCTCCTTGCAATATGTCTGTTAAGTATGTATATCTCTTTCTCCAATCTGAATAGTACCTGGTTCCTGAACCAGATATCTCAAAATAAATATGCCTGGCAAACTTAATTATCCATATTTAAAGTGTGTCCAGTTGACTCTATCAGAATATTCATTCACACGAACCTGAAACTAAATTACACATGCAGGATCATCAAATGAAATGGAGGCTAGGAGAGCATAAAAAGCCAGTAGGGAATTTGAGTTCATGAAAAGATAGGACAATTTTATTCCAGAAAAATTGTCACAATGAATTCCATGGAGCTTATTTCTGCACAGATTTGTGCATGACTCCAATGAAAATCTACATAACATCTGCACCAGAAATTTGCATAGCAGTACAGTGATTAATGATATATTTCAAACAAAAACAAATGTATAGTCATATCACAGAAGTGATTTATCATTAGTATTGGATACTAGCCTATTTCGAGGATGAATTTGAAAGCTGTTTTTAGCTTTTTAAACTCTAAGAAACCTGTTTGGGTTTTTTTTTGCCAAAACTACAGATAGTCCTCGACTTACAATCACAATTGAGCCCAGAATTTATATTGCTAAGTGAGAAATTTGTTAAGTAAGTTTTGCCCCATTTTACAACCATTCTTGTCACAGTTGTTAAGTGAATCACCACAATAGTTAAATTAGTAAGAAGGTTGTTAAATGAATCTGGCTTCCCCATTGACTTTGCTTATCAAAAGATCGCAAAACAGGATTACTGACACCTGGGACACTGCAACCGTCATAAATATGAACCAGTTGTCAAACATCCCAATGTAAATCATGTGACCATAGGGATGCCGCAAAGGTCATAACAGTGGGGGGGTTCCTCCCGGTTCAGCCCGGTTCTCTCGAACCGGTAGCGGTGACGATATGACATCACTGAACCGGTTCTGCCCCCCCGCCCCCCGCCTTATTCTTACCTTTTATTTGGCCCCACCCCCAATCTATTGATGCCTCCTGAGTCCCAGCTGCTGGCTAGAGGGCAAAAAACTGTTTAAACTCTTGCCACGGGGCTTCAAAGGGCCGCCCTACAGCTTATCAGTGTTAAAAGAAAACAAATGAGTAGACCAGTGCCTGCAAAAATACATGAGTAGATCAGTGCCTGGAAAAAATAAATGGGTAAATCGGTACAGCTCTACAAGCAGTTAAAAGCCTGGTAGACCAGTACCTCTGCTAAATCCTAAATAATTGTCACATGACCATCAAGCCATGCCCACAAAATAAGCCACGCCCACAGAACCAGTAGTAAAAAATTTTAGAACCCACCCCTGGGTCATAAGTGTGAAAAACTGTCATAATTCACTTTTTTCAGTGCTGTTGTAACTTTGAATGGTCATTAAATGAACTGTTGTAAGTTGAGAACTACCTGTATTCTGCCTGTACACTGACAAAGGAGTCAAAGCAAGCAGAGCTAAATAAAGGTGCTTTTTCTATAGTGGGATCATATTTGTAAATTCTCTTTCTTAAGCAAGGAGGGGGGTGTTTTCCTCAAAACTTTTCAGTTCATTGACTCCTTCATGAAGTTGCAAATTGTTCATCGACCCCAAAACATTTATTATATGAAAATAATTTAATAAATATTATTTTAACAGTATAACAAATAATAACAACAATAACTAAATACCAGCTATATCAAACCGGTCTACAAGAAAGACCAAACAAAGAAACAGTGGACTACCAAGTTAGCTGCTGCAAGAAGATCATACAGATCACACATGTCCCACGTCATACCCCAGACTTCACAACTGTTGATAAGAAAGGCAAAAAAGACTGAATAGTGGACATCTGAGAACAGCAGAATAGAAAAGAAAGAATTGGCGAAAATCACAAAATACCAAAACTTGCAAACAGAAGTAGGACTAGTGTTTACAGAAAGTAGTACCAATAGTAATAGGCACCTTAGGTGCAATCCCAAAATAACTGGAGTGCCACTTGAATACTATCGGCATTGACGAAGTCACCATCAATCAATTGCAAAAGGCAGCTTGTCTCAGAGCAGCTTACGTCCAATGACGATGGTATCTTTAACACCTTCAAATCTAGATTGCTGGGAAAGATTCAATAGATGGATAAAAACGCCAGATCCAGTTTAAACATTTGGCTGACTGTGTAACCAACAATAACAACAATAATAGATAGACACGTTGAAATTTGACCAATTTGGGAATCCCTGATGTAGTGGAAGATAAGAGGATCATATGGCATCCTGAGAGCCCATTCAAAAGAGTAGGCAAAACCAGAGATTGGAGTAAAGGTAAAAATTGTTTGACTTAATATAGATAATTATATTTTATATATACTTAACATTTTTTCTCCATATTTTAATAATTTCCTCTTTCAAGCCCACTACAATTTAACAGCATGTGAAAGAGGTTCCAGAGATTTAATTTTTCTTTAGAATAAAACTATGTACTTAATATTAGACTATGTAAATATTAAAAATGATAGTGTGCTGTGGACAAATGCAGCAAATTTCTGCTATTCATTAGCAGCCTGGCTTTTTCAGACTTCCATGTGTTTCTATTAAAAAATGCTGCTATATTAAGAATAAGATTACTAACTACTGGAGATCTTTAAGCATAACATTGGGAACAAATACTTTAACCAAAAGAAAAAACTCACCTTTTTTTCCCAATAAAATATAACAGATTTTTAAAATCCTTATTTCCATTATGTCAGCTGCAAAATGATGGATACATCTAAGATATGGTGATTATTATCGTTTTATTTGTAATAGTTAATGCTGAATAGGAACTAAGTTAGTGGGAGTAGAAAAGACTCGAAACTTCAGCTTTGCTTTTTATGAAGCCAGCTACATACCGGTAGTACATAATAAAAAAGCCACCCACTGACTTACATATCTAAGGAAAGATTGACATAAGTCTAAGACATGCGTGGCCAACCTTTTGGCTTGCCTGAGCCACTTTGATTGAAGAAGAATTGTCTTGGGCCATATATAAAATGTATAATATAGATAATGTATATAAAATTACATAATAATATTAGAAGTTTACAATCTTGTGGGGCAACATTACTAGCCATTCAGGGCCACATCTGGCCTATGGGCCACAAGTTGGACATGCCTGACTTTAACCACTACCCTATACCAGCTTACAATTATTCAGCTATTGTAACACATACTTTAAATTATACGCTGTGCTAACCGGGGCCTTACATTGTTTTAAATATGATAATGAAATTTCACTAAATTTGCTTCTGTATATGCATAATGGTGATATTTAGTGATACAAAAAACAAACAAACCTAGTACAACAAAAAAAAAAATCAAAATACAGTGCTCCTCTTTAATTACCTCTCCCAGCAATTAATTTTCTGCTTTGTCCTCCAAAAGTCAGTCAATAGTTCACCCAATTGGACCGTTCTGAGCTGGATGGTTGTGTTTTTATATTTTTGGGATGAACAAATTCGTATAAGACATTAAATTACCGAATGTATTTTCTATAAAATATTGTCGGATGGAATCAAATATAAAACTCTGAAGACTGAAATGTAACTCCATTAATATGTTTTCCAAATCATATCTCATAATTTTAATGCAGTCTTAAGTGTTGTCTTTTACCTAATATTTGATGCTGGATAGGAGGAAATATCCCTCTTCATTCGCTCTTCCCAAAGAGTATTCTATATAAATTCAATTCCTAATGTTTTATTATAAAGTTTTACTTGATATATGGCAGACAATTTATTCTATATTGCAAAGAAACCAACCATGTACTATCCTGTAGTGAATCATACATATCAGATAGGTATTTTTGACTTTGAGTTTTGTACAATAAAACAGAGTACAGTAGTTGAAAAACAATGAACAAATCAAATGACAGGTTACCAAAGTGATGAAACACTTACACCAGTGATGGCGAACCTTTTTGGCATTGTGTGCCAAAAGTCTGAGCGCGTGCCAGAACCCATAATGCAATGCGCGCCCCCTTTTATGCATGTGTGCACGACACCCCCCACGCTCCCTCTACACATGTGCCCACACTGCGCATGCATGCCCCCCCATGCGCCCCCCACTTTTTCCAAGTGGGCCGGCATACCTCTTACCAGAGGACAACTAGGTACCGGCCCGTTCCCTGATGAGACAGCTGTTCCCCGCCCGGCGCATGGTGCTGCCAAGATGGCGGGGCCGGAAGTGCCCCCGAGGAAGATCTGAACGCACGGCTTGCCTGGGCTCCTTCCCACTGGGACCTGCAGGTCGAGCAGGTGGTGGACGGGGACTGGCTGCACCTATCACCACCTAAGTGGAAAGCCCAAAGGGGCCTCCCAGATGCGTATACTGCCCTCAGCGCTTCCCCGACGCCTGCTGCCAGGGATTTGGGGAGGCTCTAGAGCTAGAATTCGCTTGGCTGATGATCGGGCAACTCCAGAGTTTCCTGGTGTTCGTTCTCTTGCCTGTCTTCTTTCCCTGTTTAAAAGAGCCATGCTTGTAGGGGGGAGAGATCTGACTAAAGAGCTGTGCTTTAGCTATGCTAAAGAGCTGCCTCCTGCCTTCCACAATCTCCAAAGTTCCTTCCCCATCAAATCCTAGCTTTCTCCTGCCTTCTCCAATCTCCAAAGTTCCTCCCCCATTGAATCCTACCTTTCTACTGCCTTCCACAATCTCCAAAGTTCCTCCCCCATTGAATCCTAGCTTTCTCTTGCCTTCTCCAATCTCCAAAGTTCTTCCCCCATTGAATCCTACCTTTCTACTGCCTTCCACGATCTCCAAAGTTCTTCCCCCATCAAGCCCTAGCTTTCTCCTGCCTTCTCCGATCTCCAAAGTTCCTCCCCCATTGAATCCTACCTTTTTACTGCCTTCCACGATCTCCAAAGTTCCTCCCCCATCGAATCCTACCTTTCTCCTGCCTTTCACGATCTCCAAAGTTTCTCCCCCGATTGAGTGCCTCCTGCCTTCCGTGCCTCCTCAGATCTTTGCAGTTTCTCCCCCCATCGTGTGCTAGCTTTCTCCTGCTTTCCTGCCATGGAGAGGCATTTGCAGAGGGTAGAACCTGCAGAGATCGGGGAAGGGCCTGCCTCCGTGCATGCGTGGCAGAGACTGGAAGACCAGTTGGCCGATGAGAGGTGCGTGCATGTGCGGTGGACCTGGGCTGGGGCAATGGCTGGCGTGCCGGCAGAAAGGGCTCTGCGTGCCACCTGTGGCACGCGTGCCATAGGTTCGCCATCATGGACTTACACTGTTAAGCTGTCAAATTGGAGATCTACCAATCAGTATCTGATACTGGTTACAGGAGTTTTGAATGAACATGAAAGCTCTTATAGAGTTCTAAAAATAGGAGCCTTGAGCAACACACAATTGTTCAATCAGATCTATTTCTAGAATTGTTTAGAGGTTAAGATACTATCCTCACAAATACAGTGCATAAATAAAATTATCCTAGGAAAACATCAAGGCTTTAATATTTTATTTTTAGCCGAGGCCCTCCTTCCTACTATGTTGTCTCATCAAGGTGAAGATAGAATATGGAAATAGCATTAAAGAAGATGTGCAGCAGCTATTATTGAAACCTGAAATTAACCTGGAAAGAAAGATTCCCTGCAGCCTCCTGGGCTCAAAAATGGGCTGGGGGGGGCACACCGCACCCCCATGCTCTGCACCGCCCATGTATGCATGACCCCCGTGCATGTACACACATCTCCCACATGCACCCTGCCCCCTTGCATCCCGAAAATCAGCTGGTTGGTGGGAGGCGCACATGCGCATGCACGGTTGAGCTGAGCTGGGTGACAGCTCATGTGCCTGCAGAGAGGACTCTGCATGGCAGCTATGGCACGCATACCATAGGTTCACCATCACGGCCTTATAACAATAAAATAGATAGAATTACAGAAGTTCACGCAGGGTCTGTTTCTTGACCTGGCCTAGCTTGAAGGACTGACATCAGATGAATATTCCTGGGGAGCTGAACAAAAAATGCTGGGAATGTACCTCAAGAGTATATGCTCCCAAAACGGTCACCCAAAGGATAAAGGTCATTGCAGCTGTCCAACTGAAGCGGGAATTTTCATTGGTTAGCTATAATGCAGGAAGATGATGAAGGTAGATGATCACTGTAATGACAATGGCAAAGAAAAAACTTCATCCTGCATGGAGAAGGCAATGATAAACCACTCTTGTATTTTACTAAGAAAGCCACATGGTTAGGCAAAATAAAGTAATTGACAATATCTGAAGATGGCCTCTCAGGACAGATGGCACTCAATATACTACTGAGGAACTGCTGAGGATCTTTTAGAGTATTAATGATGTTTCTGAAGCAGCTAGATTAAACCTTCAGTACATCTAGTTATTGATACTGATAAGAAAATGTAAAGCTGCAAAGAGAATTACAGTGGAAATCATGGAACGTAAGAAGCATTAATATACTGAAAGATAAAAGGAATCTTTATAATAGAGATAACCCCATATTAATGACAAGTATAACAACCAGTGTTAAAACTGAAAATGAATATATTGAATTAGTAGTCTTCTTCTTTGTTTTAGAATCAACTATCAACAATAAGGGAACCAAGAGTCAAGAAATATGTCATAGACTAGCAACTGGTAGAGCAGCAATGAAAATATATTCAGATGGTGTGACATCTACACCTATAAAGATCAGATCAAGCTGGAGCTCAAGAAGCAGGATTGGAAGAGTACTGAATGAACTTTGGTGATAGATAAAATTCCTGTGAATAACATGGATATCGAAAAAAGCAAAGTAACTGATCACAGAATTAATCAATCCAAGTTCTTCAAGGCATCATCGAGCAGGCTCAAATTACTACATTTGGGATACTTTATGTGAAAACCCTGTTCTCTTGAGAAGGACAACAATGCTGGGAAAGATGGAAAGAAAAAAAGGATGATTAGCACCAAGGTAGACTGACTTAATTAAGTGGCTGTGAGTGCAGAGCTGGTCAAGTTGGGATCAGATTATCCTGGAGGAGGTCTGTTTATGTGGGTGGTAAGGGTCAATGCTGGTTTAATGACACATATAGGAAGCCCTCAACTTACAACCACAACTGAGCCTAAAATTTCTGTTGCTAAGCAAGACAGATGTTGAGTTTTGCTCCATTTTTGACCCTACGTGTCATTTCTTAAGTGAATCACTGCAGTTGTTAAATTAGTAACATGGTTGTTAAATGAATATAGCTTCCGCCTTGACTTTGTTTGTCAGAAGGTCACAAAAAGGGATCACATGACCCTGTGACATTGCAACAGTCATAAATTCATGCCAGTTGTCAAGCCTCCAAATTTTGATCACATGACCACAGGTATGCAGTAACAGTTATTAGTGTGAAAAACAATCATAAGTCCCTTTTCCCAGTGCCTTTGTAACTTCAAATGGTCACTAAATGAATGGTTTTAAGTCGAGGACTACCTGTAATCAATCTGTTTGATTTTTAAGAACTATTGTGCCATAAGGTATAACTATTTGCATTATTGAAAGTTGATTTCAAACTTACTGACATATGCATTTAACACATTTAAGGTACAGAAGTATGTTATTCTCCCAACCCTGCAAACTGAAAATACCTCAAACTCACTTTTTTTCTATAAATTTAAATATATATTTATTAAATCAAAATTATCTGAATGCTAACTGCAAGGCTCATGAACCTTTACACTTCTTAAAACTGAGGCTCTCTTCCTGAGAGAAACAGCATTATTTGTACTAAGACCCACACACACCCTTGAGCAGAGAGTTCTAGAGAACAAATATTGCGCAGAACTGCAATACAGAGGTTGCTCACTTACTGTACACACAGTAGTACCTCAGTTCTCATTGTTAATTGAGATGAGTACCAATGAGTACCAAACACATTTTTCCCATAAGGAACAATGTGATAAGATACAATGCAGATGACATTGAAAAATTCTAGTTTGTGTATTGAGTACCAAGCAAACAATGAGTACCGGGACAAAATTTTTGTGTCAAAATGTGTTGAGTACCAAATTCAATAAGTTTCAAAGCAATTGAGTACCAAGATACTACTGTAAGTTTATGAAAGTAAAGTCTTCAATGAGACCCAAGGCCTCTGAAAAAATTAGGTAAATTCACACAAGGAATTTAAAAATGTTTAAATCTCCGCAATCAAACTCAAACGTTCCTCATTATATACTTAATGCCTTTTATTTTACTTTAAAATGGCTGTTTTCTTATTAACTATGGAATTACTGTATATGATATTGAGATTTAATAAATAGAATAAGGATTAGCAACCTTTATAGGTGCCCAAACTATCATGGGCACTAAATAATATTTTGAAAGACATGTTTGAAATTTTGGTCATTATTAAAATAATAATTTTGACATTCCACAGATACCATCTGGGATATTGCACATGCCAAGACACCCACAAATATCATTCTATCAATTCCTTAAAAAATGAAACTGTTATGTGGATTGTAAAGGCATGCAATATATTTAAGAACATTGCTCATAAAAACCCTTTGTATGTGAGGAACATTATATTCTTACTACCTCCTAAAGTTTACAAACCTTATGTTTGATGGCAAAAATAAATTTAAGCTTCAACACATTGTTCCCCATTTCCTTTATTATCATTAATATTTTCAAAGCTTTATGTTTCAATGCTGAAATGCATGGGTTTTTTAAAATGATTTTCACTGCTTTTTTGAAGTGTCAGATACTAATTATAAAAGTGCACACTATAATCAAGCATTTCTAAGTAATGTTGTAATTATGTGTGAATTATTATCCTTTATTGGAGCATGCTGTCAACTGGCACATTATTTTTCTTATATTGTAAACAAAATATTTAGAAAAAGTAGGTCATATACTTAGTCAATATCTTCATACAGAAAAATAGTTTTAGTATAGTCTTAATATGATATACTAAAAGGCAGATTATCAAAGTTTATTCTCTAGTTTTTCATTCTTACCCCTTCAAATTACCACCACATGTGCTAAGCTTGGAAAATTATCAGAAAACATACAATCTTGATTTTTTTAGCACCAGCTTTAATAATATAATACAATGGAAGAAAACCAAAATCAAGAAAAACTTTAGAAACAGAATCCTAAATAAAAAGAGTTTCAGATTATTTGCTTAATATATAACTCTGTGATGTAACATTCTTTTGATATTATAAATGAGATCTTTTATCTCCCTTCTACATTTAGATTTTAAAAATGATAACCTTATAAATACTACATAGTCTCAATTTCATAAAACTCTGAAATATCATGCTTTTTAGCTAGGAAATAAATACATGTTATTTTTTTAGTGTTATCTAAATATTTTTTAATGAGTGGGAAGAGAGAATGGAGCTGCCAGAGAGAAAGACAGAGGCAGAGCCTGGGCCATCCATCAGCACTCAGATGGAGAATCAACAGCCCTCAGGTCTGGAGGTGGCTGATGAGGAAGAGGAGAAACAGCTGGGTCCAGTGCCTGACGCATGGATGCACAGAAGGCAGAGGAAAGGAGAGCAGTGGAAATCTGTGGGCCGATCCTTGGGATGGAAAAGCCACCGCTGCTAGCAAAGTTCCACCCTAGCTCTGGGGATAAAAGGCAGGGGGTGGAGATGAATAGATGTGGCAGACATCTGTGAGAGAGAGACTTTTTGCAAAGGCTGCTGGCGCTCCTAATTAAGGAATCATTGATTTAACTACAGAGGGTTTGTCGTGTTTGGGGAGCTGGGTCAAAACAGCCTGTCTCTCAGATGCCTATGGTTCTTAGTTTCCAAAGAAAAGTAGGCAGTCCATCAGCTACATCAAATTCAATGGACTTGAAGAAAATAATCAAGTAAGAGAATAGATTTACAAATAAGAAATTGAATTGTGCCATGAATATCAAACGGAACAGAAATCATGGAAATACATAATAAGAATGCAGATCTTACTATGAAAAAGCTTCCCTGATTCTGACTGCTTTCTATTTTCTTCAAAATTATTTTGAATCTACTTCCTAGATAGTTCTTGGCCCTCTCTCGTGTAGAACGGCGTCCAATTATTTATTTGTAATAAATGTGGTCCAGTGCTTATCTCATCCTTTTTTACTTGGAGGCAACAAGTTGGAATGAATTTCCTTTTCTCTTAATGAAGTGTAGTTCCCTAGAGAACACTTCACAAGAGGAAGAACAAGATTTAATGCTCCCACCTTTGCAAGCTTATTACAGCTCCTCCACATAAATGCAATGGGGTAGCATTGCCTCAGCATTTTTTTGTTCAGTATGGAAACCTATGCTCATTTTTAGCTCTCTTTTGACAACCTGACAAATGTGTCTTTAATATAATGTTTGCAATGCAAAATCTTACATAATGAAATAAACATAACGGCTTTGATCTTAATTTACTTATATCTGAACTAGACCCACAGAAGTCAACAGAAAAAGTTGATCATGATTAACCCATTAATTTTAATGGATTAATTGTGTCTAAGTGTATGTCTAAGACTGAACCCATTCTAAGTGTGTCTAAGACTGAACCCATGCCTACAAATAAAGTTGATCATTTATTACAAAACAAGAAGTTTTACTCTGCAAATATTTTGCCTTTCTAACTAGTGTTCTCTTCTGACACAGATGAGTCATTTCTAGGAAATTAAGAGATTAATGTTATTTCTTTAGTAAAAGTTTATATGCTGCATGTATATATATCAAAGGGAATATCCCAATCCCATTTGATTTCTGTTACAATATTTTGAGGATCAGACTCAATGATGAATTCAGAAGCAATTTCTTCAGTTAAAGAAGTGTTTATTCATAATAGGCATTCTACTTATTCTTGTCAGATTTACAGTGAGAAGCAAGCATGAGGTAAAAGCACTCTCTATTTATATCAAAGGGGAGGAGTCAAGGAAGGGGGTGATCACACATGAATACATTAAAGGAGGAGGAATAAATTAACCCTTTATATCCTGTACATATATACATATCTCTTGTAATAGAATAAGGCATTTACTTATGACAAATCCCCCTCTAAATGCCGATTCGACATATAACAATGATTGCATTCGGATTCAGAACTATATAGTACTTGTAATTTTGATGTCAAGTATTTGTGTTGTTTAGAAGGTAAAGGTTTAGTTAATATATCAGCTATTTGTTCTGAGGTTTCGCAGTGGATTGCTTTAATGAATCCATCCTGAGATAATTGTCTCACGTGTTTAAATTTGATATCTATATGTCTGGACCTTTGACCAATGGCGTCAGATCTTGATATTTCTATAGCCGCCTTATTATCTTCATGTATGACAAATGGTAGTATTGGATTCTTCCAAATATCAGATAATAAATCATTAAACCACACTAAATTATTTGAGGCTTTAGATAAACAGACGTATTCTGCCTCTGTTGTGGAAGTCGCTACTAAATCTTGCTTCCCAGTGTACCAGAATATTGGGCAATCATTTAAAAATAATACATAACCTGAGGTGCTCTTTCTGCATTTGATGTCACCTGCCCAGTCTGCATCAGCGTAACTGGTGATAATAGGTTCTTTAATATTATTGGGTTCTAAGAGTAGGCAGAAATCCATGCTGTGTTTTAGATATCTTAGTATTCGTTTAACTGCTTCCCAATGATACATAAGTGGTTTACTTACATGTCTAGATAATAAATTAAGTGGCAGAGCTATATCAGGCCTGGTCCAATTAGATATATACAATAGAGAACCAATAATTGATCTATATAATGTATTGTTCTCGAACTCAGGTGAAGATTCATCCATATTCCTTAGAAAATCAGTCTGCATAGGAGTATCGCAAGGTTTGGCATCTCTTAAATTGCATTTTTCCAGAAGTTCTATAATTTTATCTCTCTGGGATAATTTGAATCCCTTTCTTGTTTTATTGATTTGAACTCCAAGGTATTTGTTTACCCTTCCTAGCGACTTTAAAGAGAAATGTTCACTTAGCTTGGATACAAATAAGTCTTTCTTTTCTTTATGTTTGCCTATATACAAAATATCATCCACATAGATTAACACAAATTCTAATGATTCACCTTCCTTTCTAACAAAAAAGCAATTGTCTGCAGTTGTGGCTTTGAAATCCATATTTTTAAGCACGCTGACTAGACATTCATACCAACGCTTGCCGGATTGTTTTAATCCGTACAAGCTTTTGTTAAGTAACCAGGTCTCATTTCTATTTGTACATTGGCTATGAGGTGCCCTTACATATATCTCTTTGTCGAGCTTTGCATGTAAGTATGCAGTCTGCACATCATATTGAAAGACATCAAGATTGAGTATAGCCGCTATGACTAAAGCTGTCTTAACACTTTCGGTTCTTACAGTGGGAGAGTATGTGTCAGTGTAATCCTCAGGATATTTTTGAGCGTAACCTTGTGCGACTAATCTAGCTTTATATAATTTATTACCGTCTTCTAAATCTTTGATTTTGAATATCCATCTGGTGCCTATAATTGTCTTGTTCTCAGGGGCAGGGACTGGTGTAAATACACCTAATTCACGCAAGCTGTTCATTTCTTTTGTTATGGCTAATTCCCATTTCTCTCTTTCTTCCATGGGAAGTTTCAACACTTCCTCGTATGTGTTAGGTGTTGGTGTCTCGTCATTCACACACATTATATAATCCTTATACTTATTGGGTAATTGTTTTCTGTTACACCTGATTGTTCTTATTGGAATGCTCTCATTATCGTGTAAATACCTTGCTTCCTTTTTGGTTAATGAATCTGTTTTTATCCTGGTATGGTTACCTGTCCATGTTTTGTTTTTGTCATCATGTGTGTTATGTTCATGTTTCTCTCTTTCTATTCTGTCTTGTTGTTCAATATTTGGTTTTGTATTTTGGATTATCTCGTTAAGATGTATCTTAGACCAGTTGGCCTGTTCATGAAATACTGCTGTTCTTGAGACTATGAATTTGTTATTACTGTCAATAAATCTATATCCTTTTGTGCCTGTTTCGTATCCCATGAATCTGAGCCTTCTGGATACGTTATCTCCCTTACGTCTTAATTGTTTTGGTATTTGTACGTCTGCTGTAACTCCAAATATGTGCATGTGTGATATTTTTGGTTTCCTATTGTACATCACTTCGTATGGTGTTTTATTTAGGATGCTAGACCAGGTCCTATTTTGGGTATAGTTTGAATATAGTAATGCTTCTGACCAGAATTGTTTTCCTAAACCAGCATCTTCTAATGTACATCTAATCATGGTTTGCAGTGTTGAGTTCTTTCGTTCTGCTGTACCATTCTGAAAAGCAGAAAATGGGCTAGTTGTGAAGTGTAGCATTCCTTTGTCTTTTATCCATTGTGAGAATTCTTTTGACATGAACTCGGATCCCCTATCTGTCATGATTTGTTTTATTTTGATATTGTGTTGTGTTTCTACACGTTTGTAAAATTCTTTGAATTTTTGGAAAGTTTCATCTTTGTGTTTTAAAGTATAAACAAATCCATAACGGCTATAGTCGTCTACAATAGTTAGGAAATATCTTTTTTTGTATGTGATGGATGGTGTTAATGGACCAACCAGATCCATATGTACCAGATCAAAAATTTGGTTAGAGGTCCTTGTTGCCCTCTTTGGTTTTGGGTTTGTTCTGAGTTTTGAGGATTTACATACTGAGCATTCCAAATAGTTTTTACAATCCTTTATTTTAACGCCATCAGCATGTTCAATCATTTTTTGTATTACAGGGAAACTTGCATGTCCCAATTTTCTATGCAACATGTGTGCACATTCATCATGAATTGGTTTGCCT
This sequence comes from Arizona elegans, assembly GCA_022577455.1. Lineage (NCBI taxonomy): Eukaryota > Metazoa > Chordata > Lepidosauria > Squamata > Colubridae > Arizona > Arizona elegans. The sequence goes on along the minus strand of JAKOOJ010000002.1, from coordinate 53,382,104 downwards.
ATATTGGGTCTTTTGTTATTGTGTGTATCACTAGTGGCTGTGTCTTTGTGATTACAGTGTGTATTGGGTTCTTCATTGTCATTGTTGTTACTATGTTCACTGTCTATGTTGATGTCGTCATCAGTGTTTGTATTAATGTTATGCAACCATTTATCTTCTGTTACAAGGAAGGGTAGGCCCCCTTCGATAACTACACTATTCAATTTAGTCCCATCCTTTTCTAGTATTGCTTTTCCCCCAGAGAAGATTATATTTATGTTGGAATCTTGGCTTAATTTCACTGCACTAAGTATGTTATGTGATATTTCTGGTATCAACAATACCCCCTCTACTTTACCTAAACCAGGTATATTTACATCTCCTTTCCCTATGACTTGAACATTTTCTTGATTGGCTACTCTTATCATAAATTTATCATTTGTGAATGAAGACAGTATTTTCTTGTTATTTGTTGTATGATTAGTCGCCCCTGAATCTATGAGCCAAGTATTGTTTTTTGATTTTTGTGTGATGACATCGTTATGTTTATCTAATCCATTTAATGATCCTGATTTTCTGTCCCTTGAATTATCTCTATCCTTTCTGCGTTCTCTGTAGTTTGGGGAGTCTCTATATCTGTATCTATCAATAGATGATTGCCTGTCTTGATATCTACCCCTATAATCACGGTTTTGTCTTTCCCTATGAAACATGGGGCAATCTCCCTTAGAGTGTTTTCTGGATCCACAATTGTAACATTCAATTGTTTTTTGGTGATTCTCTTGGAAAGTTACCCCTTTTGCCTGTCTGTGTTCTGTGTATGCATTGTATCTACTTTTCCTCAAATTATCTTCAGCTATTAACTTATTTGACAGACTTTCTATGGATAAGTATCCTAGATTGATTGAGTCTAAGTGTGATATGTAGTTATCCCATGATGAATCTAATGAGTTAAGGATAACGCTTTTCATTGTCTGTTCTGATATTATTTCTCCTCTTAGATGTAATTCTGCTCTGGTTTTGTTTAAGGATATTAAATGTTCACTTATGGTGGTTCCAGATCTTAATTTGGCTGAAAAGAAATCTTTAGACATTCTAGTGGTTGTTGCTACACTTTCACTATGAAACAATTTAAACATGCATTGAATTATTTCTGAAACAGTAAGATTATGCTTAATACTGTAGTACATGGCAGGTGATATGCTAGAAATTATTAAATAGAATGCTCTGTGATGCAGGCAGTCTATTTTTAGAGTCCAAGGTCTTTTGGGAGGATTGGTTATAAAAAATAATAAATTTTCTTTCATAAAGACAACCTGAATTTGTTGACACCATTCCTGTAAATTGATGCCATCAATTCTAAGTTTTGGGAAATCACTAGGTAGATTTCCAATATTACTATTCCCACTACTTACAACTGTGGGTAGTCCATGGTCCTGTAGATGTTGAAAATTGCAGAATGGTGTGGGTATTCTGCTGATGAGCTTGAAAGGTTCTCCTTCTTCATAAAGTTCATTGTAGTTCTCTGTGTTCATCTGCGCATGCGCGTTGGTCATTTCTTTGCTGAAGCCGCTGGGAGAGGTTCTCTTTGCTGTAGCTCCCTCGTAGTGCTCTCCTTCTGATGATTCGGTCTCCGGCTCGATCTTGGGTGTTCTGCTGGCAGCTGTGGTTCTTCTCTTTTCTTTGGAGCTTTCTTGCTTGGAGTATTTTGTTCTTTGGATCGTTTGTAGTGTGGGGGAAATTTCGCAGGGCCCTCTGGGTTCAGGCGTCGTCATCATCGTTGTCCGGATCGAGTCGTGCAGGCTTTGAGGTGTCTGTTTATTTCTTCGTCTCTTTTGTATTTTTGCATTATTGGCTTTTATCGATTCTTTTGAAATTGTTAGACTTGTGCCAAACGTTTTAAATAGTTTTCTCATGGGTGTTTCGATTTCTTGTTCGGTGGATGATTCTTCTGTATCTGTTTCTGACTCTTCAGAAGAATAAATATATTTTTTGCTATTTTTTGTGTTTTTTCGCACCAGAGTTTTTGAATGGTGCATTCTGATTGGTTCAGCCGTGTTCATTTCTGTGGCCGGTTGAAGAAAAGATGGCTGCCTTTCAAAATTTTGAGCGGGACCTCTGGTCTTGCTTCTGGTTATTTTTTCTTTCGTTGTAGGTTCGCTCACCATTTTTGTATTTTCGGGTTTGGCTTTTTCAATGTCTTTTTCTCTCGCTGCTCCATTTTCTTCCAAGAAGCCTCGGAGTTCCGCGATGAGTTTGTGGTCATCTTTTTGACTTTTTATTAGCCTCAGTATCTCCGATCTGAGGTCTTTGTCTTTTATTTTGTTCTCTTCTTGGTTGTCGGTTTCATCTGCTGTTTCTTCGATGTCTGTGGTGTTATCTTCAGATTCTTTGATTGTTGTATTTATTGGTTCATCGATCATTTCTTGATCTGTTTTTGTTTCTTTATCATTTGCCCTGGTATTAGGTCTTTCTTTTTTATTCTTGAGGTTTTCTTTCTTAGGCATGTTGGATTTTATTGAGTCAGTTCAACCATCCTCTGCTACCAATTTGTTACAATATTTTGAGGATCAGACTCAATGATGAATTCAGAAGCAATTTCTTCAGTTAAAGAAGTGTTTATTCATAATAGGCATTCTACTTATTCTTGTCAGATTTACAGTGAGAAGCAAGCATGAGGTAAAAGCACTCTCTATTTATATCAAAGGGGAGGAGTCAAGGAAGGGGGTGATCACACATGAATACATTAAAGGAGGAGGAATAAATTAACCCTTTATATCCTGTACATATATACATATCTCTTGTAATAGAATAAGGCATTTACTTATGACAATTTCACTAGAGAAAATTGTGCCAGGAATTTTGGTACTGGTAGTTTCTTTCTATAGCCACTATTAAGTTAAAACATGACTGAAGGAAAATAATACTCAAGATAGTTAACTAAATTACATAAACTCCCTTGTAACTGTAAACAAAATTAGTTGATAGATATTTCAACATAAATGTATCATGAGTAAGGATGGATTAAAAGAAATCAAATATGCTGATGATACTACTCTGGAAGTAAGAAAGGCATAATAAATTTCTAGCTATAGGTGAAAGAAGAGAGTATCTTGTTTCTCAGTGTTTTTGGGTGTCCTATCAAAATCTTGAAATTATTACACATTCCCTTCACCTTGCCATTAATAAAAAATATTGAAGGATTTGGGACCCAAATCAATATTTTGTAACACTTTTTTTTTTACTAATATTAAATTGAGTAGCAAAACAGAGGGGTTTTTTTCAACTACATCAAATTATTCAGTAGAAATCATTATTTTTCCCCTTTCTTTTATTCTTCCTTTCTTTGCATTTCTTAAATCATGGCTGGAATTTATCTTGCACTCCTAAATTTCCTCCCTTCTCTTTTGATTTCCAAACCAAATTTTAAAAAATCAACAGTTTTTGTCTTTTCAAATTTCTTCTATTCCTACTGTTTTCTTCGTTGTCTTCTTACAAAACCTAAATTACATTCACAAATCAACCTCCATCTCTCTTTCTAAAAAGTCCTCTCAGATAATTGTGCAACTTGTACAGTTCTTTTATTTCCCTAATTTCTAGAAAACAACAGCTGTTTTAAGTTTAAATGTAGTAATTCTGCTATACTGTTTTAGAAATATGTTCAGGCCCTCTCTTCTAGACAGAAAAGCTATTCTTTACTGTAATGGAGCCAGGACTGCAGTGGAAACAGTTTCCGAAGCATATTTAACAACAACTATCAGTCATCCATGTTATCTAAGGGTTTTTTCTTTGTGCATGAAAAAACAAACTACAAAATAAGTTAGATATGAGCCGTGAGCAAGGAAAGCAGATGGACAATAAGTAAGTTATTGACAATGAAGCCCTCTATCATCTCTTTGGTGGTGAGGGTCCTCCAGCAGCCCAAGAATCATTGCTGATGTCAACATGCCCAAAGGCCCCAAAATGGGTCAATCAAATTCAGCCATGACATCTATGATGACATTATAGCACTTCCAAATGGCATCCTGTGGCCCTTCAGAAAGTCAGAAAAGTCTTCACACACCTTCTACATCTCTTCTTGACCATGTTGGGGATAATGGGATTACTAGCAGTTCAGTCCCAACTGTCTTAGTTGAGCCATGTTAAAAACTTCCCTCTATATTCCCTGAAATGATATTTTGTCAGAAAAAAACCATTTAAGATTTTAAAATGTAATTTTTACTGGAGAAAGAAAAATCACATAAAGCTTTTATTTTTAATTCATAAACTACAAGTGGCTGCAGTTTAACAAGGGTCAGACGCAAATCAGCTTGGGATAAATTGCAGTGCTATCTTCAAGAATGACTTCAGAAGGTTCATGAAAACTTACCTTCTTATAGAAGATCTTATATAAATTATATGTATTAAAAATGGTACAGAACAATAAGACAACATTAAAACCTTTGAATGGACCAGTTTTAGCATAATTCTAATTTCTTTCTTGTAAATGGTTAGAAGATAATATGACTGTCATATAAATTTGCATCAGGCTGTAGGCCGAGTAATACCATCTGTGTTCAGAAGGACTACACAAATTAAATAAATGTTCTACGCTATTCATGACTATTGTTCCTGGACATCTTGCATGATTAACTAAAACAGAGGAATCTTTAAGGTCTCAATGCTGTAGATTAATTATGGGTGATGGGATAGAAAGGACACAAGCCTTCAGCATGCAAGTTACAGCAAAAAGCCTGTCACAAGTAAATGCCTTATTCTTTATTATGTAAATAGTACATGACCAGGATATCAGGGGTTAACTTATTCTTCACTACTTAATATATTCATACTTAACCACTCCTATATCTAGCTCCACCCCATGTATATATAAGGAGCTGTATGCTTTCCTTCTGTGCTTCTATCTGTGAATATTCAGTGAATATAGAATGCCTTCTGTAAATAAACAGTGCTTTATTTGAATATCTAATTCTTATTCTACTTATTGAGTCTGATCCTGAAAAATATCGTAACAATTTGGTAGCAGAGGATGGTTAAATTGACTCAATAAAACTTTAAATATGTCTGAGAGAGAAAACTCCAGAAATAAAAAAGAAAGACCCAACACCAGGGCATACAGCAAAGAAATGGAAGCAGATCAAGAAATAATCGATGAGTCCACGAATACAATATCGAGAGAATCTGAAGACTGCACTACTGACAATGAAGAAACAATGGATGAGACTGATGACCAAGAAGAAAACGAAATAGAAAACAACGAACTCAGGTCAGAGATACTAAAACTCTTAAAAAGCCAAAAGAACGATGAAAATCTCATCGCAAACCTCCAAGAAATATTAAAAAACAACGGAGCAGCAAAAGAGAAGCACATCGTTATGAATAAATCTAAAGACTCAAAAACGGTGAGCGATCTGCCTGAAAATAAAAATACAGCGAAAAAGAAAACTAACAGTCCTGCGCAAAATTTCGAATGGCAGCCATCTTGGTTTCAACGGACCCCTAAGATGAGCGAAGCAGAGCCAATCAGAAAGCTAGATTCAAAACACCTGGCGCGAAAAGCCTTACTCGATGCAAGAAATGAAAAAGAGAAAATTTACACCTCAGAAGAATCAGACACAGAGATTGAAGAGACTTCGATAGATATGCAAGTAAAATCAGCAATGAAAACGCTCTTTGCTGCTTTTGGACCAAAATTGAAAATCACTAAAGAATCAACGAAAAGACAAGCAAGCAAACAAACACCTCAGAATCCACCCACTTCTATTCAAACGACGAAAGCGCCAATGCCTGAACCCAGAGAGCCCTGCAGATACCACCCCACGCCACAGACGATCCCAGGGACCAGCGTTCTCAACCAAAGAAAGCGAGCACCTGCTATCATCAGGACTCCCAAGATCGAGCCGAAGACCGATTCCTCAGAAGAAGAGCGATACGAGGGAGCTGTGGCAGCGAGAACCTCTCACGACGGCTTCAGGAGCGAAATGAACAACGCGCATGTGCAAGACTACACAGACAACTTCGAAGGACATGAAGAACAGAGAGAACCATTCAGAATCGTCGCAAGCATACCCACGCCATTTTGTAACTTTCAACATTTGCAAGACCACGGACTACCTCCAGTTGTAAGTAATGGATCCAACAATATTGGGGATTTACCCAATGATTTCCCAAAACTGAGAATAGATGGCATTAATTTGCAAGAATGGTGTCAGCAGCTCCAGGTTGTCTTTCTAAAAGAAAACTTATTATTTTTTATCACTAATCCCCCAAAAAGACCTTGGACTCTAAAATTAGACTGTCTGCACCATAGGGCATTTTTCTTATTAATTTCCAGTATATCTCCTGCCATGTACCACAGTATTAAGCAAAATCTAACTGTATCAGAAATTATTCAATGCATGTTTAAATTGTTTCACAGTGAAAGTGTAGCCACTACAACAAGAATGTCTAAAGATTTCTTCTCAGCTAGGATAAAGCCAGGGGTTACCATAAGTGAACATTTAATATCTTTAAACAAAATTAGAGCAGAACTGCATTTAAGGGGGGAAATAATTTCAGATCAAACAATGAAGAGTGTTATCATTAACTCACTAGACCCATCGTGGGATAACTATATATCTCATTTAGACACAATCAATTTAGGATATTTATCCATAGAAAGTCTATCTAACAAGCTAATATCTGAAGATAATTCAAGGAGAAGTCGTTGTAACAATCACATGGAACATAAACAATATAAGAGGGTAGTTTTTCAAGAAAGATACCATGAACCAATAGGATGCCACAACTGTGGATCCAAAGAACATAATAGGAGAGACTGTCCAAAACTCCTCAGAAATAGAAAAAATCCTGACTACAGAAATAGGTATCAAAACAGACAGTCATCAATTGATAGACATAGATATAGAAGTCCACCCATCTATAGGGAACATAGAGGGGGCAGGGATAACTCAAAAGATAGAAAATCTGGTTCACTGAATGGGTTAAACAAACATGACAACACTAACATACAACAGACAGAGGACAATGATTGGCTTATCGATTCTGGAGCAACCAACCACACTACAAATAATAAAAATATACTATCTTCATTTGTAAAGGATAAATTCGTAATTAAGGTAGCTAATCAAGAGAAGGTTCAAGTCATAGGTAGAGGAAATATAACCTTACCTGGCCTAGGAAAAATAGAGGGGGTATTGTTAATACCTGAAATACCTCATAACATACTTAGTGCAATAAAACTAAGCAGAGATTCTGGCATAAATATTGTGTTCTCAAAAGGAAAAGCAACATTAGAGAAAAACAGAACAGACATAGGTACTGTGATTATTAAAGGAGGTCTACCTTATCTAATGACAAAAGAAAAATGGTTACACAACATCGATTCCAACATGGAAGATAACAATAACATAGACAACGAAAACAGTAATAATAGTAACAATGAGGAACATGAGATTATTCACAATCACAAAGACATACACAACAACAATATACCTAATATTGGTAAACCAATTCATGATGAGTGTGCTCATGTCTTACATAGGAAATTAGGACATGCCAGTTTTCCTGTAGTTCAAAAGATGACTGAACATGCTGAAGGTGTTAAAATAAAAAATTGTAAAAACTATTTGGAATGCTCAGTATGTAAATCTACAAAACTCAAAACTAGCCCCAAACCCAAAAAATCAACAAGATCAACCAACAAAATTTTTGATTTGGTACACATGGACCTAGTTGGTCCATTAACACCATCAATCACATATAGAAAACGTTATTTCCTAACCATTGTGGATGACTATAGTCGTTATGGCTTTGTCTATACACTAAAGCACAAAGATGAAACTTTTCAGAAATTTAAGGAGTTTTACAAATGTATAGAAACACAACATAATATTAGAATAAAACAAATTATGACAGATAGGGGATGTGAATTCATGTCAAAAGAATTCTCCCAATGGCTTAAAGACAAAGGGATGTTACATTACACGTCTAGCCCTTTCTCTGCATTCCAAAATGGAGTGGCAGAGAGAAAGAACTCAACATTACAAACCATGATTAGATGCACATTAGAAGACGCTGGCTTAGGAAAACAATTCTGGTCAGAAGCTTTACAATATTCCAATTATACACAAAATAGAACTTGGTCCAGCATTGTTAACAAGACACCATATGAAATGATGTATAATAGGAAACCCAAAATAGCTCATATGCACATATTTGGAGTCACTGCAGACGTACACATACCTAAGCAATTAAGACGTAAAGGTGAGAACGTATCTAGGAGACTCAGGCTCATGGGTTACAAAACAGGCACAAAAGGGTACAGATTTATCGATAATAATAACAGATTTATAGTTTCCAGAACGGCTGTATTCCATGAACAGGCCAACTGGTCTAAAATACATCTTAATGAAATTTTCCCAAACAACTATACAAACACTAAACACCAAGAGGAAAGAACTGGAGAAGAATACAATCACAACATACATAAAAACAAAAACAAAACATGGACAAACAGTCAATACAAAATAAAGACAGATTCATTAACAAAAAAGGAAGCTAGGTATTTACATGACAATGATAGTAGACCAAAAAGGACAATCAGGAATAACAGAAACCAAATACCAAACAAATACAAAGATTATATAATGTATATGGATGGAGAAACATCAACACCAAACACATATGAGGAAGTGCTAAAACTTCCCCCCGAAGAAAAGGAAAAGTGGGAATCAGCCATGACTAAAGAGATGGATAGTTTGCAGAAATTAAATGTATTCACACCTACACATGCACGTAAAGATAAAACTGTTATTGGTACTAGGTGGATATATAAAATCAAAAACTTAGAAGGAGGCAACACCTTATACAAAGCTAGACTAGTTGCTCAAGGTTATGCACAAAAATATCCCGAGGATTACACGGATACATACTCTCCCACTGTAAGAACTGAGAGTGTTAAAACTGCACTGGTCATAGCATCAGCACTTAACCTTGATGTATTCCAATACGACATACAGACTGCATATCTACATGCAAAATTAGATAAAGAGATATATGTAAGAGCGCCTCACAGTCAATATACAAACAAAAATGAAACGTGGTTACTAAATAAAAGTTTATATGGGCTGAAACAATCTGGCAAAAGATGGTATGAATGTTTAGTAAAAGTGCTCAAAATTATGAATTTTAATGCCACTACTGCTGATAACTGTTTCTTTGTTAAAAAAGAGGATGACTCTTTAGAATTCGTGTTAATTTATGTGGATGATATTTTGTATATAGGTAAACACAAAGAGAAGAGAGAAACATTTGTAACAAAACTAAATGAACATTTCTCTTTGAAATCATTAGGTAAGGTAAATAAGTATCTTGGAGTTCAAATTAGCAAAACAAAAAAGGGATTCAAACTTTCTCAGAGAGATAAGATTATAGAACTCCTGAACAAATGTAACTTAAACAATGCTAAACCCTGTGATATTCCCATGCAAACTGATTTCCTGAGGAACACAGATGAGTCATCCCCTGAATTTAAAGATAATACTCTTTACAGATCAGTCATCGGTTCCCTTCTATATATCTCCAATTGGACCAGACCCGATATCGCTTTGCCTCTCAACTTATTGTCTAGACACGTCAGCAAACCACTAGTATATCATTGGGAAGTTGTCAAAAGAATATTAAGATATTTGAAAAATAGCTTAGATTTTTGTTTATTATTGGAACCCAATAGTGACAAAGAGCCCATCCTCACATGTTACGCCGACGCAGATTGGGCTGGCGACACCACATGTAGAAAAAGCACATCTGGTTATATATTTTTTCTTAACAATTGTCCAGTTTACTGGTATACTGGTAACAAGACTTAGTAGCCACATCAACGACTGAGGCAGAATATGTCTGTTTGTCTAAAGCCTCAAATAACCTCGTATGGTTTAATGACTTGTTGTCAGACACCTGGATGAAACCTTCATTACCATTTATCATACACGAAGATAACAAGGCTGCTATTGAAATATCTAGATCTGATGCTATTGGACAAAGGTCCAGACATATAGATATAAAATTCAAACATGTGAGGCAGTTATCTCAGGATGGATTTATTAAAGCAGTTCATTGCGAAACACCAGAGCAAATAGCTGACATATTGACAAAGCCTTTGCCTTCTAAGCAGCATAAATACTTGACTTCTAAGTTACAAGTTTTATATTGTTCTGAATCTGAATGTAATTGTTGTAATATATCGAATCGGCATTTAGAGGGGGATTTGTCACAAGTAAATGCCTTATTCTTTATTATGTAAATAGTACATGACCAGGATATCAGGGGTTAACTTATTCTTCACTACTTAATATATTCATACTTAACCACTCCTATATCTAGCTCCACCCCATGTATATATAAGGAGCTGTATGCTTTCCTTCTGTGCTTCTATCTGTGAATATTCAGTGAATATAGAATGCCTTCTGTAAATAAACAGTGCTTTATTTGAATATCTAATTCTTATTCTACTTATTGAGTCTGATCCTGAAAAATATCGTAACAAAGACTTTCTAGTTTATTTTTATTTATTAAAGACTAAAACTAAATCAGAGCAAAGCTTCAGCTAAATTAGTTGCATTGAGACTATATTTGGAAATGGGTATCTTAGATAAGATTTGGTAAATTAAGAGATTTCCTTTGTCTTTGTCATTTCTGTTTATAATTTCCACTTTCTCACACACTCCAAGCATTTAAAACAGAAAATGTTTAGAATCCTATTTTGATATGTTGATATATACCATGTCTACTCCCGTTACTTCTACTTAATTGAAAAAGGTGCTAATGAGACTTCCAGGAAAGAAATGACAGGGTGAAGATAGCTCTGCACAAAGCAGAACTGACAACCTCATGGAATGAAAAGCCAGTGTGTAGACATGCTGTTCCATAATTCCTCATGGGACAAGGACTTGAGATTGCCCACAAATGCTCCAGACAGTTGCTCCTCACAAAGTAACTGCAAATTAGTGGTCTCTTGCAGAGCTAGAGCTCTGGGAGAGGAGAGAATAACTACCTTGCTACAACCACATTGGAACCTTTGAAAGGCCACTCACTTACTTTCTTTTTTAATCACTTTCAGAAATTGTGTGTCGACTGCTTTTCAGCTATTAAGAATTTTTCATTAAAACCTTATCTAAAGAACTTTTAAATACAATTTTGGGTGGGGGGTAATAAACAGTAAAAAGGCCCGTCGGGCTGGCAAGAGGTGGCCATGGTGGTGGAGAAGGGATGCTTTTGCATGCACGCACATGCTCACCTACCACTTCTGCAACCTGGGTCCAAAAGGGTTGTAGCCTGGCACTGGGCCGGAGACTGGGAGTGGGGGACTCCTAGGATATAGGTAGAAGAAATCATTTGTTGTATTTTATGAGAAAGTGGTATTACCAAAATGGTTTATATTTGTTGGGATGAAGTTTGGAAGTCACTTCTTTATGTTTCTTTCTTTCTCCTTTACTATATTCTAATTTTTTTTTATTCTTTTCTATTTTCCTTTCTTGTTTTCTTTTCTGCACTGTCTTTTTATTTTTGCAGTTTAGATTAGTTGTTATTATTATAGCTATAATCTTTAATAAAATTGCCATTAAAAAAGAAGTTGCTATATACCAGGGGTGTCAAACTCAATTTCACTGAGGGCCGCATCAGAGTTGTGTTTTACCTCAGGGAGCAATGGTGGGCGTGGCTGTGGTGGGCATGGCCAGCTTGACGTCACCCATGTCGGGGGCGGTTGTGGTGACCCAAGTGCTCTGCCAGTGAAAACGGGCTCCCGAGCTCAGTTTTCGGCTGCAACAGCCTCCTACAACCCTCTGCCAAGGAAAATGGAGATCCATTTTCACTGGCAGAGCCATCCCCGGGTAGTCCTTCGCTGTTTCCAGGGTGGCCTTGCGAACCAAACCTATGCACCCTGTGGGCTGGATCTGGCTCTCAGGCCTTGAGTTTGACACCAATATATACTGTTATATATTTTGTTTCCATGGGATCCTTATTGCTCACTTTAAATTATTTGCTATTTTTTCTTTCCTATTTTTCTTCATGAAGTCTGTTTAATATTAGAGAAATAAAACCATTTTTCCTTTGCCATTATTACTACAGATAGTCCTCACCTTAGAGACCATTCAAAATTACAATGAACCTCAAAAAGATACTTATGACCCAGATTTGAAGTTCTGATGGCTTCTCCCCAGGTGGTCGTATTTGGGTGCTCCTATTTTGGGCACTGGGCAACCCGTCTACATTTATTGATAGTTGCAGCATCCCACAGTCATGTGTCCATGATCTACATTTTTTGCCAGAAACTGCAATTTTTGTCAAATTTTTGTCAAAAAATGCCATTGCAACCAATGGATTTGCTTAACAACTGCCATAAAATAATGTTGTAAAATTGGATCGGTCACATGACGACCCACTAAACAACCAGCATGATTTATGACCATAATTCTGGGCTCAATTATAGTCATGAATTGAGGATTAACTACGTTGCAGAACTAATCTAGTCTACTAGTGAAGGGGCTGAATTAGGAATGGAGAAGGCCAAGTTCCAATTCTGCCTTAGGGATGGAAATCAGCTGAGTGTCTTTGGGCTAGTCACTCTCTCTCAGCCCTTGAATAAGGCAAATTGCTTCAAAGAAAGCTGCATGGAATTGTCCGTGTCGTTTTCAGGAGTCAAGTCTGACTGGTAGGCAAAAAAAGGAAAGAGTTAACTTTCTTAATTTCCAAACCCTGTGTCACAAGAGTTTATGAGATAACTTAGACTTCATGTAGCTCATAATGATATGGCAAAACACACCTTGCAGCCAGATAACATTCAGATGAATGTACCATACATTTTCATTAAACTTTCAAAAAATAATTTTAATAATGGCCAGTCTTTTAAACCACAACACTACGAAACATACACTGAAGTTTAGATCAGAGAATAGATAAACAATAAATCATAAGAGAGATTTAAAAAGTAAAAAATAATGTGAGTCATGTTCTGTAATGTAATAGGCATTTATATTTTAAACTATTTTATGTAGCTCATGAGATTTAAGTAAGCATCTTTTATTAAACACATACGGTGCTTATTAAAAGCATTCAGTCTACTTATTGACATAATAAAATTTGAGGATCTTAAATGATTTACAGTGATAAGATTACATAAATTATTTATGCCTTCCGAAATACTTAGGTCAGTTTAAAGCTCCATATATTACTCCATACTCTATACGCTAACATTTGTATAGCACAGTGATGGCTAACCTTTTTGCCATCACGTGCCAGGAAGGGGGGGACAGCGGAGGTTCGCATGTGCATGCCCACACCTATAATTCTATGCGCCCCGCCCCACACCTGTGACCCCCCCTCCCGCCCCACTCCTGGCATGCAATGGCCCAATAGGCCCGTTTTTCTTTCTCACCTGGCTCCTCTCTATGCATCTGGGGAGAGCGAAAACAACCTTCCCCACTCCCTCAGAGGCCCTCCGGAGGCCTGAAATGGACTGTTTCCCAACTTCCGGTTGGGCAGGAAGTGACATTTTTTGCTGTCCCCAGCCTCCAGAGACTCCTAGAGGCTCTGGAGGCTGGGGACAGCAAAAAACATCACTTAAAACATCAGTCAGATTCTTAAAATCTGAAGCCCATTTCATCCTTGTTCTGATATGGTAGAAGACACAACAATGGCTACAATTTCAGTATTATCATCTTTAAAATTAAAATTTGTACCGTAGTATTAAAAAAACTCTAAAATTTGTGAGAATGATGTTAACTGAATTACACAATACTAAATTTAAATATTAATCATATGAATGAACAGTGCTGAAGATTTGCACTCATGCTCATATGCAGATTCAGAGACTGAATACATTTGGTTTTTAGTCACAGGAAAAATATCCTAGAAATCAAAGATGATCTGGCACTGGTCTTTCAATGAGTTTAAAGAATAACAAGAAGTCTATGTTAGCAGCCAATTAAATAGCTGAATTCCAGGTTTGCTATGAATCAAGTGAGAGCTGGTTTGGAAGGCAAAGCATATATGAAGGCCAGCAACTGACTGAACTAGCAGACCCACCAGAAATTGTTGCAGATGACTCAGAAGAAGAGCAGAATTTGGAGGAACAAGTTGTGAGGAAACAGGATCTAAAAACATAATCTGTTTCTGGAGACAAAGATGAAGTTCCATCAGGGAGTGTTGTATTTAGCGCCCGTCAAGAGAATTCAGAGGGTCTGATGTGACAATTATGATCTGCACTATTGCTTCTGTAAGGAAAAAAATTACCTTACCATTAGTCAGTGTGGATTTAATATTTACTTAATTTAGGAGTATAAATTAAGGAGGAGACTGCCAAGAAGATGAAGATTAAGGCAGCAGGGATTTCAAAGATTCATAAATTAAAAAATTAATCTGTATTTTAAGGGGAAAAAAACCTAGCATCTTTCTAAATAACTGAACTTTTTCTCCTTCCGGTCTGTGCAACTATAATGAAGCAAATGTATACACAAGGATCATCTGAATTTATAAATAATCCCTCACTTACAACTGGACTCAAAAAATATCTTCAAGGTTAGGACTACCATACCACTTTTGCAGTCATATGATAGAATTTTGAGTGTTTGCCAACTGCCTTGCATTTATGACCAGTTGCAACATCCTGTGGTCATGTGATTGCACTTTGTCATTTTTTTCCCTGGAAAAAATAGGTAAAAATGCCCACTGGATAAGCTGGATTTGGATTTATAACCATATGATTTGCTCAAGAACTATGGTGACTTACTTAATGACCCATCGTAAAAATGTGATTCTCTCAACCAATGGCTATAATAATTTACAACCAAAATTCTGAGCTCAATTGTGGTCGTAAATTGAGAACCTCCTGTATTTTTTCTATTGTTACAAATAAACTTTATCTCTCTAAATATGTTAGCTGTATCCACATTTCAAATTGCATGCTATTTTATTTTATTATTTTATTTTATTTATTAGATTTATGTACCGCCCATCTCATCTACTTATTGTTGAAAGATTTATTTTGGTTTTTTTCCTGAGAACAAATAAAATGGCAGCAATCATGTTTTAAAGGAAAACTGATATTCCTAAATAGATTAGGAAAACTTTTTGAGTTATGGTAGAGTGATTTCATCCACAAATTTTAGAGCTCCTGACAATGCTTTTGATAAGATTGAAACAATTTTTAAATGATTAACTGCCTGTTGTTAAAAAGAAAAAAGTAAGGATCAGACTTTTTTTTAGCAAAACTAGCAAACTTGACAATTTAAGATTAGGTGGCACTGAATTCTTCTTTCTTAATTCAGAGAATGAAAAAAATAGCTTTTATCAGAAGATACATCTATATTTCTGAACCTTTCTCTACCTCTGTCTCCTCCCCTAGGACACTCTCCTTTGATTAAAAAGATACTGAAAATTTTCCAAGTAAACTAAATAAAACTGTTATGAATGGCATTAGTTATTATATAATTTGTGTAATGCAGTCAGTCATGGGACTCCAAACAGTTTACATAACACAATACAAATAACACAATCTAGAGCCAACACAACCCATTAATCCACACTATAAAACACATAAGCAAAATCAGACAATTTTTAAAAAGCAGATTCCAAAAGGCAGCATCAAGAGCTGCGGTGGTGCAGTGGTTAGAGTGCAGTACTGCAAGCTACTTCTGCTGATCACCGGCTGCCAGCAGTTTGGCAGATGGAATCTCACCAGACTCAAGGTTGACTCAGCCTTCCATCCTTCTGAGGTGGGTAAAATGAGGACCCAAATTGTTGGGGGCAATATGCTGACTCTATAAACCATTTAGAGAGGCCTGTAAAGCACTGTGAAGCGGTATATAAATCTAAGTGCTATTGCTATTGCTACCACACACCAATAGAACCCAACAAGAACATATTTATAGCCTTGTAATTTTGGGGGAAGATTGCCCCTAGGTTAGGTCAAGGGCTGTCCCAAAGGTCTATCTCTCTTATGAGTTAGAGGACAAGATCCTGGAATATGATGATCACAAGCAAATTATGAATCCTACCTATCTACATGCAGTTAAGACTTTTGTTCGCATAATATTTAACTAGGCAAAACACTACATCATATGGCAACCATTTTTGAACTGAGTTACCTCAAATAGCTTAATTACAAATGTCCCCAAAATCTTGGACCCATAAAATTGGAATTTGGCAAATTTTATAAAACACTTGGCTCTAGTTTATGTTATAAATTTTACGATACACTATCAATTGCAAATTGTGCTTTATTTTATATGATAAAACAGGATATGCTGGATATGTTGCCCTTGACAATCTTGACAAAACTCATTGAGCTTTTGAATAATATAATAATTTCATAGGCATTCAGCATTTCTTCTTTCCTCTCTTATCTTTTACCTTTATTCTGCTAAGGAAAAGCAAGGAAGGAAAATATATTATATTTTATGAAATATGACTATATTAAAAATGATTAACACTCATGCAAATCTTGAATGCCAGTCTCATACATCCTTCCAACTTGTCACCTTCAGAGAATTCTTATTATCAATTAAAAGCAATATATATTAATGGTTGTCCCATGACTCTGACTGATCAAATAATCTCACCATCTACTCATTACTTTTCTATACTGTAGTTGCTTTGTTTTTTGCTTTCTTTTCAGCAGTCCTTAGAAGAGTTTTAATGTAATAAAATACTATTTTAGCATCAGTAGGATTGAACTTGCATTACTCCTACAGACTATCTAAAATTGTAACAAAACATAGCTTGAATATCTGCAATTCTTGCTCAAATGTTTTTTAATCTGGTGCAAACAATTTTTTAAAGGTCCCCCCAGTTTTCTTGGCAATGTTTTGCAGAAATGGTTTTGTCCTTGCCTCCTTTCTAGGGCTAAGAGAAAGTGACTATACTGAGGTTACCCACCTGTTTTGCATCTAAGGCGGGATTAAAACTCACAGTCTCCCAGTTTCTAGCCTGGCATCAAATTGACTCTGCTCAAAAGATAGAAAACGATACTATTTCTACAACAAAATGATATATATTATGTATGTCTATTATTTAATGTACTTTGCTTTAGATTATTAGACCCAATAATTTGACCAAAAGTCTGCCTAAAACAAACATTTGAAATCATCAGGAGAAGCAATCATCTTGATTACTGTACTGTAAACAAAAAAAATCTCAACTGAGAAATATCCATATAACATCACTCCAAATTTACGATCCTATAAACTTAATCTGCTTAATGCAAAGCAATGTCTCTTCTTCAGTTTTTGTTTTCTTCATTGACAGTTGGCCTTGATGACAAATAATTGAACTCACCCCCCCTAAAAGGCAACAAAAAAATCTGATCAATTTTCACTTCAACTTCAAAAAGATTTCAGAGTAGCTGAAAGCAAAACATTGATTCATGTGCAAATATGAAATTCTGAAAGCATGTTTTGGATTTGCATGCAAAATGACTTCCATAATGGATATGACATATCGCAAAACTACACACTTGAAGGAAAACAAATTACAGATAGCCCCCAAATTAGGACTGCTTATTTAATCACCCTTCGGAGTTGCAATAGCCTCTGAAACAGGTGCTTTGCAGCCTGCAAAACACTTCTGGCTATTATAAAATGTAGCACGACCACTGCATTTCATGCCCTTGGTAATCAGCTCACACTTATAACAGGTTACAACATCCAGTGGTCATGTGCCATAATTTGGTTTCTGGCGGGTTTTGCCAGTTTCTAGTAAAAAAGGCCACCTGGATTCAGAGTTGCAACCACATGATTCACTTAACGACTGCTGTAAAAAAAGCTGTAAAAATCAGGTCTGAAAATGTGGATGCCTTGATTTATGACCATCATGACTTATGACCAAAATTACAGTACCACTTGTGGTCATAATTCGAGGACTAATTGCTATCTACAACACATTCTAGCTCCCCAGAATGCTCTTAATCACCCCAGATTACCTTTACCTTTTTCTTGGCAAAAATCCAAATTTTTGTTCCAAATCAACTATTGTTCCAAATCATGTATAGAGCTGCATGCAGATATTATTCTAAGAATGTTTGTGAGGCATTTTTGTAAATATAAATGAAGTTAGAGGTTGTATTTATTTTAATTAAAAAGATTATTTAAAAAAAAATAGGACAAGCTGTCAGACAAAAACAGTTACTACCAACATTATACAAGACCTAAAGAATGTAACAAGTGTCTTTGTTGATGATGCTAAGGAACCATCTAGTTCTGAATCTTGACTCCAATGATGACTAGCTGTGGGTTAACATCATAACAGTGAAAATCAACTACTCTACACAATCTTTAATGCCTCCTGAAAAGGGAGCTTCCTAAAGGATTGATAGAATAGCAATCACTTGCAGAATGGTACAAAACAGTGTCTGTAGAAACCCATGCCTCACATCAGCTAGGCACATCTGTAAGAAGCTGAAGAAAAATGAAAGATAAGTTGCAATTTGTAGGCATCTGGAGCCAAGGTTCTTGAGTGTGGCTGGGTTGGAAGCAAGTGGAATGTGTCCAGGGTTGTGGCGAGTTTACATATGCTGGTAAGTCTTGGAGTTGGCTGAGGCGCTCACGCGTGGCTGAGAAGAGGTGTTCTCTCAAATAACCTGCTCCCATGCCATGCAGGCCTTTAAAGGTCAAAACCGGCATCTAGAATTGGATCTGCAAACCATTAATGTAGTTTGTGAAGCAAAGATGTAACGTGTGCAGACTTCAAGCACACATAACTGCCCACACCACCAAATTTTGCACCAGCTGAACCTTGCAGATACCTTACAGTAGTCTATCCAGGAGGTGACTAGGGCATACGCGACTGTGAATAGAGCCTCCCTATTTAGGAATGGGCACAATGGGCACACAACATGAAGCTGTGGAAAGGCCAATCATGGCCTTCTGGCCATGATTGCCACATGCTCTTTGAGCAAGGGTTACAAGTCAACAAAAACCCCAAAATGGATACTGGGTTTGTAGGGTACTGTGACTCCATTCAGAGTTACCAGTTCAAAGTTGGTAAAACCTCAGATACAGAAGGCTCCAAAACCCAAAGCCATTCAGTCTTACCAGGGTTGAGCTGAAATGGGTTGTTTCCAGGCACCAAAAACACCAAAAACATCAGGATTCTGAGTTCCAGTCCTCAAATATTTCTGTATTGAGTGGGGGGGGGGGGGCAGGAATCCTCTGTGGGAAAAGTCTTGCAGTAGAAATCATGTGCATTGATTAATTACATTACCATAAAACATTTGTGAATTTTTGATTACAAACTTTTGTTGTGATTTTTTTCAATTGCAAACTTCACAATTATAGTACTATGGTGACAATACACTGAATTCATTATTTTTCATATTGTTAATATTTTATCTAAATTGCAAGAACATTTAATTTCCATATAACCTATGCATACCTGACAACTCCATTGCTGAAAAATTCTGAATATTAGAATTCAAATGACATAAAACACATTCAATCATCCAATTAAAATTTCATTTTAACCCCCACATTAAAAATCCCTCTTTCCTTGTACATCCAATATATATGTTTTCCTGTGGTCTATCTCTTCCATGTGCTTTTTTTGCCTACACAATCTTTTTCTTCCTTGACAAGCATGCTCTAGGAAAGCTTTACCAAGCCAAATACCTTGTAAAATACAACTGATCATGACTGGGCCAGAGGCTACTGAAAGCTTTTCTCTGTCTTCACATGAGTGGATTAAATTGGTTATTTCCATAACTATAATAGAGTGTACGTTGGCTAAAAATACATTGCAAGTTTAAAAATAGCATTCTTCCACCTTCTATGCCACATTAAAAGTATACACAAGTGACTTCTTAGCTTTTGAAATTGCTGTTTGTCATTAAGTACTAGACTCCAGACTTCTAAGGCAAGCGGCTTTAATTGCTTAACAAAGACAACTGTGCATTAGAGAGAATTATCCTGCAATAAAAAATAAGCCTTAAATTATAAGATTCATATTTAATGGCTGGTCATTTATCCTGCTGGGATCAAAAGCAAACCCAATAGATCTTCTCAGTTCATCTTGTCATGAGCATCTCGTTTATCTATCCCAAAACGCTTTTAAGATTTGAGATCATCCACCAGTTATATAGGACTGTTAGCAGAAGGCAAATTCCCAGGTTATGTTGTGGCAGGCATTTTTTGTCTTTTTCAGCTTCCCTAGAATATTCTAATTGTTCTGACATAGGCTCCCTTAACAAGCAGGGAGTAAATTTATTTACATGACTGTGAATTACATTCATTCAGTCAGCAAGGTTTGTCCAAACAGTTTTTCAAAGGAATATTTCTCAACACATCTTATCTCATTTGGCAAGCTGCCACGTAACTTGTTTCCAACGGCAGTACAAGGCAAAACTTGGCACAGAGTCTGTCAGAGTCACAGAACGAATTGTTTCCTGCAAAAGCCCACTCCCTGTTCGCTCCTCTTTTATTTCCTATGGGAGGGTCCAATCACCTCCAAGGTGTGGCTTTACTCCCAAGTCGACCCTGCTTTCTGAGTTGTTATTGTCTTCTGGCAGCTCTACGCATGCACACACTGGGAACAGGGTCCACCTGTTCCTCTGCCTCGCTGCTGTCTAGCTCCCTCTCTGCCTCCGACGCAGAGCCCTCGTCTGAGCTTTCCCCAGCCCCCAGGACTGGCCCAAGTTCCTCCCCAACCTCCCTACTGTCCAACTCTGCTGCCATCTCTGCTGTCCGCCGGCGGGCCACAACACTAATATGCTGTTTTTTCAATTAGGAACTGAAGAGCTTTCTAGAAGTTCTTCTTGCAATAACCTCATTCAGTATTAAAAGTGGAATGTCCATTAATGAACGTAAGGATTCTTTTTAGGGTGGAGTGACTGAGCCATAAAATGACGCTATATACAGGTTTGGCTTTATTGGATTGGGAGAGGGAACATAAGTAAAGAAGGGCATTGTATATCACAGTCCAACCTTCAGGAGGTCCAAATAGTCAAGGAGATAGAAAGTTCCCTGCTGTTACACACAGTGATGTAAAACAATTAAACTCTGCTTCAGAAAAAAAAAATCAGCCTTTTAAAATTCATTCAATGCTAAATAAGTAAATATGAAAGCCAAGCGCTCTCCAACATTTGTGCTCAACTACAATTCTCCCATCGTTACCTGGGAAATCCTAAAATTAACATTTAGAAATTAGTGTTCCTGAAACTTCTGCTTCATTCTCCTCACATTGAAAGTTTTCCCCATTCTGAGTGTTTTCCTCCCATCTGTGAGCAGGAGGAACAGAGCAGGAGTGAAATGCTACCGGTTCGGATCGGTTCAGCTGAACTGGTAGCGATGGCGGCGGGTGGTTCAGAGAACCGGTAGCGATGGCAGCGTGAGGCTCTGCCCACCCGCCCGGCCATTGTTACTTCCTGGGTTTAACCAGGAAGTAACCTGTTTTTTACCCTCTGCACATGCACAGAAGGGTTTGCGAATGCGCAGAGGGTCCCTGCGTGCGGCGTGTGCACTTCCGAACCAGTAGGGAAGGTAAGTAGATTTCACCCCTGGAACAGAGTGACTCTCTTCTGCCTTATAGCCAGAGAAGAGTTGCTCTTTTCCTGTATTGGGAATTCCTCCATTACGGCACCCTTTTTCTATCTCCTCAATTTTACCAGCCAGCTTTTCAGTGACTGGCAATTCTTTTAGTAGTTTTCTAGACACATAAGTTTAGCCATCTTCTGAGGCTGCCTGGGTACCTCTCATCACCCTAATAATTAGTTCCAAGTTTGGGGAGGTGGTAGGAAAAGTGGAAGAGGAGATTCCTGAGCTGCCAAATCTTTGGGTTAGGCCCCCTGCTCAGAGACAGGTAAACCAGATCAGATAGTTAAATGTATCATGAAATAACTGTCAGTTCAAATAATAGTTGGCAGGTCCAACAGGAAGACTGTACAAACATTTTCTACCATGTCACTCCCTCACATATCAAATCTTTCCCCCCCCCAAAAAAAAGCACTACATGGTTATTCAAAAGGCAAACTGAACAATTGGGCAGACCCGAATATGCAAATTAGGGATCAACTCAACTGTTGTGTACAGTATGATAAAACAAACTCTTCCAAGCAGAACAACATTGGAAGAGAGTGTCCAAGGACCAGATTAAGGGATACACCTGCATCAGTCTGAAGTGATCAACAGGAGCTAACTTGATCTCAGTCTCATCCCCCCATCCCAAAATTATCTCACAGTGCCACTCAAAAAAGGGTTGGTGAAGCATGTTAGATTGTATCTACGGTAAAACTGTTGGTTGCCTTATGAAGAAAGCACTGTTTTTAACATTGAACAGCCTCCTTCTTGATGGGTTGAGACAAACGGAGGACAACAACATGGAGACATATCAAAAAATGTGTAAATTGCTAAGGCATGTAGATGTCATAGTTAGGCACAAGTGGGCAAGGTGCTGAGACAATGGTGAATGGCATAATAATGCTCATTTTCAGTGAATACTGACTTTATCAGTTGCACTTGGCCTAAATTACCTCTGTACGTGCTATCATGATCAGCCAAAAAAATAGGAATGACTTTTTAGTATGTCACTCAAAGAATGTTTAATTTATTGTTCCCTTTCCAAGCCAATGTTCCCTAAATTGAGACATTTATGATGATGAATGCTAGAGCTTTTTGGAATAATCAGTCAGGATCCCCAACCTGAATAACATGCAAAAAGAAGATATTGATAACACAATAATAGTAATCAGAAAAGCTAAGTAAGAATTAAGGAATTATATGTACCCATACCAACCTCATTCATAGTTAAGGACCTGACTCTTCATTCCATACAAAGTTGATAATTCTGAATTTAAAGAGAACAAGTGAAGCTTTTTATAAACTTAAATTTTGTACATATACTGGGAATGTCTTCATGGTATAGTTTTATTTCCATAGTTTGTAATGTGGTGTTTTTACATTTGAATTTTAAGATACTTTGGGAAGATTAATATCCAACAATTTTGCAAGCAGGTTTTGTTCCCAAATTGGAAAAATTATGCCATATGGTGGAATTAAAATTTGATTCTGATTTGAGTACTATCTACAAATATCTATCTTTAAATGTGTATGCCTCCTGCTAGTCTGTGACCTGTTTGGCATAGAAATAATTCTTTACAGTATATAAATTCACTTAGGTTGTGTATAATTATTATTATTATTAGCTTTTTTAAAGAAAGAACAAGGCTTTTCTTTCAGAAGGTCTTTTGTGGCTGGGAAACTATTTCATTGTCGCTATGATTTTTATTAGAGGTGCTCCGTAGGTGAAATCCTTTTAGAACTGTTTTGCAAACCACGTTCCCTTTTAAGAAATAAAATGTATTCATTTAAAATATTAATATTCTACCTCAAGGATCAGTGACCTTTGTGTTTGCTTGCTTTTTTTATTCCAACGAAGTATCAAATATGACTCTTTAACATACAAAGGGTGCAATCTTATATATATATATATATATATATATATATATATATATATATACACACACACACACACACACACACACACACACACACACACACACATATGTACTTATGAGTTATAAAGCACAGCACTGAATTTGGTGGCTTGACTATGAAATATTGTGAAAGAATAGTTCCACATGCCGCAGAGATTGTGATTCATGAATAAGGTAATGAAAGGATGACACGATTTTCACTAGTTTTTTCTACCCTAAACAGCCCACAGCATTATCCAAATAATTCCCAATCTTTGAGACAAGTTTTTGGTGGTTAAAGAGGGCTGTAGGAAATCAAATAATGAACTAATATTAATTTACCCCATAACTCAACTTCCATCAATGATACATTATTTAGGACTTCCAAATGATGTGATATTTATTTACACTAAGAATTATGCTGATATTCTTTTCATGGCATTTTTATTTGTAGATGTCTCTTCTGAATAGATGCATGTATATTTTAAATGCATACTATAGCAATGAACTAGAAATCATAACTGTAACAAAATACCATTGCTGTGTCACTGGGTAAGCATGATAATGGATAAAGTATTGAATAATATAGAATAGATTTGGGTTCAAATGTCTGCTAAGCCATAAAATTCTTTGGAAGAGTTGGAACCAGTTTATATGCATCCAACTTCATCATAGAGATTCAAATGCTTTTCATACAAATTATTTAAATACCCTTTCTACTTTAATAGTCCAACAAGACATTCAAAGTGGAAAGTTATTTCATGCTACAGCAAATATTTTTCCTATATTAAAAATGAAATTATATTGATTTGTTAAATTTGGGATACTTTTATATTAGTGTGTGGCTGAAATAGAAAACAACATAATTTAAAAAAAAAAATCCAAGGAAAGAGTCTTATTACAGTAAAGTACCTACTTTTTGATTGAAGTCAACTTTTTGGACAGGTAATTTTAATCTCATTTCTGGAACTGAAACAAAATCTAATTTCCATCATTTTGTATCAGATAAAGGAATATTATAAACAAAGACAAAAATTTAAGGACAGTTCTTACAATGACACTGGCAGAAATTCTTTTTACATAGGAGTTTCATAAGATAAATTATTTCATGAGAAGCTGTTTTAAGTTAAAAAACCCCTTAACTTGATTAGGACTTGGTAAAGACCATACAGCTATGAATAGCAAACATGAAATACTACACATTCTGAACCTGAATAAGAAACTGACTTTCATGCTTCCACATCTATAAACATCAGGTCTTATTGTTAAAAAGAGATCAGACATTATTTATCACTTAAATTGTAAACAAAAGTTTATTATTAGGCATCAAGAACTTCACAGTATGCAATAGATCTCCTACAGAAATGAAAGCTTAAATTACATCACTGTACATAGTAC
Organism: Arizona elegans; assembly: GCA_022577455.1. Classification (NCBI taxonomy): domain Eukaryota; kingdom Metazoa; phylum Chordata; class Lepidosauria; order Squamata; family Colubridae; genus Arizona; species Arizona elegans. The sequence continues at coordinate 53,357,272 of JAKOOJ010000002.1, read as the reverse complement.
AATGAACATAACTTATGCTTCCTGAAAATATCATCTATAAACACTATATATAATATATAAAGTATCTGGGTATCTTATTATTTATTTAAGGAAGTAAAACTTGCTTACTGATTTGTTCTAAAGTTCATACATTTTACTTAGCATATGTTTAAGATAAAATTGCATTAAATACAAAGAGGTTCATTTAAAAAAGAAAAAAATAGTATTGGAATGCTCTAACCAAAGGTATATGAACGATCAGTTCTACTATGGATCCTTCCAAAAAAGTTAAATCCACCAATTTCTTATTAGGGAAGAGCCATTGACAAAACATTTTTAGAACTGAGCATTGATTAATATCACAATTAAATAAATTAAATTACACTATATATATAGATTTATTTCCCTATCACAGGTTTAGGAAAATATATTTGCATATGGATAATCTTCCAGAACAGTCAAGGTGGATCATTTTTTTAATGTTATCGACTAGTGCTGGTTACTTCAGCAGCAGAATCTAATTGGTATTTTACTCTGTGCCTCAAAATATTACTGTAATTGATACTCCCATATCCAAATTATAGTGCCATAGACTTACTATGCCACATATTACAATTATAATTGCACATATTTTGCTCTGGCAATTTAAAAGATAGTTTAATAAAACAGGAAGTGGTGTTTTGAAACAAAATGGAAAACTACATTATTTCACTTTTTTCCCCTGATGTATTTTTATAGCCTGCTTTACGAAGTGGGAGTACAAATACAGCAATTAATAGTTAAGAGGAGACATGCTCTTCTGAAGTTTGCTTTGCTCCTGCTTAATGGAATATGGAAATTAGTGGGAAGAGACACTTGCCCAAAATGATGCAAGCCATTTACTTAATGAAGGAATTCATGAGAAAAGGGATGGAGGAAAAGCGGATGAAGTGCCCGCAACCCTATTTACCAAGGAAACGGGCACATTTCTAACTCTGTTGCTATAGGAAGAAGCCATAGGTTCGAGTCTTCACAAGTTAAAACCACCTCGAGGCGGTATAACCAACTCTTCTGCAGCCACCACAGACAGCAGCCATACAAGCAGGTGCATAACGGGACGCAAATGGAAGAGCGTTTTGCTAAGGGAATTCACGCTTCACGCTGCAATCTTATCCTGTACCTAACGTCCTTTCCCCTGGCTCGTAATTTGCTCAATAGGTTTACGCGTGCATAAAAGTTGGAGTCGCTAAGTAATCACCCTCGTCCGATCCCGTTCAGCTCTTACGGCCCCGATTCTTCTGCTCAGGTGGATCCACTTGCGGTCCCCACCCAAACTTTCCCCTTGTTTCACCTCCAGTTTTCTACTCATCCTTGCCTTCCGCCGCCCTCGAGAGCTCGGGGAGCCTCAACACCCACCTCGGAGTTTGTCTTTGGCGCCGCGGATGGAAAGCAAGGGGTCGTGGGGAAGACTCCGGCGCCTTTCCCTCTTCCCCGATGCTTCAGCTCCGGAGTCTGGGCGGCGCTTCCTCCCCGCTCGCTTCGCCCAAAAAAGAAGCTCCCGAGCGCCACGAGCAGCAGAGCCGGCAGCCAGGCAGCCGCGAAATGAGGCGGGTGGGAAGAATCCCGCCCCGCTCAGCCTCGCCTCTGGCACCGCCTTCCGCGGCCCCTCACGCCGCCAAACCCCCAGAAGAAGAAGAAAAACGCAGCCGGTCTGGCTCCCCCCTCCCCCTCAGGTTGCGCCTTTCTTTGGCCTCAGAGAAGTACCTGAGCCCCACCTTTGGGTGCGAAGGGGTCGACGGCCGCCTGAGGGACCGCCAAGTCTTGGCTAGCTCGGAGGCGAAAGAGCGGGATATTGTGGAGATGGCTTGGGCCCACCTTGAACTTTTGGGGCATGAGGTAGATAATAGCTACCTAACACTTTTCTTCCCTCACGACATTTAATTCGGACCGGATTCTTCTTCTTCTTTTTTTCCCACGTTCACTTCATAACGGTGAATAGCTTTTCTGTTCATTTCACAACCCATGCACACAATTCAGCAGGCCTGGCTCCTTGGATTTTTGCATCCTGCCATCAAAGGAAGCTCAAGATAAAAGAGTCCAATCCTGGGGGGAATCTGTAGGTAACAGACAAGTGAACTGCAAGTTGTTACTTCAAACAAGACACATGGAATCTTCTGAAATAGAAACAATTCAAAAGAATGAGACCTAAAACAAAAGTGATTGTAACAGGATGGCCTTCCACAATTAACATTAACCATCTTAATAACTTGGAGCTTAAGGGAGGGGGGATGTTAAGTGTGCATGCATTTGGGCGTTGGCGTTGAGTTCTAGCGACTGCATGCAAAGGTCCCTGTGGGTTTCTTGGCAAGATTTTTGGAAGTGGCTTGGCTTTATCTTCTTCCCCAGATTGAGAGACAGTGATGGACGGATGGACGGACAGAAGGAAGGAAGGAAGGAAGGAAGGAAGGAAGGAAGGAAGGAAGGATCCTTACTGTGAAATAATGGCATTATAAAAGTGCAGTGCAACTGGCTCTTTTTCTTTTTATGCCTGCCAGTGAGTTTTGTGCACCAATCAATTATATCCACTTGTACTTGTACTTTCTTGTACTTTCCCACTAAATGAGTTAGGACCAAGATTCTCCATCAATGGTTGACAGTTATCTCTCTGACTCTATGTGCCCATGCTATAATCACAACCAAGGATATTACACCAATCAATTACTTCTGTTGTGAACAAAAACTTGGATGTGAGATTTTAACACTAGTGGCGGACAAAAAAGGAACAAGAGCTTTCCCATTCAAAGAATGGAAACTGCATTTTTAACAGTCTTGGCTGTTTGATTATTTAAATTGTACAACATGATTTCTGTCTTAGAAATTAACCTTAATAATAATACTTTAAAATATTTTAACTATGTTTTCTAGAAGGTGTTTATCTGTACCATATTCTTCAAAATCCAATTTCACTATATTTTCGTATCTTTCAACTCTATATAGATATTTGATATATCAAAGCAATTGACTGGAGATTACACACACACATATAAATAAAAAAGTTGTTTATTTCTGGTGAGGTTAGGGAAAAAAGGAATGAATGGGTCAACTTGTCATGTCTCTAGACCGCATAGCCAACAACTTACACTATTATTTTTCTTTTTGTATTTTAGCATTTTAATTGCCAGAAAGAAAACATAGGATGTGAGAGACTGGTCTGTCACAGACAAGCATTGGGATCAATTGCAGGTGTAATGCTCCTTAAAAGAAGGTAGGAGCTACCAAGCCATTATCTCAATTAGAAATTAGAAGTTGGGGGCAGAGTATAAAATTTCAGAGGACTTGGAGGAGAGAAGGTTGAAGACCTCTGGTTGTCTACTCTTACAGGGTCATCTGTTCTGCCAGAAGCTGAGTAATATTTCAAAATTAACTCTTTAATTAGAAATAGTTAATACATTTTATTTTGTTCTCCTATTGTAGAGCTTTGATTTGAACTGTCTATGGATATTCATTATTATTCACATTTAGCTTTAATCTTCCAGTTTTGTAATGGAATGCATGGGTGACCTTGAGAAATGGGGAGAAGAGATAGTGCCTAGGAAATGATCAGACAAGAGGGGCAGGGGCCGGCAGTCACTGAATGATCAGGAAAAAAAATAAAACCCACCCTAATGGATCAAATAATTAAAAGTGGAAGGTAGAAAGTTTGCATTTTCTAATCAAAATGTTCATGTAGCCTTACAATAAAGTACATTTAGTTCATCTGATTATGTTTTCTGTCTTGTCTACCCAGAGGGGTGACAAGTTTTCACTCTTTAAACATTTAGTTAGCAATATAGTATTTAATTTTCCTATTATAGATATCGCCCTTCATTTTGTATTCAAGTTGCCTGAATGAATTGTTTCCTTGGTCTCCTTCCTTATGAATAGCCTTTTTGCCTCTTTCTTTATAGGTTCTGTAACTCTTTTATCAACATGTACCAATACTTTAATTAAGTCTATTGTATACCTACGTACTTCTCTTTTTCCTTAAAACTTTTCAGCATTAGAATGCTGAAAAGGAGAAACCAATTCTCCTTTCAAACATTTGAGTACTGTAGGTCACATCTGTTCACCTTGGTTTCTTTTTTTCTGATTCACTTTTTTCCTGCTTAATTAATTTTTTAGAAAAGCTTCTTAAATTTTTGTACAACATCTAGGATGTGGAGGTGCATGAGATAGAGAAATAATAGTAATTTAAGCTCCTTGAAATCATGAATTTGTATTAAAATACATATTCATAAAGGTGACCCAAGTGAAAACTTCCAGTGAGGACATGGTAAGGTAGACATCCCTGAAGGATCAGGAATGATATTTGAATGTAGTTGGTGACCAGAGAATGGATCCTGGCCAGCAAAAGCTTTCCAGAGAAAGGAGAGGTTATGAGATTATACATATATATAGTACTTTGGACAGCAGCTCCTCCATAGAAGACTGCAGGAATCAAGATTTTTGTGGTTTGCTAAGTTAAGATCATTTTCTCTGTTTTATGCAAAAATATAAAATGGGTTTCCAATCAGCAATAAATGTAGATACTGTCTGTTTTCTAATTAGTCTATTTAACCATCTCTGCCAGTTCCATCATCTTCATCAATCATTGTGGTAGTGCTAAAACTTTCTACTTTTGTGCATATGTCTTGCTGCAGTTATCATATATAAAAACAAAGTTCCATGACTTTTTCCAGCTATTTATTTCCATCAATCTCAGAAGAAAAGCATCCAGTTTCAATTGAAAGATTCTTCATCCTTTAAGATCTTCTGAATTAGTGAATGTATTTGTATGCACGCATTAAAGAACACAAGAACTCAGTCAGAAAAGAGGAACCAACTTCTTCCCTGCTCCAACACCTTAAAGCCACAGGACATGAAATTGACTTTAAAAAGACCAGAACTATCGCCAAAACTGAACACTTTAACAACAGAATAATCAGAGAAGCCATCGAGATAGAAAAACGCCCACACAGCATGAATAAACGAGATGATACCTCCCGCCTACCAGCCATTTGGAAACCCGCCCTTATTGACAAATAAGTCCCTAACACAAAGAATGACACCAGACCCACACTCACGAAAACCACACAGGATGTCACCACCACACATCCATGCAAAAAGCAAACTCAAACCCATACCGATGATGAGGCACAACCACAAACCAGAAGCCAGACCACAGCTGCATCATTAGCCACTTTAAACCCCTCCAATCCATACATGAAGCAAACTGACATCCACCATGAAGATGTGGCACGACCACGAACGCGAAGCCAAAAGACAGCAACGCAGTTCACCAGCTCAAATCCCCCTGCAACTCAGACTAACCTGAGCACAACCAAGCCCCCACCAAACAGAACACACCCCCATCCAATCAGAGCACAGCCAAACCCCCAACCAATCAGAACACACCTCCACCCAATCAGAACACAGCCAGGCTCCCACCCAATCAGTTCACACCCCCACTGGCAGTTAAAAGGAAGAAACAGCTGCAATCACACATTGCTCCTAGAAGAATGAAGCCGAAAACACCAACCTGAAGATGACGAATGAGACTTTGTCAAAACGTCGCCAAGACACTTCCAATTTTACACAGGAGAAAACCCGAATAACCAAAGACATACATACATACATATATATATATATATATATATATATATATATATATATATATATACATACATACATACATACATATACATTACATATACCTATACCTATACATACATATATATATATATATATATATATATATATATATATATATATACACACACACACTGCTCAAAAAAATAAAGGGAACACAAGCAGAAGACATCCAAGATCTGAATGAATGAAATAGCCTTATTAAATACTTTGTTCTTTACATACAGTAGTTTATACACTGCTGAAACAACTAAAAGGAACACAAAACTACTGTATGTAATGAACAAAGTATTTAATAAGACTATTTCATTCATTCAGATCTCGGATGTCTTCTGCTTGTGTTCCCTTTATTTTTTTTTGAGATATATATAAATTTTCTTACTTCTTCGTAGGGTTTATGTGTGTTTTCCTTCTAGCCAGGTTTTCCCTACGTAGCCAAGGTTTTTTTGTAGCTCCAGCTCAGTACTGAGCTGGAGCTACAAAAAAACCTTGGCTACGTAGGGAAAACCTGGCTAGAAGGAAAATATATATATATGCATATGAAGCCACATAACACACACACACACTACTGAATTCAGTGGAACTTATTTCAGATAATTCTATGCAATTGGAGCCCAAATTTTATTTTTTTTATTTTATGATGATGTAATGAACTCAAATATTAATCAGTGTTACATAGCTCTTTGTAATTTTGTAAGATTGATCTATTCCTACTTTAATACTACCAATAAATTAAAAAGACATTATCCACTTAAAATTCATTCAAGTTAGCTTGTAGGCAGCACAGTCTTCAAGAACTATTATTTTATCTGAGGTTCATTTCCCCCCTAGGCCAATATATTATATTTATGTAACAGGGGCAAAAGCTAGATGAATAACATCAGACTTATATTTCAATAGCGATACATACAATTGCACAGTTTAATGTTTAATTCATAACCTATCTCTGTTTATGGGATGGATGTTCATATGAAATTCTACATCCAAATGTAGAATTTGCTCAGTCTTTATGAGTATTTTTGGGCCACTTAAATACACTGGAGGAATTTAAATCTACACTCTGTCTCTTCCAACTAATCTCAATCTTGTTTCCTAGCTGATGTATTTCCCAACCAGCAAGCATGTTGCCACATGTAATAACATCAGTATGTACTGATCTTTGCAGGCATCTTAGTTTGACTTCTTCTGTAGTACAGGAGGGAGCATGAATAATTTAAAAGGTATATACTGACCACCACCCATGCAATAATTATATTATAGCTGTTTTCTTTTTGGAATTTTGAAAAAATATTTTTTAACCATTTTATTTTCTAATGCAATTAATTCTTTTTAGAAAAAAAGGAAGCAAGCTAGCAATAAAATGCCAGTTTAAAATAATAATATTTTCAAAAAATGGGTGATTCTTTGACACAAGTTTTATATAGTTTTAATATCATCTTGTGTTGCCCCTTCTATTTGCATTTGATCTTAAATGTGACAGGAAAAACTGCATGCTGAGTTGGAACTATATTTAATGTATCTACCACAGCAGTGCCTATTGTTAAAGAAAAAACTTGCCTCCAGAAGTTGTGGGTGCTCCAACATTGGAGGTTTTTTAACAGGAGAATGAACAATTGTTTATCTGAAATGGTGTAGGGTTTCCTGCTTGAGCAGAGGGTTGGACTAACCTCCAAGGTCCCTTCCAATTCTGTTATTCTATTATTCTATTTAAAAGCTACCGTATTCTTCATTTTTTAAAGTAGTGAGAAGTGTAGTATTTATTTACTTGCTTATTTAAAACATTAATAGATCTGCCCATCTGCCCACCAACTTATTTAATATATTAATATGTCTGCCCAATTTTGGTTGGTTTCCCATAAAACCAAACCATAAACAATATAAAAACCATAATAAAACTATAAAACTAAACATGTTAACAAACCCACTCATCCACAAAACATGGGAGGCAAATGATAACGAAGATTGGACTACACTACACAGTTATTTCCTTTACCTATTTATATGATTTCACTCTTTTTAAAAAAATACAATAAAATGCTATAATTATCAGATATATCGCTTAATCTCTATGGTCTTTCTCCCTGTATCATTTGTCCAAGTAGTTTAAATATATATTTCTGATGTTAAAACATTCAGCCAATTACTACATTTTCCTAATGCATCTCCCAACTACAACTGAACTGATCAGCCATAGGTTTTCAGCATTTTAATCCAATTGGGATCAATAAAAACATTTAATGAGGGAATCTCATTATAATATGTTTATGGCTCTTTACTGTAACTTTATTAATGTATTTTAAAAGTACTGTTTAAATAAAAACATTTAAATACTTCATAACATAAATACTTGATTCTATAATGCAATCTATCTATATGGGTCATACACTGAAAATGATTAGTGACACTATATACGTAGTAAGCTCAATGCAAATGACATGCTGCTAATTGGGAGCAATGTCATTCTATGGTTTCTACTCTTATTTTAAAAAGTTCAGCAGGATAGCATTCAATTATTTTATTTTACCATAAGAAAATGAAAAAAAGGAGACAAATTGTCTAAAAAACACAATAATATGGCAATTATAAATTATCTATTTTCCAACTGCCTGACTTGGCCATGATTATTATGAACTTTACTGGTTATTGTAGCTGTCCCAAATATTCGCATCTTTATTGTCACTTTTCCAGTTATAAATGCAGCACAGAAAGAGGAAAAAGGAAAGAGATGAAAGAGAAAAAGAGACAGAGACAAGATGTGCCTTGAATCTTCCAATTCCTTGAACCTGTAAAATATGTAGAAAATCCAGACTATTTTTATTCTGTTTCTTACTGCTTTGCACAGTAACAACAAGGCTTGCAGGAATCACTAAAAAATAGGTTGACACAAAGCAGTTGACACCCATACTTACCTGACACACACAAGAACCTAAGACTTTTGGGACTTACAAAAATATTTAAAGATATGAAGACTATTCCATAGTTTTAATAACATATGAAAATCAAATTAAACTTGCTATAGCCCAAGCTTCATGTTATTAAAATATATGAAGTTCTATAGGCTCGAATCCTATATCCTTGTGAGAAAGCTCCATGCTTGAAAGGGAAAATTTATTTTAAAAATCTCCTTAATCCCATTCTTACCAGCCTCTGAGATTAATTGTGTTGATATCAGAAAATGTAATATTGCAAAGAGAGTGAGAGAGATGCTGAGCAAAATCATGTCAGGAATGATTGTACATTCAAAGAATGAAAAGCCTGCCCAGCCATCTGCCAAGACACTAATTTAAGACAAAATTTAGAAAACCCATTGAGCTGGTCTAAATTATTTCCCTTATAGTGATTGTAAGGGAGGGATTTTTTAAAAGTCTGCTGATAAAAGCAGAAACCAACTGACATTTGTACTGGTGAATAAGATGTCTACAAGCTTCCATTACTGGGGCCCATTGAGTCAAACTTTTGGATTGTCCTGATTGAAGGATTTTTTTCCAGAAATGATTAATAAATAAACTCCAATTGATTTCAGTAGGTCTTGCCTAAATGTTAAATTTTAGATTTAAGGCATTGTACTAAGGTATCAGTCACAATTACATACTAGACTAGAGCAGTCAACCTCAAGAAATTTAAGATATGTAGACTTTAACTTCCATAATTCCCCTGCCAGCATGGATAGAACCTATTTCTCATGTTATGGACATTATTATTTCTCATGTTTTGGATTTAAAGCTGCTTGTGATGCAGACTAACCTCATCCTCCACTAATCTGTCTGTGCTGTTGCTGAACTCTAGTTCTAGATTCCATGTTTCAATTGGAATGCAGTCATGAGATTTTGCAAACAGCAGATAGTGCCAATAGCAGCTGTAATGCATCTTGTTCTATTCAGCTGCAAGTCAGCTGTAGTCTGTGCTGCCTAGCAATTCTTGTTTGCTTGCTTGTTTGTTTGGAAAAATATTTGATTTTCAGCACAAAACTGAGTGGTAGAGAAAACAGTCATGTCTAGTAGCTTAGTATTTATTGACTGAGAGATCATTATGCACATCTATTGGGTAGGAATAGATGAGTTTTGATGGGCTCCATATTCAAATTGAATCAACCATGCTTCCTCCAGAATGTCCTATTAATCTAAATAGTCAGGATAAGTTACCCGAGGCGGATTTCATTTAAGTTATGAAATCAGAAGACTTTGGGATGATCACCTGGCAGTACCCTTTATTGCACATTGACGAATTACTATTATGTTAGTTTTAGAAAATATTTCAATTTATATTGCAGATAATTCAGTGTTTAAAGTCTACCAGCCAAAAAAAAAAAATCACTGTTGCTGAAAATCAAAAGTGCTGTTTCAGGCACAAGATTGAACAGAGGCTTATTTTCCTGGTATATGGATGGAAATCTTAGCTCAAATTTATCAATAATGAGCAGAGTAGGTATGGTGTCTTGGTTGTTACGTAAAATGCAAAGTAAAAACTGATTGGCCTATGGTCTGACATTTTACTGCTAAAAATAAGCATGATATAGAGAACAGCTATTTTGGTTCTAGTAATATTTTTCCTCTCAATTATTTGCTTTGTGAAGTTTGTACACAATGATTAAAGCAGATCTGCACTGATTTTAACAATGTTGACTTGAGTGAAGTATTCTAAGTTGAAAAGGAACACAAATTACTCCCTCCTTCTCTCCCTCCCTCCCTTCCTTCCCTCTTACTTTCCTTTAGTTCAAATGGAGAATACATTATTTATATTATTTTCAGAGATGTAGTATTTTTACATGAGACTCAAGCAGCCTCCAATTCTCCTGAAATGAATATTACCATTACATTTTATGCAACATATGTTAACATATTATCCTCTCTCTCTCTTTCCCCACTTTTCTTTAGCATCACATATAGAGATGATGTCACTAGTATCTATAAATTACCATTCAGGGAGATCCTCCATGAGCAGATTTTCCCCCCTCTCAATAGAAAAGAAATTATATTTAGCAGCCCATCATGAAGGACAGAATAACATCTGTTATTTCTCCATGAATTTTCTTTCCTATGATGTTTAAACTACTGTTAAACTTATCTTAATTAAGAACAGAAGAAGGGAAAATATTTTTCAAAACCCATAATGGCAAGATTACTTCCATCCATTTGTAGAACTAGATTAAGAATTTTTGTGAACATGCTTATTGAAAGATTTAATCCACAGTCATATTCCCAATAGCTTTATCCATTTTTAATCTAAAGTTCAAGACCAGTCTAATGTATCATTATCCTAATCTTCCTAAAGATGTCTAAGGGCTTTGAGTCCATGGTCATTAATGAACTGGTGGATGGTACCTTTGGTTTTATGTTAATATTCCTCCTACCTTTTTATTTTATGGCTGGCCATCCGCTGTAGAAGACATTTTGCGAAATTGGTAAGTCCCACCTATTTCTGTAGCAGTTATAGCAATTATATATCTTTGCCTGTTGGCCAAAATATTTGGGGATCTTTGCTTTAAACTCTGACAGAATCAAAGTTACTTAGAATGTCATTTGGTTTACTAATCTGCTTCCACTATTTTACCCATACTTTTTCTCTATATAATCTCTGTCTCAGCATTGGACTGAACTCATGATACCAAATCGACAGAGTCAGGGAATAAACTATTGGCTAGATTATTGTTTCATGAAAATGAAGGATAATGGCTGACTTTAGAGTGTATTAGCACAGCTCAGGTTAACCTTGGAAGAATATTTCTATATTTTATCTAATGTAAGTATTGTACACAACTGTGCAATTCCAAAATGGCTATTTTTATTAATAATTGTTTCTCTCAACTGCATGAAAAGAATAGCAGATTGTTTTTTATCATACAGCTGCCTTCAGTGGGCAAGAAAGAAAAATATTTAAATTTCTAAACATTTCAGAAATCGGAAAAAATTATGTATAACATTTCAATTTGCTAGCATAATTGATATATACTGTAGGAAATCTCATCACTCTTCTTTTAAATATATAAGTTATACTAAATAGTCAGGAAGCAAAGGCACGCACAACGTTTCTCACCTTATAGTCTAATATAATAAATGAAACCAAGAAACAGGTCTGCAGCCCTCAGTAATGCATAATATAACTAAAAGATTTTCAATTTATAGTCTAAACTCTTCAAGCATAGCTTAGACTCTTGCTTGTATTTAGCTTCAGGACCTAGAGAAAGACAATTTTGCAATAACATAAAGAGAGTAAATTGCTAGAGTTGATGGATTGCTTTTGTATTAATGTGAATTATTTCAAGTAATTCTTATGAAACAGTCTCACTTCAAGTTTCTTAGAAATTAATATATTTCAGGATATGCCTGGGAAATACCTGGTCATGCAGCTACCTTGCTGAGAGGCATTGCTTGGTATCATTTTTTATATCCTGTTGTTCTAAAGTACACCATAACATCAAACAGCATAGAATAACTTCCAATTAAACTTGATCTCATTTATAAAACACCAAGAAAAAGCTCAAGTAAAAATAAAATACAGTTTAGCAAATCCTACCCTCTGTACACTTTAACATTAAAGTAGTGCTTCAATATAACATATTGTGGCTAAGTAGAAACAAAAAAGAGACTCTTTTTATGTAAATTCAAAATGATAAAAAGATACACATTAAGAAATCATGTGTATTCATTATCAATTTTTTTTATGTGGACTAGCAAAATTAATCTGCTTGGGATTTAGGAAAGCTTTGGTTTTTTTTCAAATCTCCATTTTATCTATTAATGTACCTAAGTAATTACACCAAGGTTGTATGATTCAGTTATGATAATTCAATTTATGTTGCTTGAATTCAGTTCTAGCCAATAGAATACAGTACATTTTTTAATACAGTACTGTTTATATTGCAAACAGGAACTTCATAATAAAATAACCAGAATAAAATTAGCAGGTAAATAGAGAGGAAGAAGAAGAAAAAAGAGCATTGGAGAAAGTTGTATTAAAAATTATGTTTAACCTTTCAAAATCATAGAAGCATCCAACTTTCTTAAGCATGCCTATATTATATATTTATTGCTGAATACTATTTTCTCAAAAATGAAAGAGTGATCATACATTACTGAATGAGTAGAATCCAAAAATGAGATCCAGCTTCTGGAATTTTAAGTATTGCTGTTATTTGAGAACAACTAATGCATAAATTCAGCATCTATGGAAGTGCCGCATCTTCTTTCTTTTCCTTTAAAAAGGATTTCAACCTTGAAAAATAATATAAAGGCATGTAGCAGAAAGCAACAACACTTCATAACACATTTTAGAAATCATGTCAACAATTGTTAAACTAGAATGATAGAATATGTCAGCAATTTTTCAAATCATTATGCATGTGACTATTTAGCCAAATAAAAATATCTAGCAGGTTGAAATATTATACATTGTTCTGTTTAATCAAAGAGAGGCAAAAAGGTTCAAATAATGTTTTCCCATCTTTATAACAGAAAATGCAGTGGGCCAGGAGAGCACAGTTTTTTGAAATTTCATTTCATAGGATCATAGAGTTGGAAGAGGCTATTTAGGCCATTTATTTCAACCCTTGCCTTGAAAGACTAAATTTTTACCCTAGACTGTTATGATATAGTATTGTGTTGGGACAAGCTGTGCTTAGATTCTAACCCTCATCTGTTTTTTTAAAAATCCCCTTCACCCAGTTCACTCCAGGAACTGATTTGGGAAAAATCCTATGTATTGTTCTGATCAGTCCAGATTTCATCAGCCTGAAGCCTTCTATTCCCATTTCTGTTTTAGTTTAAATCAGACAAAGTCAGGAAAAATTGAGGCAGGTAAATCAGCTATAAAATTCTTAAATCTCACCCTGCTGGGACAATACTCATTAGGACAGTGATTGTATCAACCCTGTTGACTAGTTCCCATTGGACATTTCAGAGGGCATGTCAAATTTTCCAACTTTCAATTTCCAAACATTAGGAAAAAGTTGTGACAAGTCTTGGGGATTTTAAAGATATTCTGGTTACTTTAATATAATTTAGATGTGCTTGGTAAGTAACTACATAAATATCATAACTTTTTAACATTTTGTTTGATTCATTTGACAGGTTCATACAGTATATAACATTGGTTGTAATAGCTCACATCATGCTGGATGCTGTTCTTGCTTATGTCTTAACCTTGTGCCAGGAATTGGCAGAAGTGAATGTACAACTACCTCTTTACTATCAAAGGGATAATAAATCAATATCAGAATTGTAACATTACAAATTACATGTCACCAAATGTTCTTCCCCACAATGCTTTTTCTCTGTAAGATTTGAGGAAATAAGTAGGTACAGGGAAAACATTCGGTCAGTTGACCGTAAACCCAAAGCTTGAAATGTTAGAGGCCAGTGTTTCTCAACCTTAGCAACATTAAGATGTGTGGACTTCAGCTCCCAGAATTCCTCATGCAGGCTGGGAAATTATTGGAAATGAGGTCTCAAAGTTTAACTTCTTAAAGTTGCAAAAGTCAAGAAATACTGATCTAGGTACTTCAATAATAGCTAGATACAGTGGTACAGTGGTCTAAGCACCCTGTTATTAACACAGCTGCCTGCAATTTACTGCTGGTTCGAATCTCTCCAAGGCTCAAGGTTGACTCAGCCTTCCATCCTTTCTAAGGTAGGTGAAATGAGGACCCAGTTTGTGGGGCAATAAGCTGACTTTGTACAAATATACAAAAGTATGAAGGCTATTGCTTAACGCATTGTAAGCCGCCCTGAGTCTCCGGAGAAGGGCGGCATATAAATCAAATTAAAAAATAAAAATAAAAATAAATGAATAAGTGAAAATGACGTGGGAGAATATCTAAAGGGTTCTGGCATGCAACCCATGTTATACAGATATACTTTGCAATGTTCAGAAGAATTGCAAAAATCTCCAAATCACTAATTAGATTGCATACTGGATTTGTAATGAATTTTAAGGGCATTAGACTCAGACAAATTACAGGCTTGCCATGATGTAAATTATTGCCTTTCTTTTCTTTTCATTTGTTCTTTACATCTAAGTCTGACACAGAGCATGCTGTTCATAATTCTAATACTTTTAAGATCCCTTTCTCCTTTGACCATCATCTGACTAGCTTTGTGTTTCAAAGGAAACAAAGTACTCTAGGAATTCTGTGGAATTTCCTAATAACATTGGTCTTGTATAGCCTTTGCTATATAGTTTGCCATTTCAGACAACACAACATGTTCAAGCCGCAAGACAGCTCTGTGTAGAATACAGCTGGAACGAGGAACTGGACGAGATGGGCACATTCAAGTGAAATAAATAAACTGACACCATCAAGAGAGAAATTACCACCGCTGTGTTAAAATGTGGATGACTTTATAGACATCAAAAAGAGATTCCATTTATATGAATAAAGATGTAATGGGGCTTCTCCAACTAAATTCCTGGGGAGGGGGGAGCTGCTATTTATGATTACTACACTAATAATTGAAAGTGTGTGAGGTGCAGTAGTTAAAGAAGTTAAAGTGATGGACTAAAGAGCAGGGAGACCAAGGTTTTAGTCTTCTGTTAGAGATAGAAGCGGGATAGGGGATTTTGAACCAATCATTCTCTCTTCCCTGGGAAGCTGGAAATCTTAAATCTACCAACCAGCACTGGACAAACATATTAGATTACAGTCCATGGTCTTCTATGACTTTGCTATAGCTCAGGGTGTCATGTAATACTATATTGTATATTAGTCGTTGCACCAATCTTTGCTCATGGATAGCAGCAAAACTGAAAACTGATATGAATAATAAGAATACTACAATATGGAAAGATCAGATATGATACATTAAATAAATATCCTCTAATGTTATTTTTGGCTTATCAAGTGAAAATTTACATATGCAATATATTTGCCTGATCATTAAAATATTAGAGATTATTCTGGCTATACTTTTTCCTGTGCACTGCCACCAAGCAGCTATTCAGAAACAGTCCTTTGTGGTATTGCCCACTTCATGGAATATACCCCGGGGTTGGTAGAATTGAAAGGCCTTCCTATAGCAGAGAATACAAGGAAAGTAATTACTCATTGAGTAAGCATGAATTACTATAGCCTTCCCCTTTTGATTTTCAATTTGGGGATAAAAGAAGTCTTAGAACTTATTTTTTTTCCTACTTGGTTAGAATAGGCATATTATATCTGGCTCAGAGGTGGGTTTCAGCAGGTTCTGACCAATTCTGGAGAACCAGTAGCAGAAATTTTGAGTAGTTCTGAGAACCGGTAAATACCACCTCTGACTGGCCCTGCCCCCATCTATTCTCTGCCTCCTGAGTCCCAGCTGATCGGGAGGAAATGGGGATTTTGCAGTAACCTTCCCCTGGAGTGAGGAGGGAATGGAGATTTTACAGTATCCTTCCCCTGCCACGCCCACCAAGCCACGCCCACCACCATGCCCACCAAGCCACGCCCACAGAACCGGTAGTAAAAAATTTTGAAACCCACCACAGATCTGGCTGTAAAAATCTGGATTAGTGTAGTATGCCATGTTTTTTTGAATTCTGCTCTTAACAAGTAGTTGTTGAGATTTATGCAGCCCAGAAAGAATAGCTGTAAACTGAAGGTACTGTTAATATTAGCCTGCATTATTTGATATAGTCGTATTAATTTCAAGATACAAGGCCATTACTCTGTTTAGTTTTACTATATTGGATGCAAATGCTTCATTAACCTAAGAATCTTATGTAGGCAGTTTTATATAATTTCTCCTTCTGAAAAATGCATCTTTGCAGGATTTTATTTTTGTCTCCTATTGTAACAAGGAGCAGAGATCTTTACTGAATAGTTTACAGTTACTGTCAAGATCTTCTGCTGAGTGGAGTAGCTAATTTAGAAACCAACTGTGCGCATCCAAAATGGAAATTAATCTTGCCAATGCCCTTGAAATAGCTTACTGTATATTCATATCTATAATGACCATAGAGAATACTGTAGAAACAAAGCAGTTACATGAATTAAGAACAACACTTTTCCTCTAATTACTTTCCTTTCTGTTTTCTCCAGGCTTTGTTTTACAAATCTTTCTAAAATGTTGTGCAAGACTTTGGTGGGACTTTATGGTTCATATTTATTGAATAATAAAATAATGGATAATTAATCAATCATTACTTATTTTTAATTTAGGAATAGTCACTTTCCTACAGTATTTGTTTCAACTTTAAGGGATGTTAAATAGATTCAGAGGACTCTAACTTTACAGGATTCTGTTAATGATTGCTGGTTTTCACAAATACCCTGATTAGAGTTTAAATCTCCAAAGCATCATTGCCTGTTCCGGGCAATCCAATGGCAATATTACTATCCCCACTGAATTGCATAGGGGAACCTTAAAAAGCTACAGTCTGGGAAGGAAGAATTAATAGCCTTACAATTCTCTTTTTGTTGTTTCCAAGTCTGCCCAACTAAAGAGGAATGCTATTGAAAATGTTCCTGAAATAAAATTAAATGTCTTTTCTGAATGTTCTGTGCAACCTAAGTGCTTGGATACCCACTAACATAACTTGAAAAGCATCTCTTCAAATCAAGAAGTTTCTACCTGTCAGTTAGGTACATCATGAAGATCTCTGAGCCATCAAAGCTATACAAATGGAGATGTTCTTCTTCTAGCCTAGGTGAGATAGACTCATCATCCTTTCTGCTAAAAATGTTGCTAGAGTTCATTGACTTTTCTGCATACACCAAGAGTGGAGGACAGACCTTAATACAGATATGAGGAAGAGCCCATAATTCACTTTTTGGCACTTTTTTGGCTGTGTACCAGCATTTGTGGGGAAAATAGATTGAAACAAGGCCATATTTGGAAAGGGAACAAAAAAAAAATGTCAGAGCACTGAGAAAAACAGAAAAGGTTAGTTGAAATGATCCAGATCTTGGCCCATTTTTCTAATTAGGACAGAGTGTTATTTTAGAAGAAAAATAAAAGACAAAGCAGAAGGTTACAAAAGAACACTATGGAGACAGCGAGAACATGAAAGAAGTTTCTTCTGTTTTCTACTGGAACTCATGGCCATCTGCTGAAATTGCTTATTAACAAGTTCAGGATGATAAATGGAGAGCTTCTTATTATGACACATAAATAGTAATTAGGTCACATGGCAGCAGAAAAATATTAGATACATTAATGGATAGATCTAGCATTTGTTAACACAATATTAACGGAGTATAATATTCCCCTTCTTCCTGATATTTATATTTTATATAACAAAAATGCCCTTGTTTATAGCTAAGAGGAAATTATTAAATGCCTCAAGGAAACATTGATGTTTATGAAGGTGTAAAGAAACTTTATGAAAAGAATCCATTAGTGGTTTCCAAAGCATTCTGATGAGAAGGAGGCATGATTGTCACTGAATGCTGATTTTTTAAGAGGATAAATGGAAAAGGACTTGTAAGAGAATGTAGAATGTTTTTTTTAAAAAAAGGCCATAGTTGTTCCATCAGAATTGTGAACATAAGGACTCTTCACTGGAACATGTTTTTACAAGTCATACAAATGAAAGATTTGTATTTCCTGTCAATTTTTTATTCGCTTCTATTTATTCTTCTTTTTTGTATATAAGTTTACTTAAACGAGAACACTAACACAAACTAATATAAGGAAGAAAAAGAAAGAAAGAAAAGACAAAAATGCAAGAAAAGAAAAAGTTGAAGAAAAATAGAAAAGAAAGAAAAAATATAAAGAAGTGGCTTCTGACATTCTTCATATCACTTATTGTACAAACTTCTATTTATACTCCTAATTAGAAATTGAACAGAGGTTCAGATGATTGTCTCAGGGACTTACAAGTTCATGCTGAGTGAGGAAGGCAGAATGTTTGATTGGACTCTCAAGATACTTGTCAGAGGTAGATATTTAGCACTTGAGAATTATGACAGCTCCTCCAATATGTTTGAAGTTTCTTTGGGCAGCCATAGTGTGGGGACTACTAGTTGTGGTGAGTTGCATCCCAACTGCTAGGGGTTAGCTGCATTATTATCACTTTATTCTGATCCCAGAGTAAGGCATTGTTGACTTGTCCAACAGTTAAAAGATCTGCAGCCACAATATAATCCTAAATTTAGCAGTAAATTAGAATTCTCCATGCATTTAATTCATAATCCAGCCTTTGACTAGACTTAAAGGAAACTCTCAGATATGAATTATCTAGCTTAGAAACTTCATTGCAGATGAGTATGAGCTTTACACTCAACAGTTGATTGCTCCTTCAGTGGAAATAAATCAGAGTATCTCTGTCTAAATATGCTCTAGGGTTTAAATTATAGTGTTTTTCCTCTTGTTTTTTTCTGAGTTAATGTACACTTAGCTAGTCTTCTGATGACTTTTGGAGGCAACTGAGTTGTGCTTACACAACAGTTCTGCTTACGGAATCTGTTGATTCCTGTCTTACCATTCCAGTTCTTACACAGCATACATTAGAATCTTTATTGTATCAGGAGATGGGAGGTGGGGGAGGGGAAGGAATCCACATCAGGGTTTTGATGTGTATCCTGATGATAATTGTGAGGAACAAAAATTAAAAACAACAACCTTATCTTTGATCATTATTGGATTCTTGTCAGATCGCCACACTTGGCTGCCAACTTCCATGTTGCAATAATACAGATTATGCTGTTAAAAACCATCAGTTTCCAGTCCTGTCTTTGGTGTGTTTTGGGGTATGTGTGTGGGGAGGCAGAATTTGCATATGGAATAGCAGGGATGGGAAACAAGGATATACAGCAGCTTGTCTCAACTGTGGCAACTTAAAGATGTATGGACATCAACTGCCATCTTGGCTAGGGAATTCTGGGAGTTGAAGTACACATCTTCAAGCTGCCAAGGTTGAGAAATACTAGTATAGAGAGGCATGGCCATCTTTGGAATAGTTACATTTAAAGTACTTCTGGTTTTTTATATTATGATGGTTCTTAGAAAGGCTCATTTGAAACCATTCAGATTGTGTTGTATGTATTATTTTCATGTTAGCTATTTAAATTGAAACAAAGAAGCAAGAACATGTATCTGTGCTTCCTAAGTTTCTTCTTCCAAATAGCTTCTGTGAAAGGCTTATTTCTGTTTATCTTAAGGTTATTTAAGAGTTGCTAATATCAATCGGAACCTGCTTCTTAAATTTAGCCAGCCTTGAACTGGGCATTCTTATTAAATGCTAACAAAATAGCTTTGGAAGGGATTTTCTCATTATGCATCCAGATAAAAGACTTTATAGTGCCTATTAAAATGTACTATTGAGAATAATGGATGATTAAGTACTCGGTATCTCAGAGAGAAAAAAGGAAACTTTGGATGCTGAGGTTTTATAAAGCAACAAATTGAAGCTTCCTTACAATATTTCTGTTTAGAAAGAGATGCATCTTAAAACCCTTCTCTGTTTAGAAACACTCATTGACTAAAAGCTTCTCTCTGTATGGTATAATTAGAGCTATTTAAAATGAAAGTTTTACATAAAAGCCATTTTAACAGCAGTAAAGTATTTTTGGTTTAAAATTAGACCACATGAAATCCATGTTGACTTTGTGGTAAGTAGTTTGCAAAACTTCTCAGAATGTATTTGGATCAGTTTGTAGAAGACTTTTGTGTTCTAATGTCAGAAAGTGGCAGGACAGCACTTAGCTGAATTGGTTGATATTGAAAAAGAAACTCGAGTGCAGATTCAGACCTGGGGCGGGGGTCAGGATTTCCCAGGGATACCAGGAAATTCCAAGGTTTTGGGCTACTTAGGGGATTTTTTTAAAAATCCTGGAAGAAGGCAAATTACCTTGTTATTGTAAAGAAAATCAGAGTCACATTGAGATTTTAAACATTTAGAAAAATGTTACATTTTAACATTCTATAGTTAGTTCCAATATCTATTATACTCATTGTGTATGTTAGTCTAAGCAACTTCTGCTATTCATACCTCAAAACACAACTCACAATTATTTAATACAAGCCTTTCTGGCCTACTGAGCAAGACTGAGAATTCAAATTTGAAATCCATTTACTTCAATTCTCTGCAAGACCATTGGCTGTAGCTTTATATCATCACTGTTTATCTTCTTAGCCTGATAATACAAATCCCCATGAATAAATATTTATAACTATACCTAGGTTTCTTCATGAGTCTCTGTTGCTTTAAAAAGGGGCTATATTTTTCCTCCACATACTCTGAACCATCTTTTTCAAACAGATTTTGAAGTATATAAACCTTTAAACTCATTTCTGTATCACTGTATCTGCAACTCTGATTCTGGATTCTTCACTATTTAGGTTAGCCAAAAGTTTCAAACAATATTTAAAAGATTATCTCAGCAAAAATTCAGGAGCTGATATTGTTTTTAATTGCCTCCAGGCATCCTTATCAGAAAGTTGCAGAAGGTTTATAATCAAGGTAAGCCTGTCCTGAAACTTTCATCAAAACTTGGAAAGCTTTTTGCTTTAAGTAAAAATGAAAGAAAAATGAAAATGATTCATTCATAAGATAGCTGTACAATCTTAAATATATATGGTTAATGCCAGTTTACAACATTTTAATTATCATCAATTCACAGTAAATATATGATGAATGTTAATGAATAAAATAAGGTATATTAAGATAGCCCTTTTTCACCAAAGAATGAGATTTCTTTTATGTTAAATTTCATCATGGCTATAGTATGTGGGGAAAAAAGTATACTGGTAGACATGTAACTAATGTATTCAACTAAAGATATTTTTAAACATTCTTTTGTACTTATCCCATTTTACTGATTAGCTCTGTATTTTGTGCCTTAACCCCATTTAATTTAGTTGTGTATTGTTACACAAGATAAGACTTCTAAGATAATTTTTTTCTATTTAATTATTCATTTTAATTGGAGAGCTTCTCCAGATACTGTCAAATGTCAACTTCCATCAAATAACTAATCACCAAACTCAGATTATTCAGATATGCCCTATCAGCCATATTTTAGCTATTTATAGGCTAATAGGGAGGCCTGTCACAAAACCTCCCTGTTTCTCAGCCTTCCACACTCACCTTTCTTGCTCTCTTCTTTCCTTGAGCAACCAAAATGGAAGCTCATTTTGGTGCTTTAAGGTAAGATTTTGATTCTGAATTCAAGGATTGTTATTACTTGTTCATAGCATTGTAAGGTTCAAAGAGTGGTTCCAAAATGTCCAAACTAATACCATACAGAAGCTAGGTAGAGAGGGCACTTAAATAGCATCAGTCTGTTTTCTGCTTTGTCTTCTTGCTTTCCTTTCAAAAAAGCTGTTGTAGAAAATACTATAACAGGATAATATTGCTTTGGATTGGATCCAATGGAAGGAAACGTTGTATAGAAATAGAAGAGAAAGTTTGGACCACATCCTGAGTGCTAAAAGAGTGCTGGCACAATACAAGTGATAGAAGTGATATTTTATGAGGGCCAATCTTAATTAACAGTAGTGATGGGAAGGTTTCATCTATGAGCCTTCCTTCACTTTGTTTTTCCCATGCTTAATTGCTTGTGGAACTTCAACATCTCTATTTAATATTTTATTGCAAAGAAATGCAATGTAATAACTGCATCAAGAAAAATCTCATAGTGGCAGCATCATCACCAGCTATTTAGTCATGTCCGACTGTCAACTATTATATGGATCAGCACTCTCCATGCCCCTCTGTCTTACATTGCCCCCTTCAGCTCCACCATGGTCATTCTCAGTGTCATCCTTTATAGTGTCCAGCCAAAAGCTATTAGGGTGGCCCCTTCTCTTTTTTCCACTGATCACTCCCAGCATGATTGGCTTTTCAAATGAGTCATCTTGCATTGACCAAAGTATGATAGCATTTGTTTGATGTTCTTGGCTTCGAGTGATATCTTATGGTAGTATGTATTAAATCTCCTATATACTGTAGTTGTTCTATCCCCAAAACATTATTGAACAGAATGATAAATATGAAAATGTATAATTCTATACACTTGTTTATGTAACTTAAAAAAAATAATTTAATTTTGTAAAAATTACACCAACAGCTATCCTTAAAGTGTTAGTATTTTGCATGTATCTTCTAGGGATTGGAAAAAGGGGAGTTGGTAGAGTTGGTAAATCTATGCATGAAAGTAAAGACCTAAGCTTGACTGTGAACAAAAGGAAAACACACAGACACAGACACACACACACACACAGACACAGACACACACACACACACACACACATATGTGTATATATATATATATATATATATATATATATATATATATATATATATATATATATATATATGTAGGTCTTTGGTTATTCGGGTCTTCTCCCACGTAAAATTGGAAGTGTCTTGGCGACGTTTCGACGAAGTCTCATTCGTCATCTTCAGGCTGGTGTTCTCGGCTTCGTGCTTCCAGGAGCAATGTGAGATCGCAGCTGTCTCTTCCTTTTAACTGCTAGTGGGGGTGTGAGCTGATTGGGTGGGAACTTGGCTGTGTTCTGATTGGGTGGAGGTGTGTTCTGATTGGTTAGGGGCTCGGCTGTGCTCTGATTGGATGGGGGGTTGGTTGTGCTCTGATTGGCTGGGGGTGTGTTCTGTTTGGGTGGGGGCTTGGTTGTGCTCAGCTTAGTCTGAGTTGCAGGGGGATTTGAGCTGGTGAGCTGCGTTGTTGTTGTTTGGCTTCGTGTTTGTGGCCATGCGAGCTCTTCATGGTGGGTGTCAGTCTGCTTCATGTATGGATTGGAGAGGTTTAAAGTGGCTAATGATGCAGCTGCAGTCTGGCTTCTGGTCCTTGGTCGTGGCTCATTATCAGTGTGGGTTTGAGTCTGTTTTCTGCGTGGATGTGTGGTGGTGACATCCTGTGTGGCTCTCGTGAGTGTGGGTCTGGTGCCATTCGTCGTGTTAGGGACCCGTTTGTCAATAAGGGCGGGTTTCCAAATGGCTGGTAGGCGGTAGAGCCACACAGGATGTCACCACCACACATCCACGCAGAAAACAGACTCAAACCCACACTGATAATGAGCCACGACCAAGGACCAGAAGCCAGACTGCAGCTGCATCATTAGCCACTTTAAACCTCTCCAATCCATACATGAAGCAGACTGACACCCACCATGAAGAGCTCGCACGGCCACAAACACGAAGCCAAACAACAACAACGCAGCTCACCAGCTCAAATCCCCTTGCAACTCAGACTAAGCTGAGCACAACCAAGCCCCCACCCAAACAGAATACACCCCCAGCCAATCAGAGCACAACCAACCCCCCATCCAATCAGAGCACAGCCAAGCCCCTAACCAATCAGAACACACCTCCACCCAATCAGAACACAGCCAAGTTCCCACCCAATCAGCTCACACCCCCACTAGCAGTTAAAAGGAAGAGACAGCTGCGATCTCACATTGCTCCTGGAAGCACGAAGCCGAGAACACCAGCCTGAAGATGACGAATGAGACTTCGTCGAAACGTCGCCAAGACACTTCCAATTTTACGTGGGAGAAGACCCGAATAACCAAAGACCTACATGCAGACACCCGCGAAAACCTGAGAAAATATATATATATATATATATATATATATATATATATATATATATATATATATATATATATATATATATATATATATATATATATATATATATCAGAAAGCATGAACTGTTGTGGGTGCTGTAAAACAGGACTTCAAAACTTGGTGATAGTTAAATATGATGTTCCAGTGGAAGGCAAAAATAAAACAACCAGGATAAGCACTGGGAAACATTGTACAACATTCTGAATAAAAGATAAAGGGTTAGGGTTACAGTATATTCTATCAGGTGAGATAAGGAGAGAAGAATAAGCACAGTAGAAGTAAATGGACAATTTGGAGACCCCAGAATGAAAAAAAAATGGAGATAGTTGATGACTATCTAGTTAGGAAAAAAAATATGTTTTGAATACCTGGCTTAGGACAGGCCTACTCAGGCATATTATACATAGCAAAATAATTTGGACAGTTTATTGTGGAAAATTTAGAGAATTAGTGAAGAATAGAAGGAGGGTGAGAAGTTTCTGATGTGGACAATCCGCTTTGTTCTTAATGGCAAAAGTAGATCTGGGTAGTAGTAGGTTATTGACATAACTTCACAAGAATTGATATTTTGAGTGACCTAGAGAAGTTTGAAGTTTACATGCTATTATAATATACAATATAAGTAATTTCAACAGCTAATTTTGCCAATACTTAGAACTTTTTACAGATTGTTTACTGAAACAAGAAAAAAGTAAAATGATTTATGGATTTAATGATAGAAATAGATGAGAGTTAAGTAAAGGGATTGAAGGGATGTGGGGAAGAGTCAAGAAGGAGGGAAGACAATCTTTTCTGTTGAAGAAAAGGTTAGAAATGATTATATTTGATAACTATGGATTTTTTCTTTTCTTTCATCTCTTCTATTGTCTTTCTTTTCTCTTTAGATTTGTCTTTTGTGTAAAATTCTCAGTAAATGTACATTAAAAAGAAATAATATATTTGGCTAAAATTAATTGGATTGTTTTAGAAATCTGAATGAATTTTTAATCTGATGTTTATAATGTTTTAACACAGAATAAGTTAAGCACTAACAAAATGGATTCTTGTTAACGCTATACTGCAGAAGGACCAACAAATATTTCTAATAAATATATCTTTAACCTTATGCTTAAATCAATAGTATTCTTACCTAAGAAAGGCATAACTGTCTAGTTAATCATTTGAGATAACAAGCTCATGTTTCATCAAGAAAAACTAATAATTAGAAGATAATTCCGCATAAGCCTATGTTTTTAAATGAGCTATTTATCAGAATTTGAGAATACCATAGGAAAGAATAAACAACAACAACAAAAAAAGACAATCAGGATGAGAAGCAGAAAAGATAATATCTTAAGGGAGTTTGAAATAAGAATGCAATAGCATTGCTTTTGGTGATTCTTTTGGATTATAATTTTAGAGAGATAAATTGAATAATTGTAAATAATTGTCAAAGCAACTTCATTCTCAAATGCTATCATATTCAATACTCCCAGTTCAGAACAAATTTGAACACTCAAATGTTTATAATTCCTTGCATTGGCTATGCTGGGTGCCATTGTTGGAAGCTGAAGTCGCATTTCAAATAAGAACAGTTTGACAGCAGCACAATTTTCTTATGCAGAAATGGTAGGCTCCCAATGAATGTATCTGTGCACCAAACAGACCTTCTTCAGGGAAGCCTTAAATTAGTCTTCTGCACAAAACTGGAGGCTAGTCAATAGCCTTTCCAGCTATATGAGTGTAGGATTGCATCAGTTTACCCATCCCTGCTGTAACCAGCAGTGTTGACTTTGGAATATTTCCTCTCTTGGCAATCTTGTGCTTATGGAGCTTAATGGAGTGCACTGTTAGTTACAAGAGCATAGGCTTGCTCTATAAAGTAAAATCAACACCAAACTAGGTCTATACTTTGCACTAAAGCATACATTTAATGTATGAACCCAGACATTGTGGATCATAAATAATCTATATACGGTAATAAAAGTGTAAAATGTGTAGCCAAGAGAGAGAGACCATATTGTGCCCCTTGGTTTTTTTTTTAATTAATTGAGAAAGCCATCATCCAAGCTTAACGAAGCACAAAGATTATCGATATCTGATTGTCAGCGCTCATTTCCTATCAACTCAAAATATAATTTCCCCAAGCAATCATTCTCTAGTGTCAGTGCTGCGAGATGAACATAAAATTAGTCTTGCACAAATGAAATGGAAATGGGGAACTGAGAAATATGCTTTTAGACCCCCTTCCTGTCAAGTGCTGAACAGAATTTCTTTTCTCCACTATAACTTTTTATTATGGTAGCACAATGTGTCTCGTTCTCTTTAGAGTTTTTAAGAGCAGGCTATCTAGAAGTCCAGCTGACCAAAGACATAGCAAGATTTCTGAATGCACTGTGCATAGTAGCACTGCTTTCATGTTGAATGGGAAAGCATAATAATTAAGCCGCTATACAGAAATTGCCATTTGCTGTACAGAAAGTGAGATTGGTACTCTGGTTGGGGACTAAGAACGCAATTAAGTCAGGACATGGGTGAATAGTTTGTACTGCTGAAATTCAACAATACTCGTTAATGTCCTCTCTTTAATGACCATGGAGGAGTAGTTGGTTGCTAGCTAGAATACCCAGCCTATCCAGCTATTCGCCTTTTTTCTGGTTTTATTAAAGCAAGATCCCTACCCACCATTATTTAAGTGGTTAGAACATTAGAGTCGATTATTTACAGAAATATACAGCATATAAAGCAGGATTACTGGGGTTTATAATTTCTCTCCCACTGCCAGTAAATGTCTTTTCTTTAAGTGCTTGCGATGCCACTAGAAACTGTTTGTTCTTCATTAAGCCTATTACTAACACAACACTGGCCAACTCTACTTCATTGTCACTACTGAGTTAATAACACAACTATATTCTATTTAATGGCTGTAGGAAATTGTGTGTGGGTTGAGAACAAGAGGGCGACTGGCTGGCCAATTTAAATGATTCAGTCTAGGCTCCTGAATCCATTTTAAAAAGCCTGTGGCATGGAGTACTGAACTATTGTTGCTCAAAAAGCAGCTTCCAGGAAGAATTCTAAGCAGCAATGAAGTAAAAATGACACAGTGAAGGAAAGCACTGATTGCATACTTTGGAGTGCAAAATGCAAAAGAATGTGTTATTATATGAAGCTATTGGCTCTTTCGGGACACCTTTACATAATATAATAGAAGTACAGGTTTCCTACCAAATTCTTTTCCCTTATTGACCCTTGGATTGTCTCCCTAGGTCTGTGATGGCAAACCTATGGCACACGTACCACAGGTGGCACCTGGAACTATATCTGCGGGCACGCGAGCCACTGCCCTAGCTCAGTTCCCCAGCTGATTTTCGGCTGGCCCCGCCCACACCATCCCTCCCCTTCCAGGAGTCTCCATGCAGCCCATTTTGGATGCCAGGTAAGTACAGGGCTTGCATGGAGGCTCTGGCAGGGTGTTTTTGGCCTCCGGAGGGCCTCCAGAGGAGCAGGGGAGGCAGTTTTCACCCTCCCCAGGCTCCTGGAAAGCCTCTGGAGTCTGGGGAGGGCAAAAAATGGGCCTACTGGGCCTACTGGAAGTCTGAAAATAGCTGTTTCCAGCCTCCGGAGGCTTCAGGAAGGCCTGCTAGGCACAAAACGGAGTGCGGGGTGTGTGTGTGTGCATGCATAGTGGGTGTTCATGCGTGCATGCGTGGGGGAGTGAGGCATGGGGGGCATTGAATTATGGGTGTGGGCACGCATGTGCGCGACACCTCCGCGCTCCCCCCGCTTTTGGCACACGACAACAAAAAGGTTAGCCATCACTGCCCTAGGTGAAAGGTTGGGATCAAAAAAATAATGGCATATAATAGAAAGCGACATATATAAAGAATACATGCTGAATGTAGTTAGTCCTTGAGTTATGGTCATAACTGAGCTTGGCAATTAACGGTTGTAAGTTGTGATGGTCATAAAGTGGAACATCGTCTAATTTTATCATTTTTTTTGGTGATGGTCATTAAATAACAGCAGTTGTTAAGTGGAGTGTGTGCGTGTGTGTGTGCGTACAATGTTGAAAGTTCAAAACTGGATCATAAGTTGCTTTTCAAGGGTCAATCTTAACTTTGAACAGTCATTAAGCATATATTCCTGATTTGCTTTCATTGACCTTTCATAATGTAAAAATGAACCAAACTGCCTTGCTATGTGATTTTCTCCTTCCCTGCTTTTTCTTTTGAACAGTTTCTTTAAAACGAGTCAGGTCAGAGAGAGCAGATTCCCCTCTCCTAGTCTGTTACAAAAATGATTTCCGCTAAGAGTTGGAGTTTAGAGTTGGATTTCCCCTTTTGAGGACAGTGGAAAGATTCGGTAGATCTTAGATATGCAGGAATGTTAGACTAGACTTCTCATTCTGTTTTCCCAGAATAATGGCAATAGTAATAATGCAGTGGCCATCCACTGTAAGGCAATTATCATCACAGATTATATATTTTTTGCATTCTCCAGCTGTTAATCTATCTTCCAGATGGCATAGGCAGTGCAAATAGGGGAAAATGCTTTTCATATGAACAAAATTCTCTGCAGAAAGTTTCATATTTGAAGGCATTTGTCACATTTATTTATTTTTTTAAATGTCGCTATTCAGTTAATACAAAACGTTTGTGGAGGTGGAAATCCTTCCAGGTCTGATATATACTGCCTAACAATGCTGTTTGCCAGATAATAACAGATATTTAAAGAAATTGTTATGACTAAGAAGTGCTAACAACTTTTTAAAAGGGGGGGGGAGAGGGCAGAAACAGCTGGAGCACAAACTTTCAAAAATTATTTCAGAAAAGGCAATTGCCTTATGTTAGATGTGCACTTAATCCAGGATTCTAAATGGAAACATTAGAATTAAAGTTAGCACATAAAGTCAAGTTGCCTTCAAGCCAAACTGTGGCTGACTTAATTCGGTTGTGGGTTAAGACGTTCTGCAAAAGAATCTATATATTTCTGGGCAAGCTGTTTCATCAGTTGCTTCTAAAACAAAGTCCCCAAAAGGCACTGTTGAGTCTTAACAAAAGCACATATTTAACTTTGGCTCTAAAAATAAGGGCCACATTTTAGATGCAGCTTTTTACAAACCTGTCCCCATGTGCAGAAAGATTAGTTAGTTTGTTTTTTAAAAGCCCAATGTGGAGGATATTGTGTGGCTCCTGCCTGTTTTTTATTTCATCCAGAGGGTTTTGCCAATCTGGAGCCATTTACAAAGGCTACAGTAGTCTATTTTGCACTAGAGTTCTCCCTAGCCAGAAGGCTGCTCTGATAAAACTTTGGGGAAATTTTCTCACTTCCTTGCCACAGCTAAATGGCCCATAAACAAAGTAATTTGCCAAATGCTTTCTGCACCTGTGTTCTTTTTATAGAAACCAGCTGGATCAAAACTTCTGGCAACCTGGAAGCTGGATAGAAGGTTAGTCGTTCCCTCTCTAAGGAAAGGAGGGCATGTAAGATTACAGCTTACTTTGTGACATCCAAATATTTTTGGGATTGAAGAGCTACATCATAGTAATGCTCTGAATGCAAAAGTTTCCAGATCAAATCTGATATTTTTGGTCCATAGATCAGAAAAACATAAGAAAAACTTTGGATCAGATTAATACAGGAAATTCAGACTTCTATTCAAAATCGCTATGAACTATTGTAATATTTAGAGATAGCTGACTTCTAATATTTAGCCTTTCTAATTAGTCTTTTGTGTTCTACTTACCCCTTTTTTTGTGAAAGGGATGTTGACAACTGTTAATGAAGAAGGATATTCTTTGGACAAATAAGGCTACTGGCTTGCAAAGCTTCTGTTTTGCTTAATACTGTGGCTATTTGTCAAATAAAAAGGGATGTAATAATACAATCCACAGGAGCATTTCTATGGTTTCTGGCACTCAAGAATTGAAGCACCCAGAATAGAAACAGCAGTAGCAATTTTGCTATTTCTTCCCAAGCGGCGAGAGAAGTGTCTTGATTAATTTACAGTTGCCTACATGCATGTCACACTTATTGAAAGAAAGAAATCGATGTACTAAGATGGTATTTGGGACAGAAAACATAGAAGTAGGTGATAGTTTCTTTCAGGTACATTGTTCCAGCCTAGGCATTGCTATCATAGGTCAATCTTTAGAAATTTGAATGATTGAACTTTTTTTTTTTTTAGTACAGTCCATTACAGGTAAACAATTAAATTCTTGAGCCTACAACCAGTGGTGGGTTGCCCCTGGTTCGCACCGGTTCTATAGAACTGGTAGTAAAACCGGCGGGAGGCTCCACCCACCGACCCCAACGTCATCAGAACGCTTCTGTGCATGCGCAGAAGAGCGCGTGTGCCCGCAGCCCCATTGTGAATCGGTAGTAAAGGTAAATAGAACCCACCCCTACCTACAACTATGGATGAAGATAATAATGACAGTGAGTTTCCGGGAAAGATGAGAATACAGGCAGCACCTTAAATCACATCAAATTATTGTTCTCAATCTTACATATTCTGATTGGCAGCAGCTATAAAGAGAGATCTGTCCTATCGTTTCTTACTGAAACGGTTAAACATACAGAAGGTTGTATCTTTTCTACCTGGGCTCTTCCTAATTTGGAAGAGGAGCTGTGTTAACATTCTGGGATAGGAGCCTATGTCCAAAAGGACACATGGGGAAAAATACTCAATAAATGAGAAATATCAACTATACTTCTTCTATTTTGTACTGAGTGTAGTGTGGGCTAGGGACCATCAATGGAGTTTAAAAGCTCTATTGATCTCCAGAAGTGGAGTGATTAGTAGTAAAACTCTTTTCTGGATCTCATTCTCAGTGACTTGGAGTTAACAAGATTCAGAGGTATAAGAAGAGCAAAAGGAACTGTTGGAGTGCAGCCTCCCTGGATGCTATACTGTGTCCAGGTATTGAGCTGTTACGTGCCGGAGCACAACAGGAAGAAGGATTCTATCCCAGTTCCTTACTGAATAACTTTGTTTTTCTTATATTAAATGGAAAGGTGGATTCTGAAAGCCAGAAACAAGTAAGTCATATAGAAAAATAAAAACTGATAGCTCCCAAACCTACAGGGCTCTAGGAGCAGATCCCAGGAAACTCTACAAATCCAAACTTTGCCTATTCATTAATATCTTGATGGAATCTGAGCTGAGGATTCCTTATTTTATGTGACAAAATGAGAAGACAATTCTGGGATATCCTGAGAGAACTTCTACTCTACTCGTGATGTAATCAAGCCTTAATCCCCATCTTAATCATGTGTTAGAATTTTTAAAAACTGAAACCTATAATCTTCTGTGCCACCAAGCCCAACATTTCTGCTTTTGCTATGCCACTCAAAACAGATTGATAATGACTACACAGTAATTCAATCTATGTTTTTGTTTGAATCCTTTTTGATTCTTCCATTTAGTTCAGAATAGCATTTTGCTTTGGACCAAAAAATGTATTCCATGAATATGTGAGCAATAAACAAAATTGCATCTTTTTTTTCTCCCCCAGCAAAACCCAAAGGGAGGGCTTTTCATTATGCATTCTCCTTAATCTTCTAAATTTGATCAGATTAATTCAACATATCTTCTCAACACATCTGGCACGCAAATTTTTAGGTGGCAGAAGGGCCCCAAGATCTGGCTCATATATACAGGTTTCGTAACCAGGTGTTTGCTTTATAAGTCTCCATTATCCTTCAGCATTGGTTTTTGCATCTAAAGCAGACATGAACAAAGGCAAGGGTGATTTAATTATCATACAGATAGTTGCTGCTAAGAAGGGGGCAGAAACTCAAAAAAGAAAGTAAACACATTATACTATAAATGTTTCATATAAATTAATATTTTATACAATAGGTCCCAATTAGCTCTTAAAATATTTGCTGTTAGAAAATTTGCAGTGTTCATTACTGCCTTGTAAGTATATTTAACTAAAGAGCTAAGTGCTCAGCTGGATGCAATAGTTTTTTTTTTTTTTTAAATAAAAAGTCTGCTGCAAAGCAAAACTCTCATCCTTGACAGGCACTCTTGTCTTTCACTGCACTGGCAGATATTTTACTCTGTCTTGAAAATGGTCTCTAGCAGGTCATTAATTGTTCTAAATCCATTTCGGTGTTCACATGCAGATTGTAGCAATAAAAAATCCCTTTCTTTTGATTGCCTATGAATTTTTTTTTTTTTTTGGCCCACCTGATTTTCCAATCTAACGCTTTTATTCACCCAGCTTTGTTACATTTTTAGAAGTGGTGTTATGTCTGTGATGGACTGTGTGCGATGTCTATCTTTGTTATTAAGCACCCTGAATGAAAAATCAAGGACACAGTTATTGCTGCTGTTGCCATAGGGAATCAGGAGTGCTAAATATTCCATAGAACCGTTATTGTCTACACTCAGGGCTATGTTTTGTATCAATATACTGTAGCAGACAAAGACAACTATATGGAAATGGAGTTGGGAACATCCCATTGTCTTCCTTTATGTAACTATGAGCAAGGGTATCATCCAGTCAGTTGGTCATATTTTTGTAAACCTGTTATTACACTCCTGACTCTGAGGAGGAGATAGAGGCTTAGGTTCAGGGGTGGGTTCTACTTACCTTTACTACCGGTTTGCAACGGGATCGCACGTGCGCTTGCTTTGCTCGCATGTGCGCCTTGCTTCTGCGCATGTGCAGATCGCTGATGACAACATCCGGGGTGGTGGGTGGGGCTCCCACTGGTTTTACTACCGGTTCTTGCAAACCGGTCTGAACTGGGGGCAACCCACCACTGCATAGGTTGAGTGGAGAAGTCAGGATCACCAGTATCAAATTTACACACTTAAGCTGCTGGCACATGCTCTGGCTTTCTTCTTTATAGCTGTAGTGGCTTGACTGAATCTACAGAGTGAAGAGTTGAGAGGTTTCCTACTTCCTGTCCCAGAAACCTTCTCATTCTATGCACCATCTAGCTGTACTTTCTACTTTGATGCAATGGCTTGGTGTAATTCCTGTTGCCACCACCCAAGAGAAGGTGTTTGTTTAGCATAACTTCCTCTATCCCCAGCTGGTGTGGGATAATACTCCTACAGTCTGCATGACATTGCCAGGGAAAAGGGAAGAATTGAGTGCGTGGTTCAGGAAATTAGCCCCTTCTTCTCCTCTTCTATGGAGGGATAGACCAAGCTTACAAAAAGGAAGGAGAATCAAAATATATATTTAAAGAGATCTGCAGCCCAGCAGAATCACAGCCTTTTGATAACACCGTAAAGCAACTTTTCCAAGCAAATGTTTACATAAGCTGCAACCATTCTGTGAAATGATTGGATCCTTGACATAGTTAGGTCTAATTACAAAGAGAGTATAGAGCAGGGCTGTCAAACTCCCGGACCATGGGCCAGATGCGTCATGCGCTGGCCACACCCACACCGCGCCCAGTTTAATGAAGGTGGAAAAAGTCCCGATACGTCACGTGATGCTGCCGTGATGACGTGAGTTTGATACCCCTGGTCTAGAGGAACATGTAGAACCAGATGAATAATGTTAGAAGGGAATCTTTACTTTTCAGAAAAACAACTCCTGAACCTATATTCATATGCTTTACTGAGTCCTGAATTTTAAGTACAATTAAAAAGGCCATTTAAAAGACTGATTAAATTTATCAGATAATGATATAACTATGTTGCCACAAAACCCGGAGGGGAAAACACTGCAAATCGCTGATTTGATGTGTGACTTCTAATAGAGGACTGTATAATGAATTATTTCTGGTAAAGGAGAATACTGTTACAGAAAAAAAATCATTATCAACTGCCCTAGGAAGACTATAGGGCCGTGATGGCGAACCTATGGCACGTATGCCAGAAGCGGCACACAGAGCCATCTCTCCAGGCATGCGAGCCGTCGCCCATTGCTCTTCCGGGTTCCGGCATGCTAGCCAGCTGATCTTCTTGCATGGAGGAGAGCCAGAAACTGAAAGGGCAACCAGGAAGATGATCTTCCGGTTTCTGGTGTGCATATGTGCGCTGGCCACCTGGTCTTCTGGTTTCTGGCGCACATGCATGCACGAAGACCAGCTGACCAGTGGGGATGCATGCCAGAAACCTGAAGATCATCTTTCTGGCGCACACAAGCACACCAGGCGGCTGCTCTTTCAGTTTCTGGTGCTCCCACGCGTATGTAGACCAGGTGGCTAGTGCGCCGGAACCCGGAAGAGCAAGGGGAGCAGAGCTACCAGCCAGGACGGGCAGGAGGGGGCTTCCATCCCTCTCCACCCGAGCGGGCTTCTTGCGCGGCCCAACCCTCTAGCGCATGGCACCGACACGCATCCTTGGTCTGGAGCGCCTGGCTGGCTTCGGCGCACGAGGTAGCATTTGCTGGCTGGGTGGCTGCCTGCCCTGCCTGCTGCTCCTGCCGCTGCGAGGGCTGATGGGGTGTAGGCGGTTCTCACGCTGCCACTTCCAGCTGGGATGCTGAAGCAGCCAGGAGGAAAAGAAGGAGGAGCCACTGTCAGGGAAGAGCCTGTACTACAGTGGACTAAAGCACTGATATTAACATCTGCTGCTTGCAATTACTGCAAGTTCAAATCTCACCAGGCTCATGGTTGACTCAGCCTTCCATCCTTTCAAAGGTAGGTGAAATGAGGACCCAGATTGTGGGGGCAATAAACTGTGTATAAATATACAAAAGTATGAAGGCTATTGCTTAATGCATTGTAAGCCGCCCTGAGTCTCCGGAGAAGGGCAGCATATAAATTAAAGCAAAAAAAAAAAAAAAAAAAGGAGGCGGGCTGTTCCAGGAGGGCCAGAGGAGAGCTCAGCATGGAGACGCCGCTGAGGGGTAAGAGGTGTGCCAGGCCAGCCGGGAAGCAGGACGGCATCGTCAAGGGATAAGAGTGATGGCTGCGCTGACTGTCCCGCCTGCTGGCCCCCCCAAGCTGAGCCCCGGGAATGCTGACGCCCCTTACCTCCAAGACCGGGAAGGGGCTCCGGCTTTCTAGTGGAGGGAGGTGTCATTCCCCACCCAACTTTCTCTCCCTAAATACTATAGTCAACACATCAAAACATAAACCATGGTTTACAAACTACAGGTCTCTTTTTGAAGAGGAGATTTGATATATTTTAGCTTAAAGTTTAAATTAGTACTTCACAAAAGCTTGGCGATATAGTGGGAACTGCAAAGAAACGCTTGGTGCTATATCCAGTTCTGTATCATATAATTTTCCTGGACCATTTGCTCCTATGCTGAATATAAAGGATGGTGAAGAGTTTCAAGCATCTTTCTATATGAAATTTTGCAAAGTGCAAAAATACAGAGGTTCTCTGAAAGTTAAGTCAGTCAAATAAGTGGCCTTCAGCTGAGAAATAACTGCTACATATAAACCCACGCTAAACTCTACTATGGAGAAAAGAACAAAATATAATTGGTATTCTTCAAAGTGACATTTCAATAAGTGTCGTTCTCAAATAAATCACTGCACAATAATGTTCAAGAACGGCCTGCCCGTGTTTCTTTATCACATAGCTTGCTGAAAAAGTATGTTTCAAAATGTGTTATGAATTTCAATGGATGAAAAATGCAGCCTAGATTTATAAAGTCAAGTCTACCCTTTGATAGAACAATGGAGAAGGCTAATCACTTCTCAGTGCTATCTGGTCTTGTTAGCTTCCAAGGTGATACATTAATAGGACCTGCAGGACTATCAACTTCCTTTTATCAGTCAGAGGATGCTAAACAGGCTTAGCCTCAGAGAACCTTACTGCGATTGTTCTCTTTTGCAGTGCTGCATAAACTTTGTGTTGTTATTAGCCATTATCACCTTTTTCTAACAGCATGTGATTCTTGTTATTATGGAGGGCTGTTAAAGAAAATAAGGCATGTTGGAAAATGTCTTTAGGTTCCAGATTCTGTTACTGGTACCTCTAAAGGCGAGCCATCTGCTCTAAGTTAAAGGAAACCAGGCTTTGCAGTGCTTCATGACCTTATCCGCAGAGCAAACTCAGTTTCATTTCAGTTCAGGGAAAAAAGCTTGCCAAGATAACACAAGCACTAAAGGCTGTAAAAATATGAGACGCAGCCAAAATATAAAAATGAGGAGAAATTGCTTATAAAAATTTTGCTTGCATTTTCTCCTTCTTCTTCTTCTTCTTCTTCTTCTTCTTCTTCTTCTTCTTCTTCTTCTTCTTCTTCTTCTTCTTCTTCTTCTTCTTCTTCTTCTTCTTCTTCTTCTCCTCCTCCTCCTTCTCCTCCTCCTCTTCCTTCTTCCTCCTCCTCCTCTTTCTTCTTCCTCCTTCTCTACTATTTCCTCTTTCCACTTTTTTCCTCTTTCCTCCTTTTCTTTTCCTTTCTTCTTCCTTCTCCTCCCCCCTCCTCCATCCCTTTTCTCTTCTTTTACAACATATAATGCTCAGGTAATATCTACATATTTATGATACATTGTTTTGTTTCTTCACATCTGAGAACGTGTATCCTTAGTTTGCTAAATTGGGGCAAAAATATTTCCCTACAATTCCTAATGATATGCATGCTCTCAGAATTTACAGGATATGTAGTTCCAAATATCTGAGGCTAATTGGCCTGGCCCAAGTTAATGCTTCCACATACAGTAGTCTAGAATTAACATGCTTCTTATAAGTTGTAATTCAGAAAATGTTATTGAAACTTTATTTATGGTATATATATGTTATCCCATTCTAGGGAACTCGAGGCTTCTTCTTCTTTCCATGTAATCACATCCCTACAGGATAAGGTTAGTTAGGATGAGTAAGCCTCACCTTCTGACATTTAATGGGGCAACTGAGAGACAGGGAATCAGCTGGTCACTTCTCTCAAACGCATCCAGCAGCTAAAAAGCAAGTTTAAATGAAGAGGTGAACAATCAGCTTTCAAATGAGCCACCAAATGAGCAGACTGATAGCATTGTGATTTAACACCAGCTGTCTGCAGTTACTGTAAGTTCGAATCTCACCAAGCTCAAGGTTGACTCAGCCTTCCATCCTTTCTAAGGTAGGTAAATTGAGGACCCAGTTTGTGGGGGCAATAAGCTGACTTTGTATAAATATACAAAAGTATGAAGGCTATTGCTTAAAGCATTGTAAGCCGCCCTGAGTCTCCGGAGAAGAGCGGCATATAAATCAAATTTTTTTAAAAATGTGGGAAGTTCCATGTGTCATTGGGGAGGGCACAGACTGATTAGCCCAATTTTCCTTTTCCTATCTTTCTTGCACAAATACCCTGATGCTTATTTAGCACTGGTCTCACATCTGACTGCTGACCTGCTTCAAATAGCAAACATGCATGGCATTTTGGCTCTATAAAGCTTTCTATACTTTAAAATTAAATAAGATGCATATAACACAAGCAAACTAATATATAGAGGTACCATGTCCCCTTTACTTATCTTATCTTATCTTATTAATTAATTAATTAATTAATTAATTAGTTGGATTTATATGCCTTCCTTCTCCGGAGACTCAGGGCGGCTTACAATGCATTAAGCAATAGCCTTCATACTTTTGTATATACCTGCTTAATAGGGCTTTCGGCCACTCCTAAGTGGTGTTTTTTTTTTTTAATACAAAGTCAGCTTATCGCCCCCACAATCCGGGTCCTCATTTTACCTACCTTGAAAGGATGGAAGGCTGAGTCAACCTTGAGCCTGGTGAGATTTGAACTTGCAGTAATTGCAGGCAGCTGGCAACTAAGTTCTTCCCACGTGTCACAATTTTAACTAGTGGGAGTACCTGTTACCTAAAGTCTGGTTGCTGATTAATGGAGCAGGGAGGATTGTTATTTTTCACAGCTCTCTTGATTGGTAGCTGAGAGTGTACACACTTCCTCGGAGAAGAGTAATTCCTCTTCCAGATATGTAATGTATGTATGGTGCAGTCTGTTCCTGGTTCTATCACCACGGGTGCTTGGGCGGATTGAGGGGCTATGTAAGGAGATATGAGTGTCCACCCGAACCAAGGAACAGTGTAGCTCCCTTTCCTAATAGTTCTTCCGTCACAAACCCAAGGATGTCCACAGAGGAGCATCCAGCTTGGCTGTGTTGCCATCTGCAAGTTGTTTCAACATTCACCTATTTTCACCTAATTATTCACAAATAATTATTAAGCTTCTCCTTTAAGTAATGGGTTAGTTAAAGGTAAAGGTAAAGGTTCCCCTCGCACATATTAAAAACCAGATGGGGCTTCAATTGCACCATCACAACCACCATTTTGACTTTTCT
This sequence comes from Arizona elegans, assembly GCA_022577455.1. Taxonomy (NCBI): domain Eukaryota; kingdom Metazoa; phylum Chordata; class Lepidosauria; order Squamata; family Colubridae; genus Arizona; species Arizona elegans. Next base: position 53,318,947 of record JAKOOJ010000002.1, on the reverse strand, counting down.
GATTGTATCCCATAGACATCCAAAGCATCCACAGCCATTCATTTCAGTATAAGAAAACTTTTTAGACTAGAATAGCTTCATCTCTGGCAACCTTCCAAGTAAACACAAGCTATAGTACATGTATATTGAACAATGACGTTGCCACAATTAAATTGTGTTAAGGTCCTCATCTGGTATTACAGCCATACTTCCTTTCTCTAAATCAGTGGCCCCCAACCTTTTTGGCTTCTCAGACCAGCAGTGGTTGGGGATGGTTGTGTGTGTTAACCTAATCCCACACATGTGCAAATAAAGTTTCGCATGCTCGTTCACCGCTCACGTGGCCTGGTTCCCAATGAGCTGTGAACCACTACCAGTCCCTGCTCTAAATCACATAGCTCATAGGCTGTGCAGCATAAAATAAGACAATTATTTTTGCTGTATCTTCAAAGGATGATGCAGCTAAGCTTAAAGATTTACACATACTTTTAATACAAACTGCCTCTTCAGGGGAAAGGGCAAGAAGATGGCATTGCCCCATCCCTTTTTTATGTGCATTGTTCATATATGTACCCTTGTGGCTATCACTTTGACTTGTTGAAATCCTGAAGATACCCCAAGCAACAAAGTATTTCAGAGAAGAGTTTGTGTCATGTTTGGAAAGAAGAATTTCAACTCTGTTAGTTTTGCTACTTTTTATCACATGTCCTTTGAGGGATGGTTTCAAGTTCCTTTAAATGGCATAATTTTCAGCCTGAAATAATACTTGAAGTAGAGGAGTTTTTTTAAAAAATGTATTTGCTGAGGTAAGTAGTTTAGTTGCATAAGCACTGGGGCGTGGGTAGCTATACTACTCTCCCCAGCTGACAGTCAAACACATTTTCCAGAACAATAACTCAAGTTAATTGAATGACCATATAATGCAGATACATACATATACATACAAGCAGAATGTTTGTGCTTAAAGAAATGGCATGAATCCAAATGCAAAAATAGGAAGGGAAGAAGAGAGAAAGAACTTGTAGTAATTTTTTTAGGTGCTCCTGTTTTAACCACAACAAAAATTGTAGCACATTGCCACAACACATTTATGGCAATGTAATTAATCCACACACAAGACTTTCAAATCACAGCTTCTTCATTAAAACTTTTGTCTTGGCATTGATAAAAATATTTGTGTGGAACACTGATTAATCATATGCCGAACATATTTTTCTTTTCTTTGGAGTAAAATTGACTTCCCTCTATAATTTTAAATATTGCTTAAGCTTTTTCTGAATTTACATAGCACATAGAAATGTGCAGAAAAGACGGTAATATATATGAGTGCATAAGAGAGGAGCAGGACACTTGTGGCTCTAAATATTTTTTGAACCAGTGAATCCATAAGATTGGGAATTCCCTAGACAAGATGCCCTACAAGGCTGTCTCCACAACATACGGCTTTTTTCTGCACTTGAAAGCCATAGCTGGTCTTCTTATTTAAAATAATGAAAAGGTAAAAGATATAGTACCAGCAATATCTGATTAGCAACAAATGGAAAATATGCAGCAATTGCAAAACTAACAGTATATATGCAAAAAAGAAGTTTAAGCAAATTCAAGCAAGAAAGGTTTCCACAGATATTGCACGTTATATGGCAAAGCAAATACAAACATTTAGAACTGGGGGTTGGACTAGAAGACATCCAATGTCCCTTCCAACTCTATTATTCTGTTATTCTTTTGCTCCTAGTGAATAGTGTCATTTATCAGTTCATAAATAACATTTTAGGACACTGTAAGCAGTAATTGTAATATCCCACTTTTTAACTACAACTAAAGGAAGAAATTTAGCTCATTTAAAATCAAGATCAATTTTACTACTAAGCAGCATGCACAGTTGCCTTGCCAACAAAATGCATTTGCTTTATAGACATTAGCACATTTTATATCAATCTATTCAACCAGAAAGATACTTTAAAAAAAGCTATTTACTAATACATAGTATTATGTTAGGTCTTTTTTTCCTTTCTCTTGGACAGAACATCAACAAAGTGTATGGTATTATTTAAGGAGATGTAACAGACAGGTTCAACTGAAATTTATCTGGAGGATGCAAGATTGTGGATTACAAACATTCCACTTAGGTAAATTACTTGTATGAAAGCACAATTAAATTATAAATTAATTCCTAATCATATCAAAGATATTTGTTGTTGATATTTTAGTTTTATTAAAAATTAAAACCCTCTTCTCAACAAGTGCTTTTTGAAAAGTAATGACTCAAAATAAAACATCTATTCAAACACATTAAGAACTCTATGTCTGAACTGATATAGCTAAACTAACACAATAGATTAGATACCAAGCATGAAAAAAATTCTATCATACATGCTTTGATTTCATTCAAAATAAAGTTAAGAATTCATTATATCTAATCTTGGAAAAGATACATCTTAGAGAATTAACATTTCAATTCATGACTTGAAACCACAGCTTATAAAATGTCTTTTATTAAATGAAAAGAATCTGTTTTGTAGATCAAATATGAAATAGAATGTACAAAAAACTTTACATCTCTTCTTTCAAAGAAATAAAATACTATCTAGAATTAGCTTGCAGCCATTCCCTTCAAATACAGCAGAAAATAAAAGATTTTTTAAATGGCAGTACAGTAATACACAGAATAGCCCGTGTTTAAACTGCAATTATAGAGGTTAAAATTTAAATGGAATCTTAAAGAAACAACTAATCCATAAAGTAACAAAACAAGTCAATTATTACATTTCTCTTAGACGCAAGCAGTGGGTACATGAAGTGCAGAATTCATAAAGCTTGCATATAGCCTTCTCAGTTCCTATACAAATATAAAATGTTCTTTTTTTAAAAAAAAAACTTTTTTATTCCATAACATTTCACAATGAAGGAAATCATCTCAGCTATCTGTTTAGCTCAATCATGCAATACATTCCTCAGATCTTTCCTTTTGAAGCTTGGTTCCCAAAGCCGTCATGACAATTAAAAAAAAAATATTTCAGTTCAAAATCTTGCACCATTGTATAAGGAGGTTTTACAGAACTTATGTCTTTGGCATATCACACTGAATCCCTCTTTAATACTTTTCCTTTTAAAAAAAGTATACATTCTTTTAGTAAGTATCTTAAAAACATCTATTTCAGACCTTGCAAAATAATGCATTACACCTCCTATGCGATTTGCAAAATATACACCTTTTTTGGAGGTGATGGGAAATACCTGCCCATTCAAATCTTGAGTGGTTGCAAAAAGTTCAAATAACAAGTTCACTTCCCCATAAATTCAGTTACATAAAATCATTCAGTTCGGCTTCCAATGCTGCTGCCATTTCATCTGCCTCTGAGCTGCTACCCTCCTCATCTTCATTGCTCGATCCTTTACTTGATTCACTGGCAACATCATCATCAGCTAGCTTTCGCTTGTGACCCCTGTAGGTATGAACACAGACAATAATTGTGATTAAAACCCAATTATTATCTATAAGAATTTTGATCAACTAAGCCAAGTCCAGTGCTGTTAGAAATTCTGTGTTACTTCAGCAATAGGCCTCTGAATGCTGAATACAAGATCTTCCCTTGAAATCCCAAACAAGTAGGTAAAATGATAATGTCCAACATAGATTTCTGCCTGCCGTGCTTAGGAAGACTGAAGTGCCTAGAAGAGAAAGTTGGAGTTCAGTTGCCTTCAGGAATGCTCTCAATTTCCCCCCTTTGCAGAAGGAAACTCCAAGCTTAACTTCAGAGATGCTTTAGGAGCAATAGGGTAGTTTGATGTAAGATGAGCTGAAAAATGCTCAAAAATGTTCAATAGAAACCAATTCTTTTTAATTATGAAAGTGTGTGTACCTTGAAACCTGAATGGTACTTTTAAAATTCATTAGGGAAATAACAGATCCCCAAAATGTATATTTTATTTATCATATATAGGAACTGCTCATCTCCATAGAATGACTGTATGAGCAAATATCTGTATTTGTTTGATGTGTTCAACATTTTGCTGATTGTATCCTACAGTTTTTCTAACTACGTTCTACAGAACATTTACATCTACAGAGGGGGGGGGGGGGAGAAAGAGAAAGAAAGAAAGAAAGAAAGAAAGAAAGAAAGAAAGAAAGAAAGAAAGAAAGAAAGAGACAAAAGTTCAGTGAATGCAGCCAATTTTTTATCACAAGGTGCTCAGGTGTGCATACCAGACAAAAATCCTTATTAATCTTCTCCTCAAAGAGAACAAATAGAATTTGACATATTATCACAATGCATTTCATCTGTAATACTTCTGCTAAAAATCCACAGTCACAAGATCAGAAAGAGGCACTATGATACTCTTAGGTTTACTGTACTAAGAATTTTTCCACAGTATCAGAAGTTCTGTTTGGTGTAAACCAAAGACAACATTTCACTAGGACAAACTATACTATCTGTAAAGCGCAGAGGTGAAAATGCTGCTTTGCTACATCAGGGCCTGATGCTGCTTTGCTACATCAGGGCCTGGATCTTGGCCAACACAGAATCTATAATGAATTATTCCTGGTATCATAGGGTGCTTCAGGATGAAACAAATGGTCATGAGATTGAGGATCAACCAGAAGTGGACCTTATACATAACAATGAGGTTGTTTCTGCCAAAGGGGCAATACCAGGTGAAACAAGGGTGAACTTCAATTTTCCAGAGAAGGAAATGGCATAGTTTAGTTAAGTAAATGATTACTTTTTATTGAATTACATCATCTTTATATGAATCATATTTTTATTGAATTACATCTTTATATTAATATGCTGTTTGAATAAAGATAACATTGATCTTCCCACATTTAAAAAAAAGAAGAAAAACTTTGCATAGGGTGTACTTTTTCACAAGTCTATATTCCATCTTTTTTTAAAATACCATGACATGGCAGTTAAAGGAAGTTCTCCTGTATATTTGTTACAGTCACAATCCAAAGTGTCGATAAAATGACATTTAAATATCTTTTAAACCAGCAGTTCAAAAATTCTTGAACATAGCCAGATTTTTAATGCCATACTTTTAAAGAATAGCCTCTTTGAAATATATCTTTTGGAAATTAATTATTTTCAAAATTCTCTTAGCCATCTCCACCGATTTAAATTTGATTTTTAATTACTGTGAATTAACTGTTAATCTAAATATAAATTAAAAAACTGATTCTGATTTGGTTTCCTAAATAGCAATAAGAGCTCTCGCATTGCTGACTTCTGAGAATATTTTATTTAAGGTTTTCTGCAAACTCCGCATAATAGCACATTTTCTGTCAACATCCCAGGATTATCTTAATACATGCCTACTGGCCTCTTCTATCACTTTATAGTTTCTGGAAATATAATTAATCCAAATAACAGCTGTGCCAATTAGATAGTATATTGGAGTGAAACACAAGCTGGCAATTGATTGAATTTTTTTTCCTTGAATATACTTCAGATAATTTGCATTGTGCTTTTCATATAATGCAAGCAACTCCTGAAAAAAAAAAATCTTCATCTATCTTTATGAAACTCTAGAATTGCTTTTACTGAAACAGGCTCTGAAAGTGAATATAAAATTAGTTTTGTATTTGGCAAATTTGTATCTACTCCTGCTACAAGGCTTTGCCCAGTATTATCTCATGATAATTCATTGATCTGTCTACTTCAGTGGCGGGATGCTCCCGGCTCTGACCAGTTCTTTAGAACCGGTAGTAATAGCGGTGGGAGGCTCTGCCCACCCACCCAATGTCATAATTGATGATCTGCGCATGCGCAGAAGTGCGCACGTTCCCGTTGCAAACCGGTAGTAAAGGTAAGTAGAACCCACCCCTGGTCTAAACAAGCTGTCATGTTTCCTCTGATGAATAGAATTTGATACCTCTTCAAGGTCAGGTTTTGCAAGAAATAGTGGCAATGTAGCCAAATTATCATGGAAGAGCTGGTGGTGACCACTTTTTCTAAAGCAGACACAGCTGGAAATAATGAACTGCTGAAATCCATTTCTTTATTGAGACAAAACTGAAGGTGATTTGGGATTGCAGGATCAAAACCTAATGAATGCCTGAACAAACAATTTCCTCCAGTTAATAGGAGATAGGTAGCCAACACAGAATTCCTGCCAATAAGACTAATAATGGAAAGGATGTTTATAAACATTGTAAAATGATGTATTATTCGTATGCATCATCAGAGTAATTGTCTACAATACATGAAGGCACTTCAAATTTATGTTGGAGAATAAGGACATTTTATCATGCTGTACATGGATAGGTAAGCAAGCAAAAAAATTTGGGATTAACATACATACACTGATTCAGAGGATTTTAAAGATTAATATACAATTGAGATCAGAGATTTTTTTCTTTTGCAATTGATGGATACAGTTGGGCGAAAAATCATAAATTTTGTTATTGTATGTAACTGCAGTGAGATTATCATATGTACTAACAAAATAAGATTCGGCGCTAATCACAATGAAGGAATATTTGGTGAAGATGATGTTAAGTTGCTGAGATGGCTAAACTGACTCCTTTGACAGAGAAAAAACTATGTTTATTGCTGATTGGAAACCCCTTATGGACTTTTCACATAAAACAGAAAACATGAATTTATGAAAGTATAACTTAAGATAGTTATATTGTAATCAAAGAACAAGAGTTAAATTTATAATTGTACTTATAATTGCTGTAAAGCAGATCAGAAGCCACTTTGTATTTTTTCTTTCTTTTCTATTTTTTCTTCCTTTATTGTTCTTTTAGCATTTTTCCTCTTTGATTTCGTTCTTTTCTTTCTTTTTATTTTCTTACTTTATATTAGTATGTATTAGTTTTATCTTTAATTTTTTAAAAATAAAATTATCAAAAAATAGTAAGAGAAACATGATTAAACAGAAGTGCACACTAAAATTCAATGTTATCCATCAGTTATCAGCAATACTTTGAAAAAAAATGTACTGGTTTAATATTTATAGATCTGGGATGAGACACAATATGAGAAATAGTTGTCATCATCATAAATGACTATTTTTATCTTTACATTTATCAATCTTAGCTTCATGTTGCTTTAGTAATATAAAATGTAGTATGTGTAACTTGATGGATTCATAAAATCATCACAGTCTGCTTAATAAATTTAGAAGCATAGCACCAGCATTTTGACCACTAAAAGCTTTAGCAGCCCCCACCCAATTAACAAATATCTGATTCTATATCTATAAAATGTCTGTAATAATTAGGTTTTCATTTAATCTTTTGACAATATTATACCTGTTATATAATATAATTATAGGATTTATTACGTTGTAAAACAGCAATTTAAGAGTACTTTTTATTAGTGATGTGTTTCAGACTCTGAAGCCTGATGCTCAGTAAATTATATCAGTATCATTTACAAGCTAGTGTTCTATAACTTTCTTAGATCAATGAAAACTTTCAAGCAATAGAAGAAAAGTGAACTGATAGCAAATTTGATGAAGTTAATAAATTGTTCTTCTGGAAAACATGTATGTTCTCAGTTGTAGCATTTGCTCTCTAGGACAGCATCCCTGCCCAGGTTCTATACAGCTTCTTCCCTAATGACCTTAGTCCTGTGTCACAGGAAAGTCTGTGAAAATCTGGCTGTTCTCTCAGGCATGGTGGAAGAATGGTGGTTGAGCCTCTGCAAAATGCATTATTGAATCATCTGGAGTTGGGAAGCCTCTAAATGATATCAAGTAAAATAAAATAAATAAAAATAGATACATCCAGTAGTAGGTTCAAGGAAAGCTCATTGACACAGAAGAGATAAGATAACCCTATGTGGCTTCCTTTTTCCCTATTTCTTTGACAAAGATCTTTTTAATGCATTACTTGCTGCCAGCAGAGATAGTACTTAAGGAACTGTTCCTCAATCGTGTTGTATGGAAAATTTACTTTATGTTTTTATGAGGCAATGTTCTGTTTTTATCAGACTTCAATCTTTCATTATGCACACCAATTTGTAGCCTTATGCTAAGAATTCTAATCCTTTTGCAGTGATGAAGATGCTTATACAATCTAATGATTCTATTTATGTTCCCAGAAAGAGACCCCTGATGGAGAACACACTGATGATTGGACCAAACACAATTCACTGGAGAAGAAAACAACACTTATAATGAAGCTAAATCTTAAAATATTTTGGAAACATGTTTTTGGAGAAAATGCTAAGCAATCAAGAGCATGGTTAGTGATGTCCATCAGGTCATGAAGAATCAGAAAACATTAATTATTAAACTATAATTGCAAAGTATATCATGAAAGTATGTTGAGTCTTAACATTAATTTAGTGAAACAAGTTTAGTTGTTTAACCTCCTTTTTTCTATAGGGTATTTTGTAATAAACATTTTTAGAGGGATACAAGATTTCAAGAAGAATAGGAAAGCAGGCTAATATTTTAGGAATTCCTAATAAGCTGTTCATATTTCAGATAGCTTACCCTTCAAAAATATATTAAGAAGGATATATAGGTAATCCTCAGTTTTATGACCACAATTGGGACAAGAATTTGCTTTGCTAAATGAGGCAATTATTAAATGAATCATGTCCAATTTTATGACTTTTTTTGCTGCAATTGAATCACCACAATGGATGTTAAGCGAACCTGGCTTCTCCCGTTGACTTTGCTTGTCAGAAGCCTGCTAGGAAAATTGCAAATGGTGATCACGTGACTCCAGGACAGTGTATGTATCACAGATGAATTTTGATTTTTTGATCATGGGGATGCTGTGACGCCTGTAAGTGTGAGGACCAGTTGCAAGTCACTTTTTTCGATACCACTGTAGCTTTGAACCATCACTAAACAAATGGTTATAAGTCGATGACTACATGTTTTTCCATATACACATTCCATATAGACAGGCAAACAAATACCCATGGCTTTAATGAACTATTGGCAACCATTTAACTGGTTGCTTTCTGTGTTTAAAACCCAGAAACGTACGTTGAAGGATTTATTTAAGAATGTTAATAAATACCTGGGTATACTGCCTGTCAAACTTCTTTCACTTGATGATGTTGATACTGGCCTTTCTTCTACTTTTATATTTAGAGTCTCTTTTGTAGTACTATGTGGTTCTTGCTTTTCTTCTTCTGTTTTCTTTTTTTCACTGTCACTGTCATCACTACCTTCTCCTAAAATATCATCAACCTGTGAAGGAATATTAGTTGGGAGTGAAAAAAAAAATCAGAAAAAAAATACTAATTTAAATAATATATTTTAAACAATGTCTTTTCAATTTGGATATTCAAAATGTGACATTTGCACGTTTGATTTGAAACATATTTATTATTTTTAACTCCACTCTCCCCTAAATAAGGTGGCATAATATAAAATTAATGCAACAATATTAGAAATTGATAATTTCAATGCAAAGCAGTACATTATTTTTTTTCATTTAAAGCTTTAATTAAATAAAACATATGAAACTTTTTAGGACAGAGGTAGGCAAAACAAATACCCATGGTCTTATTTCTGTGTGGTTTTTCAATCATCTCAAAATCCTCACATGGGACAGATTAATAGCATGGGACAGAAAAGAACAATGTGTATTTGCAAACTAAATAAGGAATCATATCCACTTTTTCTACATTGCTTGATGAAGTTTGAGATATGAAACAAAGAAAATTCTAAAAGAAAACCTTCTGTACTCCTAAAGGCTCTGGAATCAGAACGCTGGATTTTATATTTCCAAAAATGGGGAATGAATCATTTGGATTAGTACAAGGTATAAAACAACTCAGCATTTGCATCACTATCATCTATGTGTTATTTTCACATTTCATCACAGAGACATAGTTCGCTTCCATTTTTCTTTTCAATTTATAACTTTTTTCTGTACGGTTTATTATTTATACCTTACTGAAAAGTTTTAAAGAATCCATAAACTTTACATTATTCTGTGGCCTTGACTTTACCTAAAACTAATATAAATTTTAGAATATTACAAGGTATCTGGATGTAGGATTGATTTACTGAGGCTAAAATTTGTATTTAGATATTACAGCTGGTGTTCCACATATTTGATGCAAAGCTGCATATAATATGTATTTTTTTATTTAAATAATAGTTTTGATATTCATGAGCTCTCATTTACCAAAATTGCAATTTCTATACATGTTTTCCACCCTAATTTACAATGGCAAAGACACTTTTCTAAAGTTCAAAATTCAAATTACTCATTGTTTGGAATAATTTGCTAAGAAGACAGCCCAAAAAAGTTGTAACTCATTCAAGTGGATAAACATAATAAATATATTATTATTACTACTACTATTAAATAAATGGAAACAAAAGAAGTTATATTTGAGCTTAACTGTCATTTCCTCATCATGGGACATATTAATAAAAGGAAGTCCAAGATAATTGTACCTAGCCAAAATTATGACCTGTTTACACATTATTAATAATTTTTTAATCTTAATGAACTATTATTTTAGCTTACCTCTTTATCCATACTTTCTAAATCCTCCTTGCACAGAGTATAGAGTGGCATAGTTTCAGACATACTTGGCTGGCGCTTCCTTCTGGATGGGCCAGGCTCCTCATTTTCACTTGCTGGAATCTCTTCTTCATCAAAAAGCTGTTGATGTGGTTGAACAGCTCTGAAAATTCAGACCTCCTTATTAAATGTGTTATGACTGGAACTGAACAAAATGCCAATTTTGGCATGATATAAACAACCATTTCAAAATTTGTACAATGGAAAAATATATTAATCCCGTTGCTCAATTTGGAATTCCCTCTGTCATAGTTCAACAGACCCCTCACATCCTGACAAATTGTTTCAACTTCTACCCTCAAAATGACGCTATAGGGCTTTGCACACCAGAACAACAAGACACAAGGACAGTTTTTTCCCGAATGCCATCACTCTGCTAAACAACTATGGTAATTCCCACAACACTGTCAAATTAACTACTAAGACTGCATTACTATTCTTCTTCTCATCCTTACTAGTACCTATCTCTTCCCACTTACGGCTATATCCATGTTGCTTGTATCTTTACAACTTATATTGTTTTTATTGTTTCCTAGTATGATTTGATTGCTTATTAGTATCCTATGACTATCACTAAGTGTTGTATCTTATGATTCTTGACGAATATATATATATATATATTATGTACACTGAAAGCATATGCACCAAAGACAAATTCCTTGTGTGTCCAATCACACTTGGCCAATAAAGAATTCTATCTATCAAATAATTCTAAAGTGAGCATCAATTAGAATGCCTTCCCACCTCCTCTCTTGCCAGTGTCAAGGTAAAAGTTTAGGAATCTCTCCACCACTGAAAGAACTTAAAAAAACAAAAAGAGAATTCAGAACAAAGGACTTCAAAGTATGTGTGTATTTTAAAAGTGCTTTGCGTACTTATAATTTTATTTGGACATATTCTATCAGGTAATATTATCAAAATAGAAACTGTGTTTAGAAATGTGAGGTTTTGCTACTAAAATTAAAAATATAAAACAAATCAGTTTAGCAAAGTACATCAAAGTTTTTAATTAACTGTTGCCATAGCTCTCATACCTTTAAAATAACATCTATTATGTCACAAATACTCATCAGATTCTGCAAAATATAACAATGCTTATCTGTATTTCTCCATAAATTTTATAATTTCCTTTCTGACAATTACAGGAAAGAGTAAGAAATTATATTATCCTATGTAACAGATTCACAGTCATAATTTCATACTTTAAACTGAAAACAAGATGTACAGAAATTAGAAATTTTAATTATTTATAAAGATACTGCAAATACTTTATTAAGTATTAAAAATGGACATCACACTGTTTTTCAGTTTTCTAATAAAGCGCTTCTTGAACAAATAAAATATACAAATATATGAATTATATCTTTCCATGTTAAATGTAATAGAAAAGAGGAAAAACATATATTTATGTACCTGAATAAAGAATGCTCTCCATGGACTGGTAAAGTGAGAGGAGGAGCTGGTGCTTGAATATATGAAGACTGGTTGGAATTCTGAGATCCTTTCCTAATTAGTTTTCCAGTATTGGGATCGTAAAGTCGAACTTCAGGCCCAGGCTGACACTTTGGATGAATGGGAGTTGGATGAAAAAGAGCAGTCTGGAAAGCACTAGGGATATCTGGAAACATGGCAGGACTATTTTCTCTGTTAGATTAAATATTTAAAACACTGTTAGCAATCAGCTTTTCCTGTTTCTTCTTGAAAATGACATATAAAGTATAAACAGAAAATCATCTGCATTTTAATAGAATAATTGATTTTGAGAGTATAAATATGTGTAAGAACCAATGTGAAAATGCTATAAAAACAAAATGGATAATTATTTCATTTCCATCTCAGGTTTTTAAAACACCAACTGTGAGTATGGTTAATTTCAGAAAACACTCAATCGAACAAATAAGTTATTCAAAAAAAGGAAAGACAAAAAGTACACACAAAAAGAAACTCAGCTAGTATTTACTATTTCTTTAATTGCCATATTAGTAACTGTATAGGCTGACTACATCTATAACCAATAAAGAAAACTTGCACATTTGCACATAAAATTTTCTCATTTTGTACAAAGTTTTCTGTATTTGTAGCATAACTAAAAATAACAGTCATTTCTATAAGAGTTCAATATTATTTATTGGATTTTAATCAGAATGCATCAAACAAAATCTATTATTGTTTATTGCTCAAATAAACAATATTTATTTGTTTATTGGTCAAAGATCCAAGTACAGAACCCTTCTCCAAGATGCCAAGTGGGATCAGTGAATGGGCAGAGGCTTGCTAGAACAATTTAATGGTGGCGCAGTGATTAAAGTGCAGTATTGCAGGCAAAACTCTGCCCACAGCCTGGAGTTCGATCCTGATGGGGCTCAAGGTTGACCCATCCTTCTGACATTGGTAAAATGAGGATCCAGATTGTTGGGGACAATATGCAAATAATGCTTACATTGTAAAACCACCGAGAGAGTGCTGTAAAACACTAGGTGGCACTATATAAGCCTGAATGCTATTGCTAAATTATCCAATGCTCTGGATAGATCAGGGGTGTCAAACTCACGTTGTCACGGCGTCACGTGACATATTGCGACTTTCTCCTTCGCTAAACTGGATGTGGGCATGGCCAGCATGTGACGCATCTGGCCCACAGACTGTGAGTTAGACACCGCTGCCATAGATCAATATGTATCTTTTGCTTATTTCCATCAAGTTCGTCTTAGTCATTCTTCACACCACTATTTATTAGATTAATATACATACCAGCACAGGATGGCTGTAGGCCTAGCCTAATCACAATAATTCTCAAACCACTCTAAATCCCTCATTTATTAACTACAGGTATCCTCAACTTGCAACCAATTGCTTAATGAGCATTTGAAGTCATGATAGATTCAAAAAAAGATCCAGCCTCTAAATTACAACTGTTGTTCTACCCCACAGTTATGTGATTGTATTTTGGCTAGTTGGCAACCAGCTTGTATTTACAACAGGTTGCAGCATCCCATGGTTATGTGATCATGTTTTACAATAGTTTTGCCATTTTTCAGCAAAAATTGGATTCATTTAATGACTGTGGTGACTTGCTTAATGACCATCATAGAAATATAAAATTATTTATAACTCTATAACTTTATTATAGTTTTTATAAATTATATACTATATAGGTTATAAATATAAATATAAAAATATATTTTTATAGTTATAAAGTTATAACTATAACTTTATAACTATAAAATTAAGTCCTGTCATATGGTAACCTGACTTATGTCCACAACAAATTATGACCAAAATTCTGGGCTCAATTGTAGTTGTAAATTGAGGACTATTTGTAACCATTCTAGACAGATTTGCCTGAGATTCCATTAAAGTAAATTTCCATTAAAAATAATCCATTCCCAGAAGCTGCGTAAGTTCTTTGGCTCCCATTGTTTTAGTTTCCCAGCCATTCTCTCACTTGAAGGGAGCTTCCTTCTAAGGCTGAGGAACATATGTTAACTCAGTATAAGGTCTATTCTTTAAGTCCAGCTGATCTTGCAATAAATGACTTTTAGAATGTCCACATCCCCAACATTGCCTCTTCTTATTGCAACTTGTTCTTTGTTGGCTCATGTACAGGTTACATAAGAGGAATAAAAGAGCAGAGTCTTGCAGCACCCTATAATGGAGGACTTTAGATTCTTTTCCATACCAATACCAATTGAAGCTAGTTCTGGAAGGAGCACTACTACAAAACAATATCCCCGCTCCTAACTTCCAGAGGTATTACAGAAGGATATCATGAAGGATGCTATCAAAAACAGAGAGCAAATATGTGAAGAAGGGCTACACTCCTTTTCTGCCCTACCATACTCACCCACCTAACCAAGATAATTTCACTTATCTTGAATCCAGACTGAAATGGATTGCTATAATCTGTTTTCTCGAAGAACCCCCATATATTTAGGTCAAGATTCTGTTAATGTAACCTTACAATAAAGTAGATTTAGTTCATCTAGTCATGCTTCCTGTCTGGGAGGGTTAACATCAATCTTGCAAATCTGAAAATATAAACTTTCCACTTCCTTTCTTCAAGGTCATTCTCACATTCCCTAACAAGCTTCAGAGATTTTTCTCCAATACCTTTATTTCTGAAGGCAGGACATTAATATTTAATCACAAGCAAGTCACACATAACCACAGAATCTCCATATAATCAATTATTATTTTTTACCGTTGTGTTTTGAAGTAATCTTCCTTCAAAGGAAACAGTTGTTCCTCTACTTTGTCCCATCGTTCCAAGCAGCACCATAACCAATCTGGATTTACAATTTGAAGGTTTTTACAGTTCTGAGCTTGCCGGACTTTTTCTGTGCCTATTTAAAACAACCAAATGTGAGTGTTTGGGAAACAATTTTTCTGCGATAAGTCAATTCTGGTTACACTTTGCACATACCCAAGTCCCATTAAACTTAGCAGAATTAAAATAATGTATAGAAAAAATACTGAATTCAAGTCAGTTTCAAAGTTCCTAACCTTCTGAGTTTCATCCCTATAACCTGCTTCAATAACAGTTTGTTGTACTTCAGCTATGATGACAGAATTGATTTTCAGATGTATTATGCTTTATTATTTTAATTTAACTCCATGCAAAAGAAGTACATAGCTATATAATTTTACTGAAGGATCCAATTAGTACAACAAAGGAAAAGCATGACAGGGGAGACTCATTCTTCAAATTCAAAGTAATTTTATTTTCTATTTACCTGCTCTGGCTGCAATAAGGTGGGTTGGCTTATTAGGGTCATCTTCATTCAATACAAGAGTTTTTGTAATCTTAGCTCCAAGTGCAATAGCATGATAATGCTCCCGTGTTTTTTCTATAGGAAAATTTGTAGGGTACAATCCACTAAATAATATGGTAACATCTGACAATACTTTTTGTTTCAGTTCTGGCACTATTTTTCGTATATCTGGAAGTTCATCAGTTTCCTTTCTGACATATTTATCATACTTGGAATAATAATCTGTATGCACTCTGACAAGAATCTCTTCAAGGTATATTAAATGGTCATCATGATCTGTGTCATCATCTTCTTCCTCCTCCATACTCTGATCTAAAGATTCTCCTACAGTTATACCAGATTGTTCACTATTTTGAGACTCTGTTTCAGCTTCCTTCTTGTCTATACAACCGTTTCCTAGACTATAAAGGCTATCTTGTTCAATTTCCTCATGCGTTTCCAAATCCAAAGCTTTGGGATGGGTATTGACGGTAAGCGAAGATGCACAGTCTCCCGAATGGTTCAACTGTCCATCTTTTTCTACATTTGTATCATTTTCCAGAAGATGTACACCCTTTTCTTCCTGCACAGAATGTTTTGACTTTTTCCAGCTTCTTTTCCCTTCATTTTCACTATCTGAGGCAGAAGAGGATAAAGATTTTTTAGCTTCCAGGCCACTATCACTTTCACTATCACTAGACAACTCAAAGTCCAAGTAATTGGCTGTTTTGTCTTGAATCTGCTGCTTGCCTATAACTGTCCTGTTTTCATGATCTGAAGGTACACAAGATTCCTTGGCACTCATCTGATTATTTGTATTAGGAACATTTGTTATCTGATCAGAATCACACAAAGAGTCTGTTGTTCCTTTATCGTTAGAATTCAAATCCCATGGTGAAGTCTCACTACTGACAGAATTATTGCCGTTTACTTCTTTTTCAGATTTTTTAATACCATTGCTCTGTTCTTCCACATTTCCAGTGTTCTTTATTTCTTCAGAATCTTTTATTACTGCTGCTGGATCAGATGCATCCACTGATTTTGAGGAATGATTTGCTAAATTAAATAAACATATGAATTAAATTAAATTCAAATTCAGTTTACACAAGTATAGAAAATAAGTCAACCAAAGAATATAAATTATCCAATTAAATACATCTTTATTTAAGGAAAAAACATGGGCTTGCATGATTTCTGTAATAATCACATAAGAAATACAAAAACAAAACAAAAAAAAAAACAACAAAAAACAACCCGCATGGAAATTAGTTAATGACATTCCCCCTTCCCTACCCCTGTCCATGGGGAGGGAAGGAAGCTAGGCCAATTATATTTTTATGTTGCACAGAGATTTAATTCATTCAAGGTTAAAAACAATAATTTACTTTAAATTCACAAAATAGTGAAAAGCACATTATTTCATCTTCAACTACATGATTATATCTCTATTTAAAATTCATACAATTAGAATGTATTATCTCCCTGAGTAAAAGAGATCAAGGAGATTATTCCATTTATATCATTTTCTTAACTGAAGTATACCAGCTGGATAGTGTGAATTCTATTAGAATATAACACCAAAATGGGGATGTGCTTCAGCATAGTGACAGAGTTCATTGAAAAAAATATATAATTGTATACTTCTGTTTCTACATATTTAGATGTCCATTTTCATAAATGTCACCTATAGCCTGGACTAGCTCTCCTTTGCCTTACTTTTCGTAAGAGATAAGCAGCAGAGAGAACATTCTGGGCATGTAATTAGAGGCAGGGAAAACACTACAACCTTATTTTTCAGCCATCATGTAAGGAGCGCTTATGAATATACAACAGCACAAGTGGGGGGCATACATAAGAAGTATGCAATTGGCTCTATCTGCTGTTATTCACCAATCTGCTTTAATTAAGTTCAATTTTTAATAAGGCATATTTAGTTCTACTGTCACTGGCTGGGTTCAAACACTGCATTGTGTTCATTGGGCTTGTGGCTAAGCACAACAAATAAATCCAACCATTGTGGTTTATAAATCACAGTTTTTATCTTACTGTAATCTATAAGGAAAACCACTGCCAATTAATTATGGATAAATTATAGTTCAACACAATGTGTGAGTTACTCAGAGAAACACGGTGGCTATTAATTCCTTTTTAAGTTGAGGTGCCTAATTTGGACCTGCTTGAGCCAGATTAATTGGCTGGTTATAGATTAGGTAGACAAGTTATTATGTATTTTTACAACAACTTTCTTTCTCTCACTTCTCTTCTTAAAGTTGCAAGTAGTATGACAAAAGAATCCAGGCTGAGGCCATATCACAGAAAAATACTTCATCTCTTTCTCACTATATCAATTTATTTTTGTTAAAAATCTATTCTAATATTGTTGAAAAAGTTCCAGTATAATTAAAATATTGATGCAGATTTTTCCTTAAAAGGAGGCAGCTTTTAAAATATAGTTGATAAATGTTAAGTAAGTTGCCTTACCAGCATTTGATGACTTCCCATGCAATAAAAACCATCTCTATATATCAATTACTAGCAACCTTGTAATCATTTTAAAAAGTGATTATAGTAATGTATAATATAAAAATTTGATTGTTGGTTTTCCAACACTGTCTTAGATTAGATAATAGTCTGCTTAAATAAATATGATGGCAATTGACTTTGTATGATGCAAATATTGAAAATTAGAATATAGTTTCCCGCCATCGTGTGTATTAGACAGTTACCTTTCTTTCTCATTTGAGCTTCCCTTGAGCCAGGTGGTGCATTAATATCACCTATACCCTGAAAATATACATATTTCTTCACAGTGATCAAATTAGGTGCAAATTTCCAAACATCTTCTCTGTCATCAATAATGCAAACCATGGAATCTCCACAAGGAAATAAGTTCCTACAACCAGGGAACAAAATTAATTTATTTGATTACCCACTTTTAGATAACTCTAAAATAATTACTGGTAGATTGTGACAAGTTGACAGAAATGTATAAGCAAACATTAATTTTTTTAGGTTCATCTGACATTCAGTTCTACTACCAACCAGTCAAGTATGATCCTTTGTTGGCTAAAGCAATCTCTCAGGCCTAGAAGCCATCTTTGGCATTGGATATTCAGGCCTGCCACATTTAGTACTGTGGGAAACTGGGAGGGGGGATTGTATGCATTGTACCCTGATACAACCAGTAACTGGGTACAGGAATTCATCTCAGATGAAGATAAAAACAGATATGATTTTGCTTAGTGGATACTTTAGCTTAATTACTGAGGAAGGGGCAGCAAGACAAAAAAATCAGAGTTAACAAAAAGCGAAGTTCATGAAATACAGTCAAGAAAAAGCAATGGCAAGATCCTGACAGTCTAAATAAAATGCACAGATTTTAGTGAGATGGGACATACATCAATTATAATTTTGTTATACACTGCTAAATTTTAACAAATGAGTTAAAAAAATCAAAACACAACAAACAAAACCAGAATTATTCTCATGATACATGTGGATGACCAGCTGAGCCCAAGGGAGGAGTCTGGTGTATCATCAGTATGGAGTCCTTTCAGGACACAAAAAATCTAAGTCCAGCCCTCTTTGAATTCCACTGACTCTTATCTACCTCCAGTTTGTCTTGACTGTTAGTAGTTTCGATTTTTGTAGAGAGCTAGCACAGAATAAACTTATACTCATTTGAATAGGCTTAGTCCCTTATTTCTTGTGCCTAACAATATATTTAGCATCATAAATTATTAAAATACAAGAAAAAATCCAAAATGTACTCTACAAAATAGCAATGTTTTAAGCATTCATATAAATTAGTACTCATTTTTGTTTCCAAAGTATGACTTAGAACTACACAAAATAAAGCTTAGGGCAAATGGTTTTCCTAATATATACTGACACAAACATAGCATTCAATTTAACTAATACAAATCTTTTTTTTTTTTCAGTCAAAGTTGACAGAAATACTTGTGCATGCAGCTGAAATATAAGTTGAGAATACAGGAAATATTTGTAATATTTAATTGATTTTTATCTGCTATTTCCATCAATATTTTTATCAGGTTTGCCTGATTCACCAGTTGCATCCCTTTCTGGATCGGGACTCCTTGCGCACGGTCACTCATGCCCTCGTCATTTCCCGTCTGGACTACTGTAATGCTCTCTACATGGGGCTCCCCTTGAAGAGCACTGGGAGACTTCAACTGGTCCAGAATGCGGCCGCGTGGGTGATTATGGGAGTGACACAGCGCACCCATGTAACACCTCTCCTGTGCGAGCTGCACTGGCTCCCGGTGGTCTTCCGGGTGCGATTCAAGGTGTTGGTTACATCTTTAAAACGCTCCATGGCTTAGGACCTGGGTACTTACGAGATCGCCTTCTGCTACCAATAGCCTCCCACCGACCAATAGGCTCCCACAGAGAGGGACTCCTCAGGGTGCTGTCGGTCAAACAACGTCGACTGGCGACCCCCAGGGGGAGAGCCTTCTCTGTGGGGGCACCTGTACTCTGGAATGAATTGTCCCCAGAGATACGAATGATCCCTGACCTACGCGCCTTTCGCCGTGCCCTCAAGACGTTATTGTTCCAACAAGCTGGGCTAGCCTAAACATGAATTTTAATGGTTGTCTTAGTTTTTTAAAAAAATATTGGGGCCAAATTATTTAATATATTTTAAATTGTTTTTAAATTTTATGTATATGTGTGTTTTATTGCTGGCTGTGCACCGCCCTGAGTCACTCAGGAGAAGGGCAGTATAAAAATTTAAATAATAAATAAAATTTAAATAATAAATAAATAAATAAATAAATAAACTTTGTGTATTTATTCCATAATAAATATACAAAATTTACTCACAATACATACCCAAAACAACAGTTTATTCACAATACATACCTAAGGTTGCCAGTTTTTGAATATGGATCAATACATTCATCCCGTGACAATATTCGATGGGAAAAAAGCTTCTTTTCAGAGTCCAAAAATGCTTTTAAAGGGAAAAAAAGACTGAAATTAATTTTTCCAGTATTAATACATTTTCTGCAGGGATTTGTATACTATGTGTTTGTCTTCTAGATTACTACAAATTACACACACATACATTTTCATCTGGGTTTTCCTATATAAATAAAATGCATTATTAAATTCCAAAATATGTTTATCTACTAATAATACTGCAAATTAAAACAACATCTCTAATTCAAGAATTGGTATATAATTTATAATACATTAGAACATGCTGGAATAAATAGTATTAAGCAAAATATTTTGAAGCTGATCTATTATTTTATACATTCTTACTTGAAATTTAAACCAGAACGTCTGGTTTTTAACATTCTATCATTTATTAATATTAAGAATATACTCCATCTTGATCACTCATATATTTTCATTGCAAGTCTCAGGATTGAACAATGTCTCTCATTTATCAACAGCGTGTCTCAGTGTTGATAAATGTTTTGGTGCTTTTAGGCAAAGCACTAAAGATGTGCTGTAATGCTTAAGCAAAATGGGCAAGGTAAGGAAAAAGTTTCAATAGAAATTTCTTGCAGTTGCAGGTTTAAGTTATACTTCTAACCCTTGTGTATAAATACCACATAGCTGTCCTTGTAATAGTATTGTTTTTTTTTTAAATCATAATTGTGTTGTCTAGTTTGTGGTATACAAAAATCAGTTATCAAAGCTTTATTAGAATTTCTGATCTGGGAAAAATCATCTTATACATCTCTTGGTTTTGCTGTTTGCCTAGTAATGTAAAATATTTAGCATCTGATAAATTATATATCAGATAGGCAATACCCAGCTTGGCTGGTTATATAATACTTATACTCTAGAGATAATCAATACAAACTTGCTTTTTTAAAGCAAATATTTTTAAAAAATACTTTAAAGTTTTGACCATAATTGTCTAAATTCCATGTTCTAACATGACTGGTGATTTAGGAAGTAATGCACTTAGAGCAATCTATTGGCAACTACATAGCATTTTCTATGTTAAAAGACTTTTAGCAAAACACTTCCAGATATCACTGGTCATTTATTAAAGTTGATACACGTAGGCCAAAAGGACTGCATCTTAAAGTAGTAACTTAAAACCCACAAAAGCAAGAAAATGTGAGAGTTAAGGATAGAAATTCAACCTTAACTCACCCGCGTTTGCTTAAGAATTTCAGCAAATTCATGTAGAATCATCCCTGTTGTGAGACCCCTGCAGTACCTAGGCATAACGAATTGAAAAGATTAGCTAAAGAGAATCATCACCAGATAAACTTTAGAAAAATGCATAGTTACTGAAGTGAAACAAGCCACTTAACTTGGAAAACAAAAGGAGATAAATATATTAAAATAAAATACATTTCAATAAATAAAACCGGGACGTAGTCAATTATTTTTCTATATCTGTACCTACATAAGAAACAAATTCTGACTAGATTAACAGCCTTACATTTAGCCAACATTTCCTCATATATATACAGGCTTTCTCAAAACTGACTGCAGACAAGGCAAGACTTATAGAAATAAAAATTTATTTCCCAATGTCATCTTTTTTGGAACTTAATTATAATTTCCTAGTCTGTATGAATTAATGTATGCATACTTAAGTACATTTAAAGCAAAGGAACATAATGACAATCAATGTACTCTTATATAATTTGCTATAAAACCAAATGCTCAAAAGGGCAGATAATTTAGTCATGCCTTCCTTTATGAAGAATTATAAATATAGAAACAGCCAGAAAATGATGGCAGGATTAAAGTCCTAAATAACCTAAAGCCTGGCAAGCTCATAAAGGATAATGTGTGTGTTTCTGTGTGTATATATATATGTATGTGTGTGCGCACACGCATATATTCAGATATTTAGTCTCAATCTGCAATTATAGAATATAATTAGATTTTAATTCAACCTTGAGCAGTCATATCTTTTAACAGGCACTTGTCAATAGACTTCAGTGGAATAGCTAGTGCCACCAAATACTTTTCATGTAGAGTGCAAATCCATGTAATATGTATTCTAGGCATATGTCATAACAATCATGTTATTTGGTGAGCCAGACTCAGTGGCATAAATACATTTCTGTTGGTCTCCCTGGATCTTCATGTTTGTGGGTAAATTCACAAGCACATCCAAACTATGACTCAGGCTCTTTAACAATAGCCATTCTCAATCTGCATTTTATCTATACTTTTAACCTACAACTCTCAACATTTTCTCAAAAAGAGCTGAGAACTGGAGAGCATTTAGGTTGTGAATGGTTGTTTTAGAGGCAATCTGATTGAAATCTGATTAGAAAGCGAAAGAACATGAGTTCTAGTCCCACTTTAGGCATGAAAGCCACCTGGGTGATTTGGGGCCAGTCACTGTCTCTGAGCCCAAACCAACTCTCAGGGTTGTTGTTGTGGAGAAAAGAGTAGGAAGGAATATTAGGTATGTTAGCTGCCTTGAGTTGTTTATAAAGAAAGAAAAAAGGTAGGATATATATTAAATAAATAAATATAATCCCACTCAGTGCAAGTTGAATGCCTATTATTGATCTGCATTTTGACTTATCTGAAACAGTCCTATATGATTTGGATCAAGCCCTAACTTGTTCATCCTCATCCAATCTACTACTATAGGGTCTCATTTAGAAAATTCTTGGATTTTGATAGAAAAGAGAGCAAAAGCTGTACATTAGTATAATAGTGCCACTCAACTCCCAAACTGGACAACTTCTCCCATAGTTTTATGTATAGTTGCAAGAAAAAATATGTGATCCCCTTGGGATTACCTGGAGTTTTGCATGAATTGGTCATAAAATGTGCTCTGAACTTCATCTAAGTCACAACAATAGAAAAACACAGTCTGCTTAAAATAATACTACACAAACATTAGATGTTGCCATGGTTTAATTGAACATAACATGTAAACATTCACAGTGCAGGGAGGGAAAAGTATGTGAGCCCCTAGCCTAATGACTTCTCCAAGAGCTAATTGGAGCCAGGAGTGAGCCAACCTTGACTCCAATCAGTATGATGATATTGGATGTGTTGCTGACAGCTGTCCTGCCCTTTAAAAACACACACCTGTTTTGGGTTTCAAGAAGCACTGTCTGATGTGAACCATGCCTCGCAGAAAAGAGCTCTCAGAAGACCTACGATCAAGAATTGTTGACTTGCATGAAGCTGGAAAGGGTTACAAAAGTATCTCCAAAAGCCTTGATTTTCATGTGTCCATGGTAAGACAGATTGTCTACAAATGGAGAAAGTTTAGCACTGTTGCTACTCTCCCTAAGCATGGTTGTCCTGTAAAAACGACTGCAAGAGCACAGCGCAGAATGCTTCATGAGGTAAAGAAGAATCCTAGAGTGTCAGCTAAAGACCTACAGAAATCTCTGGCACATGCTAACATTTTTGTTGACACATCTACAATAAGGAAAACATTAAACAAGAATAGAGTACATGGGAGGACACCACGGAGGAAGCCATTGCTGTCCAAAAAAAAATATTGCAGCACGTTTGAAGTTTGCAAAAGAGCAACTGGATGTTCCACAGCACTACTGGCAAAATATACTGTGGACAGATGAAACCAAAATTGAGTTGTTTGGGAAGAACACACAACACTATGTGTGGAGAAAAAAAGGCACAACACACCAACATCAAAACCTCATCCCCACTGTAAAACATGGCGGAGGGAGCATCATGGTTTGGGACTGCTTTGCTGCCTCAGGGCCTGGACGGATTGTTGTCATTGATGGGAAAATGAATTCCAGAGTTTATCAAGACATTTTGCAGGAAAACGTACGACCATCTGTCCGCCAACTGAAGCTCCGCAGCGGATGGGTGATGCAACAGGACAATGACCCAAAGCATACAAGTAATTCAACAAAAAAAAAATGGCTTCAACAGCACAGAATACGCCTTCTGGAGTGGCCCAGTCAGAGTCCTGACCTCAACCCGATAGAAATGCTGTGGCATGACCTTAAGAGAGCGATTCACACCAGACATCCCAAGAATATTGCTACACTGAAACAGTTTTGTGAAGAGTAGTGATCCAAAATTACTCCAGATCATTCTGCAGGTCTGATCTGCAACTACAGGAAACATGTGGTTGAGATTATTGCTGCTAAAGGAGCAGTTATTAAGTCCAAAGGTTCACATACTTTTTCCTCCCTGCACTGTGAATGTTTACATGTTATGTTCAATTAAACCATGGCAACATCTAATGTTTGTGTAGTATTATTTTAAGCAGACTGTGTTTTTCTATTGTTATGACTTAGATGAAGTTCAGAGCACATTTTATGACCAATTCATGCAAAACTCCATGTAATCCCAAGGGGTTCACATACTTTTTCTTGCAACTGTATATTATATGTAAATACTATGCATGGAAAAATGAAACTTTGAAGAATTCAGACCAACTATATTGAAAACATACTGAACGTATAAACGGAAGAACAAACACTTGAAACAGCCTAGTCATAAAAATCAAAATCCCTATAAAATGTCTCTTTCCATGCTCAAGTCACCAATAAAACCAGAAAATTATCCCCTGCCCTGATCATACATCAAGAAAAACAATATATTATTCATTTTGCAACTATGTCTAAGATGAAAATGAAATGCATATGGATAATCCAAAGCATCCATAAATAACTGTGTTTGGGATAAATAGATGAAACAATACAATGTAGTGCAATAGTAAATTTTTAAACAAAGTTCTGTTAGTTCTTTGTGAGATAAATAAATCAATACTAAGCCTTGGAATATTAAAACAGGCATTATATAAGCAAATAAAAAGCAATCTAACCCCGCTCAATATCCTATAGATATTTAGATTTTTTAAAAAATTAATTAAAAAAAGTAGAATTCAACTCCTGGTGACTGAATCCACAGTCTCCTTGTCAGCTTTACTGAAATATTTTGCTACTGTCTTTTTCTGGGATTAAAAAATATTACAGCAGATATTTCTTTGTATTTGTATTTCTTTGAAAGACAAAAAAAATTGTATATCCCAAAAGAAACATCTGATTATTGAGATATGTGGTTGCTTGCAGAATTATTTTTATTAGAATTATAATTGATATTGCTTAGTGTAGGTGGCATGTTAGCATTTGGTATAGTAGGGAAAATTGTCATCCTCTTAATTATGGTGAATTACAACTTTCAATAATTCTAGATAATCAGCAAAGTCAATAATGAGGAACCTGGAGACTAATTTAGTAATATATGGAGGGTTACAAGTACATTATTCTTTTACAGATATATTTTTAACAAAGACATTTCCTTAATATATCCTTCTCTGCTCTCTAGATCAGGGGTCCCCAACCTTTTGTACCTCAGGGACCATCAAGTTCATAATTTTAAATCCCGCAGTCCACTAATACGAATCCAGTGTGCCACTTGCTGAAGCGCCTGGACTCCCAGTGACGGGATGGGGTCCTTCAGGCACTTTCCCTCCTCTCTTTCTCTCCCACTCCTTCTCTCTCATTCTGTCTCTTTCTTTTCTCTCTCATTCTTTCTCTCTTCCCCCCTCTCCTACTCATTATCTCATATTCCGTCTTTCTCTCTCTTTTTCATTGTCTTTCTCTTTCTCTCATTCTGATTCTTTTTCTCTTTTTCTGTCTCATTCTTTCTTTCATTCTCTCATTCTCTTCCCCCTTTCTCTCTCATCTCTCTACCTTTCTCTCACTCTCCACTTTCTCATTCTCTCTTTCATTCTCTTTCTCTTTCATTGTCTCTTTCTTTCATTCTCTCTTTGATTCTGTATCTTTCTCTCTCTCTCTCTCTTTCATTTTATCTCTCTTTCTGTCTCTCATTCTTTCTTTCATTCTCTCATTCTCTCTTCTCCCTTTCTCTCTCTCTCATTCTCTCTCTGATTCTCCCTCTCTCTCATTATCTTTCTCTCTCTCATCTCATGGGCCAGCCAATATCCTGGGGCTGAGAGGAAGTCAAGCACCTCCCCGAGAAACCGAGGTGTGTGGAGCACCAAGGGCTGGAAGAAACAGCCGCGAGATCCAGCAAGAGATGAAGCTTCACTCCTGCTCTGGAATATGGAGTGAAACTCCATCCCCGCCCTTCCCTTGCCAGGTGAGGAGTGACTGGGAAGGGAGGGTGAGGGGCGGGGACAGCCACTAATGGCTTCAGCCAACAGGAAGCTATAGCAGGGGCAAGAAACAGCCCGGGATTCTCGCCACCCGTTGCTTTGGCCTGCCTGCACCACCACCCTTCTTGCACCATTTCCTCATTCTGGTCGGCGAGGGCTGCGCTGCAAAGTTGCAGAGATTTACAGCCCCACCATGCCTGGCCAATCCCATATTCCAGAGCTCTAGTCACAGGACTGGCCACTGCTCATCCCGGAGCAGCTCCTTCACCTGGGTGTGCTGCGGACCAAAAAATTTTCTTGCGGACCACCAGTGGTGACCACTGCTCTAGATTATTATGGCATCCTACTATGAAGACTATGATCCTGAAGATGAAACTCAAATACTTTGGCCACCTAATGAGAAGGAAGGATTCACTGGAAAAGAGCCTAGTGCTTGGAACGATTGAGGGCAAAATAAGAAGGGGACAGCAAAGAATGAGGTGGCTGGATGAAGTCACTGAAGCAGTCGCAATGAGCCTAAATGGACTCCGGGAGATGGTAGAGGATAGGAAGGCCTGGAGGAACATTGTCCATGGGGTCGCGATGGGTTGGACACAACTTTGTGACTAACAACAATGAAGATACTTCAGTTATCCATCTTTAATCATCAATTTTCTATCATTGACTTTATCGACTTTTCTAGATGTTCCTTTATTAAAGTTCATTCAATATGTTTCAGAAGGGATTCCTAATAAACTACCGCAGTCCCTGTTTATATAAATATATTGTATATGTTCCATATATGTACTCACATATTAAATAATTTCCCATAGCTACTCAAAAACAACAATTTTGTAAGATATGAAACTGAAAGCAGAAATGTTTCTTTCCTGACAAATTCTAAGCATTGGGTATATATGTAAAATTTAAGAAACATTACTTCAGGAACAGATGTAAAATATATTTTTGTCGAAACTGAAAAAAGTCTTATTTGATTTTAATGTAGAACAAAAGTACTTTTAAAAATTAAAACAGCATCTGTTAAATACATTTTAAAAATATTTAAAAAATAAACATTTAGCTGCAAAATGCTGCCATCTAGAGCTTAAATTATGTATGATCTGCTATATATGTATCTATGAAAAAAATTCAAAAATTATCACAAAATCTAGTTGGAAATAACCTTAAGAGTATGTTCCAACCTCTTTCTCAGTGCAGGATCCAGCAGTGCATCTAACAGATGACCATCCAGCCTGTTTGAAGACCTCTGGGGAAGGACAACTCATCACTTTGTGCGGCAGCTATACAAACTGACAGCTATATATCAGGGGGCTCTTCTTGATGTCTATTCTGAATCTAATTCCTGTAGCTTTCAACTATTAGTTTGATCCCATTCACTGGGATAATAGAGAATAAGCTGACTCTGTCTACTATATAATAAAGCCTATTTAAAGCCTATTATGTCCCTTCAATCATCTCTTCTAAAGACCAAAGATGACCAACATCCTTTAATGTTTCTCATAGGGCTTGATTTCCAGACCCTGTACTGTTTTCTTTAAACTTCTTCCAGTATGTTACTGTTCTTTTTGAATACTATATTCCAAGAGGGGTTTGGACCAGGCAGAGTAGAATTAAATAGTAGTCCTTTGATCTGGACTCTATGCCCATTAAAACATACCAAGATAGCACTTGCCCTTTTAGTATCAATAACAATAACGTTAGACTTATATACCATTTCACAATTTTTTACAGCCCTCTCTAAGAGGTTTACAGAGTCAGCATATTGCCCCCAACAATCTGGAAGGATGGAAGTCTGAGTCAAGCTTGAGCCAGTGAGAATCGAACTGCTGGCAGCCAGCAGTCAGCAGAAGTAGCCTACAGTACAGCATTCTAACCACTGCGCCACCACGGCTCATAGTAGCTGTACCATATGCATTATTATGTTGTTGTTTATTTTAATCTATTAATTGCCCAGCTTCAGTGGACTCTGGGCCAAGGTATTTGTAGTGTAAAAGTTTACTTGAAGTTTTTGCACCTGCTCAACTACCAAGTCAGCTGTACCAGGTCACATAAGATTACATTCTGTGATAGACAGGAGCACAAACACACCAGTCCCTTTATATTTTATGGAATGGGCAAAAGCAGTTGGAAAAAGGCAGTTGTGCAAATATCCAAATCCTATGCCATACTGGGCTTTGAAGTTTACTAGCATCTTAAATGCCAACTCGCCATAGCCAATTCTCGACAGCCAATTCGTTGCAAGACAACTCGCTGCAGCACAATTTAATTTAATTATTTAAAATAGTTTAAAAAATATTTTAATTTTTTTCATTCACATTTCATTTTCCCTCCCTTGGCATCCTTTATTTAATGATTCTATCGCACTATTTATTCAATATTAGTGTAACTTTTGTCCGGAGACGAGTTGTCCTGTGACAAGTTGGTCATGGCGAATTGTCTCGTGGTGAGTTGGCTATGAGTTGGCCATGGCGAGTTGTGGTAGACCCTTTAAGATGATAGTAAACTTTAAAGCCCAGCATGGCGAAAGGGGGGTGAAAATTTAGGTGTGTTTTATATACCAAATGTACACTGCCCACTCACTGCCCCCCACCCTTTGGCCTGTGCCTCGCAGCAGTTACCTCCTTGCAAGCAAACAGCAAGAAAAAACAGCTCCGTTCAGCTTCAGCACAGGTTAATTAGCACAAGTTGATTAGATCGCCTCCCAACTCACAGCTGATTTGCTCTCAGCTGTTTTGCGGAGGGCTCTGCTGCTTGCTATAAGGAAGTAAACTGCTGGAGCAGATTTTTTTTTCCTTGTGCTAATTAAGCTATGCTGAAAAAGAAACTGAAAGCAAAGCAGGCTGTTTGCTGCAAGGAGGCAAAATTAGGCAGAGGCAGAGGGAGATTTCTGTTTCTTCTTTTTCCTCACCAAAAAAGGTAGGTGCAAACAATGGGAAATTTAGGGCAAAAGAGTTCAAGATTTTAAAACACAAAAGAAAAAAAGAAGAAAGAAAAAGGCAAAAATAAAAATGGGAAGGGAGAAAAAGAAATGAAAGAGAAAGATGTTATACATATTTAGAATTGAAATATGAATAGTATTAAGAAATAAATGGGAAATCATGATTCTAAAAATGAAATGAATAATTGGAATATTTGTCTTTGTATTTTTGAAATCTAGATGATAAGTTTTATTTATTTTTATTTTTTTTAGAAATATGAGTAAGTATAAACTGTAACAATTGAAATACCTTTAATGGTATATGGTGGTGAAAGTAAAAAGGATTAAGTTGTAGCTTGGATAACAGCTAGAACATTTTTAAATTTAATTAGGGAAATTGTAACGATTGAAATATTTTTAATTATATATTGTGATGAAAGTAGAAATGATTAAGTTGTGATTTGGAGGATTATATGGGCAAAACTATTTGGGTTATTGGGAGAGTTTAAGATGTGAAAATGAGTAACATAAGGGGAAAGCTCTATTTAACTAGGGAATTGTAATAATTGAGATACAATTATTAAATAGTTGAAAGCAGAAATGGTTAAGTTGTGGTTTGGAGGAATATTGGGAAAATTATTTGGTTTATTATTATTGTTAATATAATTAATTGATTTGTAAGAAATTGGAGTGCATGGAAATAATTGGAATATTCATGTTCATATTGATTAATATATAAAAAAAGATAGTTGTATACTAATTGATTTATATTAAAATGTTGAATTTGTATTAAACAATTGTAATATTACATAATTAACCAATGGGAGGATGGATATAAAAATAGATGACAATGGGAAGGGGTATAATATAGAATAGAAGGGAAAGATTGAATTTGATTAAGATTAGAGATGAGGATGAAGGGCAATATTGTTTTTTAAAAAAAATAGATGAGGAATAAATATGGCAAAAAGGAAATATAGAAATTGTAAATTTAATTGAAATTACTAAACATTGTTTAAATTTGTGAACCGGCCAAATACTCTGTTGAAAGAAAATACATTGTACGTTTGTATGTGTGTTTGTCTAAAAAATTAAAAAAAAAACTTTTTATAAAAACAAAACAAAACAAAAAAGGTAGGTGCGTCTTATACTCTGGTGCGTCTTATACTCTGGAAAATATGGTAATCATAACGTGTTTTTCATTTAAAATTTTACAATTACAGGGGGGGAGGGAGATGAAAGGGAAGTCAGTAGAAAAATGCAGTGTAGCTAAAAACAAAAAAACAAAATAAAGATCTGAAGTAAGGAAAGAAAAGCTTGCAGATTACTTTTAATTTTTTTCCCAAATTCCTTCATCAAAAGTGGAAGGCATCTATATTTTCTTCTGTCTACCAAAATAATGTTATTCATATATATATATTTCTGCCATCCCACTGTGTTGTATTTGGGTTTGTGGTGGAGTTCAGAGCAAGCTGCATAAGGTTCCCATGGGATATAGAGCCAGGAGGATAGAGCAGACCCAGGCATTTTATGCCCCCTGGCCACATCCAGCCCTCTGGTTGTTCCTGTCCAGACCACATGGGTCAATCAGAAATTAAATATAAATAAGCAAGCTGCAGGGGGCAGGAGAAGCCACCAAGTCAGATCTGGCTCTGTGCAATCACTATGCGCTCCTTCAGTTGGCTGATGACAGAAAGTACTTTTCTGTGTCTGTGTGGTACTCACCCTTTGCCTGAAGCAATCTGAGGAGTTGAGGTGATGGAGTTTGAAGACATCAAATCGGGTTACATTGATTTGGCCTTCCATAACAGTTCCCCTAGAAAATCAATTGCCCAGCCCTGGGATAGAGGGATAGTACTTGGTTCGTGGTAGTATTGATCAAAAACCATAACTCCGTAGATTACAAAGATGTTGTAAGAGCTGATGGTTTGGAAGAGAGGTGTTTTTAATCAACATTGCTTTTTGACAGACATTATACATCCTGATTAAGTGACATGCACAGAAGGCTCATTAGACCTAGGGATGGCCTACTAATGCTCAAAGAATGGGTTGCACTACACTATAGCTATCTTCAAAACTATCCCCAGCAGTCAAGCCAAAATCTTCTCAGAAGCTGCCTGGAGTACTTAAATTTCAGGAGCTAAGAAGGGCTGAAGCCAGGAAGCATTATTGAAAACTAATGGCAGATATATTCTGGAACACTTTCAGAAGGTAGTGAAATTGTATTTTTTCAGAACACTTCTGGTGAATAATTGTGTACCACTCAGACCTAGTACTTTCCAACTCTTGTTATTCTGTTCTGTTGGATCTTATTAACCAGATATTTTGTACTGTATCTGATTACTGGGAGAACAATGGAGAAACTGAATGGTCACTTGGAGAAGGCCAAATTGCTGGCCCTAGGTCCCAAGTGAGAATGTGAGTGGTGGGGCTAGGCTCCAGCAATACCCATGAATCCTTCGTGGAACCTCCGGCAGATCTGAAGGCCTGAAACACTTATCCAATTACCATCAGCAGCCTTAAGGACATATACTGAGAAGTTTCATGGTATGACAGGCTGGACAATCTGGGATAAGATAAAAGTTCTATGGTATGACAGTCTGGACAATCTGGGATAAGAGAAAAGTGTGGAAGATTTCTGTTTGTCTTGATGAGAATAAAACTTCAATTAAAGCTTTAAGCTAAAAAAGATAGAATTGGAAGTAGGAATGAGAAAGGAATGAGGATGGTTGGCTGAGTGAGAGATGCCAGCCTGAGTGGCATAGATACTTGGAAAGATTTAAAATTGATCATAAGCAGATCCTAAACAGCTCAATCTGTAAGCCCCTTAAAAATACTGTAGTTAATTAGTAAAAGTCTGCAAGGCTTTGCCAGACAAGTCTTGTCAGATTACCCTTATCTCATACAGATATAATGTATCTTCATTTCAGTCCAGATGGTCCTCACTTAGTGACCACTCATTCAACGGCTGTTCAAAGTTACAATAGTGCTGAACAAGTGGTACTTACAACTGACTCTGAAGTTATAGTCAATGTCTCTCCAGTTAGGAGATTATGATTCAGGTGGTTGGGGGTTGCCTCATAATTACAACTTTGCAGTGTTCCACAGTCACATGATTTGCGACCTTCACTGACGACTCCTGACAAGCAAAGAAGAAGGGAAGCTGGCAGGAGGTTGCAAATGAGAACCACATGAAATTGCACTTATTCTGTAATTGCTATCCCTAAATGGTGCAGTTATGTGACATTGAGTTTGACAACCACATTACTTAGCAATGGAAATTCCCAGTTACCATCAATAACAGAGGACTATTTGTATAAAATATTTGACGAAACGCCCCATGACATTCTCTTTGGCAATTCTGTGTGGGCTGACTGATAGGACAAGTAGGTATCTGGTTGGCTCAAAAATTGGATTCATAGGGTGCTCATCAATGGCTTTTCATGAAACTAAAGAAACTGACAGATGCCACAGGGCTCAATCCTAGTCCTTTTTTTGGATAAAAAAGCTGAAAGAATGTTTATCAAATCTGCAGATAGCACAAAATTGGATTGGTTATTTTTATAATATGCAAACAAAATTTAAAGGAATCCTGATAGGTTAGAGTAATATAATTTAATGAAGTAGAAACTTTTAAAAAAAGTTTTAAAAATTAAATACACAGGAACAGGATAGGAGATACCTGGCTTGGTAACAGAATCTATGAAAAAGATCTTAGAATAATAATTGATTAGTGTGATAAGGTCAGGAAAGAGGCAAATGAATCAACATAAATACAGGTTACAAGACATAGAAAATAATCACCTTCAGCATTGGGTCCAGTCTGGCTTCACTGAAACAGATTCCAAGTAGGAAAACTGTTACAGAAGATGAAAAACTATAACTAAATCATATGAAAAAACTGGATGAGCTGGATATAATTAGCCCGAAGAGAAGGAAGATTAGGGAGATGTACAATAGCATTCTTGTGAAATTATGTCAGAAGGAAAATCAAAACATGTTTCATTCTAGAATATGCCTAGGAACAATGCATTTACATTACTAGACAGATCCCAAATGAATGTTAGAAAAAAATACTAAAAACAGCAGTTTCATAGTGGAATCAATTTACAAACATGACAGACTTCCTTCTTCAGTGGAAGTGTTTGTGAAGTATTTGTTGCTGATGCTGAATTTGGATCTCTGCGTTGAGAACTAATCAAAGCTTCAAATGGCCTCTTTCAACTTGATAGCATTAGGATTCCAAATAGTAGTATATTTAGCAGAGAATCATACAGACATTAACAGACTTAATATGAAAGGTAAGAAAATGGGTAAAAGCTTCATAAGCAAATAAAACGTACAGGTAGTCCATACCTGAGCCTGGCAATTATACTCATAAGTTCTGATGGTTGTAAAGTGGATCATCACGTGACTGAACCAATTTTACAATTTTACAACCCATTTTTGCGAATGTTGGCAGTCATAAAGTGAATAATGTGGTCATTAAGCAAATGGCATGGTTGTTAAATGAACCCATAGTTCATTATGGGCCAGACAGATTTGTATATAAATAAACAATCTGATTTTCTTCTGAAACATGGTTTTCAAATCAATTGGCAGAGCTTACAATAATATAATATTGTCAATACTATTTATACATAAACATAAAATAATTATCCTGAAACTAATAATAGCATTTAAAAAATTTGGCACAAGATTTTATCTGATCTAAATGGGATTTGTAGGGGTAAACATATCCAATAATACCGAATTGACTGGAGAAGAAAGAAACATGATTAATTCAGGATATTGGTTTAAGAAAACAACAAATGGCCTATTCTATTCTTTTTCTTATAATCGTATTTGTTTATAGTATGGCTAAGAAAACTTTTTCAGTCTGTCCTTCTGCCCTGTCCTGGGAGCAGTAGGATCATAGTTAAAGACACTATGATAACACTGGAATGGAGACTGCTGACATTTTTAGCCCAATTTATTTATGTTATGGATGGGGATGGGATTGCATACCATTCAATCTCCAATTGCAAAAAATCAGCTTGATTCTTTTTTTATACTTTTCAAGCTTTTCAAGAAGTAAACTCTGCAAGGTTCTGGTCCTTTTCCATCCTGCCCAAACCTAAAAACATATATATGCAAAAATAGGCTGAAAATTTTAGTTCCACCTAATCTGAGAACAGTTCTCAGAGCTGAAATGTCAGCACAGGGCCAAACGTCACAAATTACCCATTCCAGGTTTTACCTATTGTATACAACAAATGTTCCCATTCAACAATATTTACATGCAGACAAATAAAAATCTTTGCATTTTTAGCTGAATAAATTTTGTCAGTATTTGAAAACCAGGAAAAATAAAAGAAAAAAAACCCAAGGTAACTTTACTTCTGTAGATTCCTGAGCTAGAAAATATCAAATTAAAACAATTTGTTTTAATACCCTTATTTATTTAAGCAATTTATCAGGTGACTCAATCAAACTGCGAAATAAACACTGTTAATTCTTGAATATATGGATAAATAACAACAGTATAAGAGAATAGTTGTACAGTACATTATTAAAGCAATTAGCAGAATTAATTAATTATTAAATATACATACATTCTATATTTTCCTCACAATCCTTACTAGTGGTTATTCATAATTTACTCAATAAGGCTAACTTTGGAATGAGAATGAGCTGTTTTATACTATAAAAGAATGAAACATACATTCACCTTCATCTATTAATTCAGGATTCTATTTAGCTATTGTTTATAGAATGAGTGATCATCAGATAAAGCTGAAATTAATTCCAAAACAAGGATATGTAGAATACACAGCTGGTTATTTAACTATAGATATCCTTAATTACTGTTTTTTCACATTTTCAGAAAATTCAGAAATGTCAATAGAATTTTAAAAATGCTGGATCAAAATAGGATTAAAATTCCAACACTGAATTTTAATCACGAGAACAGTTCTACAACTGGTTCAAACAATGACTACTGTTTGTTGAAATATTTATAATTCTTATTCCTCTTTAGGTAGCTAAATGTTTTATATAAGGGATGAATATTTAACTTCAAACATTCTAATGTTAATTATTTCCAATTCAGGTAGCCCTCGCTTAGTGACTATCTGTTCAGTAATCACTTGAAGTTGTAACAGTGCTAAACGAATGATACTGTATTTTTTAGACTATAAGACGCACCAGTGTATAAGACATACCAAGATTTCGAAGAGGTAACCAAGAAAAAAAAAGGGTTTTGCCCTCCCTGGCCCCCAGGAGCACTCTGCAGCCTCCCAAACCTCTGTGCGCCCTGTTTTTGTGAAAAATGGGTGCATTTTTCACAAAAACGGGCGTTTTTGTTCTCCCCAGCCCACAGGAACACTCTGCAGGACTCTCAAAACCTGTGTGCCCCGTTTTTGCAATAAACGGGACACAAAGGGCGGGGCTTTGGGAGGCCAAAAATGGCTGTATTCGGTGTATAAGATGCACCAACATTTCCACCCTCTTTTTGGGTGGGGGGGAAGTGTGGCTTATACTCCGAAAAGTACAGTAGTTATAGCTAATGTTTGACATTATGGCTATTGCAGCATCCCCATAATCAGCTGATCAAAATTCAGGTGCTTGGCAGCCATCCATACTTACTGCCACAATGTGTGCTTGAACTCCCCACTCACCCACACCCCTAACTCCCTTCCATCTCTGCCCTATTTGGCCACCCTGCATTCCACTGCCTATTCCTGTTTCCCCTGTGTCACCTCCAGTCTTCTTCCTCCTCCTGCTGACCTCGCAAAGGGCCAGCAGCTGTCTTGACCAGGTGCACCTCGTCAATAATAGAAGAAGATGGTAAAGGTCAATGGGGGGGCAGGGAGGTGGTGGAGGGCTGCAGGAATAAATAATGGCAGTAGTATGCTGTGTGGCCACAAAAGGCAAAGGTATGAGGGGGTATAGTGGTAGGGGGAGTTGAAGTGGAGGTGAACAGAGCAAGAGAAGTATGAGGATCTAGTCTAAACACAAGAACCTGGACTACTGGAATTGCTATTGCTAAGTGATGTAGTCATGTGATGTTCTGCCTAACAACTGCATAGCTGAGTGACAGAAATTTTTGGCCCCAATTGGGATCATTAAGCAAGGGCTACCTGTATAGGATTGTCAGAAATGAGTACATAACTGAAATACTAATATTTTTAGGTTTCAGGAGCATTATAATTAAGGTTTCGATGCACATAGATTTGAAAACTTATTGGAAAATAGCCTTAGAAGTATGGAATGTGTATTAATGCAGAGTACTACTTACCAGCAATAGTATGTGCAT
Source organism: Arizona elegans (assembly GCA_022577455.1). Taxonomy (NCBI): domain Eukaryota; kingdom Metazoa; phylum Chordata; class Lepidosauria; order Squamata; family Colubridae; genus Arizona; species Arizona elegans. The sequence goes on along the minus strand of JAKOOJ010000002.1, from coordinate 53,282,410 downwards.
AAAGCCGGCTCCCAAATGTGAAAACATGCAGCTCATACAACTTAGCAATTTTTTCTAGGAATTCTTTACAATGAGGTCGCAATCGTGTATGGAGCATAGGTTCACCTCGACCTAACTGATAATGAAATATTCCCTGAGGGAGAGAAAGATCCACAGTAAGACCTTAAGACATTATGTCATATGTATGGATAACATATGAATAATGAGGAAAAATCTGCATGCTCCAAAAGAAAACCATGGCTGGATTCCAAAGAAATTAGGTCAGGCTCCAGACAAATCACAATATGATGTCCCTCCCAAATAGAAATTACAACATACTACTACTACTACACTACTGTAGAAAACTATAGTATTCTACTATTCTGCTAAGTTCAATAGTCATGCATCAAATGAGTAAGAAAGTGTTTAGAAGAAAATGGCAACTTATTTGAACATTTAATGTAATTTATATAATAAAACTTTTATGGGGTCAAACTTTGGTACACTCTCTGTTATCTATGTATATATGCGATATACATCCCTCCATCATGGCCATTTAAAAAAATTACTTTATACAAAACAGTTTCACTTTAAAGTATTATTTAAAATGATTTTATACTTATTATATAAGTAGTAATTAATAAAGTTGCTTTACTCTGTTAGACATCTGTGGACAGTGTTGCTCTGTGGTATGAATCAATGTCTGATCCAAATCTACCATCAGCACAAGTTTTCGATTTCGGCGTAGCCTTTCCTGATCTTCTCTTCCCAACTGTTCAGCTTGCTAAAATAAATATATATATTATATTAAATACAAATGCAAACACCATAGACTCAAGAGGAGAAATATATTTCTATTTATTTTTCAATTGTAATGAGGAACTTAGAATTCTGAGAGTAGCAGTGTTTCAGGGTCAAGCCTGTTAAAACCTACCTATTTATTCAAAATAGATTATACTAATATTTTAATTATGAAATTTTCTAGCAATATGGTTTTATTTTTATTCACAGTAAGTAGCAGATGCATGTGAAGAAGCAGAACAGAATGTTTTCCTACATAATTGTTTTGTACTGTGAGAAAGAATAGTGTAGAACTAAATTCTGCTTATTTGTTATTCCATTGATGCTTAAATAACTAGTCATACTATGTATAATGCTTCATTTAAATGAAAAAAAAAACTTTACAAAATATAGTTAAACATTTTTTATTACCATTCTTGAAAACATATGCTAGGGATGGATACTATATTCCAAATTTAGCATATTAAGCTGAATGTGTAAAGTATAGATGTAACACCTCAGAGATAAGTCCCACAATTATGTCCCACCAAGTACAATGAGAAAAGATAGATCAGAATATGATTAGTGTATTTTTTCCCCCCAAAAGGGAACATACATATAATAAACATGGGTAACAGACAGTACAGCAGAAGACCATTTTCCTGTTTTGGGAATTTACATGATTTATATGCCATCTTTCTATTTAATACTGACATTTAAAATAGGCAACTGTTCCATAATCAAAAGCTGTTTTTTTTTAATAGCTCATGAAAGGTTTCTGAAATTAAATTGCTTTCAGTTCCAATACTGGCTAAGATGGACACCATATGTATTATGAAGAAATATCTCTAATGAAATTTGCTGAATTCTGGACTTCTCCTAAAAACAAAGGAGGAACAGTATACTTGCCTCGGAGCTAACCATCAATTCTGGGACACTATGAACCATTGATACAGTTGCTGTGGAAACAGGCATGTTTTGTTTTCCATTCTTGCTTTGTAACCTAATAATTGAGGGAAAGGGAACACAGAATATTAAATGATAAACTGTCAAAAGGTAAAGGGCCAACCAACTTACTGTGCTATGAATTTTCACAACCATCTCATACATTTTATGTGTCAAGTAGTCGTTGGTGTACAAAAGTAAACACTGTGCTTAATTGCCAGATAACATCATAACACACACACATCCCCATCCAAGAAACTGTGAGTTCTAGTCCTGCCTTAGGCATGAAATCCAGTTGGGTAACTTTGGGCTAGTCAGGCTCTCCCAGCACAACTCACCTCACAGGGCTGTTGTGGGGAAAACAGGAGGAAGGAATATTAGGAATGTTCACTACCTTGAGTTATTTATAAAAACAATAAAGGCACAATTTTTTTAAAAAACGTAAAAAAATTATTATACTTTGAAACCTGAAAAACAGCATACTTCAAGCACTCAAGGTTTATTCAAAGAATAGGCAATAAACGCAAGGTCTTTTCCAAAATGGGATTTCTGGCTCTTTTTGTATATTATACAACTTTAAAATCTATTTTGGACAGTCTCATTAAAGATCAAGATTTGGACGGGATATGCCACGTGCTTCGGGGGGACTTGAGGTGCTATTGGGAGAAATAATATCAATTTCACTGCTGCCTCCCCAGCTTCATTTCCTTTGATTTGCTCTTCACTAGCTTTCAATAAGGAAGAGGGACTGTCCAATTTCTCTCTCCCTTTGAGGAGAAAGTGACTAGGATACTAAATACCTGGTTGAGTTTTGATCAAATGCTTTTCTGATTAGCTTACTTTGCAGGGAGTGCTAAAATGAAGGTCAAGAACATTCTTCTACTAACTGAATACTGAAAAATGAATACATTTATATGGGTGGGCATGGCAAAGAATCTCTCAGTAAAAAGTAATTGTGATCAATCTGGTTCTATACTGTTATATTCATATATGATAAGCAACTAATATATATTCCATAGTATGACTATTTTTCATTTTTACACAATATACTATGGTTTTATGTATAGGTAATCCTCAAGTTACAACAATTGAGCCCAAAATTTCTGTTGCTGAGATATTTGTTAAGTGAATTTTGCCCCATTTTACAACCTTTCTTGCCATAGTTGTTAAGTGATTCACTGTAGCTGTTCAGTTAGTAACAAGGTTGTTAAGAGAATCTGGCTTCCCCATTCACTCTGCTTGTCAGATTGTTGCAAAAGGTGATCCTATGACCCCAGGACACTGCAATCGATATAAATATGAGTCAGTTGCTAAGTACCTGAATTTTGCTCACATGACCGTGGGGATGTTGCAATGGTCGTAAGTGTGAAAAACAGTCAGAAGTCACTTTTTTTAGTCCTGTTGTAACTTTGAACGGTCACTAAATGAATTGTTGTAAGTCGAGGACTACCTATACCAACTTTTAAATCCACACTGAATTTTCTACTACAAATTATCTTCAAATTATTAGTTCATTTAGTAACCATTTGAAGTTACAACAGCACCAAAAAAAGTGAGTTATGAATATTTTTGACACTTATGACCATTGCCACATCCCCATGGTCACGTGATCAAAATTCAGATGCTTGGCAAATGTCTCAGATTTATGATAGTTGCAATGTTCTGAAGTCATGTGATTACCTTTTGTAAACTTCTAACAAGCAAAGTCAATGAGGAAACCAGATTCACTTAACAATTGTGTTACTAACCAAACAACTGCAGTGATTCATTTAACTGTGGCAAGAAAGGTCATAAAATAGGGCAAAACTCACTTAACAAATATTTTACTTAGCAGCAGAAATTTTGGGCTCAATTCTAGTCGTAAGTCGAGGACTCTGTAATCCTCAATTTTAGTCCAATATTATTAAGAGAAATCCAACTCCATATAATAGTACTTACTGTGTCAAATCTTGACCACATTCTGCACATAAACCTTTCATAACAACAGGATGGCTACATGCTTCTAGCCTTAGCAGTACACCTCTGAAAAGCAATAAAGAATCTGATTTAAGAAAAAAAATGACTTGATCAAATTTCAATTTCCATCAAAACTAAGTTGAGTAAATTATATTCAATCTCTGTAAACAAGATACTAAATACATAATGTATATTATTTATGTTTACATGCTATCTTATTTTACACAAGAAATATTTCTTTAATGTTTCAACCAACAAAATATGGTTTTTCAAACAAGGGACCTCTATGACTGATTATGAATGAGGAACAGCTATGAACAGCTTCAGTAATAATATTCTTATTATTTTATTTTCCCCTTATATGGAGATTTTGAATATAGTCTTTATATGGGGTAAATAAAGACTATAATCAGAATAAATTTTAATAGGGCATATGCAGTTGCATATGTGATGACCGATTATCAATATTTAGAAGATTTTTAAACACATCTTCATAATATTCAGCTTATTTTGGTATATGAATTTGGCTGAAATGAGTATTAAAAATCCACTGTCACAAAAATATCTTGAAGAAATTGTTGGTTAAACTTTCACTAGCTTTTTGATGATGAATTAAATTACATGGATCCAAGATCCACAAAACCTAGATTCTTAGGGCCAGCTTGCAGATTTCCTTCAAATATCAGGTGAATACTGATGTTCCATGAACATAGATTAAGAGATACTGGAATAAGATACAATAAGACTTCATTACCGATTCCATAATAAGCAAACATTACTTGTGCACAACTGTGAACAAAGTATTATATGAGAATTTCACAGGATTACTAGAGTCAACACTGCCACAACCCTGTGACAATTCTTTTTACAAGCTAGTGTTATAAAATTGATTAAGTATTTAAACTGCCACACACAGTGGCACAAACCATATAGTAGGGAAAATAAATAGGTCGTATATTATACAATAACATCACATAGTCTCACCTCAGGGTACAAGGTTTCAAGGGTTGTTTTCTTTTTGTATAAATTGTTACCAGCATTTTTATTCCATACAATCTTCTAAGGGCAAATGAATTTATTTTTTATGACATCTTTGTAGATAGTATTTTAATGTCAAAATGGCTGGTCTGCAAATACACCATTTACATTACAAATATGAAACACCCCAAACTCTGTTTATAACTTCCAACATTAAAAAATATTTTTTTAAAACTACCAAAATCCTGAGAATTTAGAAATCTTTAATGATTTATAGAAATTCTGGGAAAAATTCCAAATGTAGAAAGGGTGGCTGACACTTGCTCCAACACCATTAATATCATGGGAGAATAAAGCTGAATTACCTCTACTTCTAATGTGCTGTTTACTTAATTATCCCAAGTAAAGAAAAATTATTTCAGTTTTATATTTCTTCATGATATGGCTCTTCATATTTATATATATAAAATATTCTTGACAAAAATGTCCCTGGAAGCAAAATACCCACAACATTTTCAATTGTTTTACTAGAACAAATAGAAAAACTACAATCTGAAAACTATGGGAAAAACCCATTCCCATAGTTTCAGGTAAAAGGGAATTATACTTGTTTTGGTTTGAAATAAGAGTAGAGTGTCAGTATGATCAAAAACTTTGCTTTCTTCAGAATCTGGATTGCATAGAAAGCTGTATTTCTAATGAAGCCAATATGAGTTCATTTTTCATTTTGTTTTATTTTTCTTCAGATCTCCAGCTGAACGCATAAAGGGAGGAAAGAGGAAAGGATGGAGAATGGGCTAAAGGCCCATTCTCTCACCACTTTGAAACCCTGAAATATTCAAACAAATGAATAGCTTCTTTAAACCATTAAATGGAACTGCAAGAAAGTAAATATCCAAGGGCATGCCAGTCATATTCAATACAACTATCAGTTGCATTTAATTTAATCTGGGTGTAACAGTCAAAGCCAATGCTACGGCATAATTCAGTAATATGACACCTAAGATGAATAAGATGAAATTGAAGTTAGACAAGATTTAAGAAGAACTCATGGTTGAACAAGAGCCCTGCTGTAACTGTTCCTATTTTATAAAAACACCTGTCCCTAACTCCAGTCAATAATACCTTCCTCGATTAAAACAAAGGTAAAAAAGCACTAGTAATTTTCACAGCTTATTAGTAAGATAGGTAGGAAGAAAATTACTATATCTTTAATTAAAAATAGCCAAGGAAATCACACATCCATAAAATATCAAGAATCAAGCATTTAATATGTAATTCTAGAAGGCAAATGTAACAGGGAAAGCTATCCTTCTGCAGCAATCTGCCTGCTCTTTCAAATGTACAAAAAAAAAAAGAAAAGAAAAGAAAAGAAAAAAGAAAAGAAAGAATCAAATTTCTACTGTTTGGAACAACTTGGATTTCAGAACCTCAATTTATCTATTATTATCCACTTTAGTTGCTGTAGTAAATATGTTGTTTGTAGGTAGGGAGCCGTAATCAATCAAATGACATTTGGCAACTTCTAGATGCAATCGTATTCAATATTAACAACATGGCTGTACTCAAGAATACTTTTCATTCCAGTTTTGATTATGAGAATGCAATGCAAAACAGCATACTAATTTAATCCTTCCTTAGGAAAATGCATATGTAACGTATTTATCTTTGCTTTAGGATTACTGAGGTACACTTCCTATGGACTAGTTTCTAATCTAGACTACGACAGCCGATTTGGTCTGGGTGGTTAAGGCACCAAGCTAGAAACCAGGAGAGAGTGTGTTTTAGTATCACCTTAGGCATGAAAGCTGACTGGGTGACTTTGGACTAGTCACTGCCCACAATGTCAGGCTTAGGTGACAAACTGGTTGGTCAATTCCGGTCACAACCAGTAGATCAACAAAACCTTGCACTTGAGGGATAAATACTAGGAAGAAAAATATAAACTTCTTTCTAGGTATAATTCAAAAGTAAATAAAAATACTGATTTTGAGTTTTACAGAGCTCCAAACCATATACTGAGGTTTTATGAATATTATTTCTCATGAAGTTATATTTAATTAAATCAATTCTCTGCACTGGAAGCATTTTTGAAGATAATTTTTCCATTAAGGAAATGACTTCTCACTGAAAAGTCATTATAAATTTAAGTCAATACATTTTATTTATTGTTTAAAAAAATCAGTTTTCTGCAATACTGTTTATTTGCAATATATCTGTTAGCTGCATTCTTTCATCTTTCTCTCTGAATGTATCTAAGTAATGGGTGCTATTCTGAAAGTTTTCTGAGAATAGGATGATTTGGCATTGCAAATGAATATAGTATAATAAATAAAATAAAAAATGGTATTTCACACTGTTCAGCGTACTCTTCCTCTGAAACCACTGGATCTAGAAAGCAGTTGTGCAACTTAACAGAACTTGCACATCTTAAAATCTGAAAATCTTCGAAACATATTGTAATCTCTAGTTAGCCAGTGTAATTATTTCTAAGTCTTTTGATTTAATCAGACGGGCATAAAACATTAACTTATTAAAATCTACCAGGGCATCAGAAATGATCACCCACTACTGTCACGGAAAAAGATTAAGAATTAATGGCAATCATCCATTCTTCTGACCTAAGTAATTCAAGTTATCTGCAAATGACTTGCCAGTGTCTGTCTATATGGGCTTCTTATACCATCTCCCTTAATAGAGTTACAGAAATGGCATTGAATGAAAGCTCAGAGCCATCCCCGATACCTAATCAAAATGTAAACACAAGGAAAATTGATAAAGAGGCAGGGTTTGAGTCCTCGATTTTACTTTCATCTTTCCGAATTGTTAGGCTTTGGCTTCAATTAGTCACTCCTCCCACTTTCCCACTAAAAGGGGAGGGGGAAATCCAAGAGACTTAATAAAAAGAAAAGTCCAATTCATCGAGCGCCCTCTCATAAGATGCAGACTGCGGCTTTTTCTTGCGCTGCCCGCAGGATCCCGACCCTCCCCCCCCCACACTTCACGAAGCGTCAGGTGCTTATATAGGCTCTGAAGCAGGTTGGCAGACTTGGGGACCCATCGCTTCGGCCAGTTCGCCGGCAACCTAGGCCTGCAAAAGCTACCCCTCACCGCGGCGGCGTCGGACTGCGACCAGGGAGGGAAGAAAGAAAAGGAGCGGGGCCTCGGCTGTCACCGGCGCCGCAGCGCTAGAAGGCGGGGAAGGGACGGGCCTGCCCCCTCGCGCGCTTTCCCCAACCTCCTCGTCTTTCACCGCGCTTGAGGGACAAGCAGAGCGAGCAAGAGAGCCGGCTAGCCCCCCCCCCCCCCCCCCCCCAGCCCGAAAGCCGAAACTTGAGGGATTCGGATCCCGCGGATCAGAGGCGGCGCCCTCAGAGATCGGCCCATCCGCTCAGATTGTCGTCGTCGTCGTCGCCCTTTCCTTACCCCGGCGGAATGACTTGTCCCGGCTGGGCGCGCAGCTCTCGTACGATTCCCGGGCGCTCGGCTTTGACCTTTCGCTCGGCCGCCCTTTGCAGGCCAGGCTCGATAAGCGACGCGCCCGGCCGCGCTGGGATTTGGATAGGCGCGCAGACGGCCAAGACCGAACCGATTTTCACGGCCGCTCCGGTCGTTACTTTCCATTCGAGCAGCCGCAGCGGCTGCGGGCCAGGAACGAGGATTTCTGTCACTTCAGACGCGGCGTCGGCGGCGTCTCCACAGACCGAGGCGGTTGCCCCGGGTTCCTCCATGGCCTCGGCCACTGGGGCTTCGTCCCAGGCCGGGCCTGTCGAAGGGCAGGTCGCTATGGCAACGGCGGCGCCTCTATCGGTTGAATTGGAAGAATCGAACGCAAAACGTTATTTTTTACCCTCCCCCACACCCAACTACCACCTTCAGAAAAAAAAAATAACAACAAGAAGTAGTCACGAGCAGCGCCAAACGAGCGCGAGGTCAATATTCCGATGCGCAGGCGCGAGACAGCCTTTTCTCGCGCCCGGACAAGCTTAAAGGGACAGGCGCTAAATTCGAGCAAGTCGAGGAGCGACCTCAACCGAACAGACTCTTGTTTCGTTCCTAACTCTGACGTAGCCGTTTGAGCCACGCCTCGTTTTCCTTCTTTCATGCCTTGCTAGCCTCCGCGGTGACGCATGTGCGCGGTTACTGTACTTGCCCGCCCCTCCGCGTGGACTGCATAACAGTGTCTCATGTTTTTTGCCTCCTCAAGAATAATTGTGGGACGGGAGGCATGCTTGCAAAGTTTTTTTCCTTCTGCAGCTACAAGTTCCAGCATGCATTTCTCTGGCGGGTTTGAGCATGCGCGCCGGACTGCGGTCAGGAAAAAGCCGCTCAATAGCTGAGTGGATTTTTTTAACTCTCGAAGTTAGTAAACAATTCGTCTGCAGAGTGCAGACATCAGTCATATTCTGTTCCCTCAAACCATGGTTTAAGTCCTGCATTTAAAAACATATATAGGAAATAATTAAAAAAAAAATTTTTAACCCAAAATTATTTTACCAAAATTCTGCAAAAGCTTCTCGGGAAAAGAAAGGAGATGCCTAACATTTAGCGCTTCCACACTGTTGATATGGAGAGGACAGAAATCGAAATATACCTGCCCAGCTTTGCAGGGAGTGTTGGAATGAATTAAGTTAAATCAATATCTTAAACCGAACGGTACAAAAAATGCAACCAAAGTTACTAGGGACCATCTGGAAAATGTAGATTAAAAATAATACTGCTTATTCCAAGTTTAGGGCTTGAAGCCATCCATTACATCCAGAGAAACCTTGAACTTATTAAAATCAATCACTTGTGATTTATAGTTACAGCAACAGTGATGAGTTCTTAATATTTAACTATACATTTTTAAAACACTATATTTTATAATATTTATGTTCCACCCAGTGGTGAAATTCAATTTTTTTTAATACTGGTTCTGTGGGCGTGGCTTAATGGCCGTGGCAGGGGAAGAATACTGCAAAACCTCCATTCCCATCCCACTCCAGGGGGAGGATATTGCAAAATCTCCATTTCCACCCCACTCTGGGACCAGCCAGAGGTGGTATTTGCTGGTTCTCCGAACTCCTCAAGATTTCCGCTACCGGTTCTCCAGAACCTGTCAGAACTTGCTGGATTTCACCCCTGGTTCCACCCCAGAGTTCTTAAACTATATGCACATTAAAGCTAATTGATAAAATAATTATTAATAAGATCTATAGTCTTCCTTGAGAATGTCCCCCCCCCCCCCCGAATCTTGCAAGATGCAGCCTCCTTTAGTCTTTTACTACTGTTATCATTTTCCTAGATCCATAAATGGCTGATTTTGGATCCATAGCAGTATCTATCATTTTTAAAAGAAGAAAAGTTTTATAGAAACTAGAAAATCCAGAGATAACATAGTCCAATAATAATAGGGAGATATTTCAGAATTGCTAATTTTCTTCCTTCATTTCAATTCTCTGCAATACTTCATTTTACTCTTTTAAAATACTTATCTATTAGCATTCAGTGTTGTTCCTTACAGTATTACAGTATTTTGAAGCACTGAAATATTTTTCTGATTATACTGAAGGTTTATACAATCATAACCTTTATTGGAATATATATTTTCATTTAAAATATTTTAATATTCCATCTGTTTTATGTAATAGGTAGGTTATATCTAGGTAAAACACAGCAGTGATCTTTTAAAAAATGACATGAAATCTCAGATACTTCTTCATAAAACTATATCATGTTTTGCTTGGATAGAACCTTAATTTCAAGTACAGCATATTACTGAATGCTCTTTACACATTGGCTAACTGGGGCAGAAAATTATTGAAATGATTTATCACTGACTTCATTAAAAGATTAAAATGAACTCTTAAGGAATGGAATGTATAATTAAACATGTCTTCATATTATATGACAGTGATGCAGGAAGCAACAATGGCTTGTTTATTAGCAATTCTGCCAAGATGACACTACTAGGACTGGTGTATATGTATATACACAAGGGATGAGGAGGTGAAAACTGTGGGTGTGTCAGAGTTACTCTTCACAGTCTTTGACACAAGACAATAATTGAAAATAAAATAGCTAGGTCCCTGAGGTGTTTCTTCACCATAGAGTTGTCTAGCAAGGTTAATAGTTCTGGGGCAACCTGTTGGAGAAGGCTGAACAAATTCATTTACAAATGAATGCGGAAGTATTAAAAGGATAAGGCAGAAACTTTAAAAAAGTTTTTATAGTAAAGCTGTTGTGAGCGTTTTTGCCCCCTTACTGATGTACTTGCCATAAAAGACGTTTTTCAACATTTAAAATAATGTTATTTGCATATATGCTATATTTAGTCACCTAGAATGGAAAATAGAGTGGAGCTCACACAATGCATTCAAGATTAGTAGGTTTGTATAAGCACGAATGATGTAATATTGGGTTTTAAAATGATAAAGGAAGTTAATGAAAAAGATGGATAAATTTAAAACCAGTATCAAAAGAAAAGGAATAGTTCGGAATTTTGCTTAAGATGCCTGAAGTGGGGAGGGAAAGTTAAAGGAAGGGGACTATAAAGGGGAAAGCTTTATAGTCTGAGCCAGGAATAGGCTTTGGGCACAGTAAAATGCATTTCTGTAAATGAAAAAAGCCAGGCCAATTTTGATCAAGGCAGCTGTGGAAACAAAAAAAAAGAGTATGGGTTGCCCTGAAAGTGAGACGGGTAGTCTCTAAACTTGATAAATAAATAACAATAAATAAATAGGTCGCTAACAAAAGCTGGCTGAGTAACTTTGGGCTAGTTGTTCTCTCAGCCCAACCTACCTCACAGGGCTGTTGTGGAGAAAACAGGAGGAAGAAGTATTAGGTATGTTTGTCATTTTGAGTTATTTATAAAAATAAGATGGAATAAAATGTGTAAATGAAGTAAAAAACACATCTGTTCTTAAAAGGAAACCAGATTGATGAAAACATAAATAAGAGCTTCATTTTTCACAAAGATTAAATGGGTTAGGGAGGATGAAAGCCTACATTAAAAAGAGGTGGACAGAATGTTAACACTTGTGGTTTTACAGGAACTAGAAATGCTGCTTGCTTTCTTCTACTAGGTACCTAATTCACTAATGCCTACATAAAGGCATGATTATATAATAGGAAGAAAACACACAACAAAATTCAAAATATCAGGGCAAATTCTTTCTCTAGTTTGCTGTCATGGTTGGGCAATATTCTACCAGATGTCTGCACCAACTGGGAATTGGTAAGCCTCCACTGGATATCAACCAGTCACAAGTTTAGAATTACTTGGTTACATGCAGATATGTGAACCGAAATGTGGTCACTAACCTCACAATCAATACAAAAGCTATGAGTGGCACAAAAAACCACGGAAAAATACATGCCTGGCATCACAAGACAAGATAGAAAGACCTGCACATCCACAAAAGAGACCTAAAACAGGATGGAGCGATGACATAAGCAAGTATTTTTTTTCCAGAAAATTTTTTATTTTTATTTCTTATACACATCATGTAAATGTACATTCTCTTATACATAATTGGTCAAACGTATACATATTTTTCTTAAAGCATAAAAATAAGACATTTTAATTACATTCTGGGTTGCTCTTCTACTTTTTCTTTTCCCTCATTTCACAACAAATCACTTTCTTCTTTCTTTCCCTTCCCTCCCTCCTCTCCTCTCCTCTCCTACTTTCTCCCTCCTCCTCTCCTTCCTCTCTCTTACTTCCCTTTCCTTTCCCCCACTCCTCCCCTCTTTTTCCCCTTTCTCACCTTCTCTCCTACTCCTGTCCCCTGCCCTTTCTTCCTCTCCTTTCCCCTTTCTTCCATTCCTCTCTCCCCCTCTCCTCTTCTTACCCTCTACTCCTCTCTCCTTTCTTTCTCCTTTGTTGTGGAATATATTCCCTATTTGATATCAGAGCAACTCCAATGTTCTAATAATATATACTTTCTTTTCGGTTTCTTTTCAATTTTACCCAATCTGTCACTTTTATCATCATAATTGTACATTTAGATTTATAATCTTTCTTTTCTCCCCTCCCCCTTTTCCATTTACTCTGGTGTCATCTGGGTTTCTATTTCTTTTTTGTCCTCTCCCTCATTTAACTTTCTATTATCTAAATCATTTATCTATCATCTTTTATTCCTATTTCTTTTCTAACCATACATAAAATCTTCCCCATGTCTTGAAATACACCGATTCCTCTAATCTAGTTAATCTATTCATTTCCGCACAGTCTAAAATCTTTTTTATTACTTCACCTTCTGACGGGATTTTTTCTGTCTTCCAATTTTGCGCAAATACAATTCTTGCTGCTGTTATTATATGTATAATTAAATACACATCTTCTTTGCTGTATCTCTCTGGCAGAATAACCAATAAAAAAAAACCCCTGGTTTTAATTCTATAGATTTATAGATCTACAGCATCTATAGATGCTACAAGCATTTGTGGATGATTTAGTATTCATTATGGAAGAACCAATAGAAACTGGCCCAAAGTTAATTGAGCAGACATAAGCAAGTATTGTGGGCCCAATTGGCAAAGGAAAGCTCAAGACCATACTGGTTGGAAATGTACAGAAGAGGCCTTCACCTTACAGTGAATAGACAATGGCTAGAATGACGATGAAGGGAATAAGGGTTAACATTCATTTTCAGCATTTTATGTACCTAGGCTCTGAAGCTTCAACCTTTTATTATATAGTTGTTTAATCAAGACAATTTGAGTTCTCATTATCTCAGTATCCTATAAAGAAAATACATTGCAACCATATATTATGGTCATTATTTTCCATCACATTAGCAGGATATTCTCTGTAATGTTGCTGTTTTTAAGGCCTTATTCATTTGTTTTACACACTGCCTAGCATTTTATGTATCTCAGAACAGAAATTCTTATTTGCCAAACTCAAGTGATAATAAAATAGTTTATCTGGACAAATTACAACTAGTCCTTGGGCTATGTTCATTTGTTCAGTGACCGTTCAAAGTTACAATGAGACTGAAAAGAATGAGCTTATGATTGGTTATTTTCCTTATGTCTATCGTAGTGTCCCTGGTGTCATATGATCAAAATTTCAGCAGCATCCCACAGTCACATTTTCTTCCCTCTGCACAAACTGTTCCTGTTTCAACTCTCCCCACTTGCCTATCTCCTACCATCTTTGCCCTTCTGGTCACCCTGCAAAGCATGGCTGACATGAAGAGGCCACTGTATTTCATCTCTTACCTCCTGCCACCCCTCTATTGCTGCCATCACCAGCTGTCCTTCATTGTATTTTTTGCCTCCCCTCCCCTCTGCTGGCCAGCCTCAAGCAACAAAGTGGGAGGCTATGTTGGCCATTTTGTGCAGGTACTCTCTCCCTTCAATCCCACCTCCTTGGTAGCTGGGCTCCTGATAGTCCTGCCCTGCTTCAGTAGTCTCAGCCCACCATAGAATCCTCCTTGCCTCACTGTCCAGTAGGAAGATCACCTCTGGTGTGGAGGACTCGTGGCCCTGGACCCTTCCCTTCTCAGGAGAGTCAGGGGCTGTGCTCTCTGGATGGCTTCCTCCTTTGTACAGGAGGCCAGCCAGCGTTTTTAAAAAAAATCTGCTAGTTAGTTTTCTAGAGAATTCCAACTGGTTTATAATAAATACCTGCTAATTATAACATGAAATACAAAACAACACAAACATACATTTTACAGTAGGACCAGAGAATGGGAATTCAGATTAGGATCGTCAATTTTAACTCACAATATGATTTCAAAACAATCTCTCCTTCCTATCAAAATCTCTGTAAGAGAAGAAGCACTGTGGGTTTGGATGATGGCATTAATAGGTCCTTCTCACACTTGTAGCTGATTCTCTCACTTGATAAATAAGGACTATAGAGAGAGTTACTTTTTATCATTATCATGGCAGTAGATGAATGAGCTAATCCCTTAGTCAAAACAGAGGCCGATCATACCAACAAAGCTGTTTACATTACTGTAAAATGCAGATATATGTTGTTTAATTTGACCCTAAAATTCCCCTAGAATGTCTTCTGCAACTTTGGTTTCGTTGTTTGGATGTTTTCAATTCTGTAACGTAGCAGACATTTCTTTTTTTGTAAATTTATGCTCATATTCTCAGAGATAGTATCTAACTACCTTATTTTCTATTAGTCTCTGTTTCTATTGCCTTTGGTTTTTCCAAGTTAAGGGTCTTCTCTAATGACTTTAGTCTTCACAATTATATATTCAAAATATTTAAGCTGAAGCTTTATTATTAGTGATTTCAGTGAGGAACATTGAATTATTTGTTCTTCTTTTGGTCCAAGGAGTTCTCAGTAATTTTCTGCAACTTCACAACTTAATGGTTTAAATTTTTCTTTGCTTAATTTTGCTGACGAACCAACTATTACAGCCATATCCTACAAACAGAAACCATAGCCTTGACAGAATGTATCAATGTTGTCAGTGTGATGTCTCTGAACTTTAATATTTTTTCTAGATCCACCATAGCCTTCCTAGAAGATTGATATGACTACTAACCTGATGTTTCTATTTTTTCCACATGATGGCAGTGTAAGATTTGAATTTTCTGCCTTGGCATTTGTGTAGGACTATAATATGTATCAAAATTATTCTCAATTATTAAAATGAATGTGCTACAATTACTGGAGATACCAAATGATTTAAGGCTGCATTGTTTGAGCTCTTGTTTTTCTATTATTTTTGATTTAAAGCTAAATGCACCATGATTCTACTGCTCTTTTTATGATTTTAGAAATGTTTATGTCTCAATAAGCAAAATAGTGATCATGTTCCAATATAATGTATACTATCAATAATGCCCCACTATGCTGTCTAATGAGTGAAGAGGCTTATCCTGATGTAAAATAATAATTAGATATAAATCTGACACCAGAAATAACAATACCTGTTGGGGAGACATTTAATTCTCCAGAACACTCTGTCACTATCTTCTAGTTGATCAATCTTGGGGAAAAGATCCTTGTGAAATAATAAAACTAGACTTCATTAGAAGATTTAACATGTTCTAGCAAATTAATTAAACAATCACCAAAGCATCTTGCCACAATACGTACGTTAATTAGGTACTAATACAAGAAAGACTATATCACACATAATTTCTGATTCATTAAAGTTGACAGTAGATAGTTTGTCTCAGGAGATACTGGTATGAACTTGTCTAGGCTTGGAAATAAGCACACAGGAGCCTGGGCAACACACACACACACACACACACACACACACACACACACAACTCATCTGGTTGTTTTTGTCTGGTTGAGATTGGGTAGAATGGGCATGGTTTGAGTCCCATTGATTAAACAATTTTATCTAATTGGAGTCTTCTCTGTCATGGTGCTTAACCCCCAGTATAATATCCCTCCAGAGATCTGGGTAGCTGTCATTCTGATCACCTGTACGTCAATAATGATATGACTATTCTTGCAGGCTTTGGGGCAATGTGATGTTTGAGTGTTGGTTGGATGGTTGTATGGTCTTTTTGTTTATAGGTATATTGTTTTGTACTCTTTAATTTTGAGCACCCAGAATTGTGTGGAATGAGGAGGTGGCCTCCAAATCAATGAAATTAAGTAAATAGGTAAGTAAGTAAATACATACCTAAATGTGATTGGGCAGAAACAAGGCTGTAAATCTCGTTTTCCCTATAATATCAAACAATTAGCATTTAAAAAAAAACAGATTGAGAAATGTGGGTTAGGTAGAATTTTGATTAAGATAACAGATTTTTCATCCAATGTGAGGGATACAGGGATTTCACAGGTACGCCAGGTGTTTCCAGAAGACAGGAACAATATTTATTTCAATGAATATCACAATAAGTACATCAGATCATACAGCAATAGATAAGAGGAATATGAGTTTTTTGTTGTTGTTGTAAGCAGAAAGTATTCTAAATCTTTGTTTCCTGGCAAAATCACATCCTAATAGTGCCTGAATCAGCATGGCTAAGAGCTAGTCATCCATAACATGAGTGCTGTTTCCTGTATGGCATAAGATGCATATATTCCCATTAAGAGAATAGATGAGGAAACATTTGCTGTTTTACACATGTCTGGATGAGAAACATTGAAGCAAGTTTATATACCATCTCTAGTAAATAGGCAGCAGGTTTTTAAACAAGGAAGAGTAAAAGCCCAATTGTATCCGGTTTTTACTTCTGTGGGTAATTTGGCATTTACAAATACAGCTTATAAAAGCTGGCTCTATAAACCAAATAAATTACATTTGTTCAGTCCATGCACAGAGTTACATCCTGTTAGTATCTTGTCAAAACCAGGGAGCCTTAAGTATCATCTGGGTTACTCGTACCTTGTTAAAACATGTTGAATTAAAGTTCCCATAATTTCCACCTAAGCTCTGACAATAGGATATCTAATACAGGGACAAGTTTGCAACCTGTTGGAATAATGCTAAAAGAATTGTTCTATAATTATATTATGATGAATAAGAAATAAGTGCACATTCCAGTGAAATATTCTTAAAATATCTAAACCAGTGATGGGCTTCAAAAATTTTAGCAAGGAGTTCTCTGACCAGTTGCTGGGTGGGCGTGGCCATGGTGGCCATGGCCTAGTCAGCCTCCTGCACCACAGCGGGGGGGGGGGGGGGCGTTTTTTGTCCTCCCCAGGCTCTGGAGACTTTTCTCAAGCCTCCGGGAGGACAAAAACGTAGGTTCGTTTTTTGCCCTCCCTGAGCCCCTGTGCACACCCTGCACTTACCTGCATTCAAAATGGGTTGTGTGGGGACTCCTGGGAGGGGAGGGGTGGGTGGGACCAGCCAGGATTGGGATTTGGGGGTTCTTTGAACTGCACAGAATCTTAGCTAGAGGTTCTCCTGAACCCCTGTGAATCCCCAACAGCCCACCCCTAATCTAAACCCATTTTTATGACAATTTTATCTTTGCAACGGTGATTCTCAGTCATTAGTGAATTAATACCATTGTGTATGTAAACTAATAGTTTTAAGAAAATAAATTCAGATCAGTAAGAAGGGACTGAGTTTCCTTGATCTCTCAATGGTTTTTAATACTATCAATTGTGATCTCCTTTCAGGTTAGGAATTGGGGGCAACACAATGTTGTGGTGGTCCTTCTCCTCCTTCTCTAGTTAGTCAAAGTTGGCATTGGTAGGGGGAGAAGTCCGTTGTTGAACCCCTGCTTTGTGGGGTTCTGTAGTGTTCTATCCCCTTTCTACTTTATTTAATTTCTAACTGAAGTCACTGGATAAAGTAACCCAATGGCAGAGGGCCATGTATCATCAGGCTAATCAAATTATGCCATCAAGGTTCTTTTTCAGTATCTGAAGGCGGGTCTAGGACAACTCACCCTGGCCAACTTGCCACTCACCATGGGACTCGCCATAGGACAACTCAACACGGGGTCAGTGGTGGCTTGCTCCCGGTTCGCACCAGTTCGCAAGAACTGGTAGTAAAAATTTGTAGTAGTTCGGAGAACCGGTAATAACATTGGCTGGCCACACCCTCAAACCGGTCCCCAGCCTGGTTGCCGCTCGCTTACCCCGCCCACCTCATCAGAGGCTTTTTTTTTTACTTTTAAAAGCATTTTTTCTACAACCTCTTCAGCCAACAAGGTTGTAGGGGAAAAAAAATGCCTTTAAAAGCCTCTGGCGATCCCAGCTGAGTTGCCTGATCATCAGAGGCTTTTAACAGCATTTTTTCCCGCAACCTCTTTGGTCAAAGAGGTTGTAGAAAAAAAAAATGCCTTTAAAAGTAAAAAAAAAAAAAAAAGATGGCCACGCCCACCCAGTCACATTACCCCACCAAGCCACGCCCACAAAATAAGACACACCCACAGAACAGGTAGTAAAAAATTTTAGAACCCACCCCTGCACGGGGTTACACTAATATCAAAGAAATGGTAAATAGAATCATTAAAGAAAGGATGCAAAAGAAAGGACAAAATGAAATGTGAATGATAAAAATTTAAAAATGTTTTAAATTATTTTAAATACTTAAATTGAATTGCTGAATTGTCCCACAGCGAGTTCTCCTGTGGTGAATTGGCCATGGCGAAGTGACCACGTCAAGTTGGCCCATTCCATCTGAAGACTGTGGAGGCCTGGATGGAGAGGAACAAATTTAGATTAAACTCTAGTGAATAGTTACAGGTTTCAGGGCTCCCCCACCCCCTATCTGTGGACCTTCTATGATTCACCTAGATCAGGGGTGGGCAAATGTGGCCCTTTTACAACCTGTGGACTTCAACTCCCAGAATTCCTGAGACAGCTTGCCTGTCTCAGGAATTCTGGGAGTTGAAGTCCACAGGTTGTAAAAGGGCCACATTTGCCCACCCCTGATCTAGATGGAATTGCACATTCCCAGGTAGAACTGAAAATACATGCAAGCAAGATGTGCTAATAGACATTGGAGACTAGAATGCTGGAAATGGAAATCACAAGAAGGAAAATGTTGGACTATATGCCCTGGCCATATGAAGTGAAACGGGAGACTGAAGAAAGTAGTTCTCTAATCCAGGGGTGAAATCCAATTTTTTTTCCTACCGGTTCTGTGGGCGTGGCTTGGTGGGCGTGGCAGGGGAAGGATATTGCAAAATCTCCATTCCCACCCAACTCCAGGGGAAGGATACTGCAAAATCTCCATTCCCTCCCCCCGTCGGGGAAGGATACTGCAAAATCTCTATTCCCATCCCACACTTGGGTAGGCCAGAGGTGGTATTTGCTGGTTCTCCTAACTACTCAAAATTTCCGCTACCAGTTCTCCAGAATCTGTTAGAACCTCCTGGATTTCACCCCTGTGCTAATCCAATTTATTATTTAAATTTCTATACCGCCCTTTTCCAGAATAGGACTCAGGGCGGTGAACAGCCAAAGTAAAAAACAATATATACAAAATTTAAAAGCAGTTTAAAATAATTAAATATTTGGCCGAAAATTAAAAGAACCCCAATTTAAAAACGATTTAAAATTCACTCAAGCCAGCCCAGCTAGTTGAAATAAATGGGTTTTCAGGGCCCGACGAAAAATCCGGAGGTCTGTTATTGTACGTATCTCTGGGGGGAGGTTGTTCCAGAGGGTAGGCGCTGCCACAGAGAAGGCTCTTCCCCTGGGGGTCGCCAGCCGACATTGTCTGGCGGACGGCACCCTGAGGAGGCCCACTCTGTGCGAGCGTACTGGCCGGTGGGAGGCTATTGGTGGCAGAAGGCGGTCTCGTAATACCCCGGCCCTGAGCCATGGAGCGCTTTAAAGGTGGTTACCAACACCTTGAAGCGCACCCGGAAGACCACCAGGAGCCAGTGCAGCTCGCGCAGGAGAGGTGTTACATGGGAGCGCCTCGTCGCCCCCATGATCCCCCGCGCGGCCACGTTCTGGACCAGCTGGAGCCTCCGGGTGCACCCCAGGGGGAGCCCCATGTAGAGAGCGTTGCAGTAGTCCAGGCGGGAAGTGACGAGTGCCTGAGTGACCGTGCGTAGGGAGTCCCGATCTAGAAAGGGGCGCAACTGGCGTATCAGGCGAACCTGATAAAAAGCCCCCCTGGCCACGGCCGTCATATGATCTTCTAACGACAGCCGTGCATCCAGGAGGACGCCCAAGTTACGAGCCCTCTCCGTGGGAGCGAGTGATTTGCCCCCAATAGCCAGCAATGGTGTCAGCTGGCTATATCGGGACGCCGGAAGCCACAGCCACTCGGTCTTGGAGGGGTTGAGTCAGAGCCTGTTTCTCCCCATCCAGGCCCGCACGGCCTCCAGGCACTGGGACATCACTTCAAGGGCATCGTTGGGGTGGCCTGGGGTGGAGATGTACAGCTGGTTGATGATTCTTTGGATTAATGTTGTTAATACACTTTCATAAACCAAAATGAGATTTACGGTATATATGTGGCCATCACCAGATAGAGTACAGAGAAATAAAACAGACTAAATTATCAATGCAAGGAGGTGGTAGCATAAACAATGTAGATGAACAGCTCTAATTCAGCTTCCACCCCCACCCCCTTGTCCTTCAATGTGCCCTAATACTTGCACTAGAAATTTGTAATACAATATATTGATTCAAGTGAATCAGCTCCCACTCACTTAACCAGGCAAGTACTTACATTGAATTTAATGTTTTGTTCTTTTTAAAATTGAGGGCAATTACCAAGGAGAAAATGAACTAAAGCACTGTCTCCACCCCACCCCACCCACAGCACAAATCTTTGCAAATATAAATCACAGATTGTAGATTTTATACAGTAATAATCAGAGAATCACTAGCACTGATGATGTTACCTAGTTAGGGTAGTGAAACTTCTGCAAGAAAGCTCAGAGAGTACCAAGGACCCCTAATCAGAGACTGAATAAAGGCCAATAAAGGAGAATATTTGTAGCTCAGGCCTCAGGGTTGAAATGAGAGGTCCTTGGTGCTTCCTGAGCTTGATTGACAGCCAGTTTGGTGTAGTGACAAGGAGAATGACAACCAGATTGGTGTAATAGTTAAGGCATCAGGCTAGAAACAAGCAGACTGTGAATTCTGGTTCCACCTGGGCATCAAACCAGCTGAGTGACCTTGGCTAGTCTTTTTCTCTTAGCTCTAGGTAAGAGGCAATGGCAACCTTTTTTGAAAATCCTTGCCAAGAAAATTGCAGGGACTTGCCCAGGCAGTCTCCAAGAATCAGACATAACTGAAAGGAAGAAAAACAACAGAGAATAACTATATCTAAGAAAACATTTTAAAATCCTGAATTATAGTATATGTTTCTGCCTAAGAATAATTGTATATTGATTCGATGGATTTGTCATTGACACACAAGAAACTAAATTAGGTTTTTGAACTAGTCACACACTGGAAATACTGTTTTGCCAGCTCAGGTCTGAAATTTCAGAAACTATGTTCTCTTCTTGATAAGAAATGAGAAGTTCATCTCCATGATTAATGGGAGAAATTGCTCATGGTTCTTCACCCTTTTGCTTCTGTATATGAGTCTATCTTGTCAAAGGCCATATAAGCAGGACTGAGTGATTCTGCACTCAGGCATATTTTCCTTCAAAGTATAAAAGGGCTTTTCCCTAAGTTTAACAAAAAGGGAAGTTTGGGTCAGCCGTGTTTATTTGGAACTACTTTTAAACATGCCATTTCCTCCTTAAAAGCACTGTATAATGTCTGGCTTTCGAAGAGATATATAGTGAACCCATTTGAGGAAAGTCCCTCAAAGTCCTGATTTGGAAATTATATTTGCAGTTTTAAAATATGCAGCTGAAGCATATTTTAAAGGAACCAGACAGAATTTTAATATTGAAAAATAGTATTGATGAAGATGATGTTGATATTACATAAACATTATTATATTTAAATGTATTTATTTGTAATTATATATAAATATAATTGCTAGGTTAAGGGGTTTCTTGCTGCAAAAATAAAAAAGTCTTATGATGTTTTTGAACTAAATAAAAGAAAATGTTTTAGAACAATGTTTCTCAACCTTGGCGGCTTTAAGATGGCACCATGCATTCTAGGGGAATTCTAGGAGTTGAAGTCCATGCATCTTAAAGTTACCATGGTTGAGAAACATTGTTTTAGAATGTATATTGCTTAACAGCCTATGCAACTTGAAGGGGTTTTACAAAATGTTTATAAGTAATATCCAGCAAGAAAGCTAATTTTTGCAAGAAAGCTAAAAACAACTCTGAGAGGCTGAGATCAGCTGGGCCGCATGGTCGAGGCAAGTGAAGGAACCAGAGAGCAGCAGCAGCTATGCCTTGGGCGTGTCTCTAGGCACCGGCCAAGGCAGGCAAGATGAGATAAGGAGTGACTGGAAGGGGTGGTCTGGGTGGGGCAGGTGCAGTGGTGGGTTGCCCCCGGTTCGGACCAGTTCTATAGAACTGGTAGTAAAACTGGTGGGAGGCTCCGCCCACCGACCCTGATGTCATCAGAATGCTTCTGTGCATGCGCAGAAGTGTGCGATGCGAGTGCGCATGTGTGGCCCCATTGCAAACTGGTAGCAAAGGTAGGTAGAACCCACCCCTGGGCAGGTGGGGTGGGCGGGGTCAGCCAGTGGTACAATTAGCTGGTTCTCCGAACTGTGCAAAATCTTTTTTTTTTTTTATTGAAAAAGTTTTCAAATACAAGTTTTTCCCCCTTTCCCCCCCCTCTTCCCTAACCCCCCCTCACCACCCATCCCCCCCGTGACTTCTTCACAACAATAGGCTATTTCATAACTAATTACATACATAATATCTTTCCTTTCCCTTACTCCCTCCACAGGATACTGACCCTTAGCATATTATTCTTATAACTCCCATTTTTACGATAATCTGCCCTTTTTCTCCTCTCCTAAACTTATAGTGTATTATTACAATTTAACATTTAATCTTTTATATATATTAATATAACATTTTAAAGCAGCCTTCTCCCTACATCCAGATTTAACGTTTATTCAGTTCTATCCAATTCCTCCACTCCCCTAAATATATGACTTAAGGATCCTTTTTCTTAAACTAATCAATCAGTAAACTAACCTATTTCAACCATTCAATTCCTACAAAATCATGCAATACAATTCTAAATATAACCCACTGCCCACTTTACTAAAATATACACATATCTATATATGCATTCCATTTTATAAAAAAAAAAAAAGACAATAACTTTAAATTTATAATACATATAATATCTTCTTTGATGTCTTTCCACTGGATCGTTAAATCCATCACCCATAATAGGGTAAAATAACATGCTGGTGCAACAGTTTGTTCAAAATCTTCAATCATCTTCTGCCCCCATCAGTAGTAGATATCCTCGTGTATATATAAAAGTAAAAACAACCACCCGAGTGACATTATAATTATATCCATATAGTTATAGTTGTGGTATTCATCAGGATTGTTGATTCCCATCATCCTAATGGGTAACAACCAGATCTTCTGCATGCCCCAGTGTGACTCTCTTGCCTTGTAACTCAAAATAATCATAATATATTCACCAGTAAAAGAAATCCAGAGTAGATCATTCAAATCCAACAAGGTAAGGCTCTTTTCACATCCCAAAATCACGGCATTACAGAGATCTGACACAATCCTCAGGATAGTATTAAACAATTGATCGCCTCCACTATCTTTTCAGATGTTCATTCATTTTTTAAAGTCCCTGGCTTCACTGTTGCTTGGTTTAGAAATTGCTGTTTCTATGAGATCTATTTCTTTTCTTTTTCTTTTGCGGGTTGAATTTCCATCCTCGTTTCGTGCCTACCACTTGTGTATCGGCTGATCGATTTTCATCCTGCTTTGTGAATTGATCTTGTTGGGTTAGTTTTATCATCTCATCTTTCTTCTCCATCACTTGTATATCAACTGATTGATTTGCGCACTTGTCTGTGACTTGATGGTTCATCACATTGGAGTCGGATGACACTGCTCTCTTATTTATAGACAGTCCAGCTGGGGTATCCAGAGAGTCCAAAGACAACTTATCCACCACAGCCTCTCTAATTTGGTATTTTCTTTTTGTTTCCAACTCCTTTTGCTTATCCTGTATTATGCCTAAAGATGTTAAATTCATTTTTAAAATTTTTTGATAAAATTCTTCCGCTTTTTCAACAGTGTTCAGTTGATATCTTACTCCTTGGTGTCTCAATATTAAACCAACTGGGGCATTCCACCTAAATAGGATATTTCTTTTTTTTTAACTCAGTCACTAGAAAGCCAAATTTCTTCCTCTCCATTAACATCTTAGTCGGGAGCTCCTTAAAAATCCAAATCTTTCTTCCATGAAATTGCAAAGTAGAATTAAAAGAGTTCTGCACAATATTATTCCTAATTTCTTTATCTGTAAAATAGATCACCACATCTCTAGGCAGTTGCCTTTGCTTTGCCAACCAGGAGTTTATTCTGTAAATTCTATCAATCCTGCAATACACTTCATCAGGTTGAACCTTTAAAATCCCAGCCAGAATTTCAGAAGATATTTTCCTTAAGTCATCTCTATTATTTTCCTGCAAACCTCTCAGTCTAATTGCATATTCTGTAAAATTATATTGAATCATTAAAACTTCTCTTTCAATCCTCTGTTGCACATTTTCTTCATTACCAGTCTTTTGGTCAACCTCCATTTTAGGTTTGTCTTCTGAGCTATTATCCTGAATGTTTACCAAATCCTTTTTAATTTTTTGAATCATGTCATCCAAATTCTCCTCAGTTTCCTTCATTTTAGACTCTAATAATTTAGTCTTTGCATCCACCCGAATCAGAAAGTCTGATAAACCATTAGCTGTTTTTAAAATCTTTCGATTCAAAAAGTCAAACTTTGATTTCACCAGTTCACCAATTTCTTTAATTTCCTGCTTAAATTTTTCGAGTTGCTGGTTCACAATCTCATCCCTTCTTACAATCTCTTCAAGAAGAAAGTCTATTATATTAAAATCAGGTTTCTGACACTGGAGAGTTAAAACTTGTTGGTGTAATTTATTAATGGGGGAGATTCCCCCCCACTGTTTGTCTAGCTGTGTGAGTCCCGGTGCCATTTCCCACACAGACAAGATTTAGTGGAAAAGAGAGAAAAAAAAAAGGCTTGTTTCCAACCAAGATCAATATCAGATCCCCAGGAAAAAAAAAAGAAAAAAAACAAGAGTGAGAGTGAGGTTTTGCCTTCAATTACAGCCAGAGGTATTCATTCCGCTACTTTGTAATAGAAAACGGAAGGACTTTCCCTTTCAGCCTCTCTTCAAGCCGCAACTTTCAGCCCTTCTCCAGCCACGGCAGACGCCATTTTAAAAGACTCTTTCCCCCCCTTTCCTCTCATCTTTTCTCTTAAATAGTTTTTTAAAGGGTAAAATACTTGCGATTCAGTATTAAGGGTCCAGCTCCCCTTTTCTTTGATTATTCTGTTAAATTCGCAGGCTTGCTCTTGACGCCTGGCTCTGCATAAGCAGAGGTCTCCCAAAGCCCGGAGCAGCGGCAGGGGATATGGGGCTTCTCATCCGCTCCGTCCCAAAAGTAAAAAAAAAACTTTTGGGACTCTGCAGAGAGTTCTACCCACCCCTGCCGGCTCTATCTCCGTTTCCTCTTGGAAACGGAGTTTTTTCGAGCTGCCATTCCGCTGTGAAGGCGGCTCTGACAGGCAATGGAAGCTGACGATCCCAAAGGAACGTCTGGCGGCGGCCAGCAGCAAACCGGAAGTCCCCGAACTGTGCAAAATCTTAACAACCAGTTCACCCGAACCAGTCTGAACCAGCTGAAGCCCACCTCTGGATCATACACTTAAGGAAATTATTATATACAGCAAACTAATAGTTAATATAGCTGCAGTTTTGTATTCTTATTCCTAATGTTTATTATTATCTGGAAAATAGGTGTATTTTGCTAGCTCTGCTGTCCCTCTTATTTTTAAAACAATGCGGCCAACTTAAGTGTGGCAGCAGTGTTTATTATAACCCAGGCAGTATACAACTATCAGACGATTTATGACTAATAGCTAGATGATAAGTGATCATTATGTAGTAGAGGAGAAATTATCTGTAATACTGTAGTGACTTTAAATGATTCTAAACATTTAATTGAAGATTATAAGAGAAGTCTGTGGGTGGATCTCTGTACCGTATTTTTCAGAGTATAAGACACACTGCCCCCCCCAAAAGTGGGTGAAAATTTCGGTGCGTCTTAATAGACTGAATATGGGCCCATTTTTGGGCTCCCAAATCCTCTGTGTGTTGCATTTTCGCCCTCCCAGGTCCCCAGAAGCACTCTGCAGTGCGCCACATGGCCCGTTTTTGCCAAAAACGCGCTCGTTTTTGGCCTCCCAAACCCTCCATGTGTTGTGTTTTCGCCCTCCCTGACCCCCAGAAGCACTCTGCAAGCCAAAAAAAGAGCCGAGGTGGTGCAGTGGTTAGAGTGCAGTACTGCAGCTACTTCAGCTGACTGCCAGTTCAGCAGATCAGCAGATCAAATCTCACTTGCTCAAGGATGACTCAGCCTTCCATCCTTCTGAGGTGGGTAAAATGAGGACCCAGATTGTTGGGGGCAATATGCTATTTAGTATACTGTCTTTGGTGTAAGTTGCCCAGAGTCCTCGGAGAGTGGGCGGCATAGAAATATTAATAATAAAAATAATAATAATAATAAAAAATAGGTGTGTTTTTGGCAAAAATGGGATGCACGGAGGGTTCGGGAGCCCAGAAACGGGCCTGTTTTTGGCTTGCAAAATGCTTCTGGGGGCCGGGACACGTGGAGGCCAAAAACTATTTTTTTTCTTGTTTTCTTCCTCCAAATCTAGGTGTGTCTTATATTTATATTTGTTTTTGGTAAAGAGCCAGACCCTGCTCCTGCTCTGCTTCCACAGGTTCATCTGAAAAGTCTGTAGGCCAAAGGCTGCATCAGTCCTTCAACTAAGCTGGCTCAACAAGGAGATCACTCATGCCCCTTGGTCCTTCCCTCATCTGAGGCTCAGTCCCAACAATCTGCCAATCACTCACCTGGTCATTCATCTTTAGCTTGTGGGCTATATAAAAACAGGTGGCAAACTGGATGTAATTTGCCAATCCCTGGCATAAAAGTGAGGGATATGGGAAGAGGTAATTCAGCAAAAATATCTGGGGGTTTCAGGTTGTGCCCTAAAAATACTGAGTTAAATATGATACAGTTTCCTATTTCACTGATCATTGACAGATTAAAGCTACAGAACAAATGATTCTTCTCCTTTACTTCCTCTTTTACCACTTTATGTGTCGAGGGAGCAAAAATGATTGTTTGGCATAAAGACCTTAAGCACTGGAGCAGTCTTACAACATGCTTATATTCATATGGCATGATAGTTGACTGCTTAGAAATAAGCCTTTTCAGGAGCAACCAGTGATAATAGACTGTATGCTTTCCAAGGAAATTAACACAAGTGTCTATTTCATTATTCATTCCATGACACACAACAACTTTGGATTTTCTGTATATTTCCACTTTATACTATAACTTTTAAGTCATTTTATCCACTACATTTTTAGATTTTGTGGGTTTTTTACAAGCCTCTGTGGCTTTTTTGTTTTCTTTTTGCTGTTAATTCATGGTTTCATTATCTGTTTTTCAAACTTATGGATTTTATCTGTGGGTTTATTACCTGTTTTGTCTTAAGGGCTATTAGCAGGGAGAATTTGCAAGTCTCAAAGAGAAATGAACAAAGTAAGCAAAAATGTTTTCCATGTAGCTTCTTCACTAATAACCGATGACCTATTAATACAAGTAATTTGCATATAAAGTGATATAGTATATAGGGTCATGTGTACATATATATGGAGAGAGATAAATAAAGTATAGATATGGCACCAGACTAGGCTGATAGTATAATCCACTAGTTATTTTAAAAAACAAACAAACATGGAGGCGTTTATTGATAGGAGCCAGTTTGCTGTAATGCATGGGTGTTAAACTCACCGTGTCACATTGCCGTCATGTGACATTTCGTGACATTTTCCTCCTACGCTGAGTTGGGGTGGGCGTGGCCTGAATGTGATGCATCCGGCCCATGGGCTGCCAGTTTGACACCCAGGCTCTAGTGATTAAGGCTTCAGGGGAAAAAGTGGGAGACTGCGAGTTCAAATCCTGCCTCAGCCATGAAAGCCAACTGGGTGACTTTGGGCCAATATTCTCTGTCAGCCCAACCACTTTGCAGAATTGTTGTTGTGGGGAAAATAGGAGGAAGTTGCATTGGATACATTCACCGCCTTGAGTTATTTGTATAAATAATAAAGTTGGGATATAAATAAATACAAACAGGAACTCCTGAGCCCAATTTTAGATTCCAGAGGAAAGACAACAGATTAAAAGGACAACGACCTTATAATCATATCCAATTTACATTGTAGAAATATTGCTTCATAAAGATAATAACAAATCACTGGGGACCAAAAAGTATGGGATTGCAATCCAGCACCTTTGAAAGGCATAAGGCTGGGGAAAACTGCATCCTGGCCAGCCAAATCCAGCAAGGTGCCTTAATGAATGTGCAGAAGGCCGGACGCATGTGCCGAAGGCACGCATGCGAGCAAAGTGAGTGCGTGCGTGTGTGGTGAACCAGTGGTAAAAATATGTGAAACCCACCTCTGGTCTATATGTCTATTGATGGTTAATCGGTCAGAGTGCTGGGCTTCTAGAAATTCCCTAGCAGTTTTGGACTTGGCTTAGTCTAGGATGGTCACAGGTTCCCAGTTAAAACTATGATTAGGTCTGTCCATATGTTGTGAAATTGAAGGTGTTGCGCATAGAAAAAGCTGTTGAAAAGAAACACAGGGGCCAAGCTACAAAGCTATGGAGAAGGATTGATGCTTTGGAAGATTACACTTGCTTTGGTGAGCCTGATTGTCTGCTGAATTTAAGCTTTGTTGTTACATTAGCACCAGTGGAGGGTTCCTCCCAGTTCGGTCCAGTTCGGCCGAGCCGGTAGCGGTGACAATATGATGTCACCGAACCGGTTCTCCCCCCCGCCCTCTCACCCCCCGCACCTCCCCACCCACGTTATTCTTACCTTTTATTTGGTCCCACCCCCAATCTATTGCTGCCTCCTGAGTCCCAACTGATGACTAGAGAGAAAAAAACTGTTTAAACTCTTGCTGCAGGGCTTCAAAGGCCCGTCCTACAGCTGATCAGTGTTAAAAGCAGACAAATGAGTCGGGTCGTAAGTACGAGGATTGGTCGTAAGTACGAGGACCTTATAGAAATGACTCTGGCCAGCTAGCCACGCCCACCTAGTCACATCATCTCCAAGCCACACCCACAAAATAAGCCACACCCACAGAACCGGTAGTAAAAAAATTTAGAACCCACCCCTGATTAGCACAGGCCTTTTCTCTCTTTGTCTGTCCAGTTGTTCCTTCCCCTTGCGTTATCTCAGTCCAGTTTTGTCCTCCTGTTTCTTTTACAGTTTCTCTCCATTGCAGCCACCCCTTCTCCAGCCCTTTCCCTCTCTTCTTCCTTTGCTATTTCTGCTGGCTGGAAGGAGGCAGGGAAGGTGCGGGTCAGTAGTGGGTTTCAATTTCGGCCACTACCGGTTTTGCTTGTGGGCACGCTCGCAACACTTCTGCGCATGCGCAGAGACATCCGGGTGGGTGGGCGGAGCCTCCCGCTGCTACCGGTTCACCCGATCTGGGGCGAATCGGTAGCAACCCACCACTGATGTGGGTGTATTTGTAGGAAATTGTAGAAGAAGAGACAGTAGCAAAAAAAAATCAGGGTCTGGTAGCACTTTTTTCAGCTAATACATTTGATGAAGAAAGCACAGCTTTTGTGAATTGCAACTCATTTCCTCAGATGCACAGAGTGGCTATATAGGTGTATCTTTTAAATCTGTCCGTAGGGACAGGAATGTGTATCAGTCTAGTCACTTTTGGGCAATGTTGGGTTTCAAGGCTCACTGACTGTGATCTGGAGAACAGATTTCGTGATGTCCCACCAACAACTGTGGCACAGGTAGGAGAGAGCACTGTGCCTCTGAAGCTGCCAGCCACAGATACTGTCAATACATCAGGAAATCTGTTCTTTAGATCAGGGGTCTCCAACCTTGGCAATTTTAAGACTTGTGGACTTCAAGTTCTGGGAGTTGAAGTCCACAAGTCTTAAAGTTGCCAAGGTTGGAGACCCCTGCTTTAGATCATCGTCACTAAACCTTGAAGTCAAACATTGCCCAACAGATACCAGCCATGAAAGTCTACCATACTCACATATAATTATTACATTTCTGTGCCACCCATCTCCCTGATACAGCAATTTTGGGCAATTTACAATATAGTCTAGTGTAGTCACTCTCTGCATCTGAGGAAATGAGCTGCAACTTTATGCCTTTTAATAAAATTTGTTAGTCAGAAAAGATACTACCAGATTCCTTCTAATTTAGTGTATGAGGCAGTGGTTGTTATTAGGTAGATCAATTTTATAAAAGGGGCACTTCATTTTACAGGCAGTTAATTCTAATCTATATTCATTCAGTTGATATAAATATGTTAGATTTCCTGGCCTTGTCTTTGTTTTACAACACGGCTACTAGTTGGATGGCACAAGTGGGTTACAGAAATACAATGATAGGAGAGAATTTCCAAAATTAAGCTCATCTGGAGTTGGACACGTTGCACACGTTACTTTCAAATTCAGCTTACTATTAATATGGTCTATTATTATTAATCAAACATTTGCACTGGCATTTTGTAACCACTAGAGGGCCTGCAAGTACTTCAGGATAAATGACTTGAAACCTCAAGGTAATTACATCAGAAGAAGACATGCACGCAAAACTTTTTATATTTTTTCCTTTGCTGCACTAACAATAATTATTCTCCAACCATGTAACTCCTTCTTAGCAGTCACTTCTCTTATGTTACCACAAAAGTGTAAAAAAAACCCCAAACCCTCCACACTCAAGCAACTATGCATTTTAGTTTGCTTTATGTTCTGTCCGCATAGAAAGAGAAGCTGAAATTTAGCAAGAATATTCTTCCTTTTCAGTTGAAAACAATAAGCATCTTCTGGATAACACGCTTAATCAACTACACATCTTAAACTGCACATAATACACTGATGGTTAATTAAACCATAGTTTCTGTTATGTAAATAGGTTTGTTTGGCGGGAAGTTCGAATTAACTGACCCTCAGCTGATTGGCTGACCACCACAGCTGCAAGGTATATAAAGGGAGCTGGCTCCCCAGGTCAGTTGCTGGAGTCTCACCCTGTAATAAAGAGCTGTTGTCACTTACTACTCTGGCTTGCTGCGTCCTCATTCACCCAACATAACATTGGCGACGAAGGTGGGATTTTGAGGCCAGAAGCAGAGGAGAGCTGAAGCCACATGCAAAGGAGCTGAAGCCACGTTCAGAGAAGGGGACCCGAGACCGCATCTGAATCCAGCCAGGCGAGTGAGCGGAACACAGGAGAATCCCGAAGCGATGTCTCCCTGCACTCCGCCAGCGCCTTTCGACCCCAAGGAAGAGAAGTGGGGATCCTACATGTCCCGGTTCGAGTGCTTCATGGTGGCTAACGACATGCAAGGGCTACCGGACGTTCGGAAGAAAGCCCTGTTCCTGAGTCACTGCGGGCCAAGGGTTTTCGACACAGCCGAAGCATTGTCAGAGCCGAATTCGGTCCACAACATTTCCTGGTCAACGCTACAGACCCTGCTGAAAGACCACTATGCACCAACGCCATCGAAGTACGTGCAGCGCTACGAATTCCGGCAACGGCTCCAGCAGGAGGGAGAATCGATCAGCGAGTACGTCGCTGCCCTGCGTAAGGCCGCAACCCAATGTGAGTACCGAGACCTGGATGAGATGCTCCTAGAGCAACTAATTTGCGGAGTGAGAGATAGCCGGCTCCAGAGGAGGCTGCTTGCGAGGTCAAACCTGACTCTACTCATCGCGCTAGACGAGGCCAGGGCGCAAGAGTCGTCAGTAAAGGCCGCCGAGAGATTAAAGAGCTCCCACCTAACCAAAACAACACAGAAGACGGCGCCAGTGCATCGAGAGGCCGTAAGCACCGCGAGCGAGGGGGAGTCTGAAGAAGAGGTCTACCTCACCGAGCAGTCCCGCACAGCCCGGAGGGAGCCCAGAGACGGATGCGCCAGCTGTGGAGGGTCCCACTCACGACAGAACTGTAAGTTCAGGGACGCCGTTTGCCGTTCCTGTGAGAAGAGGGGCCACATCGCTAGAGTCTGTAGGTCGAAAACACACCAGAGCTACAGACCACGTGGCCAAACAGCCCAATCCGAGACGGCGCCACACCGAAGGCCCAACAGGGATGGCGGAAACCGGAAGGGCGCGAAATTTGAAGACGCTGGGGCCTACACCATTCGCATCGCACGGACCTGCACCTCGCCCGGAGAAAAGACCTACACCACGGTCGAGATCGAGGGACGGGAGTGCCAGATGGAGATCGACACGGGATCGCCGATATCCATCATGTCTTGGGAAACCCTAAAGAGAGTCATCCCCAGCGCACACAAGCGACAGCTCCAGCCACAGCTTCGCAGACTGAAGGATTACCAAGGGAACCGCATACCCGTCGAAGGCAGAGGCGAGTTCCAAGTCCAGTACGGGGAGTTTACCGAGAAACTGCCCCTCACCATCGTCAGCGACAACCTTCCCAGCCTCCTGGGCATGGACTGGTTTAGAGCCCTAGGCATGGGATTCACCGGAGTAAGGAACGTTCGAAGCACCCTGACGGAAGACCTGATGCAGGAGTTCCAGGACGTGTTCGACGAGAGGCTTGGCAAGTATGTGGGGACCCCGATTTCATTTAATCTAGACCCCAACATCGCACCCATCCGTTTAAAGCCCAGGCGGGTACCATTTGCCCTGAAGCCCAAAATAGACATTGAGCTGGACAAATTGATCAAACAAGGGGTGCTCGTTCCAGTCGACCACGCCAAATGGGAGACCCCAATTGTGACACCGGTCAAGCCGGACGGATCAGTGCGCATATGTGCTGATTATAAATGCACAATTAATAAGGCCCTGCAGCAGAGCGCCTATCCAGTGCCAGTCGTTCACCACTTATTGCATTCCCTGGGCCCCGGCAAGATATTCGCAAAACTCGATCTTGCGCAGGCGTACCAGCAGCTGCCAGTAGATGGCGCTACCGCAGAGGCACAGACTATCGTAACCCACAGAGGGGCCTTCAAGTGCACCCGTTTGCAATTTGGAGTAAGCGTGGCCCCCGGACTGTTCCAAAGTACCATGGAGCGGCTTCTACAAGGGATCCCCGGGGTGGTGCCCTATTTTGATGACGTGCTCATCACCGCGGACAATGAGCAGCAACTAAGGGAAAGGCTGAGGGAGGTCCTAAGGAAATTCAGGGACGCGGGACTTAGAGTAAAACGCAATAAATGCATGATCGCAGTCCCCTCAGTCGAATTCCTGGGATACAGGGTAGATGGCACCGGCATACACCCCACAGAGAGCAAGATCAGGGCAATCAGAGAAGCACCCACCCCCAAGGACAAGGCAGAGTTACAGGCCTTCCTGGGACTATTAAATTTTTACGCCATCTTCCTCAAAGACAAGGCAACAGTGGCAGAACCCCTACATAGACTGTTAACCAAGAAAGCCACTTGGAAATGGGGGAAGGCTGAAGACAGGGCATTCGCCAGCATTAAAAAACTACTATCAGCTGAAAGCTTCTTAATTCAATACAACGCAACGCTTCCCCTTGTTCTAGCATGTGACGCGTCCCCGTTCGGGGTGGGAGCCGTCCTGAGCCATAGACTCCCGAATGGCCTGGAAGCGCCCATCGCATATTACTCCTGAACTCTATCAAGTGCCGAGCGAAATTACAGCCAGCTCGACAAGGAGGCCCTCGCCGCCGTTTCGGGAGTAAAGAAATTCCACGAGTACTTGTTCGGGAGGGATTTTGAGCTAATCACAGACCATCGACCACTCCTGGGTCTCCTCGCGGGAGATCGACCAACCCCGGCAGCACTGTCGCCCAGGATGACACGCTGGGCCATCTTCCTCGCAGCATACTCCTATCACCTGGTACATCGACCAGGGGCGAACATGGGCAACGCGGACGCACTCAGCCAATGCCCACTACCCGACAGCCTAGAAGGCTCCACACCTGGCATCCCCATCCTGCTGATAGACGTTTTGGACTCTGGGCCCATAACATCAGCCGAGGTTGCAAGAGCCTCAACCAAGGACCACGTGATCCGGACAGTCGCAAGTTGGGTCATGAGGGGGTGGCCGGAAAAGATTGGGAGCGGGGAATTTAAACCGTTCGCGGGAAAACGAGACGAATTGACAATGCAAGGGGGTTGTTTGCTATGGGGCGATCGGGTTGTTATTCCCTCACGCTTAAGGGAAAAAGTTTTAACGTTGTTGCATGAGGGGCACCCTGGGATTGTGAGAATGAAGGGGCTAGCCAGGAGCTACGTCTGGTGGCCCAGCATGGATGCAGACATTACAGAGCGGGTGGGGAGATGCCAGCCCTGCCAAGAGTCCAGATCAGACCCGCCAACGGCACCCGTGAGGGAGTGGGAACGGCCCCAGGGACCCTGGTCCAGAATACATATTGACTTTGCAGGCCCATTCCATGGACAGACCTTCATGGTCGTCGTAGACGCATTCTCCAAATGGTTGGAGATCAAGCTAATGAAGGCCACTACCACCGACGCAACCATCAGAGAGCTAAGACAGTTATTCGCCACACATGGGTTACCGGACATCCTAGTGTCAGATAACGAGCCACAGTTCACCGCAACACAGTTCGAGGGGTACTTAGCGGGACTTGGGATCAGACATGTCCTTTCTGCCCCGTTCCACCCGGCTAGTAACGGACAGGCTGAGAGATTTGTGAGGTCAGCGAAGGAGGCCCTGTCACGCTTAAGCCCCGGGGACTGGCAGGAAAGGGTAGACAAATTCTTAATAGTCCAGCACTCCACACCCTGTACAGCCACAGGCCGAAGTCCGGCCGAACTACTAATGGGGCGGAAACTCCGGGGAATACTAGACAGACTCAACCCCAACTACTCCCCAGAGGTCTTCAAGGGGGGGGAGAGGAAACTTAGAGAATTCACCATAGGAACACCGGTACACGCTAGAAACTATGGACAGGGCCCACTCTGGGAGGCCGGAACAATCACAGAAATCACAGGCCCCAAGTCATACAGGGTAGACATGGGGGATGGGAGAGTTTGGCGCAGGCACATTGACCAATTAAGAAAAAGAGTAACCACAGACACCGAAGACACACCAGACGACCCCATCTCCGACCACGACTACCAACCAGAAGCACAAACCACTAGCCCGAGTACAGCGGAGGACTTAGCTGAGGACTCTGGTATCCAGCGCCGCCCCGTCGAGGTAGTCCCAACAGCCGGAGAAGTCGCCGCCCACGAGGAGGTCCCGGAGGCCTCATTGTCGGAGCAGGGAGAAACAGAAAGTCCCTCCGACCTGCTCAACGCCGCCCCTCCGACTGAACTGCGCAGGTCAGCTAGGACTCGCACTCGCCCTAGTCACCTGAGAGACTATGTATGCAAATAACACCCCAAGTGACTTCTGGGAGGGGAGGAGTGTTATGTAAATAGGTTTGTTTGGCGGGAAGTTCGAATTAACTGACCCTCAGCTGATTGGCTGACCACCACAGCTGCAAGGTATATAAAGGGAGCTGGCTCCCCAGGTCAGTTGCTGGAGTCTCACCCTATAATAAAGAGCTGTTGTCACTTACTACTCTGGCTTGCTGCGTCCTCATTCACCCAACATAACAGTTTCAGTCAGTTAATTCAATTGCCTCCATTTTGTTCATAAATTAAGACCCTACAGTAGTTGGGTTCTTATACCCCATTGGCAGCATAAACTAGCCAACCCCTTTTTAATTTAACTTGTTGTACAAACCCAACCTTATAAGTTCAGTATATCACTCATTCAATACAACAGTCAGGAGTATAACAGTCAGCAAAAACATTTTTTTCTGGCCACATTAAAACAAAAAAGCAGCAGCTGGCTATAACCAATATACTCCTACACCTAAACAGTCAGGATGCCTGAACGTGTCTGATCAAATCACTAGCCCTGAATTTATTTTTCCAGTACTTACCAGTATATCAGTCTTTCGCACCTGGTGCCCTAGCTGGGAATTCTGATAGTTTATGACTACAATATATAGTAAGACACCAGATTATAAACTTTTATCTAGCTTTTTGACTATAAGAATCAAAACAACTATCTGTAGTCAATTAATAAAATACATCATGAAGAACAATGTTGGCAATGGCTGCCATCTGCTTAACTATGAGTAGGGCTTGTTTCCGGAACAGTCCCAAGGTACAAATCTCCTCTACCTGGAGTGAACACTGTTTATATAGCTAATTGGAGCAATTGGAAATAATCCTTTTTGTCTGCAATTCCCCTTTAATCTGTTTGCAACTGCTAATTCCCATTCAGAAAGATACCAGACTGTCCTCCTTAAGACTAGCATTAAGAATAAGTTCCTCTTTATTGTACGTATTATAATAATCACTATTATAACTTTCATTATGCCATGAAAATGTCTAGTCAGAATGCATAGCCTAAACCTTGGCAACTTGAAGACTTGTGGACTTCAACTCCCAGAATTCCCCAGGCAGCCACAAGTTTTAAAAGTTGCCAAGGTTAGACATCCCTGGTCTAGAGAGTGTTCTTGCAGTCTGCAAGCTGTTACAGTGGGTTTCTAAAGAACCCATTTAAGAATATGGTATTCTCATTCTCATCTAAGAGAGACAGAGGAAGAGAAGAAGCCATTCAACCAGCAGCATGCCATTAAATGATATGTGAAGCAAACATCTCCTCTGATTGAAACAGATATAAAAGATATTATGGGTACAGATTGCCGCTCGTTGGCCTGGTGCACTTATTCCTCTGTCCTACCTCCTCTGATCCAATTTTCATATGGCATGACAGTGATAGGTTTCTTCTGCTAAAACCTATCGTAAGAGA
Organism: Arizona elegans; assembly: GCA_022577455.1. NCBI lineage: Eukaryota > Metazoa > Chordata > Lepidosauria > Squamata > Colubridae > Arizona > Arizona elegans. The sequence goes on along the minus strand of JAKOOJ010000002.1, from coordinate 53,245,384 downwards.
AACCGCAAGAGGGGAAAAAGGGAAAATAATTGCCTCCAGGGATTCTGGCCTTCCATGCCTTAGACAATAATTTTCCATTTTTGACACAATGAAGATTTGATTCTTCAAACTCCTCTCCCAATGCTTAGGTAGCTTTAAAAAAAACCCCACACTAATATTTAATGCAACTGCACTCTAGAACTGGAGACCAATTTCAAACTATTTCACAAATTAATAATTGATCCTCAGTTGCCTCTATTGATGAATGATCTGGGGGTGGAGGAAAAGGAAGACAAGAAAACAAGGAGGCAAAGTCAAAATACTTTACTGAATATTTCCTGTACAAACTCTATAAACAAACCTTCTACGAGAAAGTGGTTGAAGCCATTAGGGATTCCAGGGCTCTTCCCATCAATGCCTTAGAACTAAGCCAGGAATAATCAACTCATTGTCCATATAGTGAATTTTTGACTGACTGATACATACTGCATTGTATGAAGATGCTGTTCTGCATCTTTGAAACCGATGCTGGGGAACTCAACATCTGCCAGAATTTGGAGAAAGTTTTCTACTGAAGCCTCTGAACTTTGTTAGCTCTACTGGAACCTTTATCTTGAACTCTGGACAAGCCCTGAATCCTGGTTTGGCTATCCTGTCCACTGCTACCAGCATTTTCATTGTATTTTGACTCAGGATCATCTACCTATAAAGAACTAATGTTCCTTGCAAATGTTGCTGGACCTCGGATGCCTACCAGTCCTGCCCAATATTTTTGAACAATTATTATTATTTAATATTATTATGACTCAGTAATAAAGTCTAATACGTAATAGGCTTAAATGGCAGCAGTGGACAATTTGTTTTGAGCTGAAGGCTGAATGTGATCTTCGGATGGTATGGCTGAGACATATTAAACGATTAGTTGGCCAGGACATAAAAATGCTGCAGGCCAGAACAAAAACTAAATTTGATTTAATTTAGATGTAATTAAACATAATTAATAAAATACAATTCAGATTTTTACTCCTGGTATAATTATTTTGCTTCTTTATTACACTAAAAATGTCAATTTGGTGCCAACGTTTGGAGTCGCTCCAGGCTTCACCTAAGGGTTTAGGAGTCTACATGGATATGCTGAAAACACCCTTTTGTCTCACCTTGATTGAAAAATTTGCAGAATTGGCAGCCAGTTCAATCCAGTACTGCATATATTACAGACTGCTGCAATATGCTTTATATGGAGCTGCCTCCATATAAAGGAAACTCCTGCTACAGTGACTGCAATTACTACAAGGACTGCAAGGAATATAAATCCTTCCATGGCCCACCATTCAGTCAGAACTGAAGATGCAAAATGTCTTCATGAGAAAAAAAAAACCAAGAAAGTCCAGTTGCCTTTTAAAAAAGGACCTTTCAGACAACTATGACCTGGAGGAGTGAGAATCTCCACAGACATCCTGCTACAGTTCTCTGTTTTTATATGAAGTTTATTCTTTCCCCCCCTTTTTTTGCTGTGCCTGTTGGATCCTAGGCTCAAGTCACCAGCAGTTATGCTTCTCTCCTTTGACTTGAGACTCTCTTCTTGAGGGGGGGGGGGCTCTTTGTGAATGCATTAATTAGAATGTATCTTCTTTTACTTCCCTTCCACCGCAAACACAGTCCCTCTGCTATATGGATATGTTGCTTTGGTCACAGCTGGTGGGAAAGTGCCTTGTACAGAAGTGCTAGTGAATTATGACAAATCAAAGGATCTTGGAATTCAAGCAAAGTTCTGACTGAGTCTTCTGGAGTGGGTGGCTATAATAAATAAATTTAAACTAATAATAATGATGTGGTGGCCAGAATATCTACTCTGAGTCTATTTTCAACGAAGCACTGGAAAACACTGATGCTGGCCTCAAAGTAAATGGTGTTCAGATCAACAATTTAAGATATGCTGATGATACAATTCTGCTTGCCAGGAAGCATGAAGACCTTCAGCTCCTCATCAACAGAGTCTCAGAAATATCTGAAAAATATGGCTTGAAGCTTAACACCTCAAAACCAAGATCATGGTCATCAGCAAAAAATCCATTAATTTACCACTGATAAATTCGGAAGGAATACCATTAGAAAAAGTTGAAAGGATCACGTACCTCAGTTTTAATTTACATGAAAGCTGGGACATGATCAGTGAAGTAAAGACAAGGATAGAGAAAGCTCAAACAGCATTCTTCAAAATGAAAAAGGTCTTCTGCAGTCACGACATAAGCCTAAGACTGAAAATCAGGATTGTCAGATGTTACATCTTTTCTATCCTGCTTCAAAATCTAAGGGATTGGTTTGGACAAAACTCAGCAGCACTTTTTCATACGGCTGTTGACAAAAATAGGATTGCCAACATGATCACCAATGCCCGATGATGGATATGGCACAAGAAGAAGAAGAAGAAGGTGGCCAGGAAATACATTTACATTTTTTAAAATGACCTTCCCTTGTTGAGCTTCTTATAATAATCTCAAGGGGCTGTTTTGTTTTGTTTTACTTTTGTAAAACATCTAGGAGAAATTGTAAGGAGATTGGGAAAGTAATGGAATAATGGAAAGGAGATTAGACATAAGCAACCAAGAAATAGAAGAGGGTAGATAGCTAGCTTATCTTGATGGTGACATTATCCATTCAGTCATGTCCAACCCTTGACTGTAGGACCTTGGACCTCCAGGCCAAGTCTCTCCCCATCTTCCCATATTGCAGTACTTCTTTGAGGAGTTCTATGCTCTGGCTGATGTCAGCTTTAATGGTGTCAAGCCACCATGTTCTTTGGCAACTGGTTTAATAGTAATATGGCCCAAGTGACAAGATATGTGGGAAGAAGCCAGGGTGAAATCCAGCAGGTTCAGACAGGTTCTGGAGAACTGGTAGCGGAAATTTTGAGTAGTTCGGAGAACTGGCAAATACCACCTCTGGCTAGTCCCAGAGTGGGGTGGGAATAGAGATTTTGCAATATCCTTCCCCCAGGAGTGGGGAGGGAATGGAGATTTTGCAATACCCTTCCCCCACCAAGCCATGCCCACCAAGCCACATCCACAGAACTGGTAGTAAAAAGAATTTGAATTTCACCACTGGAAGAAACATATCAGTTCATTCAGAGAAACTCTTCCTTAAATGAACTCACTGTTAACTGAAGGTTGAACATTTCTCTTGAATTGAAGGTTCAAAGAATTGACCTAATTGAAGGTTCCAAGAGTTTGTGTTAAAGATATGTTACTGAAATGGGTTATGCTTTCTGGCCCAGACACCATCAGATAAATGCACCCAAAGGCACATACAATACATGGATTAGGGGTGTGCTTGTGGAAATACTAGCAATTTAGTTGGTTTTATTTTTGCATCCAGTGGGGAAAGAAAGAGGGTTGTTGTTATTTCACAATAGGGATTGAAATTTGGAAGTGGGACAGTTATCTGTGGGCCAAGCAATAGGGAGACAGAATGAGCATTGATTGCTTGGCATTATTCCGTACAAGCTCTACACTTGCAAATAAACGTTGCATTTTAAGGTTAGAAGAGATCTGAAAGTAGTAAAGCCAACATGGAAAATTGCAGGTGTTTTTTTAAAGTACTGGTAGGTTGTTTAGAATTGGAAAATGGAAAATCTGGAAGAGCCGAAGAGCCTGAGTTTTGCAAAGCTATTAACTACTTTTGTCAATGCCATCAATAAGCCGCCAAGAGACGTCTTGTGACAAGTTGGGCAGCAAACACGTTTAATAAATAAATAAAATAATCAAATGGTGTCATTAAGCACCGATTTCTTAAATCATTGTTTTTCAAATTTGGGAACTTTAACCAGTCTGGACGTCAACTCCCAGAATTCCCCAGCCAGCAATGCTAGATAGGGAATTGTGAGAGTTGAAGTCTACACATCTTAAACGTTGCCAAAGTTGAAAAACGCTGTTTTAAATCAAGCAAAATAAAAAGTGAATAATGTCCTATGGCTAGGAAAGGGAAACAAAAGAAATCTTGTTGGTATTTAAATCAAAGAAAAATTCTGAAGTTCCAACTATGCAACAATGAATAGAAGACGTGGCAAATTTTATTTAGTTCATTTGGCTTTGTAGGTGGTCTATTCTCCTGATATAATTGTCTTTGCCAAGACCTGCCATTAATTGTGGTGTGCTCCCTCCCTCCCTCCTGCTATTGTTCATTCAATTTCTGGGCCCACTATAGCTTCTATAAGAATTCTGCCCTTTAAAGACTTTACTCAGAGATCACTCAAGCTAGAATTCTTCCTTATGTTATATTCTGAAGTGCCTTTTTTGGTGATTGCCTCTTTATTTACACTCCTACATTTCTTTCTCTCTCCCCACCCCTTTTTTTTTAACCTGTAGAGCATTTGCTGGTTAACCACTTTTTCTCACAATATCATATGGAATTGTGGGCCTTGTTCCCAACCTCAAAAATGTGAAATCACCCAAGTACATTCTACCTATATCCCTCAGCACCTTTTTTTTTTTTTATAAATAAAAGAGGTCAATAGAACTCGCATTAAAGTCAGTCTTAAAGATTATTAATGGCAGCTGGTTCAAGTTCAGGCAGCTCCACATCTACTTAGCTTTTAAATCCTTTCCTAGCAGAGGGTTTGTGTTTTTTTTTTTTTTTGGGAAGGCTTCAGAAAGCTCAGGTTCTCCCTTGTTAGTTGTTGCTCTTTGGTCAATGAAAAGCAAATGATTTTTTTGTCTCCTACTTTTTTTAAAAAAAACTACAATCGGAGTAGTATAAGTGCATCAAAAACATAATGAAAAATTATGACCAAAAAAATGTGGGCCAAAAGCATGGGAGATAGATTATCCGTCAAGTAATCTGCCCCTCGGATTTCACTCAATTTTAATTCCTTGTGTGCAGCTCCTCCTAGTATGAAAAGTGTTTTCTTTCCTGTGTCTACAGATCCAAACCCATCTGTAAAATGTCCATTGAAATAACCACTTAAGGCTGGGTAATTTCAGAATGAGTTCATTGTCTTTGTTGAACTTTATACAGCTAAACGTACATGTGGAAAGCAAGCCAATGGTCTGAAGTCATGGACATCATGAGGATATGAACAAACTCAGAAATACCAATGGTTTTGAAGACCTTCTAGCACAGGGGTCTCCAACGTTGGCAACTTTAAGACTTGTGGATTTCAACTCCCAAGCTTTGTTGGCTGAGGAACTCTGAGAGTTGAAGTCCACAAGTCTTAAAGTTGCTAAGGTTGGAGACCCCTGTTCTAGCACAACATGCTTTGAAGTATTTTAACACTGACCCACCAGGTATTTGTTGATTCCTCATAGGCAAAGCCTTGAAGTTATCACTTCACTACCAAGAACCTTACACAAGCTTCAGCTATGTGCCAAACCTGTCCAATCACACTTGGCCAATAAAGAATTCTATTCTATTCTAACCTAGAGAGATTATGTAGTGTCAGTCTAGTGAATTTATTGTGGAGACTTCATTTTAAGTCACGCGTGAAGCAGATGATTATAAAATTCTGTAAATTGATGAAAGGGTCACAAGGAAGGCAGCTGGTAACAGTGAAACTACTTGAAAGTTATATGACCCATCTCAGTATTCCACCTTTCATTCTCAACTATGAATGGCGATATGATTTTTATCTTCTCATAAAGAAATAGGGATTGTATTTTTTTTTTAAAAGCAGCAATAAGATAGTAGAACTCTTCATACATGGTTTAAGGATGCTACTAATTCTGGAAGCATACACTTGTTCCAACTAATCATTATATCTATGCTATGATCAGGGCTGTGCTGGATCCAGCTTGTATCGGCTTGCGAGAGCTGATTGCTAAATCTTCTGGAATTTTGTGAGCCAGTTGAGAACAGAGCTGAGCCACCAACGCTGAGCTCACTGATCAGCTGTTTGGAGACTAGCAGCCCAGCCACAGGGACATAAATGGAGTTGGCAGAGCCTATTGTTAAACATTTACCAGCATACTACTGGCTGTGATGCATTTGCAGCCATCCCTACTCATATTAGTCAACGAGACAGTTCCAAGCATACATAAAGACTTGCCCCCTTTCATTTAATAAAATTTAACAGAACCCACTGAAAGTAGGAAAGCTTTTTCCTCCTTGAAACTATTGTGGCATCAATCAGGATGTTGTTTAGGCCACAATCACTAAAGCCTGAAGCCCAGCAATGCCCAATAATAAGAGTTTCTTTGGATGTTGTAACAGTCAGTGTAGGCCAAATATCTTCCATCATCTCTAAGAAAGTGTACCTCAGAACGGGGAAATTCCACAAATTTCCATTAATTTTGCTCTTCTGTTTGTTTATACCTATTTTGAACGAATTAGCATTGCAAATGCAGACTAGAACACTTTATATAAGATCACAGAGAGATGGAATTGTAGGAGCAATATTGTATTAGAGTTGTATTACTCTACAGCAGGGCTTGTGGACTTCAACTCCCAGAATTCCCCAGCCAACCATTTCTGGGAAATTCTGGGAGTTGAAGTCCACAAGTCTTAAAGTTGCTAGGTTTGGAGACCCTGATCTGCAGTAACAAAAATATCAGAAGTTTGGCAGTGCCCTTTAAAAATGATTAAAAGGGATACGTTTTGGTGAGCTGCCACCCTCATCATCAGGAAGGGAAAAGAGTAAAAGAAACAAAGCTTTCCCAGTTGCTATTTCAAATCTTTCTTCCTTTCCCTTCACTCACCTAGTTGCTATTTCAAATAGCAACTAGGTGAGTGAGGGGAAAGGAAGAAAGAGAGAGCACCAAAACCAGACAGACTGAAGACTATTTTATAACATAAAAATTATATACTATTTGTAATCTTTAATTCAGTTTTGCTTAGTGTTCCCTCAATAATACTAACTACTAAGAAATCTAGATGCTGTCAGGGCACTAGTACCTCATATGTTCAAATGTATTTATTTATTTATAGATAGATACATATATAGCATTTATGGAGCCACACATCTCACCGCAGTGACTCTGGGCAGTGTACAGAGTGTAAAGCCACAGCAAGAAAATAAAACCCATGATGCCCAGGCTTCAAATGCCACCTCCAGATCAAGAGGAAGATGTTACCAGCAGAGTTTGCCTAACCTCCTAGATCAGAGGTGGATAACAATGGAAACTTTATGAGCTGTGGACTTCAACTCCCAGAATTCCTGTTGGCTCAGGAATTGTGAGTGTTGAAGTCCACAGGTCATAAAGTTGCCATCGCTGCCACCCTCTCCTAGATCAAATGCCAGGAGGAACACCCAAGTCTTCCAAGATTTAAGGAAAGGCAATGTGTTCAGGGCCATCCAGATCTCTGGAGGGATTTATTTATTTATTTGACTTACATTGTTGTAAATCATTGCTGCCCATCTCACGTGATTTTAGAGATGCTCTTCTACAGGCTTCTACTGTCACAAAGGGCATGAATCCATGGTGTAACCAGATGGCATTGCTTGACAGAAGGGATCCAGAACCAGCCCTCCGTGTTAGACCAGTGAGCTAGTCAAAATAAATCTCCCTCTAGTTGATGAAGAATGTGCAAAATATGATACCCAATGCCTCATTGTAAGCCATTCCCAGTCCTCGAACAGCACAGATCCCTTTATACAAAAAAGAAATAAATTGCTGAACTTCTCCTGTAAGGGATCTTTTCAATATACATTTAATTTATACAATTATTTATTCTATATTTCTTGTACACTTTTTGTATCTGGTTTTCAGTTCCTCTAAGCATTGGTCAAGAGAATTTGTGAAGCTTGTCTGGATCAACTGTTTCAATTGTTGAATTGTATAATTTGTATTTTACTCTATGCTTCATTATATTTCATGATTAATTATACATAAATAAATTACTTAAATAATCACAAAAGTGCAATTATAAATCATAAAATTAATGACTGTTTTATTCACTTAACAGCGGTGTTACTAATTTAACAACTGCATTGATTCACTTAACAAATGTGGCAATAAAAGTCATAAAATAGGGCAAAACTCACTTAACAAATTTTTCACTTAGCAATTGAGCACAGGGCTCAATTGTAGTCGTAAATTGAGGATTACCTATAAAATGGGGTGATATCAAGTGTGGGTTCCACTTACCTTTACTACTGGTTTGCAGCGGGAGCCCGCGCATGCTTCTGCACAGATCACCCATGATGATGTCATGGCGGATGGGCGGAACCTCCCACCAGTTTTACTACTGGTTCTATAGAACCGGACCAAACCAGGAGCAACCCACCACTGGGTGATATGGAACATAAGACAGACAAATAAAGGAAAATATTTCCTATTATAATATTTTGTTGCAGATGATATTTTTGCAGTGTGTTTTTCACCAATATAGTTAATTCTGTTTTCTATCAAATTTGAATGTAAGAAATATAATCCTGTATGGCTGGTCTGCTTTTGAATAATTAATTTCCTTTGTTTATTATCCCACAATGCAACAATTGTTAGAGACTGATAGTCAAAGAATCTCAAAGTTGCACACTACCCACTCGCAGAGAGTTCTCACACTTTCCTCTGGAAATGACTCAGTAGATGTATATTAAGCAGAGTGGGTGGATATTCCTAATTTCAATATATTTATTATGTTAAATCTATTCTATGGATATTTGATAATGCTGATTTTGATTATTAATTGGAAATAATCAGTTCCAGAGTAAATCTTGGAAATTAACCAAATGCTTTTAATGTGAGTACTGAAATCTTGAATCATAATTTGGCAGATTCTTCAGAACAACAACTACAATAATAACAGCTTAGTTCTCTGACTCAGAATGCAGCTGTACTAACTCACCTGAAGACCTAGAACTACATGCAAAAATAATTAAAGGAGATGATTTCCAAGGAGTAAACAGCTGGGCTGGGCAAATTGTTTACACAGCTGTCAAATATAAAAATTAATATTCATATTTCTATTGCATCCCTTGTGTAATATTGTATTTATTTAAAAATAATTTAGTATATTGGGCTTTGAAAATCCTCCTCCTTGCAAAGATTAATATTACAAATAAATATACAACTCAAAAATTGGTTTATTTTGATGGTCTACTCAGTTTCTGCTGGTGGGTGGCAATTTGACATGGATAAAATAGAATCCATCCAAAAAGAAGTATCCCCTGGCAAATGGATTTCATGTAAGCCCACTGTAATTTATGATTTATCTGTACAAAAGATACTAGATTCAACCTAGACATCAAGAAAAGACTTTGTAACAAAACCACACAAGGTCATCCTCCATTGCTGTCGAGGAGGGACACAGCTTTAATCAACTTTTAGGGCATATCAAGGGATATATTGAATGTTGCTCAGTAAACATGGGTTGAACTAGAACAGGAGTGGCTGGGGAATTCTGGGAGTTGAAGTCCACAAGTCTTAAAGTTCCCAAGGTTGTACACCTCTGAACTAGAGCCTTGGGTGGGGAGGGCAGATGTGCAGGAGTTTTAAGGGATGTACTGTAATGTGTGTTTTAAGGCATCTGTTCTGCCCCTGAAAATGTCCCGAATACCAAAAATGGATACATATTTTTTTAATCACACACTCATTCTGAATTTTGGAACTCTAGAGTCACCAAAGAATATTAGTGGATCATGTAACTATACAACTTCTTTGTATGCCTGCTGTAAAATGTACAGCTATAGAGCCTATATAGGGTAGAGCATAGCAAGGATATCTGTAGTGCAAGTGATGTCTCCTACTTCACGGCATCTTTACACAACTGAGGTAAATTATGGAAACAGAATAGAATCATGTTACAGGTGATGTCACCGTGATTTCTCCTAAACTCCTTTAGAAGAAGGATAGGCAATGTAGTATCCATGAACACCAAGGAACCCACAGGCAGCGTTTCCTGATCTCTATCAGCTTCTTTGCTTATTAAAAAAATGAACTTGGAAGTTGTCACACTGATAAGCAGCTCCTCTTGTACCACTTTTTATGGTATGAATGTTTCTATATTGTATTTTTAAATCATTGTTGCCTGCCAGAGTTCCATTAGCCAGATGGGTGACCATTTTTTCCCCCCAAAGAAACCTAGAGGGATCCATATTTCCATGTAGACCTACTTAGGAAATAAAAGTGGTAAGTGTTCCAGTTCAATGCCTTCTCTGAATGTGTAATTTCCAGCCATTAAAAAAATTATAAATACAAGCTTGGAATGGTTGAGAGAGTCCTCAAGGCAAGGGAAAGAGATAGAGAAGATAGTCCGAGTGTTTTCTGACATGTCAAATTCACCAGAACAGACAATTTGTGAGAGCTCCTATGATATACTCCCTTCATGCTGTAGATATGACAATCAATTTCAAAAGATTGGGTTCCTCCTGTTAGAAAACAAGCTTCCTCTACAGATGTTACAGAACATTAAATCACAGTTCCATCATTCTCAGCCAATGGGAATTGGCTAAAAAAATGGGAATTGCAGTTCAACAAATTGAGAGAATGTTGGGTTGGGGAAGGTTGTTATCATGGGTGAGGACCTAATTAGAACAAGGGGAGGCAAGGAACACCATGTATGTCCTGATCTCACCACACAAATGAGACAAATTACATTCTGATTACTAGATCATTGTGGCTTCTACAATGGTGGGTTCAGGTGATACTGACGTAATGAAAGACTTGACATATGGCAGCTTCCTATGTTCGTTTGCTTTGTTAGCCCATTACAGAATCAAGACATGGGGAAAAAAAATAAACATTTTATCTGGACACGTTTCAGAAAAAGCAGAGGTTGCTTCCAATGGCAACGCCTGAACGAGTTGGTTTTTTCTTCTTCTATGGTTTGTAGGATATGAAATTCTGGCTGATTTATAGGTTTTCCTCACTGGTGAGCTTTGTGGATCCTAGCCCTTCCTATGGCGGAGGAGTTGGCGGAGGAGTTGCTGGTATAATTGTGACTTGTTGAGTCTCCTTGCTTTCCTCTTTGTTTTGTGACTGATGTGAGTTATAGAAAACAGCAGGATAAGATATGGTAAATCATGGTTTGGGGATATGCTGAAGCCAGAGACATGGGAAGAAGACATAAAATTGGACTTGCCAGTGATGCTATGAATAAATAATGAAAAATGCCTCTCATTTCCTTCCCCCATGACTTTCTGTCACTTTCAAAGATCTCTTTAGCCTCTCCCAACATTCCAAAGGTTCTGTGCTGGGTGGGGAATTCTGAGAGTTGGTCCACAAGCCTTAAAGTTGCCAAGGTTGGACACTTTCTCTACGCTCTGCAACTGAATCTTTCTAGTTTGCTTTGATTTAAAAATAGTAGTTTATTCAGGTCCTTTTATTAAAAAGATTTTTTGTGTAGCTAATTAATTTGCTCAGATAACAGAACAATCTGAGGACAGATGGCAAGGCATTATTTATGAGTTTTGGACAAGTCAGTTTCTAAGCTTTGCTATCATCCAAACCAAATGAGGTATAGCTCAGGATAGTAAAGATATAGTACAAAGGGTCATACAATTTAAAAAAATCAAATTTTAATTTGTTACAGACCAGGATGGGTAGCAGCTGGAGTTCTTTGTTCAGAAAGTGATTTCCCCCCCACAATTTGGGGTGGAGGGCTCTTCCATTTCAATGGAGATCATGTTCTCTGCTTCCTAGGCGAAAGCATCAAAATCAAACTCACTAAGATTGTTGAACGCAGACAATCTATACAAAACTGCACCTTTTTAGAGATCATATTTTTTTGAAAGTCCACATATCAATGGTTTACCTTAGGTGCAGTCCCAGTTTTCACTTGGCATTTTCATTTAAAATATTTCCTTCTGTAAAATTTGTCTTCTTCAATTTCTTTCGCAGATTGTCCTCTTAGGACTGTTTGTATATTGTGTATTGTGATGTATTATTTCATGTGATAATATCTTCTTTCATTGTTAAATTGATTTTCTTTACCGTAGAATTCAAATTGCCACCATAAAAATAAAACTGTAATGTTCTTTCTAAATTATATAGCTGTGTGATAGAATGATCAGAAGCCATTACAGAACCTGTCCTAAATAGTTGCATTTATTGGCTCCCCAAACTAAGTTTTGATCAGTTCTGGTTTAGATGTCATATTTGTTTGAATAATAAGCCTAAAATGATTGCTAATCTTGATTTCTAATCTCGACGTATCTATCTTTTTCAGAATATAATGTGTAGCATTTTTTACTACAAATTCTATTTATTTTGTATTAGTTTTGTCTAATTAATTGGGCATGGAATTATGTGTACAATACCCCTTCTGATAGAAAGAAAAAATGGTGATTCTGTCTTCCTTTTGCCTCTTCCCAAAGTATTTTTCCTCAACTCTCCAGAATATTATTTTATAAAAGAATTCAGTGAGCTGAAAAGTTATAGGAAACACACACAAACACATCCACTCACCAAACAGAATTTAAAAATGATTGCTTCCATTAACAGCAAGAATAACACTAGTGCCTTTCCATTTCTCTGCCTTGTTGGTGACCTTTCCAACCTTATCTCTTCTCAATGTATTCATTTGAGAAGAAGCTTGGAATGTATTGACAGCAACAGAGAGAACATATTTGGTCATGCTCAATATGATACATGTCAATAAACTTAAAAGTTGTAAACTGCTTCTAAGATAATGCACTACTAGACAAAAAAGAGAGTGAGTGATGGAGACCTGATGACCTCATTACTATCAAAATGATCATATTTGTATTCCCTGGGATGCAATTGAAAATGGGCAACATTTTTGATTATCCCAAAGATTCTGACATGCCAATCCTTTCCTGAAATCCTGCAACTAAAAGAAGAGGTTTAGATGCATGAGGGAAACAAGTTGTAAAAACATTTATATAACTGAGTTTATATGTGCATGCATGGTGAAATCATCCAAGCAAGGAAAGAGAAAATTAATGGTAGAAATTCAGAACTTTCTAAATCTCTGTGAACTTGTATTCTCCCATTCTCATTTTATAGCAAACTTGAATTTTTATATACGTTGAAACAATGGGAGAAGAAATATTCATAGCAGCTCTAGGTTGACATAGAGAAAGGTTTAATTGAGGAGGGCCCCCCAGTGAAAGACTAACACAACATTATGGATCAACTAACTTCTCCAAATCATTTCACATCATGACCTCTCAACATAATATCTATCCTCATTTGACCATTGGGTTATTCATGCAACATTCAAACAAAGAGTTTTGGATATTAACATCCAAACCAATATTGAATCACTTGCAAGTATCAGGTTGCTGAAATGGCTGACCAAAAATAAAATAATCTTTCAAAAGGAAAATGCTTGACAGTGGGTTTGACTCAATACTTATGACTATAACTTTGTTGCTTATCACTATTGTTGTATGTACATTGAGAGCTTATGCACCAGAAACAAATTCCCACAGCCTTGGATCTAGATCAGTGGCCCCAACCTTTTGGGCACCAGGGACCAGTTCCATGGAGAAAGGTTTTTCCACAGACTGGCGCGGGCACGGCTTCACGTGCTGCCTGCATCTTACGGATAGGGCTTCACTTGTTTTTCTGGCTCAGTCCCTGGCACTCCACAGACCAGTGTGGGTCCACAGACCAGGCGTGGGGACCCCTGATCTAGACAGTAGCACCTAGCTGATATCATGTGAACATTGAAACTAGACAGGGTAAGATTAAACTAAATGGGTTAGTTAATACACGTATGGAAGGCGAGAAGAAATTTTAGGACAGTACTTTACATTGAGAAGTTAAAAAAAATAGCCTGCTGAAAAGCAACTATTTCTGAATTGTTGCTAAGTAGCTGTATGAATGAGTCCTTTAAGTCATCAAGAATAAGATTTTCAGCATACCAACATATTAGGTAAGTTAGACATTATCTATCTATCTATCTATCTATCTATCTATCTATCTATCTATCTAGAATAATATTTTTAGCACACCAATGTATTAGGTAAGTTACATATTATATCTATATCCATCCATCCATCCATCCATCCTTATCTATCCATCCATCCATCCAATCTTTTATCTATCTCTAGCTATGTCTCTGTTTTCCCTCTCTCTTCTCTATCTATCATCTATCTATCTATCTATCTATCTATCTATCTATCTATCTAGAATAATATTTTCAGCACACCAATGTATTAGGTAAGTTACATATTATATCTATATCCATCCATCCATCCATCCATCCTTATCTATCCATCCATCCATCCATCCATCCATCCATCCATCCATCCAATCTTTTATCTATCTCTAGCTATGTCTCTGTTTTCCCTCTCTCTTCTCTATCTATCATCTATCTATCTATCTATCTATCTATCTATCTATCTATCTATCTATCTATCTATCTATCTATCTATTCAGGGGTGAAATCCAGCAGGTTCTGATAGGTCCTGGAGAACTGGTAGCAGAAATTTTGAGCAGTTCGGAGAACCAGAAAATACCACCTCTGACTGGTCCCAGAGTGGGGTAGGAATGGAGATTTTGCAATATCCTTTTCCCAGGAGTGGGGAGAGAATGGAGATTTTGCAATATCCTTCCCCCAGGAGTGGGGAGGGAATGGGGATTTTGCAGTATCCTTCCCCTGGAGTGGGGTGGGAATGGAGATTTTGCAGTATCCTTCCCCTGCCACACCCACCAAGCCACACTATGCCCACCAAGCCATGCCCACAGAACCGGTGGTAAAAAAAATTGGATTTCATCACTGTATCTATCTATCTATCTATCTATCTATCTATCTATCTATCTATCTATCTGCTATCTATCTATCATTTATCTAGCTATATATCCATCCATGATCTATCTAACTGCTATAAACTATATACATTCTTAATAGTTTAATCAGTGCACGTCTTCTCATGGCACTGATGATGAAATATACTATTTCAGACCATAACTGTCATGAGTAATGTGTACAAGAATTTTATCAAGCGAAATGTTTTGAAATTCTTAGAAAGACTCCAACAATGGTCTAATTTGTGGTTTACATCACACCCTAGTGCACAATACATTCATTGCCTTTTGTTTATTTAAAGTAATTTCATATGAATGACTTTGAAACAGGGATTTTGTTTTGCTTTTTTAAATCAGATATATAAAGATTACAAGAATATATTACGATTTTAGTCATGTGCCCCACCCTTTAGTATATTGCAGCTGATTGCTCTGCTATATGTTTTCTTACACAGAATTTTTCAAAGATATATAGTTTATCACATTTTTTTTTAAAAAAATCCTTGAACACATACCGTGAAAAATGTAATTGAAACTACCAAAATAAACACCGGTTGAGAAGTTTTACTGAGTTTGATGTATGATAAATAATTCTGCTTTTGGGATGGATGGAGTGAGTCATTAGATAATGGATCAATTATTGTGCAGAAGAAAAAGTAGGTTGTGAAATTATACATCTTTCATAGACTAATATAACTATGCATCAGCTATGAGGTACTAGCCAAGGTGTACATAAACAAGTACATTTTTTTACCATCTAAATAGCCTGGGTATATCCAGAAAGCTGCCAGCAGCAACATCAGGACATTATTAAATATTATTCATTACCTTCCATGGGAAAAAAAGACACTTAATCCTTCATCTGCAGTCCAGAAAAACTGTGGTGATATTCCCCAAGGGATTTTTTTCTTCTTTTGTACTTTGGAAGTCTTAAATTTTGGCTTGCATTTAAGTTTGTGGATAAAACTCAGTGGGTTTTTTTTTTTTCCACCAAGGTAATGCCTTGATGGAATCAACTTAAAATTGTTTATCTTTCTGATTCACAAAAGGACATGCACATTTAATTTCTGGGCCACCACTAGTTGCAAACAATGGAAAATCTAGCATGATACCAATTTTACCATTACAGGCAACTTCATATTTATTATTGGAACCAGGAGTTTCATTCATGCTTTATGTAACTTTTTTACAAAGTGATAAAAAAGCCTTAGATAGCTAGATTGTGATGTCTACTATTTAATATACAGCACAATATTAAAATCAAGAACAAAAATGTCTAAGCGAGTAGGGAATTCTGATCACTTAGGAATACAGTGGTGTGTAGCTTGGTAGGTGTCAGCATGAAAACAAGATGCTATGCAAAGTAAAGGAGACAAATCCAGTTTTTCTTTATTATTTGCAATTCCATCATTGTAGTAGAGAAGAAATAGAATCAAACAGCAAAGCAATAGTAGACTGTTCCCGCTTTGATCACCTGATCTTTTCAGTGAAAGAAAAATCAGATATAGGAATTGAAAAGATCACTACCAGAGATCTTAGAATGGGGAGAAACAACCTGGGACCCGCTAGGTATTCTGAACTACAACTCCCACAGTTTTATGCTATTGGCCCGCTTGAATGAAGCAAATGGAAGTTCAACTCCATTTTTTCTGAAAATCACCAGTTTGCCCATCCATCTCCCCCCAAACCCCACTATCTGTTGAAATACAAAATAATGTTGAATGTTCTGATTCCATTTAAGTGCTAAAACTGTATAGATAGTGCAAGGATAATATCTAGCAATCAACCGTCATTTACTCATCTCTGATAATGGAGGTTATTGCTAACGTAGACTCAGCTAATGCCCAGTGGTGGGTTTCAAAAATTTTTACTACCGGTTCTGTGGGTGTGGCTTGGTGGGCATGGCTTGGTGGGGGTGGCAGGGGAAGGATACTGTAAAATCTCCATTCCCTCCCCACTCCAGAGGAAGGTTACTGCAAAATCCCTATTTCCTCTTGATCAGCTGGGACTTGGGAGGCAGAGAATAGATGGAGGTGCGGCCAGTCAGAGATGGTATTTACTGGTTTTCCGAATTATTCAAAATTTCTAGTACTGGTCAGAACCTGCTGAAACCCACTTCTGCTAGTGCCAGAAGTGGGTTTCAGAAGTACAAGACACCCTGTATGGTGACATTTTGCTACTACCTGTAGTCTCACCTTACCTGATGGGCTAATTAGCTGAAGCAGCTAAACAGGATCTGCTCACAGGACCTTTTCCCTCCCACAACATGCATATAAATTTTTTAATCCCTTCTTTCCCAATCTTGGCTATAATAACTATTTCACTGACATCACGAAGAAAGAAGGAAAATCAACTGCTTGGTTGTTTTTAAACTACGGTAAAAAAGTAAAGATGAAAGAAAATCGGTATACTAAATTTACCAAGTTATATATGGCAGCCTCATAAGCTCATTTCTTTGGCTTTTGGTCCCACCATGTGGAACTAATGAATGGATAGCATATGTAACATTAGAGCAATATTTCTGATTTACTCCCTAAAATGCTTCTGATTGTTTCATGCCTTCCTCAATCAATATTTTCTTATTTAAAATTCCAAATGTAATTTTTTCCCCACTCTTAGGCTCATTTCCAAAGAAAGTTAATTATGTGTGACTAGTGCAATAGTCCCGTTCATGTCAGTGGGACAAACCCCCGTACCTTGGTCTTGCTAACATCCCATTGATTTTGGAAGGAATTTGGAATGATTAATTTTCTCTGGATGAGGCCTCACTGCTTGGAGGGGTCTGCATAGTTGTTTTCAATTTTCTGCTATCTCATATGGTAAGTGTTAGATCGGCGCAGGGAAGCAAGACGCGACCAGCTCTGGTCCAATTCAGTACTTTATTAAGCACAAGAAAAAGACGAGCGGCTGGGCTACCGGGGCTCTTTAAATACGCTCCGGCAGGCTCAGCCGCCCAATGACAGTTCTTAAAAGTTCCCGCCGGAGGATTAGCCAATCCCTGGCGGATGCCCAAATAAGGACATAACACTCCTCCCCCCTTAGTCCAAAAACTGTCTATCACAGTCAATGTGCGTAACGAAATCACGCAAGTAGGCGGGACGCCTGCTTGTCCGGAATGACCTGCGCAGTTCAGTCTGAGCTTCGCCGCCGACCTGTGCAGGCGAAGCTCCTGTCCTCTCCGGCTCCCCGGCTGGGGTGGCGGGGGCTCCGGCCATCGAGTGTGCGGGACCTGTCCCAGCACCTCCAGCCGCAAGTTCTGGAACTTCGTGCTGGTGTCGCCGGTCCTTCCCTCGCCCGGATTCTCTGGAACCTCGTGGCTGGACATCGCTGCTGTCCGGTGGGTGCCATCCGAAGCCTGGTAAGTCTACTGGTGTTTCTTTGGACTTCTGTGGCTCCCATTGCTGTCGGTGTTGGGTGTGGTCGACCTCGCCGGGGTGGTGTTCGTCTCCACTGCCGGGTTGGTGCCGGTCGGCTTCACAGGGTTGGTGCTGGCCGACCTCGCCGGGGTGGTGCTGTCCGACCTGGTCTGGGTGGTGCTTGCCTCCACTGCCGGGGCGGTGCCTGTCGACCCTGCAGGGTTGGTGCTGGTCGACCCGGCCAGGATGTCGGTCGGGGTCTCCCTCACTGGTCGGTCGCTGGCCGGCTCGGTTTGTGTGTTGTGTGCTCCTCGCTTGGTTGTCCCCGGTCTACTTGCCTGGAGCGGAGGTCTCCCTGGCTGGGGTGTTGTTGGTCGCCTTTTCTGGGGGGGGGGTGATTCTTCCTCCCTGGGTAGGTCCCGGTCTACCCCTCGGCTGTTGTGGCGGTCCCTCTCCCAGGAATGGCGGGTGCCCACCTTGCTGGGCCGGTGTTTCCGTCCCTCAGGCCGCAGGTACCGGTCTACCGCTCTGGACTGTCACCAGTTCAGCGCATGATAGGGACATTGGTCGGCCTCGTCGGGATGTTGGTGATCTGCCTCGCCTGGGTGTGGTAGGCCTACCTCGTCGGGGTGTTGCAGACCTATCTCGTTGGGGTGTTGCAGGCCTACCTCATCGGGGTGTTGCAGGCCTACCTCGTCGGGGTGTTGCAGGCCTACCTCGTCGGGATGTTGCAGGCCTACTTCGTCAGGGTGTTGCAGGCCTCCCTCGTCAGGCTGGTTTCCTTCCAATCCTCTCCATCTTTTCCGGAGCTGGTCGATGTGACATCTACAGACCTGTCCATCTTCCAGCTTAACTCGGTAGGACTTTGGGCCGGTTGTGCTCTTTATTCTCCCCTTCAGCCACTTCGGAGAGCCATGGAAGTTTAGCGCAAACACCAGGTCTCCTATGGCGAAAGCGCGGAGCGGGCGGCTGGCCGTTGCTGTCACTTCTGGGTTGTACTAGGGGTGCGGCCGGTCCAAGGGTGACCTCAGTCGTCTGCCCATCAGCAGTTCGGCCGGACTTTTTCTGGTGGTGGCATGCGGCGTGAAATGCTGGGTGAGGAGGAAGTTGTCGATCCTTTCCTGCCAGTCACCCATGCCCATCTTGGTGAGTGTCTCTTTGGTCAGTCTCACCATTCGTTCCACTTGTCCGTTCCCAGCTGGCCTGTAGGGGGCTGAGAGGGCATGGCGGATGCCCCGTCCCGCCAGGAACTCCTCCATGGACTTGGACGTAAGTTGAGGTCCATTGTCCGAGACCAGGACATCCGGCAGCCCGTGTGTGGCAAACAGGCGCCTGAGAGCCCTGATGGTGGCTTCGGAAGTGGTAGATGCCATGGGGATGACCTCTAGCCACTTGCAGTAGGCGTCCACGACAATTAAGAGGTACTGCCCCTGCATCGGACCCGCAAAGTCGATGTGTATCCGAGCCCATGGGCAGCTGGGCATCTCCCACTCCGACGATTGGGCTTGGGCGAGGGCAGGGTGTACCTCTTGGCACGGGTCATATCTGGCAACCCACTCTTCAATGTCCTTGTCTAGGGATGGCCACCAGACGTAACTCCGTGCCAGTCCTTTCATTCGCACGATGCCAGGGTGTCCATTGTAGAGCGTTTCGAGCGTCTTCTTCTGTAGAGCGCTGGGAATCAGCACCCAGTCTCCCCATAGGATGCAGCCTTTCATTGTGGACAGCTCCTGTTGGTTCCGCGCGAACGGGCTGAACTTTTCTGCTGGTTTCTCTGCTGGCCAGCCTCGCAGGACCCAGGATCTGACTTGTTTGAGCACAGGGTCCCTCTGGGTGTGTGCGGCCATGTCAGCTGACATCACTGGGCAGTCTCTGTCAGCGTCTATGTGGAGGAGGCTGAGGGTGGGAGCGGGGTCTTCTACTGGCTCCCTGGATGGGCATCTGCTCAGGGCATCTGCGTTCCCAATGGTTTTGCTGGGCTTGTGGACGAGTTTGTAGAAATACCCGGCAAGGAAGATGGCCCAGCGTGTCATCCTGGGCGACATGTACCCGGGTGTGGGCTTGTCACCCGCTAAAAGTCCCAATAGTGGCTTATGGTCTGTGATGACCGTGAACTTCCGGCCATATAGGTATTCGTGGAAGCGCTTGATGCCAGCTACGATGGCCAAGGCTTCCTTGTCCAGCTGACTGTAATTTCTTTTGGTGCTGGACATCGTTTTGGAAAAGTAGGTGATGGGTGCCTCTGATCCGTTGGGGAGCTGGTGGCTGAGGACTGCGCCAATCCCGTATGGTGAAGCGTCGCAGGTCAGCAGCAGGGGAAGCATCTCGTGGTATTGGATGAGCACGCTGTCTGATGATAGGAGTCCCTTAATGGTCTTGAAGGCGGCTTCCTCTTCTGTCCCCCATCTCCACGGAACCGCTTTCCCCAGCAATCGATGGAGTGGCTCAGCGGCCGTTGCCTTCTGTTTAAGGAACACCGCATAAAAACTCAGCAATCCCAAAAATGCTTGAAGCTCGGCTTTGTTTTGGGGGGCTGGAGCTTCATGGATTGCCCTGACTTTAGCTTTGGTGGGGTGGATGCCGGTGCCATCTATGAGATAGCCCAGGAACTCAACCTCCTGGACCCCAATGATGCATTTGTCTCTCCTAACTCTCAAACCCTTCTCCTTAAAACGCTGCAAAACTTGTTTAAGTCGCTCAAGCAGCTGGGTTTTAGAGTGCCCGGAGATTAATACATCATCGAAGTATGGCACCACCCCTGGAATGCCTTGGAGAAGGCGTTCCATCATGGATTGGAAAATGCCTGGGGCTGCACTGACTCCAAATTGGAGACGGTTACACTTAAATGCACCTCTATGGGTGACAGTAGTTTGTGCCTCCGCAGTTTTTTCGTCTACTGGCAATTGCTGGTAAGCCTGGGCCAGGTCCAGTTTGGCAAATATTGTCCCACTTCCAAGTGAATGCAGCAGATGTTGCACCACTGGAACTGGGTATGCGCTCTGCGATAAGGCCTTATTTATTGAACATTTATAGTCGGCGCAGATGCGCACAGATCCATCATGCTTCATGGTAGTCACAATGGGCATCTCCCATGCTGCATGATCGATTGGTTCCAACACGCCTTGGGCTATCAGCTTATCTAGCTGAGCATCTACTTTGGGCCTCAAGGCAAACGGAACTCTGCGGGGCTTAAGCCTAACGGGGGTAATTGTCTTATCAAGATTGAAGGAAATGGGCTTCCCCACAAATTTCCCCAGCTTACCGTCGAAGACTTCCTTGAACTCTTCGAGGAGGGTGTCGAGTTCGTCCTGTCGGATTTGGTTAACCCCTACAACCCCGAACCCTAGTGGCTTGAACCACTCCATGCCCAGCAGGGTCGGGCGGCTGTGCTCGACAATGGTGATGGGGAGGTTGCCTTGGAACTCGCGGTAAGAGGTGTGTATGGTGGCTCTTCCCAGGACTCCGATGTGGTTCCCTCCAAAATCCACCAGCCTGGAGCGCAGGGGTTTCAGGTCCTTCTTGCGGATGTCTGGCTTGATGTGCTTTAATTTTTGCCAGTCCATGATGGAGTAGATGGAGCCAGAATCTACTTCCATGGAACATGGGGTTCCTTCCAACAGCACGGTCACGTGGCACTTGGTGGTGGTGTCGTCGTCGTCGGAGAGGTGGATGGTTTTTTGGTGCATTGCTCTCCTCCAGTTTCCGTCGCTCTCACCCCATCTGGATTGGTAGGAGGACCGTTTGGATGATCTTGCGTTGTCCTCCCGATTTTCGCGAGGTCGGTGGCTGGAGGGTTCTGGGGCTGGTTCCTCGGCTCTGCAAGCTTCGGCGATGTGACCCCTTTTGTTGCAACGTCTGCAGATCGCATCTCTCCACTTGCAGTTCGCCCTGGCATGGTCCCCTCTGCAGCTGGCACAGCGCTCTCCCTTGGTGTTTCTTTGTGCGGTTTCCCGCTTTGGGGGTCTGTATACCTTGTGGACAGCGGATTCTTCCTCCGACTCTGAGCCAGCTGTGGAATCCTCAGTCGATGACTGTGTGGCACTGCGAATCTTGTGGATTCCCTTCCCCCGGATCACTGCGGCTGCTGCCTTCTCAGAGATTTCAGATGCGGTAGCTTCCTCCACCACGTCCTTGAGCACAAGCTTTTTCCTGCTCAATAACTTCTTCTTCAGGCCTCTGTCCCTCATGCCAAAGACCACACAGTCAGCTATGGCATTGTCCACATGGTCGAATTCGCAGCTGGCTGCGATTTGGCGCAGGGTGGCCACGAACTCCTTGATGGTCTCCCTTCCTTCTGGTCTCTCTGATGGAAGGTGAACCGGTTTGCCACCGGTGTTCCTGTTGGGGCATAATGGTCCTGTAAGATCTGCAGCAGGTCCATCCATGGCACTTCCTCAATGTCCCGTGGTGCCACCAGATCGATGGCCATGTCAAGGACTTCTGAGCCGCAGTTGGCCAGGAAAATGCCCTTCTTGCAGTCATCATCGGCATCCCTGATATTGTTGCCTCTCAGGTATTGCCGGAATTTGACCACGTAGGATTTCCACTTGTCCTTCCCTGGGCGGAAAGGAGCAAGGGCTGGCAATGTGACTTCAGCTGCTGCCATGCCTTTGGAAATGCCTACCAGTGACTTCAGCTGATAAGTGACTTGCTCTTAAGGTTGGCTTCGCGCCACGAGATTCGTCGCTTGGTTCTAGTCCTTCGTCGCCAGTGTTAGATCGGCGCAGGGAAGCAAGACGCGACCAGCTCTGGTCCAATTCAGTACTTTATTAAGCACAAGAAAAAGACGAGCGGCTGGGCTACCGGGGCTCTTTAAATACGCTCCGGCAGGCTCAGCCGCCCAATGACAGTTCTTAAAAGTTCCCGCTGAAGGATTAGCCAATCCCCGGCGGATGCCCAAATAAGGACATAACAGTAAGAATAAATAAGCGCTATTTTGGTTAAGAATCTATAGGCGATATTTAATGTGCAGGCTAGTTGGTTGGAGTGCCCAATGAGGAGTCTCTAAATTTCTAGTGTATCAGCAGAGCAGCGTTCTCTGCATATATTTAGGGATTCAGTCTGAAGCAAGAATCACTGCCTTTTTCTTTTAAATGCTCCTATTTATCATAGGGAGAAAAGTACAGTAACTGATTGCAGAATGCAAGGCAGTTCAGTTAGTCTGATCACACTGTGATTCTCTGATTTCATATGAGTTTAAGGATTTTAGTCTTGATTTTTCAGACTGGGCAAGAGGGTTTAACAAGGCTCCATCTTCTTGCCATAAGGATTGACCAATTAGGATTGGCCACAATGAAGTAGTTGCAGAAATTCCACTTTTCTCCATTCATGGTCTGTGGCTCTGGCTAGGAGGCCTCAGGCTAAACAGCCCACAAGACCAATGGAAAGCGAAGCAGCTAAGAGAGAAATTTAGAGGCACGTCACCTTGTTCTAGCATATTATTGGCAACATGAACATGTGTCCTCTGTATTGTAGAAGTGAAAGAAATGACATTGAAAGTGACAATGAGAGTGCCCAGTCTCACTGATCTTCCATATATAGCATTAGCTATTGTTAAGTGACAGCCCAAAACCAATTCTTAAAAGTAGCTGGCTCTCCTACTACTTCAGGAGCAAACTAAGGGAACGCTGGTGCTTGGAATTGTTTGAAGACATTGAATATATAGTCATTCTGACAGCATTTGGTATATAGAAAGAATAAGGGAATGAAGGGGCCAATTGCCAGAAAAACACCAGCAATTTTCCACAAGACCAGCTTTTTATTCTTTGCTCTTCCCCTGCCCATTTCATGTTATTTTCTCCCTTGAGTTGAACAAGAACGGCATATTAAATTATAATGCATTGCTCAATATGTTATTTTCTTAGTTTAGTATTTAAGATAGGGAGATGGTTGGTTAAGAAATATGAAAAATAAAGAAATAAATACATTTATAATAATGTACTCAATATCCATTGATATGAATAAAAGATCGCCTGCAGGCTTATAGGCAGCATTGCTGGTACGAATCTGAACCCCAATTTCACCCGTAAGTGAACCCATTTATCTTTCCTAGGTACCCCAGCATTTTAGTCTCGTTTTCTGAGGGGTGGGGGTGGGGATCCCTATACAGAAAAGTTGCCAGGAGATGAATTAAAATGATACTTACAGGCTTGCTCCTTAGGATTTGTCCTCTTTGGTTGTAGAAGTTACCCACTTGGTACTGGTCTGTTTGTATCAAAGATAGTTCAGTGTGTGTCCATTAGATGGATACAACTTGGGAAAATCTAGTAGTTTTAGAATAGAATAGAATAGAATAGAATAGAATAGAATAGAATAGAATAGAATAGAATAGAATAGAATAGAATTCTTTATTGGCCAAGTGTGATTAGACACACAAGGAATTTGTTTTTGGTGCATATATTCTCAATGTCTTTATCTTTAAGATAAAGATAAAAGATAAAGATATTCTCAATGTACATAAAAAGAAAAGATACATTCATCAAGAATCATAAAGTACAACACTTAATGATAGTCATAGGGTACAAATAAGCAATTGAATCATACTAGGAAACAATCAATATAAATCGTAAGGATACAGCAACAAGTTACAGTCATACAGTCATAAGTGGGAGGAGATGGGTGATAAGAATGATGAGAAGCTTAATAGTAATAGTAATGCAGACTTAGTGAATAGTTTGACAATGTTGAGGGAATTATTTGTTTAGCAGAGTGATAGCGTTCGGGAAAAAACTTCTTGTGTTTAGTTGTTCTGGTGTGCAATGCTCTAGTTGAGTAATACTTTTATGAACTACAAGTCTCCCTCAAGTTGAGTTCAGTTCTCAAGGATTTTACTAATGTATCCATGTTTTTTACTTACCTTTGCCTTTTTTTCATGTGTGTCTCTATGTATAATTTTGGAAAGATTCGGAGGCTTGGCTTCAATTACTCGAAAGAAATATCCTTGAGGCTCCCCATGAAAGAGGTAGATTGATCCATATTTTGACTAGCTTTTCAAAGGTGCTGAGTATTTAGTACTACTACCACCATTACTGCTGCTGGTGCTATCTGTGTTAATTATGGATGGTCAAAACCTTTGAAAAGGAGGCCAAAATTGTCCTTAAACATTAAATCTTTCAGAGCAGGATTTTTAGGACTTGTTCGATAAACTGTAGCACTGTCTCCCCAGACAATAATATCTGAGTAATAATAGTAATAATAATAGCTAGCAGATTTTAGCCAGGAGTTAAGGATATTTGATGTGGTACTCCCAGGACTTTCGTGGAGCATTTTGTTCTTTTCAACAAAAGTGAGCTTTTGTTTTACAGGCCATTATCCTTGCAGTACAAAATAGAAATGCCTGAAAGCAATTTGGAAGTGGAAAGGTGTTTGTCTGCTCATGTGCAGCTTGGATGATTTTCCATAATTTCTTATTTCGTTTTCTTGAAATAACTTTAATCAAATGCTGCCAACTGGCAGCCTCCCCGAACTAAGAAAGGGCTGGTTTGCTTGCAATTATTTTGCATTGTGATGCCAAATGACCAGACTACTTAAGCTAAATGCATCCATATGCGATTATAGAGTCCACATGCCCACCATCTAGCAAAAAATAAAATAAAATATTTTTTTAGCGGTGATTTCACTGGATAGGGATTGATTTGTGAAAAGGCAACAAGTAGGATAAATAGTTAATTGAGCTAGAAATCTCTAATAAAAATGATTGTAAGGCAGATGATGCACATATTAATTGGATTAGCAATATATAAAGTAATGGTTTACTATCCATGGTTTGAAGAAGCTACAATTAACCATGTTTATCAACAGCTAAATTTAAGTATGAATTAAAAATCATATTAAGTCAAAATAAAAGCACATTGACAGAGTGGCATGGTGGCCTAGTGGTGAAGATGCTCACCTCCCACTCAGATGGTTGAGAGTTCAATCCTAGGTAGTGACAGATGTTTCTCTCTCAGGGCGCAAAGAGAAAACATCTGCTGAGAATGCCACATAGGCATCAGGAAGGGCATCTGGTCAGTAAATGCTCAGCTCTATTCAGTCGCCCTGATTCTACTCCAAATTAAGGAATTACAGGGTCATAAAAAAGCACACTGACACACTATGGTTTAGTTTGACATGTAAACCCAAGTGCTAAATGAAACTCAAAACAACCACATTATACATAACACGGGGGGGGGGGGAACTTCTGGGTTGACAGCTACATTTTACTCCATTTGTTTCATTTTCTTCTCTCTCTTTTTTTTCTTTGTTCATTCATTATTATTCCTCAGTCTTCTTTTCTTTTTTCTTTCTTCTTTGGCCAAGTGTGACACACAAGGAATTTTCTCCAGTGCATAAACTCTCAGTGTACATTCAAACAGCAAAGTAATAATAAAAAGTAAGATACCAACAGGATAAAGTAGTAGGAAACACGAGAAGTATAATAGTAACACAGCCCTACTAAATGGGTAAATATCCCTAGACATAAGAGTGCAATGGGAATTAGATGTTCAGCAGAGTGATGGCACAAGAGAAAAAAAAGTCTCTTATCTAGTTTTTTTTTGGCATGCAATGCCCTGTAGCGCATTCTGAAGGGAGGAGCTGAAACAGTTTATTTCCAGGATGTAAGGAGTCTGTAGATATTTTCTCAGCCCTCTTTCTGGTTACTGCAGATACAGGTCCTCAGCGGAAGGCAGACTGGTTGCAATTATTTTTCTGCAGTCCTAACTATCCTTTGAAATATGTAGCTATCCTGTTTGGTTGCTGTACCAAACCAGACAATTATAGACATACAAATGACAGACTCAATAATACCTCAGTGGAACTGCATAGGAGCCAGGACTCCTATAATTCAACTCACTTTTTCACTGTATATTCAACCCCTAACAATGACCAAGAAAGTTGCATTCTGATGGTCTCCTTAACCTGGAAAAAAAGGTTAGGTTACAGAACTATGGATACTGATTTTCCGCTAATAAACATATTAAGACAATATTTGTTACCTGCTTGGCTCCTTTGATTCTTTAGCTACCTCTCATTTTAATTAAGGTGCAGTTTATTAAATTTATATGTCATCCATCTCGCTGTCAAATGACTTGGCTCGCTGCTTATGATACAGTTACAAATGCAGCCTCTTTCTTTGTAAACATCTATTTTCCTATCCAGAGACTCAGATTCTATTAGATTTTAGTGTATTTATTAAAATCAAAATTCTCTAGTCATTGGTGCTTCAATACCAGATTGAATTAACATCATGCATTGCAAAACCACATGACTTTTGTCACGCTGGTTCAAAGGGGAAATTGAAGTTATTTAGAATAGAATAGAATAGAATAGAATAGAATAGAATAGAATAGAATAGAATAGAATAGAATATTTATTTATTTATTTATTATATTTCTATACCGCCTTTCTCCCTTAGGACTCAAGGCGGTGTACAGCCAAGAAAAATATAGACACACAAACATCATAAAATTGCTAATTAAAATTATTACTTAGTTTGGTCAATTAAATAAAACCCAGAATTGACTTCCGGTTTGCTGCTGGCTGCCGCCAGACGTTCCTTTGGGATCGTCAGCTTCCATTGCCTGTCAGAGCCGCCTTCACAGCGGAATGGTGGCTCGAAAAAACTCCGTTTCCAAGAGGAAACGGAGATAGAGCCGGCAGGGGTGGGTAGAACTCTCTGCAGTCCCAAAAGTTTTTTTTTACTTTTGGGACGGAGCGGATGAGAAGCCCCATATCCCCTGCCGCTGCTCCGGGCTTTGGGAGACCTCTGCTTATGCAGAGCCAGGCGTCAAGAGCAAGCCTGCAAACTTAACAGAATAATTAAAGAAGAGGCGAGCTGGACCCTTAATACTGAATCGCAAGTATTTTACCCTTTAAAAAACTATTTAAGAGAAAAGATGAGAGGAAAGGGGGAAAAAGAGTCTTTTAAAATGGCGTCTGCCGTGGCTGGAGAAGGGCTGAAAGCTGCGGCTTGAAGAGAGGCTGAAAGGGAAAGTCCTTCCGTTTTCTATTACAAAGTAGCGGAATGAATACTTTTGGCCGTAATTGAGGCAAAACCTCACTCCCACTCTTGCTTTTTTTTTTTCTTCTTTTTTTGGGGATCTGATATTGATCTTGGTTGGAAACAAGCTTTTTTTTTTTCTCTCTCTTTTCCACTAAATCTTGTCTGTGTGGGAAATGGCACCGGGACTCACACAGCTAGACAAACAGGGGGGGGGGAATCTCCCCCATTAATAAATTACACCAACAAGTTTTAACTCTCCAGTGTCAGAAACCTGATTTTAATATACTAGAATTTCTTCTTGAAGAGATTGTAAGAAGGGATGAGATTGTGAATCAGCAACTTGAAAAATTTAAGCAGGAAATTAAAGAAATTGGTGAACTGGTGAAATCAAAGTTTGACTTTTTGAATCGAAAGATTTTAAAAACAGCTAATGGTTTATCAGACTTTCTGATTCGGGTGGATGCAAAGACTAAATTATTAGAGTCTAAAATGAAGGAAACTGAGGAGAATTTGGATGACATGACTCAAAAAATTAAAAAGGATTTGGTAAACATTCAGGATAATAGCTCAGAAGACAAACCTAAAATGGAGGCTGCCCAAAAGATTGGTAATGAAGAAAATGTGCAACAGAGGATTGAAAGAGAAGTTTTAATGATTCAATATAATTTTACAGAATATGCAATTAGACTGAGAGGTTTGCAGGAAAATAATAGAGATGACCTAAGGAAAATATCTTCTGAAATTCTGGCTGGGATTTTAAAGGTTCAACCTGATGAAGTGTATTGCAGGATTGATAGAATTTACAGAATAAACTCCTGGTTGGCAAAGCAAAGGCAATTGCCTAGAGATGTGGTGATCTATTTTACAGATAAAGAAATTAGGAATAATATTGTGCAGAACTCTTTTAATTCTACTTTGCAATTTCATGGAAGAAAGATTTGGATTTTTAAGGAGCTCCCGACTAAGATGTTAATGGAGAGGAAGAAATTTGGCTTTCTAGTGACTGAGTTAAAAAAAAGAAATATCCTATTTAGGTGGAATGCCCCAGTTGGCTTAATATTGAGACACCAAGGAGTAAGATATCAACTGAACACTGTTGAAAAAGCGGAAGAATTTTATCAAAAAATTTTAAAAATGAATTTAACATCTTTAGGCATAATACAGGATAAGCAAAAGGAGTTGGAAACAAAAAGAAAATACCAAATTAGAGAGGCTGTGGTGGATAAGTTGTCTTTGGACTCTCTGGATACCCCAGCTGGACTGTCTATAAATAAGAGAGCAGTGTCATCCGACTCCAATGTGATGAACCATCAAGTCACAGACAAGTGCGCAAATCAACCAGTTGATACACAAGTGATGGAGAAGAAAGATGAGATGATAAAACTAACCCAACAAGATCAACTTACAAAGCAGAATGCAAATCGATCAGCCGATACACAATTGGTAGGCACGAAACGAGGATGGAAATTCAACCCGCAAAAGAAAAAGAAAAGAAATAGATCTCATAGAAACAGCAATTTCTAAACCAAGCAACAGTGAAGCCAGGGACTTTAAAAAAATGAATGAACATCTGAAAAGATAGTGGAGGCGAACAATTGTTTAATACTATCCTGAGGATTGAGCCAGATCTCTGTAATGCCGTGATTTTGGGATGTGAAAAGAGCCTTACCTTGTTGGATTTGAATTATCTACTCTGGATTTCTTTTACGGGTGAATATATTATGATTATTTTGAGTTATAAGGCAAGAGAGTCACGCTGGGGCATGCAGAAGATCTGGCTGTTACCCATTAGGATGATGGGAATCAACAATCCTGATGAATACCACAACTATAACTATATGGATATAATTATAATGTCACTCGGGTGGTTGTTTTTACTTTTATATATATACGAGGATATCTACTACTGATGGGGGCAGAAGATGATTGAAGATTTTGAACAAACTGTTGCACCAGCATGTTATTTTACCCTATTATGGGTGATGGATTTATCGATCCAGTGGAAAGACATCAAAGAAGATATTATATGTATTATAAATTTAAAGTTATTGTCTTTTTTTTTTTTTTTATAAAATGGAATGCATATATAGATATGTGTATATTTTAGTAAAGTGGGCAGTGGGTTATATTTAGAATTGTATTGCATGATTTTGTAGGAATTGAAGGGTTGAAATAGGTTAGTTTACTGATTGATTAGTTTAAGAAAAAGGATCCTTAAGTCATATATTTAGGGGAGTGGAGGAATTGGATAGAACTGAATAAACGTTAAATCTGGATGTAGGGAGAAGGCTGCTTTAAAATGTTATATTAATATATATAAAAGATTAAATGTTAAATTGTAATAATACACTATAAGTTTAGGAGAGGAGAAAAAGGGCAGATTATCGTAAAAACGGGAGTTATAAGAATAATATGCTAAGGGTCAGTATCCTGTGGAGGGAGTAAGGGAAAGGAAAGATATTATGTATGTAATTAGTTATGAAATAGCCTATTGTTGTGAAGAAGTCACGGGGGGGATGGGTGGTGAGGGGGGGTTAGGGAAGAGGGGGGGGGGAAAGGGGGAAAAACTTGTATTTGAAAACTTTTTCAATAAAAAAATAAAAATAAAAATAAAACCCAGAATTAGATAACATTTAAAAAATTCATTCACATGTTCATATGTTTAGCCCCGCCTGTTGGAACATCAGGGTCTTGAGGGTACGGCAGAAAGCATGGAGATCAGGGATATTCCGTATCTCCGGGGGCAGTTCATTCCAAAGGGTTGGAGCCCTCACAGAGAAGGCCCTCCCCCTGGGAGTCACCAGTCGGCATAATTTGACTGACGGTACCCTGAGTAGTCCCTCCCTGTGAGAATGAACTGGTCGGTGGGAGGCTATTGGTGGCAAAAGACGGTCTCGTAGGTACCCAGGTCCTAAACCATGGAGCCCTTTAAAGGTGATAACTAACACCTTGAATCGCACCCGGAAGACCACCGGGAGCCAGTGCAGCTCGCGTAGGAGAGGTGTTACATGGGCGTAACGAGCTGCGCCCATAATCACCCACGCGGCTACATTCTGGACCAGTTGGAGCCTCCAGGTGCTTTTCAAGGGGAGCCCCATGTAGAGAGCATTACAGTAGTCCATACAGGAGGTAACTAGGGCATGAGTGACCGTGCGCAAGGCATCCCAATCCAGAAAGGGACGCAACTGGTGGATCAGGCGAGCCTGATAAAAGGCACCCCTCGCCACGGCCGTCAAATGATCTTCTAAAGATAGCCATGAATCCAGGAGGACACCCAAGTTGCGGGCCCTCTCTGTGGGGAGCAAGATCTCATCTCCTATTGTCAGTGATGGTACCAGCTGACTATACCGGGACGCCGGAAGCCACAGCCACTCGGTCTTGGAGGGGTTGAGTCTGAGCTTGTATAGAATAGAATAGAATAGAATAGAATAGAATAGAATAGAATAGAATAGAATTTTTTTTTATTGGCCAAGTGTGATTGGACACACAAGGAATTTGTCTTGGTGCATATGCTCTCAGTATACATAAAAGAAAAGATACGTTTAACAAGAATCATAAGATACAACACTTAATGATAGTCATAGGGTACAAATAAGCAATCAGGAAACAATATCAATATAAATCGTAAGGATACAAGTAAATTACAGTCATACAGTCATAAGTGGAAGGAGATGGGTGGTGGGAACAATGAGAAGATTAATAGTAGTTTATGGAGTAGTTTATTTATGGAAAAGTTTCATTTTTTGGAAAGGCAGATCTCATTCTGTTTCATGATTGTGTGACCTAGCATAACAGGATAGTAAACCCCGGTAAAGAGACCATGAGAATGCAGCTTTCTAAATCAATGTTAGAGCCTGGATATGCAGTGAAAAAGCAAGCTGAATTATCAGAGGCCTAGATTGAGATACTGTACATCGAAACGCTGACAATGAATAAACAAAGAAAAAGGAGAGGAGAAGGCGACTTAATGAAATTATCCAACTGAGCGAAGGATCACTGAAAAGAAACAAAAACTCCCTGATGCTTCTGCCCAATATCTTCCCTTCTAACATTTGCTCTATTGGAAGACACTAAGATAAAGACCGAGAGACCGAGTTACGACATTGGCTCTTCCAAGGTTGTTACTTGGAGGCTTTCTAGCCAAAATTTCTTTTGAATCCTTTTCAAAACCTTTTGTCATTCACTTACAGCTTCTGAACATTTTGAAGGGTCCTTGGTGCTCTCTGAGCTTGCCTGTTTTCTTGAAGACGTTTCGTTAACCTAACTAGGTAACATTATCAGTGCAACACTGCATTGATTATATTACCTAATTAGGGTAATGAAATGTCTGTAAGAAAACAACCAAGCTCAGGACCCTTCCTTTCAACCCTGAGCTACAAATATTCTCCTTTATAGGAACATTTTGCCCTAAACGATGTCACTTCTGCTATCTAACACAACCTGTTTGGGTGTATCCCGCAATTTTTATAGCATCTTCTTGGTCCTGGTGCTGTATTTTTTTTCCTACCAACCACCACTCAGCATCAGAGAAGTCAAGGCTGAGTAACATTTTCAAGTGGTGGGCATCACTGGTCAAGATAATGTTAAAAATTGTCTAAATTTTAAGATAAATCTTTCCAAGATCAGATCTTGTATAATATTGTGTGTGAGGTTCAAACAAGAACAATGAAATCAAGTCATAAGGCAAATGGTTTACAAACTGTAATAACTAGGTTTACACCATTGTGCTACGCATGTTCCGGTTTAGAGAATAGTCAATTACTTTTTCAGCAATTCAGTTTGATTTTAGAAAAAGTATACAATTGATGTAACATTTGCTGGTAATATTTTTAATAAAATAAACTACAGTACAGCAACTTTTTAAATGCCTGATTGTTTTGTCTGAGCCTTGAGAGAAATACACACACTGAAGGGATGGATTGCAAATAGAGGAGCATTATGAGGAAAAAATGGATTAACCTTTAGAGTGTGTGTGTGTATATGTGTGTGTGTGTGTGTGTGTGTGTGTGTGTATATATATATATATATATATATATATATATATATATATATATATATATATATATATACATACACATATATATATTATAAATCCACCCAGAGTCACTTCAACATTTTATTCTTATTTATGTATTTTTATCCCACCATTATTGTTTTTACATGCAAGGGGTGAACACAAACAATACTCCTTCTTTCATTTTCCTCACAACAACCCTATTAGCTAGTTGGGCTGAGAGAGAGGGACTGCCCCAAAGTCACCCAGCCGCCTTCCATGCCTAAGGCAGGACTAGAACTCACAGTCTCCTGGTTTCTAGCCTGGATTTTTAAACAGTAGACCAAACTGGTTCTTATTAGCAAAATTAATTTAGACCTGTTATGGAGCTTCTAATATTTTAGGATAATAATAAAAACTAATGAAGAAAAGAACACTATGAATCCTAGATAGTTGGCACTTTAAAAACAATGTAATTCTCCCCTCATCTGTTCTTCATTTATAAAATGAGAGAATATGACTTAGGTTTGCAAAGTTTCACTTGAGTGCTAAGCTGAAGAATTCCATTACAATATATTATTCTACAACAAATTTTGTAGAGATGAGATCTCATTGTGTGGACTCCCAAGTGGCAGCTGTTAACATTTGGCAGAATCCTTTGAACTCCATTTACTTACAGTATTCAAAACATATACAATTATGAATTAAATCAGATTACTGTGGGTTTATGTTAAAAGTCTGTTTTTAGGTGCCACGTGACAGGCATCAGGTACAATTAGACGTGCCAAAATTTTTAATCTGCCATCACTGAAAAAAGTCTATCAAGAATGGCTTTTTTTCATTCATTTTTACTCATACAAGAAATGTAATCGATTTGGTTTTGAAAAAAAAAATAATCATTGCTTAATTCGGTTTCATGTGAAATGGGGTCTGTGTCTGTCATCCTCGAAAATGCCGGTGGCTCCCAAGTGATGTCAGTAAAATTTCTGGAATTCATATTTTTTTCAGTTTACTGTAAGAATGTGTGGGTGGAGAGGAATCAGAAAAGTTTGAAGTTGGAAATGCTCCTTTCTTTTCTTGTAAAAGGGAAGAGGAAGAAAACAACATAAAGGATAAAAATGTCATAGAAGTTTAAAAATCAGTGCATTTTCCTTGGCAGGTTGTTTCTTCCCTGCGTCTTTTTGATCTGGATTTTTCCTCTTCTTCATATTTCCGGGTGTAACTTTTATGAACTATTTAAAAAGAACAAGAGTTTGGTGACAAGCTCATTTTTCTTTCTTTTTAATCTCTCCTTTTTGGAAAAGTTCGTGCCTGCCTCTAATGCTGCAAGAAGAAAAGGAGCTGTACATTAATTGAATATAGCAGCTGAAATAAAACACCAGCTCCAATTCTTGCTGAATTTCCATAAGCGCCTCTTAAGTTCCCAAGTCTTCCCTCAGGGAGTCTTCTAGTGGCCAAACCTTTGGAGGAAGAGTATGAGAAAGGGAAGTGGGACAGTGAACTACATTCCCTTCTGAGTCACCTGCCAGGGACAATCTGGGTGAATAAAAAAAGCCCTTTACCTTAAAATGTTGCTTGGTGCTGAAAACAGTCCTCTAGGTATGATCTTTAAAAATATTACAGAAATGTGAGTGTTTTTCAAGAGTTGCCATAGAAACACACCACTCCATGTAGGATTCAAAATAGGATGTCTAGACAAACTCCTACTGTCTGACCTTTTATGTATTTCCTAATCGAAGCGATCTTGCCAGCCAATTGGATGACTAAGCAGCAATCCGCTTTATATAGTGTTATAAAGACCCAACGAGGCTCAAATCGCCATTATAAATTTCAATTGGGTTTCTTCAGCAACTCTCAGCTTCCTTTACCCACACAAGCCCTGGGAGGATTCTGGGCTGTGATGTGTGCACTGGATCACCATGAAGTAATTTTGGAGTGTGTGTGTCTGGGGGTGGGGGGGAGAGGCAGGGAGTGTGCTGTAATATCCAAAAGCCACAACTGGACTGTGAAACAGAGGCTGCTTTCATCCAGCAGGACTCAAGAGTTTATATAAAACCAAAAAGGAAGACTGGAGAAAATCTCTGGTGAAAACAAAAACAGAGAAGGCAGTGACGTTACAGTCTAGAGAGCAGCCGTTTCTTTTGGGGCAGCCTTTGGTCTGCTTCTTTGTAATATTAGATGTTGAAAGAGAACTAAGCATCATTTCACCACTTGCAACTCGCACTGCCTTCCCCCCCCACCACATTCCCCGAAGTAAATATGTTTATGCGTTCTTCATCTTGGTCCTTGATCCCAATTCTGTAAAAAGCAAACTAGAGCTGGTTTGAAAAATAATCCATCAACAATGAGGTAGAAACAAAAAAATCCTCCCTAATTTATCCTGTTGTCTCAAGAACTCTCCAGATTTATTTGCAGATTGCAAGATTTGAATTTAAATGTTTCATGATGTCCCGAAAAAAATGCACTATGATTTCCAGTCATGGCCAATGGAGATTTCAAAGGGAAAAACTAATCTAGACAGCTGCCTTGAGTCTCTAAGTTCCTGTTCCCTTGCAATGGAGACTGACGATGAGACTCTTCCCCAATTCATTAATTCATTCATTGATTCATTTGTTCAGTCATTCATATTAAAATTAAATATCACCAACAATATCCTGTTTGTGATTCCCACTTTCTCTCACTCCCATCCAAGGGATTTTCATTCAAGCATCTGGCTGTCAATGACCTCTAAATGACAGATGGGAGTCTGACTGACTCCCACCCCTTTTCATTGTGTAATGCATAAAGAGGTGTGAGGGCTTTGATTTGGGTATCCACCGTATTGCTGATCAACCTAGAATTCTGCTATCTTGTGTGGAAGTTGTCAATATCCAGAAGGTCTTCTTCCAAGAGGCCCCAAAGGAGGAAGAGTGTGGAGATAACACAGTCTGTATATCTTCAATAGATCAGGCCTCCAAGGCATCCAATGCATTCAGTAGAGCCCTTTCCATGACTGCAGCAACCTGATTACTGCACTTATTGGCAACAATTTAGTCACATGCCAATTATGTGCTGGCCTTCCATTTTCCTCCCATCAATTGGAAGTCCAAATCCAGTTACTCTCCAGCAACTCATACTTTTCCAGAAAGAGGAAATCGGATGTAGATAGAGAGTTGAGGGGTTTACTTGGTATCCTCACCCTTGTCACTTTGTTGTTCTTTTGTCTAAGAGATTGCTAATCCAAAGTCACTTCCTTTTGCCTGACTTCCCAGGCAAACGGGAAGTCTAGACTCACATAAAGCAAATGTTCTTTTGACATTTGATGACATATAGCTAGTTAGGTGCTAAGATTTGCCTATCCTATATTTCCTATCAACAAATCTCAGTTCCATTCTGGTTATAAAACCTGATTTGTTAATCCTTGCTCTCAGAAACAGTGTGTGTTAAGTATATTAAACTGCTGTACAAACTGCATTTGTAAAATTGAAATCCATTTATTTATTATGATCTATGTGAGGAGATCTCATAGAGAATCGAAATAAGAATAAATACACAGAAAGAAACTTGCCTCTTGAATTGCCACCAAAGATTCTATTTTTTTTCTCTTGTGTAACATATCATGAGGGACATGGTAGTTCAGTGGCTAAGACACTGAGCTTGTTGATCAAAGGTTCAGCAGTTCAGCAGTTCGAATCCCTAGTGCCACATAACGGGGTGAGCTCCCGTTACTTGTCCCAGCTTCTGCCAACTGCCAACCAGCAGTTCAAAAGCCTATAAAAGATGCAAGTAGAAAAATAGGGACCACCTTTGGTGGGAAGGTAACAGTGTTCTCTGAGCCTTTGGCATTTAGTCATGCCGGCCACATGACCACGGAGACATCTTCGGACAGCGCTGGCTCTTCGGCCTTGAAACCGAGATAAGCACTGCCACTGCTCCCTAGAATCGGGAACGACTAACATATATGTGTGAGGGGAACCTTTATCTTTACCTTTAACATATCATTCTGAAGAATATTTGTAAATAGCCATGCCTGAAATATGTTACCGATGTGGATTTTTTTTTCTTAAGAGTTGTCCCCTTTTTTTGTACACTTATGTAAATTTTTTAGTCATTTTTGAGAATGTCCAGGATATGGCGAGGAAAATGGATGAAATGACATGCTGCATATTTTTTAGATAGGACTAAATGATCCTACTTTTACTAGCATGAATGAGTTTGAGGAGAGGAATGAAAGAGATGCGGGAAGAAGGGGAAGAACAGGCTTTCTGAACAGCTGACAAGTCAGTCTGCAAAAGTGGTTAAACTAGCTAATTAATTGTAGGAGAAAGAAAAATCTCAGCCAGTGATGATGACTAACTGGCTGAAGGAGCCAGTTCATGGATTTTGCTTCACTTCACTTCACTTCAGCTGTATTTCCCCCCCCCCCTACTCCTTGAAAGCACAAGGGGCCCTTGCAGTAAATTCTGCTTCAAGAGACGTTTCTGCAGCTGGAATGGAGAATGCTTTCGGGAGCAGAGAGGAGGAAAACTCCTGGCACGAAGGCGAGAAAACTCCTTTGTGGAATCGTTTCTTCGTATATCCAGAGGGAGAAGAGCAGGAATGGTTTAAAATGTTGTTTCTAGCCGTGGATGACTCATCCTAGAGAGTTCTCTGGGCACCGATGTATTTGAATGTCATTTTCATTGACTATAGAGCTGTGTGTATTGTGCAGTCATAAAAATAAAATGAAACACATTTTAGGTAGCAATGGGTTATAAAGTAAGTATGAAAACCATTCCTGGATCAACAGATCATAAATAGGTCAGTGATTGATTACAGGGTTTGTTTGTTTTTTTGTCTTAGAAAAGAAGAACTATATTTCAAACTTGTTCAGAAACTCTGGTCATCAGTGGGAATGCAATAATTCTCATCCTGGGCTTTTTAGCTTCTTTTTTCATGACTAGAAAAGACAGCGAGATAAAAAGTACAGTATCTAAGGATAACAGTTGTGAATGTTACTTACTTTTGCCTTGGAGCAATTCCTCATTATGGGTTACGTAGTACTTCCCATTGCCTCAACTTTCTTGGAGGAAAGAAATCCCTTATCCTGGTTTCTTTCTCTTAAAAAAATGGGGCGTTCACAATTTTAGCAACTTACTTGCCTGTAAACTGATACAATAGAGATGATCCTTGACTTACAACAATTCATTTAGTGACCACTCCAAGTTACAATGGCACTAAAAAAAGTGACTTATAACCGTTTCTCACAGTTATGACCTTTGCAGCATTTCCATGATCATGTAATCAAAATTCAGATGCTTGGGGGCAGAAGATGATTGAAGATTTTGAACAAACTGTTGCACCAGCATGTTATTTTACCCTATTATGGGTGATGGATTTAACAATCCAGTGGAAAGACACCAAAGAAGATACTATATGGATTATAAATTTAAAGTTATTGTCTTTTTTCTTTTTACAAAATGGAATGCATATATAGATATGTGTATATCTTAGTAAAGTGGGCAGTGGATTATATTTAGAATTGTATTGCATGATTTTGTAGGAACTGAAGGGTTGAAATAGGTTAGTTTATTGATTGATTAGTTTATGAAAAAGGATCTTTAAGTCATATATTTAGGGGAGTGGAGGATTTAACAATCCAGTGGAAAGACACCAAAGAAGATATTACATGGATTATAAATTTAAAGTTATTGTCTTTTTTCTTTTTACAAAATGGAATGCATATATAGATATGTGTATATTTTAGTAAAATGGGCAGTGGATTATATTTAGAATTGTATTGTAGGATTTCAAGTCATATATTTAGGGGAGTGGAGGAATTGGATAGAATTGAATAAATGTTAAATTTGGATGTAGGGAGAAGGTCGCTTTAAAATGTTATATCAATATATATAAAAGATTAAATGTTAAATAGTAATAATATACTATAAGTTTAGGGGAGGAGAAAAAGGGCAGATTATCGTAAAAATGGGAGTTATAAGAATAATATGCTAAGGGTCAGTATTCTGAGGAGGGAGTAAGGGAAAGGAAAGATATTATGTATGTAACTAGTTATGAAATAGCCTATTGTTGTGCAGAAGTCACAGGGGGGGATGGGTGGAGAGGGGGGGTTAGGGAAGAGGGGGGGGAAAAAGGGGGAAAACTTGTACTTGAAAACTTTTTTAATAAAAAAAAAAATTCAGATGCTTGGCAACTGGTTCATACTTAAGACAGTTGCTGTGTCAATAGGGAAGCCAGATTCACTTAACAACCGTGTTACCAACAAATGCAGTGATTCACTTAACAAATGTAGCAAAAAAGATCATAAAATGGGGCAAAACTTACTTAGCAAACAGAAATTTTGGGCTCAGTTGTGGTCATAAGTCGAGGATTACCTGTAATATTTAATACATAAATTATTTATTTATTTGATTTATTTAGTGTATGGGAAATAAATAATGATAGTATAGTAAAAAGTAAATAATACAGTAAAAAAATATGAAAGAAGTTATCATTTTGATCAGTGGCTGAGTCAAAATTTCACAAACTGACCACAAACAGAGTCAAGACTGAATGGGTAGAATTATTCATTGAAAACTTTGCCAAAGGTTTGAATTTGAATGTGATAAAAACTATTGGGGCCCTCAAGTTGAAAAGGTTTGGGACAGTGAGCAGGTTAAGATTTTATGGGAATTTAAGACCCAAACACTCTCTACATGGGGCTCCCCTTGAGGTGCACTCAGAGGCTCCAACTGGCGCAGAGTGCAGCCGTGCGGGTGGTTATGGGAGCAACGTGGAGCTCCCATGTAACACCTCTCCTGCGCGAGCTGCACTGGCTCCCGGTGATCTTCCGAGTGCGCTTCAAGGTTCTGGTTACCACCTTTAAAGCACTCCATGGCTTAGGACCTGGTTATCTACGGGACCGCCTGCTACCACCAATAGCCTCCCACCGGCCAGTACGCTCCCATAGAGAGGGGCTCCTCCGGGTGCCGTCGGCCAAACAATGTCGACTGGCGGCCCCTAGGGGGAGAGCCTTCTCTGTGGGGGCACCTACGATCTGGAACGAGCTCCCCCCGGAGATACGGAGGATCCCGGATCTGCGCACCTTCCGCCGCGCGCTTAAAACATTTTTATTTCATCAAGCTGGCCTGGCCTAAATCTTCTCCCTTTTAAAATTTTTAAATTTAAATTTTAATCACTAATTTTAATTTGTTTAATTATGGGATATTTTTAAAATTGAGCCAAATTGTTTAATCTGTTTTAATCTATTTTAAATTTTGTATTTCCGTGTTTTATCTTTTGGCTGTTCACCGCCCTGAGTCCTTCGGGAGAAGGGCGGTATAGAAATCTAATAAAATAAATAAATAAATAAATAAAATAAACAGACAGGCATCTTACTTATAACATGCCTGATCACCAGTGGGTTTCACATTTTGTTACCACTAGTTCACCACATGTGCACTCGCATGCCTTGCGTGCGCGGCCCCCTGTTTAGCGTACATGTGCGCCTTCTGTGCATGCACCCAGCCTTCCACACATGTGCTTTGCTCACACGTGTGCCTTCTGCGCATGTGCCTGGCCTTCCACGCATGCACTTTGCTCTCTCGCATGCCTTCCGCGTATGTGCCCCGCCTCAAAAACATGTCTAAATAGGACGTCATAGAGCCGGGGCGGGCGGGCGGGCGGGCGGGTGGACCCAACTGTGATTTCCGCTACCGATTCACCTGAACTGGTCTGAACCAGCTGAATACCACCTCTGTGCCTGATATAATAGTTATTGAATGGAAGAAAGCTTGGTTTACTGATGTTGCTAGCCCGGGTGATGCTGGGATTGAGGAAAAACAATTGGAAAAAAATTATGAAATATTGAGAGTTGCAGATCGAAGTTGAACACTTACGGAAAATGAAATCCATTGTTATACCAGACATGACTGGAGCCCTCAGAACGATATCTTTAGGAGCTTGTTGATATTTGGAAATATTGAATTTATCCGACCTGAACACCTAAATTTTACAAAAAAACCATCCTGCTCAGAACAACCGATATTTTTAGATGGTACCTTAATAAATCTTAGGTCCTCCAGTAGAACTTGAATTATTAAGTTTCTACCAGTCTGTGAATTTTAACTCCAGATTACCTACACAAGTCAAATAATCTGTTGAAAAAGAAAAGTATGCATTCACTGTCCAGATTGTACAAAGAAGCAAAAGAAGCAATAGATTATATACTCTGCTTGTGCAAGAAGATTGCACAAACTGATTACAAACAATAACATAACACAGTCGCCAAATGATTCACTGGAACATTTGAAAAGTTATCATTTGCCAGTAATTAAAAAATTTGTGGGAACAAAGAACTGACGAAGTAGTAAAAATGAGCAGGTTAAAATATTATGGGATTTCTGAATACAAACTAATGAAGTCTGAGGCCATAACATACTAGATTTAACTGGCTGAAAAGAAGAAAGGGTGGATAATTGATGTGGCAATACCAGAATATAGTAAAAGACAAAAATTGGAGAAGATCACGAAGTACCAAGATCTGAAAATTGAAATTGAAAGATTATGGCATAAGCCATAATGTGGTGGTGCCAGTGGTTATAGGCTGGTGGTGCCAGTGGTTATAGGAGCACTGGGTACTGTACCAGAAAATCCTGGATGGCACTTATAAAAAATGTGCATTGACAAAATTTCCATCTGTCAATTGCTTTGAACCTATGCAGAACATTTTGGTCCCATCTCCCTTTTGAAGGGATGAAAATAAAATGATTTAATGATTTGAAAATCAATCAGTGTTAAAATAAGACAATATGGTTCCTTCTAGCTTTAGATACTCAGTTCCTCCCAAATTAAAATTGGATGAAATAAAACATTTGGTACTGATAAGATCACAACACATTAAGCATCAATCTCCCATAAAATGCTACAGGGAAATTGGACACAGATCCAGATGGAGAGGAACTGAGGTTTAAATATCATAGATGGAGCAAGACATAAAAAATGGTTAAAGACAAAGAAACAATCCGGAGTAAATTCTTGAAGTAATTACAGACAGATTCAGACCATCCAAATTCATAAGGAGGAACAGCATACCTTCAAACAAAGAAATCTAATTCAGGCTTCAATTTAGCCAAACCTTGGTTTAGAATGTTTCCTTTACCTAGAAGAAAAGGATTTTTTCCCAGTTTGCTTCTTCAGGGTAGCTTGTTTTGACTAATCCCTGACTCCCAGAGATTGCAACCCTCATCAAGGTTTTAGGAAAACTTCCTCTTAGGTCCTGTGAACTCCCTAGAAATATTGGCGCCTTATCACACCTTCAACCCAGAGACACTTATCTCTGCCCTGCCTAAGGGCTCAGACAGTCCACTCTGTTGATTTAATTTCTCCTCCACTCAAGCAGGCCTTTTCTTTGTTTCCTGAATCCTGAAGATGTTCTTGGCTTTGATATTCAATCCTTCCTCACCTTTAGTTCCATTCCAAGTTTAACTCCATTCTTACCATGGTTCCTCCAGCCTGAGCCTTGCTTGACTATGTACTTCCATTAGTTTAACAAAACCGCATGGCTGCTCCCAATCTCCACTTCACTTAATCAGTTCCCTCTTCCATACCTTACTCCCCTCACAAGTGAACTGCTCCTTTCCATATCTCAACTCTCTCCCTCCCTTTAGTCTCTACACTAATTTTTCCCCA
Organism: Arizona elegans; assembly: GCA_022577455.1. Lineage (NCBI taxonomy): Eukaryota > Metazoa > Chordata > Lepidosauria > Squamata > Colubridae > Arizona > Arizona elegans. The sequence continues at coordinate 53,202,778 of JAKOOJ010000002.1, read as the reverse complement.
GCAAGGGCAGGGCTGAGGAGAACCTGTTGAACAAGTTCAGACAAGTGTCTTCACCCCCATTCCTTTAGCTTGAATTTTGCAGTTAGGGTGAACTCTCCTGCCTGGGAAATTGGGCCTGTATCAGTGGTGATATTCTGCCGATTCTAACCAGTTTGGGAGAACCGGTAGCGGCAGTGGCGGGAGGCTCCGCCCACCTCCAGATGTCATCACTCTTGCTCTGTGAATACGCAGAAGGCGCGTGCTCACATTTGCGAACCAGTAGTGAATGTAAGTGAATACCACCACTGGCCTGTATGTATTAGCTGATAGGTTGCAGATGTACCAACCTGGCCCATGTATATCGCAGGCTATACAAGATTGAGTCTATGTTGGAGAGAAAAGCATCTGCCATACCCTAACTGAATAAATGGGAGCAGGTGCCCATCAGTACAATAGCCATAAAAAAAAGATGATATCTCTTTGATGTACCTTCTAGCCATCAATCTTTATTTGATTTCAAACTCAGACAGCACTTACCTGTTGCCATGATTGCTCTTAAAATCTATAGAAAGATATATAACCTTTGCAACTCTACTTTGTCATCCATATGGATTTCAGTATAGCTTTATACTTTGCCAAAGTATTTGCATGAACCTCAGTTCAGAAGCAGAGTTATATTTATGAGTTGCTCTATTCCTAGCCAATCCTATTGACAGATATTCCCTTTGTTACTGCTCATGTGCCAGTCTTTTTGTTCTCTCCCTTGTTTACTTGATCTGTACATCCCCCATTTCCTTGCTTAGTTGTAAGAGAATTATACAATTCTGGTGCCTCTGAATATGAAACAGTTTATCTCTTGTGAAAGGCTATGTTTTATTTCTCCTAATCCCTAAAATTGATCTAAGGTGACTCACCAGTAAACTTTGCCTGTCTAGCAACCCAAATAAGCCAGCATAATTAAATACATTTGGACATAAGAAAAACAAAAACAAGGACTGAAATAATAAATGCTGCATTCTTAAAGCTTTAGTTGTGTACACATTTATTTAGGTGTAGTTTATTCAAAAGACTTCGGTTGAGCTGACACCTATCAGTTTACAGTATAAGGATACTTCACAGATGAGTCCCTGTAAAGCCATTGAACTCACTTCTAGATATTTATTGTATCTGTGACCTAATAAAGATTTGATTTGATCACTTCTGGATAAGCATCCTTAGGTTTAAGACTGAAAGTTGGAAGCTATCTTTATTCTAAAATCTACCTTTTCTTGATCACTGTACTTCTATAAATTTACAGCAATGGCTGACGTTTTCGGACTATAAAATGCACCGGAATATAAGATGCACCAAGATTTCGAAGAGGTAAACAAGAAAAAAAAGTGTTTGCCCTCCCTGGCCCCAAGGAGCACTCTGCAGGCCTCTCAAACCCTCTGTGTGTCCCATTTTTTCGCAAAAGCGGGGCCTACAGAGGGTTTGGGAGACCTGCAGAGTGCTCCTGGGGCTGGGGAGGGCAAAAGCGCCCCCATTTTCATGAAAAATGGGCCCGTTTTTGGCCTCCCAAACCCCCCACATGTCGCATTTTTGGCCTCCACAGCCCCCAGGAGCACTCTGCAGGCCTCCCAAACCTTCTGCAGGCCCAGTTTTTGCAAAAAACGGGCCTATTTATGGCAAAAACGGAACACATGGGGTGGGGTTTCGGGAGGCCAGAAATGGCTGTATTCAGTGTAGAAGACGCACCAACATTTCCATTGTCTTTTTTTGGGGGGGGAAGTGCATCTTAAGCTTCAAAAAGTACGGTAAATGATAGCAAGGGAGATGCCACAAAAAATTCATTTCTTATAAAATATTTTTGAACATATTCTAATCAGATTTGTTGTCGTTTTACTCTTTCAGGTGGTGGAACATGGTTAAAAAAAAAGAGAGGCAAAATAATTAGCCTTCATATGAATGTCCCACCTTTTCTGCTGTACCTTAGAAAAAATTGTGGATTTTTTCACCATTTGGATGTCCTTGGCACCTACATTCAAGTGGACTTTTTGTCTTCTCTTAATCATTCACGGAACCTCATCAAGTTTAGTGGAAGGTCACAGAAGACATGATAAAAATACATCCCATATTAAAGAGCTTTATGATGCAAAATAGTGTTAACTGGTCCTTGGCCACTTCTGCCAATTAAAGATGTTGCTATTATGAGAAGAACATCTATTAGATCTTTTGTCCCCAAAAGTTCCCTGTGGATTTTAGAATTACTTTCTTTGTTTCTGCGTGGTCCAGCCTCCATTTTTTTTAACAGCTAAGCCTTAGAATTGACTCTGAGCCTGAGGAGTTGTTTTCCTTTCCCCCAATACAATGCCCAGTCACTCTCCTCCGTCCTAAAGTTGTTGCCACTTTCTTCCCCAGCGTTGTCTTCTGTGAAGGAGAATGAACCAGAGGCAGGCATGACAGAGACTTAAAACATCGATGCCAAAACTATATCGGAACAAAAGCAATCATGCTACAATGGAAAAGAATAGATAATTGAATCAATATGTGTAGTCAAATGACCCACTTCCTGATTATTGTTGATCCTGCCCGGAAATCTTTCTTAAGGATTCCCTGAAGTATGTTTTACCTGGAGATGCTGGGACACTTGAGACTTTCTACAGGTAAAGTACGAAAACTATTACTGAGCTGTCATTTTTGTCTGAAATAATAAGCTCCGACTACAAGTCGGTTCTTCAAGGTGTCATTTTCACTCTAAAGCTCCATCCTATAATAGTAACTCTAGTAAGTCTCATGAAGGTAATATTTCTTTTTGCTGCTGTCACTCAATTTGAAAAAACAAAAACAAATTACATATATACAGGTAGTCCTCGATTTACAACATTTCATTTAGTGAGAGTTCAAAGTTACAACAGCACTGATAAAAGTGACTTATGACAATTTTTCACACTTATAACTGTTGCTGCATCCCCGTGGTCAAGTGATCAAAATTCAACCACTTGGCAATTGACTCGTATTTATGACCGTTGCATTCCCCAAGGTCATGTGATCACCTTCTGCAACCTTCTGACAAGCAAAGTCAATGGGGAAGCCAGATTCCCTTATTGTGTTATTGTGTTATTGTGTTATTAACTTAACAACTGCAATGATTCACTTAATAACTGTGGCAAGAAAGTTCATAAAATGGAGGAAAACTCACTTAACAACTTCCTCGCTTGGCAACAAAACTTTTGGGCTGCATTGTGGTTGCAAGTAGAGGGCTACCTGCTTTATATTTTATTTATATTGTCTTTACCTGGAAAGTAAGATTACACCATCTTGCAAGACAGCAATTGTTCCAATTTGGTGTTTTCCAGATGTTCTGCAATTCATCTACAATGAACTCCAACCACAGGAGTCATAAGTTGTCTGGTTTGTGTGCTGTATCCAGCACATCTGGATGGCATCAGGTTGAAGAAGGCTGGGATAAACTGAAACTATGACAGCTGGGTCACACAGTGTGTTTCATACTTGTGCTGTTAGTTAATGTGTGGGCCGAATATCAGCATTCTGCTACAAGAGGACAATGAATTTAGAAGGCATGAGTTTAATCTCATCTCACACAGTTATCGTAGAAGGTTGGATTAAAAAACTTGAGCCTTTCTCATCCTATGTTCCTCAGTTCAAAAAGCTTCCAACTCTGTAGAGCAGTAGTGTCCAATCTTGGCAACTTCAAGACCTGTGGATTTCAACTCTCAGAATTCAGCAGCCAGTAAGTCTTAAAGTTGCCGAGTTTGGACATTACTGCTGAAGAGAAAGTCCTGCACAAATCCCCATGGCTGCTTGTTTTGTTTGAGCCACAGTTTACGTCAGAAAATGGCACTGATAATCTGAGAATAAAATGATGCATAAATAAATATATGGACAATACAATAGAGATAAAATATTGAATAAAGGTAAAACCATGATAAAATCACCATAATATGGTGTCATAGAATCACAGTAGGATAGATGTTATAGTTCAGGATATGAAGTGTAGATTATCTCCATGATGGTATACTCTGGGCAACATTCTTCCTTAACAGAGCTGCTAAAAGTCTATACACATGGTGACCAAACCAGATATTGCATCTCTTGTGGTCAAAAACTACAGAGACAACAATTAGACTACAACAGTTATTTTAAGAACTGACTGACAAAAGATATTGGACCCCAGAACTACAGTTGATAAAATAGATATGCCGGAGTTTATAATCCAACATATCAGTACCAATTTAGGAAAAACTGATTTACACACATCCTTAATAATAAAACCCTGGAGTAAGAGAATGGAAGTGAATTTACCTGAATAAAGTAGTTACAGACATATCTTAGAATAAGAGAGTGGAAAAGGTTGAGGGAAATTACTGAAAAGTGTATTAAGTGCAGTCTGTGGGTGGTAGGTGTTTTCCATTTTTTTAAAAAATAGCTCTCTGTAAGGCAGAAAGGTAGAAGAAGAGGAAGTGGGGAGGGGAAAAAGTGAAATGTGAAACTGATGCAGATGCAAATGAAATGTATTAAAGATATTCTGAGACTTGGCAGTAGGTATAATACCCTTTGTGACCTTAGTGGGGCTTCCCAAAGGGCAACAAATTCATTTTTCTTGTCCCCTTCACAGATAACATGAGACAGCTTTTTTCTTTTTAATTGAGGCTACTGCAAAATGACTAATTGTATGCCGACTAATGCCTTTTTTCCTCAAAAATGTATATCCTATCGGCTCCTATCTCATCACTAGCAGTAAAAATCTCACCTCACAATTATGCAGAATTGTTTTTGCATCTTGAATGAAGTAAAATCTAGCAGCCCTCACATAATTATGCACTTATTTTATAAAAAGCAGATCTGACTTGGCTCTACATCAAAACAGGAAAATGTAACTCTTTCCCAATTCAGGAAAGACTAAATTGAGAGAGTCTGAGCTCTGGGCTTCAAGAAAAGACTATTAAGCATATTGAGTATGTATGAGAAAAGGGTCTCCTGTTTCAGCTGAAGTCTAAGATCCGTCACAATGCTTTTGACGTTGAGTCTTTCAAAATCATGACTGTGGCCACCACAGAAAGAGAGAAGCAGACTGAAGACTGATTACTAGGCAGACTTGTCATGTCTTCTACAGATCAGAAGAACTGAGGCCTAATTTCCTTTCTCTCTCTCTACAGTGAATTTGGCTAGTTAATTCAATTTCCATTTTGTCTTCGTCGGAATTCCCAGCTTCTCCTCTTGTAATCAGTCTGCAGAAGGAGAGCATTTTTGGGCCAGCTGTGGCTTTTTTCATCCCTGCATGAAAGTATAAAAATATATTTCAAGTGGTTTCCCTCCCCTCTTCTTTGTTTTATGAGTAGAGGACAAAAAAGGACCTCCATGCAAGGAAGTACTTCTGAGAAATAGAAGGAAGGGAGAGATGGAACTTCATTTTGTTGACAGAAGATTTATTAAAGATCTGTAGTGGTAAACTGTATATTACATTATATTTAAAGCCCTTCCGTTAATATCTATGTACCACGTTTGCAGTGCCCTGCCACGGATATTTGTATGCTGATTTTTGGAAGCACCGTTGGCCAAAGAACAAAGTGAGGTGTGGCTAACTAAATCTTTGATGATGGGTAAACATTGAAACTGTCCTTACACAGGGGAAGATTTTTTAACCATTCTTCTTACATATTTTTATATCTTCAATTATTTACTAACGGATTATTAAAGCAAGGAATGGAAACATCAAAATAGAAATTGATGGTGAAGAGATAGAATGTGTGGAAAAATTCACTTTCCTAGGATTGCAGATTGTTCAAAGCAGTGAATGCAGCCCAGAAATGAAACATTAGATTGCTCTGGGTCACACAGTGATGATGAACATGAGCTGAATATGGACAAGCAAGGACACCAGTCTGGCAACCAAATGTAGGTTAGTCTGCTCTATTGCGTTCCTGACTAGCTACCAGTGTTTGTGAAAGTTGGACCTTAAAAAAACAAAACAGGAAAAAAATCAACTCATTTGAGCTGTGGTGCTGGAGAAGGCACCTGCGTATCCTTTGGAGAGCAAACAAGTAGTGGAGGTCATAACACCAGACACGTCACTAGAAGGCAAAATCACAAAACTGCATCTCACTTATTTTGGCCATGTCATGTGGGGGGAATGCATTTGGAGAAAGCAATTATGTTTGGAACTGTTAGCGATTAAAGGAAACCAAGCCATCAAAAAATATGGTGGCTCGAACCATCAAAGCTGACACCAACCAGAGCATAGAAGAATTCAAAAAGTAATGCAAGATCAGAAGACACAGAAAGAGCTGGCCCATAGAATCAGCAAGAGTTGGACACAACTAAATGGATCATCATCATCATCATCATCATCATCATCATCATCATTATTAAAACTGCATTTTTAGGGCACTTGGCATTCTCAATAGCCTAGTGGCATAAAGTGCTTGAACATGCCTGCCTTTGTCTTTTTCATTGGTTTGTTGTAGACTATTCTTTTCTGCTGTTTTAATTGTCTATTGTTGGTGTGTCAATATTAAGAGATTCAAGGGATATTTATAATGCTATATACAGCCACATCCAATAGAAAGTGTCTCTATTATTGCTAACCAACGTGAGAACCATTTTCACTTCACATTTGGAATCTGTAATTCTGAAGGATGGAAAGAATTAATGATAAATTACTCAGAGCTGCTGCCAACCACAGAGGCCTTTTGGTATACAGAGAAAAAGTAAAGAGTCCATTGAATTCAGTGGAAGTTCTGGTGACTCATAGATGCATCTATGCAGGAGGTTTGCCAATTTTTGATAAATGTGATTTCCCACCCCAACTTAAATAGATGGAATTCCTTAGTAGGCCCTGTCCTACTGACCAGACTTAACTCTCAGTTTTTAGACCTAAGCAAATTTATTGCTACCACTGCTAAAGATAAAAGGTAACGGTAAAGGTTCCCCTCACACATATGTGCTAGTTGTTCCCGATTCTAGGGGGCGGTGCTCATCTCTGTTTCAAAGCTGAAGAGCCAGCACTGTCCGAAGACGTCTCCATGGTCATCTGGCTAACATGATTAAACATCAAAGGCACATAGAACGCTGTTACCTTCCCAACAAAGGGGGTCCCTATTTTTCTACTTGCATTTTTACGTGCTTTCAAACTGCTAGGTTGGCAGAAGCTGGGATAAGTAATGGGAGCTCACCCCATTACGTGGCACTAGGGATTTGAACCGCTGAACTGCCGACCTTTTGATCAACAAGCTCAGCATCTTAGGCACTGAGCCACCACATCACTTCTGGGCCACCACGTCACTGCTAAGGCATGGCAAATAGAAGTTTTATGGCAGATGCGATTTCAGCTATGGATATGGTGTCAACATTTCACTCCACTCCAGGGATCTCCAAACTTGGTAACTTTAAGGCTTGTGGACTTCATGGCTGGGAAATTCTGAGAGTTAAAGTCCTCAAATATTTAAGTTGCCAAGTTTGGAGACCCCTGCTCTACTCCATCAGAACTACAGACCTATGCCAACAGCTGATTAGTGCACTTTAAAAACAAAAAAGCACATGGAGGCTTAACTATGGAGCTACCACATTACTTGTAGCCCATTATTGCCTTATGGAAACATCTTTCTTGTGATGCATTTGCGTGGATGCAGACGTTGGGATGTAGAGTTGGGGTTTTCTTAATTGTATTGCTCCTATATAAGAAAATATGTTTGATTTTGTACTCCGTTCTTGTCCTTGCAGTCTCTGCAATTATGTCAAAGAAGATCATGAAAAAGGAACTCACATTAGGCTTCCTAAGAAACTGTGTCTAAAGCCTACCACTATTAAAGAACAAAAAGAGTGGAGAAAATAGTTGAAGGAGTGGAGGTTGGTATTAAGTTGTTAACTTTTGATTATGATTTATATACTGTATATGATCAAAATTCTGCTCATATATAAGCTTAACTTGATTGGACCAAAGCTGTGATTATGTCTACAGCAGGGGTCTCCAACCTTGGCAACTTTAAGCCTGGAGGATTTCAACTTCAGCAAAGCTGGCTGGGGAATTCTGGGAGTTGAAATCCTCCAGGCTTAAAGTTGCCAAGGTTGGAGACCCCTGGTCTACAGAGCTGGGTTATTTTCCTTTAAGTTAAGAACACACATACACTTCCTCCAAAGTGATATTTTGCTCACTTTCCAGGAAAACAAAGCATATCAAGACACTGTTGCAGAATGATAAAGATGAATTAAAAAATAAAATATGACATAATTAATGGTCAAAGTTAAAATGTGCTCTAGCTCTTGTGTTAAATCTGATCTTTGTAGTTTAAAATGAATCTACTTTAAAGTTATTTCCATGGTTTTACAGAAGCAGCAGCTCCCTTTGTCTAGGTTAATCCCTTTAACCTACTGTTTTCTACTCTTAACTGGCAGCGGCTCCTCAGAGTCTCAGGCAGCAAAGTTTTGTTGTCATTTGTGGTTGCTATCATGCAAGGAGCCTGACCCTGGTTCATGTGGCTTTATTGAAGGATCATCTATGTTCCATGTGAATTGATCTGAGGTTGCCAATCAGTTCTGACAGTCAGTTTATATGATGTTAGAGATGTAGAACAGCTCATCTCTGTATGGACTGTGATCACAACACCTTGCTGGCTGATGTTGATCCCAACACAACTGGATGGCAATGTGCACAAAGGTGTGGAGCTACACTATCAATATACTTGGCTAAACTAATCCTAAAGTTCATGAAGTTATTGTGAGTTTATCTTTGATACGTTTAGTAGCTTCTCTCCACACCTATGTAAACAAAGAGGGATTTATTCAGAACTGACAGCAAATGAAAATCAATCTATCTCTTGGCTTCATTAGTCTTCATTATGTGACCACGACAATTTTAATTGCTGCCCCACATACATAAGTAATAAAAATGTGAGATGTTTAAATGAGCTGTGCCTCCCAGAAGCTATTATGAATGATTAATGGCAAGCACTCTTTGCTAATTTAAATGTCTTTGAGAACCACATCTGAATAGCCCTTGTGGTTAGGATGATATTAGAACAATATTTGCTAGACCTCTTGTCTTGAGCCATTATGTGGTGTGCTTTGATAGCTTTGATTGTTCCATCCTTAGTGAGTCTGACTTCAATACACATTTGACTCCTACTTACTCAGCTCTGACAACAAATCTCATTTGTACTGTCCAAAGTGGCTTCAGATATCGATAGTGGTCTGTCTTTAAGAACTGCTGATGCTGCTTAGAAGAGTTGAAGTACACACTCTATTTAGCAACACTCCAAGCTTACTAGTTGTGAGGAAAAGAAAACAGCATTCATCCCTTTCCGACAAGGCTGGGAAATAGAGTAACCACAGCATTGGTTAGCCTTCAGATTTGGAACTTCATCCACTTGTAAAAAGGGAATCTTAAAAGGGCAGTGGTGTGGGGGAGGAGGAAGAAGAGCAGGAAATATAAATATAAGATACTAGTTTATGCCATTGGTCAATGGAATGCACTGCACTGACTAGTAGTGAATCGTCTATCCTATGGTATGATTTATAATCTCTGTAAGGCTGAGACACAATGACTAGCCCAAGTTTACCCAGCTGGTTTTGTGCTTAGAAAGGGACCAGAACTCATGGCATCCCGGTTTTCAGCTTGGTGCCTTAACCACTACACCAGACAGCCTCTCTGATAACCTTAGTCTTTGACCTGTTCAGTTTGATGAAACTTGTACTTTGTGAAAAGCTTCTTTCCTTGTATCATGATTCAGTTTCATTGGGTGGCCCAGTTCTAAACTTAGAAGAAATAGAGAAAAACATATTTGCATCCATTGTTTTCCCCTGTCTCTAATCATCCTTCTTACTCATCTTACTCCTAAAGTAAACAAACTCAAAGACTTCTGCAGTCCTTTGATTATTTTGCTTAATTTTTTTGCCTTTGCAACTTTTCCTAACTGCACAATGCCCCTTTTTGCTTCTAAGACATGTATTTTTAATTGTTTCTGGTGAAGTTTTTTTTTCTTTTTAATTGTTTCTAGTGAAGTATTTTTCCAGCAGTATAATACAGCAACAACTCTCAATACTAAGCAAGACTAAATAATAAAATGCTAATCAAATAAACGAATTATCATGATTTTGAAATGAAATCAAACAAAATCAAAATATTTTCGAACTCCAAAACCTCAGATCTAGCACCTGCCAATATCTAGTATACAATAAAGAAATGCATTCCATGTTCCTGTTGTTTTCATTTCAAATTCTGATTATGTAATGGTACAAAATTTATAATTGTTTATATTTGTGCCACAAATAGTGAGACACCCTAAAATCATGATAAACTGCTGGGAGCTACTGACACATGCCATTCCTTCCCCTAACTGCATCCATTTTCCTTTTAATCACATTTTAGCATCAGCTTAGCACTGTGACTGAACCATGGGTAAGTTTAATTTTAATTATTCTAAGATAGTTGAAAAGAACCTAGTTTTATAATTCATGCTCCATGTTTAAGAAGATGTGAAAACTTACAATCTTCTCATTGCAGCTGTTGATAGGAAAGTGTGCAATTCCAAATGTTTGGCTTATCTTCATCAGCTATATGGACGAAGTTTGAAATTACGACTATATTGTGACTCTAGTTGAAGCCCAAATTCCAGCAGGTGGAATTTGGGTGACCTGGAAGGGTGTTTGATTCACAGGCATCAAAATAGTTGTGACCTGCTCCTGCGCTGCTAATCCAGGGTCCTGAGCTGCTAGTCCAGGGTCCCCTCAATTTGTGTTAAAGCCTTTCTAGGTGGGCAACTTCAGAATAGGTTGTGGACATTCCCTAGGCTGCCCAGCTCTTTGGCCAGCAGTGGGAGAAACTGCTGACTCATTTTATTGAGGATGTAGGTCAGGGGTGTTAAACTGGTAGCCTGCAGGCCACGCCCACCCCAGCTCCGCGAAGGGAGAAAACATCGCGAAACGTCACATGATGGCAACGTGACACCACGAGTTTGACACCCATGATGTAGGTCATCTCAGGGCCTGAATCCTTCCATCAACACAAATTTCTCTCATTTCACATAGACCTAAAAAGAATCTAAATTGATGAACACATTTCTACCTCCACCACCCTAATCTGTGGTAGTCAAACAGTCAGTGTTCTCTATAAGCCAATCAGCCCTCAGCCCAGCTGACCAATGAGAGACCAGTTTGCCAAACTCAGAACGCCACCGTGCAATCCTTGTCATTTAACTTCACAGGAGGTGGAAGAGCTTGGAAGGAGGAAGAGATGAAACTTAATGAGAAAATTATTGATTTGCACTTCCAATATTAATGTTACAAAGCAAAATTTTCTTCCCCCATTCCCTTCCCTTATTTTGGTGCCTTTATTATAGGCACCAAAATAAGATATATTTATCTTACTTTTGAAATGGCAAGAGGCAGGAACCTCCACTCTTTCTTACCCCTATTTATTCTTCCTCTTATATCTTAAATATCCTTTTTGTCATTGTATCATTGTATCTCCAGCCATCTGGAGCCTCCCTGGCTTCACACTTTCCATTTAGAATCAATGGGGAGATATCATAAGGAGATATCCTGTTATCTTGCATGGTGCGTTTTCAAAATTGTGGACAACTAGGGCTGCAGAGAAGTCAGAAAAAAAAAAAAAGCAACAGCTGCAACCACAATATTCATCTGGCAACAAGATGACAAATCTTGCTTTAAAAAATTCTTAAATAAATTCTGAAGCAAATTGAGCAACTAATTTTGCAGAGAGAAAATGTTCAAAGAATTGGAGGTATTTTGGAATTTTTTATTTCTTTCTTTCATTCAAGTTTACAGTGCTATTCCAGCACTATTTCTTCTGTGCACAAACCTAGCTTATGTATGTTATGTTATAAATTTTGCATACTGGCTACAAAATGCAACAATAATGCTATATTTTTTAGACCATGGTGCATATGAAAATAAGGACCAAATAACTCTGTATGTTCATGTAAACATACAGGGAAGTCAGGGACAAATCTGGTGCTGTTCCAAGGATTTCCAGGTTCCATCTGGACACACAAAAGTACAAAAAGTAAATCTGGATATAGGATGACTTTAATTTTGATCCAAATAGATCAGCCACATTAGTGAGATAAACTTCAACTTGATATGATAAATAACCATCCCTCTTTGTTCTTTGTCACCTTTAGAAAAACGATTAACATTAAATTTTGAAGTTATGCTGTAACCCAATTCCTGTGTTGAAGTGCGTCAGCCGAAAATGGATGGAATGTTTATTATTCCTAAATCTTGTGATACAGGGTGTGTGGAAAACGGAAAGGGAAATGTTAAGGTTTTAGGTCAATTACCAGACCTATAGGTAGCTACCCTTTGTTAAAGACAAGTGATTTAGATCTTTTAAATACAACTAGTCCTGTATATTGTTTGATTATATAAAATTAAGGTATCGCCATTAATGATTGGGTCTTAAATTTTTCTTGCTTGCTTGCTCAATTGTCTAGCTTTTCCTTGAGAGAGGAAGTATGTCAGGTATAAGAAAGATTTCAGCTTGGATCGTGCTTATTTAACATTGTCTCATACATATAAACCATTATATCAATTCTTATAAATGAATACATTAGCACCCAACAGAGAAAATACGGTAAATGAAAATGTTTTGTAAAATACAGTATGAGACTTCAAGCAATGGTCTTCTGTTAAATGATGAAAATAGTTCTTAGATGGCATTAGAAAGGACTGATTTGCAGTTGAACAGTTCTTTAAATAAGTTCTTTTGCCCATATGTATCCTTTAAAAAATGATTATATAGATATAATGATCTATATATTATTATAGATCTAGGGCAGGGTTGAAATCCAGCAGGTTTTGACAGGTTCTGGAGAACTGGTAGTGGAAATTTTGAGTAGTTCAGAGAACCGGTAGTGGAAATTTTGAGTAGTTCGGAGAACCGGCAAATACCAACTCTGGCTGGCCCCAGAGTGGGGTGGGAATAGAAATTTTGCAATATCTTTCACCCAAGTGTAGGGAGGGAATGGAGATTTTTCAGTATCCTTTCCCTGGAGTGGGGTGGGAATGGAGATTTTGCAGTATCCTTTCCCTGCCACACCCACCAAGCCACACCAAGCCCACCAAGCCATGCCCACAGAACCAGTAGTAAAAAAATTTGGATTTCACCACTGATCTAAGGTATCCAACCTTGGCAACTTTTAAGATTTGTGGACTTCAGCTCCTAGAATAGCTGGCTGGGGAATTTTGGGAGTTGAAGTCCACAAGTTTTAAAGTTGCCAAGGTTGGACACCCCTGTTACAGGTGCTAACTGTTCAATATGGAATTATATATACATTATTTAAACTCCAACATGTTATTACTTATGGTATATAAGTGAACTTAAGAAATATAAGACTTGTGGCCCAAGGGTTGTATGACTTCAGCCCACTTGAGATTGGTTTCACCTCCTTTAGTAATGACTATATCTATTTTTTTTAGGCTTAGTCTGTATCTTCTACTAGAATGTATAATCAGTGTTGATTAAAGTAATTCAAATTCTGAAATGGAAAAAAAACCAACCCTCTATTCCAATATGGTTACATTCAGGAAACACATCAAATATTAAAGTAGTGGTAATAATATATTTAAAGTTGTTATAATGCCATCCATTATGATGCTTTGTACTCTGGTAATAATAGTTCTCCAAGATTCAAGACCTTTTGCAGCCCTGTTATCTGAGGCCCTCCAACTGAATTTAGAGCTTTATTTTCGCTATGTATTCTATTTTATGTAAAAGATATCTGGAGATATCTGGGTATTAATGTATTGCAAAATATGTTCTGGAGTATTTCTTTTCCCACTGATATTACATCCCCCAACGGTACAGAACATAGGTTATGCAATGAATTTTTGTCAGCTGGATCTTGACAGAGTATAGAGAATTTTATTAATGGGATTTGATTGGCTGGCACTGAAGAGCTTTAAAATGCAGATCATTAGCAGAATTTCAAGGCTCAGAGAATTGGAACATTTTTGTCCTAGAGTGATAAAAAAAAACTATTAAATTAATCTATAAAGCCTGAAAACCCTGATCATGAAAAATGTCTGAATACAGCTGCTCAGCCAACAGCATTTCCTATCACTAGTTTGTCTTCACTACTCATTTTTGTGCTGTATGAACATCAAATGGGAAGCCAGCTCTTGAGGAACAGCTAGTGTGTCCAGCTGTGTACTTGCACTGGTTGAATGTATGTTTATGTCTTAGCAATAGGATCAAAACTAGGATTTTTGTTTTCCTTACAAGGCATTATTCAGGATGTGAAACATACTGAATAGGTGGAAGTGACTTGAACATGTGTACCATGTTGCAGTTGGTACTCATAATCCAAGATTCTGCAGATTATAAAACCATCTTGGGGGTGTGGGAACGAAACAAAACAGAGCCACTTTTTTGAAGGCCGCGTTTTAAGATTTGGGGAGCACAGTGAAAATGTATTGTACGTATCAGCATGCCAGCATTTAAAACAAACTTTCTATTAGTTCCCTTGGGGAAATTATTTTTAATATTATTTAGGTTTTATGCTATAGATTTAATGAGTTTCCTACCTCAAAATAGGAGGACATTTTGATTGTGGGGTCAGAGAAAATTACCGATTCAGTAATTCTGGAAAAAATTCAAGAAAGGAAATCTGCTGGTTTTCATGTGGTCCTCGGCATGCAAGATGCTCATTCCTGTTATAAAATGCTACTGTGGAAACAATCTACAACAGGAGTGTCAAACTCGTGGTGTCATGTTGTCGTCTTGTGATGTATCACGACTTTTTTCTCCTTTGCTAAATCGGGGGTGGCCGTGGCCAGCGTGTGATGCATCTGGCCCATGGGCTGTGAGTTTGACATCCCTGATGTACAATTTTTGCCAGATACAAAGTTTGAGGAGTTAGTGCATTTTGCTCTTCTCAAAGATGACAAGGTCAGGCCTGCAAAAACCCACAAGACCATAAGAAGGCAGCAAAGTGTTTGCATTGTCTATATTTCCTCTTATCTAGTGATTATGTGGATTTTTGCAGCTCAGATTTGGTAGTTCAGCCTCAAGAAACAAGTACCTGGGCACTAATTAATTGAGGCAGTAGAATAAAGTAAGAAACTGGCCAGTAGAGTTTTTTTAAAAATGTAGGAGTACAAATCTTGAATTATTCTCCATGTAACTATGAAAAGACATAGGCTTTATCCCATAGGCATGTATTATTTTTCATGGCATTGGCACTGTTCAGTCTTTGACCTTGTTCCCACCTCATTTTGTTTCATATGGTATTCATTCAATTTTCAAACTAACCAGAAAATAAATGTAAAATTCCCAATGGAGTAGAATTTCAGATATTCAGTTTTTATTCATAAATGTACAAGAGATGCATTGTGTTTTACAGTGAGACCTGGAAGTAATGAATCTCCAAAGCAGCTTAAAAGGACTAAATAAAAAAAATTGCAAAGAAAAGTCTGGCATTGTGTGAACAATGTATTTGATTTTGTTGAAAATCAAACACTGTGGTGTGTTTTTTGTTGAAAATCAAACATTATGCTTGTGTGGTCAGGACCTCACCCAACATATTACTGTATCAAATCAAAAATTCTTTGGCAATCAATTTACCTTTTAAAAAAGTAAGAGAACAGAACATCTGAGAATTACAGTAGATGTCCATTTATTTCTTGGCAACTACATATTTTAAATGTAGAAACATGAAAATAAACCAGTTCTGTTGGCAAGCTATTTCCAAAACCTTGTAGCTCCGTACAAGTTTATTTGTTAATGAATGAATAGACATTATGTAGAAATAGTTCTATATGATTTTTAAAATTATTATTTTTAGCAGACTGAAAATAATTAAAACAATAGAAATGCCTGCAGTCTGAAGAAAATAGTTATTTAGAGAGCTAAATGCAGCTAGTCAACTTAATAATAATTGAGCCCAACACTATTGTTGCTAAGTGAGGCAGTTGTTAAGTGAATTGTACTTCATTTTATGACCTTTTCAGCCACAGTTGTTAAGTGAATCATGCAGTTGGTATGAGATTCTGGCTTTCTCCATTGACTTAGTTTGTCAGAAGCCAGCTGAGAGGTTACAAATAGTGATCACATGACCCCGGGACAATGCAATGGTTATAAATGCAGTATAAGCCAGTTGCTAAGTGCCCAAATTTTGATCACGTGACCAAATTTTGATCATGTGACCACTGGGATGCTGCAATGCTCATAAGTATGAAAACCAGTCATAAGTCACCTGTTTTCAGTGCTGTTGTAACTTTGAATGGTCATATTAACAAATAATTGTAAGTGAAAGGCTACCTATGGACAGTTTGGTCTAATGGTTAAAACACTAAAAAGCAGGAGATCATGAGTTCTAATTCTACCTCAGCCATTTAAAACTCGGTGGCCTTGGGCCAGTCACTTTCTTTTAGCCCAATTCACCTCACAGGGGTTGTTGTGGGGAAAATAGGAAAAGGAAAGTGTGTTGGATATGTTTTCTGCTGGATATGCTATTTGTAAAAATAATAAAGGCGGGATACAATAAATAAAAAAAAATTAATCTAGCATGTAAAAGCATAATTCTTTCATGAAACGTTTTGACCCAGAAATAAAAGAAGAGCACTCTAAAAGTAGCTTTTTGCAGAAAGTTGTGCTTTATTGGATTTTTTTTCCAGCTACAAGTTTAGCTGTAGCTATACATGATATCACATTTAGAAGATATGCATGCATCTCCTACAAAGCTAAGTACAAGATAAATGATTTGCTAAACAGTTGCAAAATCAGCCAACTAACATAATATTTACATACAGCCATATTATATCCTTATACTTTCACAGTAATGTGCAAATGTTACAAATATGGCTTTTTTTTTCTAAAAAAGGAAGTAAGACATAATTGTACAGAGTAATATTTCTAAATAGTTAGGATTGTTTCACCCTTTTGTGAAACTGGTTGAGTTTCCATTAACTGTACACTGCACTTAGTTGCCACTTATATTACTGTGGCATAGGTCACACATATTTCCTAAGGCACAATATTAATGTTAGATGCTTTAAAAATGAAGCCATGCTTTTTCTGTTTATGTGAATGAATATACTAGCTACATAGTAACATGATTGTACAAAATACAATGTTAAACACTATTATTACTTGCTTAAGTTTATTTGTATCTATTAACATGAAACTATTGTATTCTGAAATCATGATATACAGGTTGCATATTAAAACATTTGGTTTTGGTAATATGTGTTGTACATTTAGCAGAGAGTTATAAGGCTTCAGTGGAATAATCATCTTATAACTGAACAAATATTTTACATTCTTCAGTAGCGGTATTTACAATGGCTTTAACTCATTCTTTGTCATTTGGGAATTAATACATATTTCATACACATCCTTCTTCACTGTCTAAAGTGCTTGCTTATCAGCGTGAGACAAAAGAAAAAAAAAGGACATAACTGCCTGAAACAAAACAACTCCACAACATAGCAATGGCATTTCTTGGGATCTGGACTGCATTCATAGAAGAAGAAATTATTGCTAAATTCAAAACCTTCAAAAGGCAACTAAATATACTAAACATATTATGTTTGTGTATGTGAACACGCACACACACACATACACACAATATATATTGTATTGTGTATATGCGTATATGCTAGGTCGCTACATGCATATACATCAATCCGTGGGGCAAAAGTTAGGGTTTTTTCCCCCAAATGTTTTTGTCCATCAACCTTAATATTTTGTGCTGCTCAGTTACCTTGTGCTATGCTGAAACCAAACAGTCAAAATATTGACATGCTAGTATTACTAACTGTTCTACAATACCTAAGCAAAGAAATGTGACAGGCTGGAAATGTACAGCTGAGATGAGAATTTGGTTTAAAATGCACCATGAATAAGGCAGCAGGATGTCAAATACAGTTCAAGAGAGAAAACGGGGGAAAAAACACACCTGGAGAGACACATCATTTCATTTTCAAGAGGATTCTTCTATCTATACCAATTGACAGTTTCTGTGCCTAGAAATACTTTGGATGGCAATGACTTCAACACTGCCAATACAATTCCCTGATGTCACAAACTAACAAAATAAGGCACTTCCAGGGTTGTTGTCCAGTAGAGCCCGAAAGAAACAAAATCAGTTTTTGAGATTGGTTATCAGTTTGATCACATTTTCTATTTTAACCATAAAATATTCCACGCTGTACTCATTTCCAACATTTTCCTTGAGATGATTTTTAAAAGGAGGCATTTCTTAGCTGAAGTCAACCAGTTCCTTTATATATATATATGCATAGACAAAGAGAAGAGGTAATTGTCAGCTCCAAACAGTCAACAAAACGGAAGACCAGAACGGTACCGGGGATTATCTTCCAATTATTTGATGTAGGTATCTCAGCTAAACTTCTTGCTGACCACTTGTTAGTGAACATGGGTGCTAGAAAGATCATTCCTTATAATCTCATTTACTGCAAAAGAAAGAAAGAGAGAAAAGAAACAGAATTAGAGATTATTTGATTACACTCTTCCAACATTCTCGTGTGCTAGAGTAGCATCCTAAGGCATTTCAGACTAACCGGCATAAGCAAGCAACAGTTATCAAATGGTCTAAGAATAACATTGTCCCAAACAGTCATGCTAACTTGTATGCAAAATAAGGGATCCCATTAGAAAAGTAGGACTTGGGTCTTGGCTATAATGCACTCATTACATTATTATTTACAGGAAAAAAATATTAGGGATGTTTCTGAACACAAATATTATATGACACTTTCTATTTAAGCACTCATCTGCTGCAAATAAACTGCCAAAGTTGCAAGCATAGTACCCAAAACTAGAAGGTGCAGTTCTGAATCCTTGAATATTTATTCTAAGACTTTTGAAGTGGGATTCCATAGTTTGATATTTCCAAAGTAGAACCGATGGAAGAGGGAGGGAAGAAAGGACTGAAAGTGGTGTTTTCACTTTGTCAAAAATGGTATTTACAACATGCATAAATTTTCCTTAATGGTCAACTATACATGCATATGTTAAAAAAAAATCCATCAGGAGTATTTCTATCTATACAATATTTTGAGAGAACGTAGTAATAACAGCATAACCTGCATGGACTGATAGCACAGTATTATTGTTGCTTGTGGTTCTTTTTCTCCTTCTCTTGCGTTGTTTAAGTTTCCCACACTCTGGTTATGTCCATTTAGCACTTGTGATTTTTGGCAAATGAACAGGAAATGACTGAACCTGGCAAAGGCCATCAACAGTGAGCTGCACAACATCCCTCTATTTTCATCTCTTGGCGGCCCCTGCCATGACTTGATTGACACTGAGATAGGCAAAATGTCATCAGTACGGCTGTCACCACTTTACAGCTTTCCTAACATCCCGGGGAAGGGGAAACACAGGCCCACGTCATGGAACCATCCTGGGAAAGCCCATATTTCCCTTTGCTTGAAAGCTGTTGATCATTCCTGTCCAGATAAGTCCATGTGTTTGTGCAAGAGGAATCCACGCGAACTGCGGATTTGCACTGTTGAACTTTTCATAAAAGCATGTGAGATCGGTTTAGTATTTTTCATAGAGAAGATTTAAATCAGAAATCCCAGACTGCCAACGAGAGAACAGATACTGAGGCATGGAAACTGTCATTTTATTTATAAACTCTTCAAAAACCTCGTACCAGAAGTGTCTTTCCTACTTACTTACAAGGTTGAGTTTCTCAACCTTGGCAAATTTAAGATGTCCCAGAATTCCCAAGCCAGGGTGTTGAAATTCACACATCTTAAAGTTGCCATGGTTGAGTAACATGGCTTTACATCAATAAAGCAGTTTGCAGCAAAAGGCATTTGTAACAACCTGCATGAACTCCAGTAAAGATACTGCAGCTCTAAACTAAGCTAGGCTGGATGACTGGAGAAATGAGCTGGGCCCCATTAGCTCTGCTGCTCCACAGCATTAATTTGAACAACTAGTGGATCTGACTGGCCACACAAGTTGTCTTATTAGACCCAATATACAACATGCAGTGTCTTTCCTGCATCTCCACCTAGTCTGACTCTTAGCCTGGCCCTGGCTGTGCTATCCACCTCTTAAACATTGGACCTCTATCAGCTTGGGTCAAAACTAGACTCCCAATATTGGTGTATCTGTACATCTGACCAGATCTGATATCTTAGAAAATTATAACATGACAAAATTATAATATGGCAGACAATCTAGTGAAAAAAACCATAGACTCTCTCTCTTTCTCTCTCTCACACACACACATACATGGAATATGCTGGACCTTTTAAGGAATGCTAATAGAGACTATGTTTTATGCAAACACAAATATAACCGCCTGCATTATGTACACGTCCAGTCTATGTGTCATCAGTACTCCAAAGACGCAGAAGAGCTGGAAAGAAAGGAGTAGTTTAGTAGGTATGTATGCTATAGTAAACACAGTTGCTAACAGAAGTCAATTAGGAGAAAATTGAACAAAACCAGAAAAATCCCTGACTGCTCACAATTAATTTTCCAACACATGATTATACCAACACTAGTAATATGGGAATGAATATGCAATGAAGATGTACTAAATTGACTTTTAGACTAGCTTCATTTATTTACAATGGGAAGGTTCCTGTTAATAACAAAGGGAATATTTCATCAATCAGATTTAAGAAAATATTAATCTGGCATACGATACAGGTATCTGTCGAAATCTTTCTCCATCAAACCTGAAAAGTCCATACGTCTGTCAGGAAACGGAGCCAATTCCTTCTCTGTGGTGCTGGTTACATTAGAGGCAAGGGCCATATATTAACCAGCAGTTAATATTTGTCTTTAACACTCTTGGAATAGAATTGGAAACTCTATTGACAGATCACAGTGTCCTTCACCAGTTAAGGCAGCTGGGAGAAAATATTTTATTTCCTATGCTCGTTTCATTATCTTCCCTGCTGTGAAATCCTATTAGTGTATGGTTCCTTCTACCTATATTTTAAGCCCAATTCCACATGGAAGGAGTTGATGTTTTATATCTACTACACGCTACCAATGCCACTCCAGAAACTGAAGCACTGTAGACTCCTCCCATAAGGAGGAATCCATAAATTTTCATGCCAAACAGATTAAAAAAGTACAAATTATCTCTCTGTATGTGATGAACCATAGCCAACCAAAGTATCCGGTTGTCACTAGGAACAGAACAATCGTATCCATGTCTACTTGGAAGCAGGGTTTCCTGCATCCATAACAGTTTAGGCCTAAGTAAATGAGGACAATTTGAAAACTGCTGGGACAACAAATCCCTGTCAATGCAAAGTGTGCACCAGTGCTCCTTGGGCAACTGATAAGGACAATACACAAGCATCGATAAAAATGTGGTTCTGAATTCATTCCCTCAGGAAGTGTCTAAAAGTAAAAAGAAAGAAATTTCATGTGAAGTCTTATGGAGAGTTGTTGAGAACTAAATCCAACTGAATTCAATGAATTGCTCCAAGGTAAGAGAGTGCAGGATTGTAATTCATGTCAAGTTGAAAACAAAGTATTTAACTTTAGTGTCTGTTTTTCTGGTACATTTCCAGTAGATCCAATATCAATGGATAAGACATCAATGTCTTTATTTGTTTTATCAATGGAGCCATTTGTGGAATGTACAATGTGAATCCTGACCCATCTGATATTTACTGAGGTTACTTTATTCTGAAATACAGGATTATTTTATTTCTGAAGCATTGGATTCCAAACTGCTAGAAATAAAAAATTATGTTCAGAAATCTTCCTATGTACTATGTTCTTCCATTCATGATTTCTCTCCCTATTTGGAGACAAATGTGATAACAGTATCTTTTTGGGAATAAGATATTTTTCTATGTAGGTCAAATTGATTTTTCAAATGAGCTAATTTACAGGCATAGGAAGAGAAGTGAAAAGTTGAAAATCATAATGCACATTTGGAATCAAATTAAATTTCAAACTAGAAACTTTGATGTGCAGTAGTTATGATGCAATCATATACCATATGTATGTGTAAATTCAGCAATAAGCACAAATTAATTCAAAGGACTTTATTTTAAGTAAGGGTACATAACATTGTAGCCTAGAATATTCCTACTGCAGCCTAGAATATTCCTATAGGTGAACAGTTCTTCCTAGTAATCCTTTGCGTATCTTTTAAAAATATGTATTATCTGATGAAATTATCAAGTTAACACCCACAGTTTCCCAAAACATTTTCCAATTTTACAATGTGATAGTTTCCATACATGTTAACTTTTCCACTGACATCATATTTTTTTAAAAAAAAGTATGTGTAAAGTTTACGATTGAGCACAAAAAAGTCATAAGAATGAAAGAGAAGTGCTTTGTTATGTAGTCACATTACCTGTCAAAGGCCTGAAAAAGGAACTTTTCATTGCTCAACACATAAAAGGCCACTGCAACAGGATGTGGCAAGCTGTTACACTACAGTTCACAAAATGGGTTGTTAAATGTCTTTTATTTAACATTGTAAAGAAAATATTTTCAGAAAATGTGACTAGTTGTTTTTCCTTTCCTTTTTTCACAGCAGATCTAATATATTTATAAAATTAACTCAATAAAGTTTTAAATATTTGATTCTAAAAGCAAAATATAAACATAGAAACTATTTTTTAAATTCTCTCTCCTTTGTAGAACACTAAACTGAACACCTTTTAGCAGTTGTGAAGCATTGTTTTATTTCTGATAATATAAAGCCTTATGTACATATCATCTTGATCCTATTGGAAACCTATAAAAACTTTTTTATTAATTGTAATATTGCTAAATTATACATTATATATACAAAATTATAAATTATGTATGTTTTTCACTTAAAAAGCCCAGGTTTTCCTAAAGTAACCAGGTTTATGGCAATGAAAATAATTTCGAATCTAAGGGGATATAAATCTGTAGATCTATGTTGGTGCATGATTAAATGAGGAAAAGAATGTAAGTTCAGATATCTATGGCTTTACGTGATAAGAGTATAAGTTAAGGACTAGGTCATATAAATCTGTAAAAGAGTTTAAAGTATGGACTACAAAAAGATGAACCTGCAATTTTATAACTCAAGATTAATGTTTTTATTGAAAAACCAGACGCTAGATTTTTTTTCTAGTTTGATTTCAAAAAAAATTAGCAATGTTTAAATTAATCATACAGTACAAGAACTCTAGGAATTGTATCGCATGCTATATTACGTTGTTATGCTATGCTATATTAATATACCGTGTTTCCCTGAAAATAAGACCCTCTCTTATATTTTTTTGAACCCTGAAATAAGCGCTTGGCCTTATTGTCATGCGCTCAAAAGCCTGATTGGGCTTATTATCAGAGGATGTCTTATTTTGGGGAAAACAGGGTAATATTCAGTTAGTTTTAAGAGCCTCTATCTTTTGATTGACTTACCTCCTGCAGGCCCCCTGTTCTCTACCAAATAAGCATTAAACATTATTATTAACTAACTTTAATCAACAGGTATTTTTAAAAGCAGTCTGATTAGCAGATACTTTTAGTAACACGGGAATTACTAAAGTTATTACTAAATGTGGGATAACAAGGACTCGGGCTACTGATCATACG
The DNA here is from genome assembly GCA_022577455.1 of Arizona elegans. Taxonomy (NCBI): domain Eukaryota; kingdom Metazoa; phylum Chordata; class Lepidosauria; order Squamata; family Colubridae; genus Arizona; species Arizona elegans. The sequence continues at coordinate 53,179,245 of JAKOOJ010000002.1, read as the reverse complement.
GCATGTAAAAATGTTCAATTTCCAAGCATTAGGGGTACTCAAAAGTTGTGACATGCCTTGGGAATTGTAAAGATATTTTGGACGTGCTTGGTAAGTAACTACAGTACATAAGTATCATAACCTTTTAACATTTTGTTTGTTTCATTTGAGGCACAACAATACAAGATGGGAGTTTAGCAGAATGTGGTATGGAAACGCTCTAATGACAATGTCATGGCCAAAATTGTTCCCAAAGAATCTTGACAATTTAGGGAGCAGAGGGGTACTTGTTTCTTTCTTGCTTCTACCTTGAAATATTCTAATTGTATTGCTTTTTAATCCCACAATAAGGCAATTAAAAAAAATACAGATAATAGCAAACAAATATATCCTGCTATCACAATCATTTTCAAAAATTATGATATACTTCAAAGATAGTTAAAACATGGAAAAAGCTTTCACTACATCGTTTCCATTTCAATAACATACAATAAAATGCTCAGCTTTTATCAGGGGAAAGAATAATGTTACCATCTTTACATGCATTTAAATAAAATGTCCAATAAAACCAATTAAATATTTGACTGAAGTTATATAATTCTGTCTCTACCAGCTGGGTACCCATGGCTTTCAATGGTTCATAATATATTGTAAAACCACTCCCATATAAATAAAATCCTCTTTTATAATCCTGACCAATTCTCAGATTATAAAAATAACAACTGTAAAACAAGTTTTGGGGTCACTAAAACACAGAGTTCAATCATTGCTTGTATTTTTATTTTAATAATTTGCTCGGTCTTTTATAATGTCTGTTCCTGATTGATTTCTCAATTAAGTAGGCCTAATGTCAGTTAAAGAACCAAAACTGATATCAATAAATAGAATCAGAGTTATAAAGTCACATTCATTACTAATGGCAGGAGTGCAATGTTATAAAGCAAAGCAGATAAAATTAAAAATAAATGCTAAATAACAATAAAAATGAAAGTTATTTTCATAAGCAATGATTTTTAGCAGAGGAAACATTGTTCAGCATTCAGGAATTCTGGGAGTTGAAGTCCACAGGTCATAAAGTTGCCATAGTTGCTCATCCCTGGTTTACCCCATTAGAATTTATTTTTGGAGGTTGCCATGTTTCTAATTTAAACAAATCTCCCACTCTGATCTCAAACAAGTTGCCTCCCATTATTCAAAGCATGAGGCGCCGTGCCTCAGTGGCTTAAAAGATGCTTGAGAAGGTCTATGCTCCAGCGGTTGGAGTCTTACCACTACATAATGGAATGAGCTCCCATTACTTGCCTCAGCTCCTGCCAACCTAGCAGTTCCAAAGCATATAAATGCAGATAGATAAATAGGTACCACTCACTTCGATGGGAAGGTAACAGCATTCTGTGTTTTGCTGTACACCCTGCGCTATGGATGATGTCATGTTGGCCACATCACCATGGCAACGTCTTTAGACAGTGCTGGATCAATTGCTTAAAGAAACGGAGATGAGCATCATCCTCTAAAATCGGCTACGACTAGTGAAGTAAAACCGGCAGGGACACTTTTACTTTTATGCAAGGCATTTTTGATCAACATACACAACAATATTTCTAACCGTACGGTAAAAAGAATTGTCTGGCTGCCCGTTCACCATAAATGAAAATGCAGCACTCTTCTCTTACACAAGAAAATGTAAAGAGGAAAAGGGCATTGATATTGGGAACATCTCTTTCATGGATGAAAAGCCATTTGAGAAGCAAGCAATATTTAAGCCCCTGAGGTAAGGAGGGCACAACATACTGCATGGGGGATTAACCTAAAAGCTCCAAAATTCAAAACTAAACAAAATGAAACAAGGAATCAAGACTAAAGTAGGATTACAGAACAGTGGAAAATATAACCACACTTTCCCTTAGAGAACCTGACCTTGTACTACTCCAGGCATTCTGAATTTACATTAAATCATAATTTGTCTTTATATATTTAATCTCAATAAAGCCATGATCACAATCCAAGTGAAAGAAGTGATGACAAATAACAGGTTTTAATAAAACATGATCCTCCCACCTATAAGTGTAGTTCATTAGTCATTAATAATGGAAGTGTTTTCCTAATTGTAACAACCTCTTTCTCCCTAGATAAACTTCATATATCTGAATTGTGGGACAGGAGAACTATGGAATAGACATCACTTAAGAATTTCAACATGTTATAAATTTTTTTATTTTATTTTAGGGCTTTGTGGACCTTGGTGATTTGATTCATTTGCTGCACTTGTTTTTTTGTTTTTTTAAAATCACGATCGGGTTACCTCTGTTCAGCCATTTAAGTTCTTGTGTGATTAAAATCACATAAGGTTAAGAAGGAAGCCTATCATCTGAACCTATCCTCTGCTGACTACTTATTTCATAGCTGCCCAGACAATGCACAGCTGCTATGCATTATTGTACAGCTATAATGCACTGTTGTGCACTGCATAGCTAGACAAGACTTTAAGACTACTTATTGCATAGGTACATGACTTTGAGAAGATTTCCAGTGACCAACTTGATTTGTGATTGAGAACCTGGAGCTATCAGGGTCCTAAATTATTTGAAAAACCCACTAAAGTAGAAGAATTTCCTCTTGCAGCTGATCTTTGTCTTCCAATTATATCTGGGATTCAGGAACAGTCAGTCCATCTCAGCTCTCTTTTTTTCATCTGGGTTTGAAGTGATGCTGTTCTGCCCCGCTACAGACCCCAAAGAACGTAGCACACACAAAGTCTGTACAAACCTTAGTTTACTAAATTAAATCATTCTTTTTCAAACAAAGACTGTTAATTAACTGTCTTAACAGCCTACAAGAATCCAAAGAATAAATAATCGTAATATTACTAGGATTGGCAGAAAGACCAGAAGCAATTTGCAGGACACTGATAAAAAAACTAAGATCCAGATGCGAAGGAGAGAGAACTAAGTTGTTCCCTGCAAGTTGCCTCAGTCATCTTCCTTCCTTAAATAGGCTAAGGGAATGGCCAATTAGCCCCAAGCCTTACTCTCGCGGAGACCTCCTCCTGAGGAGCCACTCCTGCTTTTTGGCAGCTCTGCGCACCTGTGCATCGAGAAGAGGCTCCTCCTCTTCTTCCTTTTCACTTATGGAAGTTTCTGGAGGTTCTGAAGGCCCTGGCTGAATCCACGCCTCTGGCACCACATCTTCTTCATCCTCATTGTCCGACTCGAGTGCCAGCTGCAAAGGCTGCTGCCGCAGCACCACACCAGCCTCCTCGCTGTTGGAATCAGCTACTAACTGCACAGGCCACTGACGGGCCACAACAGATGCTTCCAAAGGCTGGGAAGTGGTAGTAATGGACCCCCACATCCCAAAATTCTGCAACCCAAGTCTAAATCAGTGCTTCAGATACAGTAAATTATGAACTTTTGGTTTTCACATAAATATCAAACCTCATAAACTGAATTGTGAAAATGGAACACACCTGTATGGGCACAAAAGACACAATTCTTTCCCCCGCCTGCTTCCAAACTGTTTGACAAACATTATGCCAGTAGGCATTCTGTGTTTGATACAAAACTATTTTGAAAGTAAAATTTAAGGTTTCTTAGAATTGTTGGATTTTTAAATAATTGACATTTTGTGGTAAAAATTAAAACCAGATGGAATTAAGTACAGCTCAAATTATGGTTAAGTACACGTCATCTTATTGCAAACATCTGGTACCAATGATAGATTCACTCCAAACCTTGTTGCATGTAACTTAGACATATCACTTGTCAGCACACACTGTGTACCCATCAGTCCAAGCTCACAATGTTTACAGATTTCTAATCTCATGTATGGTAAAACTCATTTTTGCTATGAACAAATGACATCGTCTCAAGGCCAGATGTCAGCAATGTACTGTCTAATTGCATGCAAGTTCAAACGGGACATACACAAAGCATGTGCATGTAGAATGAGTGGCTGCAGCCTGCCTGCTTGCTGTACATATTTTTTTGTCATTAAACTCTTTCCTCAACCACAATACCAGTCAGCTCATGTATGGTAATGTTGACCTTTGTTTCTGTTTTGTAGGTAAGAGAAGCTGGATTATCAAGAAAGGATGCTTAAGACAATTCCTTCTCAGTCGTGTTTCCAACTTTTAATTAACTCTAGGTGTGGGGCTGTCATTTGAGTTGAAATGGTGGCCAGTGTCCCACACTGTAAAATATATATCCTTGGTGCTAGCCGCCATTCAAGAGTATTTCCTGAAACCTAGTATTATTAATATTATCATATTTGCTATACATATATATTCTTGGTTGTAAAGTTCCCTTTAAACCGCTTGGACTTTAGCTCCAAAGCCTATGTGTAAAATGGTAGAATGGTACTTTCCAAAGTATGAAAAGATTAATAAAATAGACACTCAGGTGCTTCTGTTCCTCTGTATGCAATTGAGGAGACTTGGCACCTCAGCTGGATCTCTATGGCTTTAAAGCCTCTGCACTTATTCAAATTTTCCTTTTGACCAGTTAATTAAGGTTGTGCGTGTCATACCAATCCTTGCAACAACTAGTATTCTCATTTATTATTACAAAAATCAATTAGTCCGAATACATATGTACCCTGTGGATTTAACTGAAAGGTAACTAATACTTAGTAATATGTAGTTACAAGAAACCTAAACTTTTTCTATTGCATTTAATATTCCTTTATGAATTGTTAGTATGTAGACTACTTTAATAATCAATACCTATGTTTCATCTAATGGGTCTCCTTCATAATCAATATTTTGCAAAGATATTTATGTATTTTTTTGAATAGTTCCTATGCATATTGCATTTTGTTAAGTCCGACTTCAATTAGTATATCATATGCATTCTATGATATTGAATCATTTTAAAATTCTGAGTATACTTTATTTTTTAACATTTTTTAAAAAACTGCCCATCTCCCTCTCAAAGGGTAAATAGTAAAATATGCCTAAATAACCATTTTTTAATATTTATATGTTTCTTTCCATTCAGACATATAAAAGTCTTTGCAAAGAAAATGTAGTGTTTCACCTGAGTAATTTTGGAACTATTTTATTGAATGTCAGTTTCTCTGGAAGTTGTGAATTACAGCATAAAAGATTGAACGGCACACATATACCATGATGTCAACTGCCAAACACAGGGCGTAGGTTTCTTTCTTTATTTTTTTTTTTAATATTTCACCATGCAAGAGCAGCATATTTTCTAAACTCCTTCATAACAATGGCGGACACTGGATTGCAAGAAGGAAAGAAATATGCATATACTGTCACTTAAGAAAATATCAATATTAGCACTATACACAATGCTGATCATTTAAAATGTAAATAGCAACATGTCTGCTCAATGGCATCAGTCACTATAGTAGAACTTGAAATATCTCAAGGTACCAATGGTTTTCCTTTTGATATACAGAGTAATTTGTATGGCTGCAACTTTCTCCTCCAAGAAAACAAAGAGCAACATACTTTGAAATGTTTAGGTTTTGTTTTCAAAACTATTTTATCAATTACTATATATTCTCATTTTTGGCTCAAACTATAGTAAAACTCTTCCGCTATCTTTTTTTAAACTCCCCATTTAGCAAACTGTTATCAAAAGTTGCTTCTATCTGTACACATTTCTGAAATATTTTCATTCCAACCTACTTTGGAAAAAAAATCCAAGAAGAATGGAAACCTGGCATTAAACTCAACTGGAAGGAAGAAGTTTCCACTTTATAAAGGAAGGGAGAAAGATATAAAAAGGACATTAAAGGTTACAGCTAAGTATGGAGATGGAAGCGAGAAAAAAAATGGACAAAAACAAAAGTCATGCCACTACCTGGCTGAAGTGGAATCTGGGCCAAACTTTCGCTTGTTGCCCTTCTCACATCAAACCATGTTTTTTAAAAGAGCCAAATTTGGACACAGGTTACTTGAAATAATTCTTTCGCAAAAAGATTACTTTGAATTTCTCTTTAAAGAGATTCTATGTGGTGAAAACAGGGCAGATTGCTAGCAGGTCTGATGAAGAATGGACAATCACTTTCTCCATTGAGGCTTCAATCTTTTTATTCATTGGATTAGATTCCTTTTAGATCCCTTTAGTGATTTCTTCCAACCATTGACCAAGAGGAAATAACTCTGCAGCACTGGGAGCCTGGGAATCCTAGAAAGCAGTCCTAAATCTATAAAATAATTGAAGTGTAGTTTTAGTGAGCTCTTCAGTTCAGTTCTGATTTTTATTACAATGTCAACAAGTGTTTAATTTGTTTTAAAGTTGAGGTTCTTAAATCTGAGTGATATACAGTAGTTTACAGCTTGCTGGCAAGGATCACTGCAAGGAGAAAAAAATAAATAAAGAGCACATAAAGAGTGTTCTGAATTTGACATTATAAAGCAGGGAGCCAAGCCAAGAGCAGCAGTGCTCTCCCAGCCTCTGGCTGACTCTGGGGCCTTCTCATGCAGTGACCAATTTCATCTCTTAACCAACTTCATCTGGAGACTAATTAAAAGGGAAATATTTTAATCAGTAATTCCCTGCCCCCCCAATAAACATTTACAGATGTTAACTAGTGAGGCAATTTGCTAAATGCTGGTCTTGTTACACCACTGCTATTCATTTTAGGAGGTCGAGTTCAAACTTATAAAGGGTTTTCTTGAAGTTTGGGTTCCTAATTCCTAATGGCGATAGGCCCATTTCTTATGCAACAGCATTGTGGCATCACACAAATGTGAGGAGCAGAGTTGAGAATTTTATACAGGCACCCAAAGTCAAATGCATTTCTTTTGAACTTGGCTGATTTCAAAATTACAGCCAATGGCTATATTCACGGGCAGGCATTAAGACTTACCCTAACTCTAAATGAATTAGTAAGTTCTGTAAATTCCATGTATATTCAAATCAGCTTCTTTTCAAAGCTCTGCTAAATGCATTTGTGGAGATCCAGAGAAGAAGCATCGGAGACAATCTATTTTTTTTTTTTGGGTATAATTTTGGTCCTATAAAATGGTAAAATGGAGGGGCTTTAGAGAAGTTTTTGTCCTCTGAGATCTTTAAAAAAAGAGGGGGGAGGGGGGGCTTTCTTCAGCTGGTTTACAACTCTGTAACTAGATGCCTTTGCTTGTGCTGAATGCACACGTGTCAGTCCCACTTCTGCGATGTTAGCTGAAGTGGAACTATTTTTTTCTCAGAGCCAAGTATTTCATGATTTATACAGCCATATCAAATATCTCTGGAGGACCTTGCATGAAGGTGATGGCGAAAACCTCAGTTCTGACATTTACAGCCCAGACACAGTTGTCTGATGGAAAGCCCCCCTTCCTTTCTCCTCCTCCCTCTCTCTGGTCACTGGCTTTGAATGGAGCCAAAGGCTTGAGTAAATCAGCAGAATTTCTTGATTTTTCTAAGGGCTGTGAACACTAAGTGTTTTCCGGTACCTACTTCCTCTGCCATATCTAAAACAACAGCAGCTGCTTGGACCTGATAGAGAAGCATCCCAGAGTGAAAATTTTCACAACTGGGGTGGGAAAGAAAAGAAGAAAAAAAGGGGGGAGGGAGGAGGTAGAATGGATTATTCAGAGAAGAGATAACATATGCCTGCATATTGCTTCTTGCCGATGATAGCCTCTAAGCCGAGAGCAACGAAGTTAAAAGCAAACTCTCTATAGAGACCATGGGAATAAGAAGTTTCCATGCTGGCTAGGAAAACAGGGAAAGCCCCAAAGCACTTGTTCTATTGTACAGCCTATCATAGGTTGATTAGCTAATGTCTCCAAAGGACTGATAAGGAAGGATAAGTGACTCAGATGTGAAAGCTTTTGTCCCTTTCTTTACTCTGACTGTCTTTTTGAAAGTGTTTTGAATATTTTCATCAAGGGAAAGTTTGGGTTATGAGAAAACAAAAAAACAAAAAGGACCAGGAAATGTCACAGTGCTATTTTCAACCTGTTTTGCATCTCGGTTTCTAGATTTGAGGACAAGCTCAGGTCAACAATCGTAAGATTGGGCTGCCATGCTGATGATGGTTGGTTTATTTTATTGCTGACAGGAATACAAAATATACCCAGATGCGAACTCTTGCCTCAAATCATAAAAGCAATGGGCAAAAAAGATAGAACAACCGTGTCTCCAAATCCAGTTCTAGTCTGTATTTAAAAAGAGATGTCATGGAGTAGAACAGGAGTTTCCAAACATGGCAACATTAAGGCTTGTGGACTTCAACTCCCAGAATTCCTCAGCCAGTCAGGAACATCAAGGAAATGGACATTAGGAAAAGAGGATCAGACAAAAAAGAGATGCAAGATGCCTTTTGATGTTAAGAGCTGTAATAGTGGTTTGCAAGCTTGTGGCAGTCTAGATTGTCTTCAAAGGAGCTTCAACAGAAGATATGAAGGAGGCCATATATTTCACAATTCACAATCATCCAAAAAGCTGCAAAGAAATGTGTCATGATATACAGAACAATCTTCCCTTTAAAGGAAGATGGGCCACCACAATATATGGTATGCTAATACAACCAAAGCCAGAGGTGAACAAATCTTGACAATTGAGGTAAATTTCATTTTATTCAGGATCAAGAGTTTAAAGTAATACAAATGAGCTGTATTTTAACAGTGCCTGATTTTAGTGCTTTAAAATATTTTTGTTGTGGCATCATCCTGTCTTAATTAGAGAATGGTGAGAGGTAGGGAGGGACCCCCCTTTCAACCAGAAAGTATAACCAGCAATTAAGAAGTCATATATTCTCCTAAGAACTAAATGATTATTTGACTCAAAGAATCTATATTAATTAGTGTGTTCAATTTAGCCGGATTTTTCTGTTGGGACAAATAGCAGGGTTCAGAATTTGATCTTGAAAATACATTTATCACAATATAAAAAATTTGTAATTATGTATGGATATTATGGAGTGGTATACCATATTCAAGGAGAGCCATTTTGGTGTCATGATTAAGGCATCAGGCTAGAGATTGTAAATTTTAGTCCTGCTTTAGCCACAAAGCCAGCTGGATGGCCTTTGGCCACTGTCTCTTAGTCTTAGGAAGGAAGCAATGGCCAACCACTTCTGAACTCTTGCCAAGAATCCTGAGGGACTAGTCCAGGCAGTTGTTAGGAGTTAATACTTCCTTCAAGGAACAAAATGGACTAATTAAAGAAATAATCATATTCTATATGTAATATAGCACATCACACATGGTACATTCTTAGCTATCAAAGAACTAAGAAGGCTGCAGATAAGATAATAGAAGTTTGCAGCAGTATTCTGTTTCTTATTGAGAGTAGAAAAGTGGATAATATACTCCTATTTCTATTTTTGGCCAAGGTAAATTCCTAACCAGGGTGGATAAAAATCAATGTTTTTTTAAAAAAAATAAAAAAAAATCAGATTTTTTAAAAATTTAAATCGATTTTTTTTAATTTAAATCAGATTTTTTTGATTTTTATCGAATTTATTTTAATAAAAAACTTTTGGGGTAAAAATCTATCGTAAGATAGTTTTCTATTTAAGATACATAAATAATTTAGTTTATTCAGCGCGAAATGGAGCTTATTATGTAGCACAAGGCTGTATATTCTGCAACACTGGGACTATTGGTGAGTCAACAGTGGGTCAAAGGAGTAGCGGAGATGACAGTTGCTCTTTAAAAATTATGATTTAAATTGAGTTGATTTAAATCAAGCCTTTTTATTAATGATTTAAATCATGATTTAGATTGTGATTTAAATCAACTCGATTTAAATCAAATCCACCCTGTTCCTAACAGAAAGAAAGAAAAAAAAGAAAGAAAGAAAGAAAGAAAGAAGAAAAAAAGGAGGGAGGGGAGAGGAAGGAAAGAAGGAAGGAAGGAAGAAGGAAATTACTAAGTTTCAAAACTTGTATTTTGTGGCTAAATTACAGTTTATAAAGAAAGAAAACTTAGTAAACTGTTTAATATTTCCATTTAAAATTTTATCATATATCTCATTTCTGGATTTGGGTCATTTTTTGCAGACTTTTTTTTCACACTTGCAAATTCTTCACTAATTCTCAAATGACTGAATTTGGTTGATAAAGAAAATATTTTTTGATATTTTTAATTTCATATATCTACAACAAACTATTAAGTGCCATGGTTAAGGCAATCACTTTTTGTTCTTTTTCTGGTTAAAATGAACACTTATGATATTTTTGAACTGGAATGCTGTCTGAAAATTACTTTGCACAGGTGTTGTTCAAATTAGTTTTAAAAATAGTTTTAAAATTATGTAGCTATTATATTCTCTGCTTTCAGTTTCTGTTATGTTAGTCCAGGGTTTTCCCATTCACGCAAGAGCAACTATGAATATGCAACAAACTGAGTGTCGTAATTTTATATATATTTATAATTTTTGAATACACATACACACACACATTCATTATTCCAATTAACCTCTATACATTCTTTAATCTTCATCTCTCACAGTAATCTAATTCACTGGTATTAATTAATCCACGTGTCTAATCTATAAATTTTACGTAGTTTATTACTTTGATCTAGCCCAGAAACTGAGAAGCACATTATTATATCTTATCTTTCATCAAAACAATCAACTATCAAAACACTTAAAAAAAACCAAGCCAAATTAAAAAAAAGCCACCTCCCATGTTCCTCTTGCTGCAGCTCTAAAATAAGCTCCTTATTGAGGAGGCAAGGATCAGAGATGGGAAAGGGGATGTTTTCCTCTCCCTCCTGCCAACTGAATGAAGATCCTTCATCTTCACTCCTTCTTTCTCATTTCCTACCTTCTCCCTTACCTTCTGGAAAGGACTGCTACTGGCCCTGACAGCAACAGTAGCTTACCAGCATATTCAGGTAAAATGTGACTTGATACCAACCTTACTAGATAGATAAAATAGAAAATATGACCAGATAAGCTAATACTATTTTTTTAAAAATAAAATTATAAAAATTCACAGAATCTTGCAAACCACAAAGTACCATTTTCCTACCATTGACATTACAACCTGAGAAATTAGGGTCTTCTGAGCCTCTTGCCCCACATATTATCCAGCTGTGGGCTATGCTGTCTCTTATCTGAAGAGGATTTCTTAGATCATTCTACCAAAGTCTTTTCCACATACCATTACAGGTTTGTCTGGCAGCCATAGGACAATGGGCTACAGCATATAGAAATTTGTGACAAGATAAAGGAGGGTGCTGGTCATGAATCTCCCTTAGGCTCCTACTGCATACCACATATTCACAACAGAATATAGCTTCTAGGAGATCTCTTTGTTTAGCCTGTCTCAGTGGCAGGTTGGCTTCAAGATTGCAAGGATATGTTTTCAACTATTGAAAGTCGCCTTTGGAAGGATATGTTTTCAACAGAGAGGAATCGGGCCATCTTGGGTGTTGGGGCAAGGATGGTGTGAGGCCAAAATGTCAATAAAATTGCTGCCACTTCCTATTCATGGAGTAGGGTAGACCTTTCCATACGTCAATTTGTACTATTTCAATAACTTCTATGAAAAAAACCTTAATCTAGGTTGTATTATGTTTTGGGCATACTGCATACAGGAAGGATTTTCTGTAAATGAATCAAATCAAATCATCTAATGACTTATCCTTCTTCTATTTTCCCAGAAGCTTCTCCAGCAGAGGTGGAGGCGTACAATTGTATTTCACTATCTATATTGTGAAAATATATTTACCTCTTAATAAGTCCACAGAATTCTTAAATTTATCTTTATGAAAGTAATAGCAATATTACTTAGACTTATATACCACTTCATAGTGCTTTACAGCCCTCTTTAAGTGGTTTACAGAGTCAGCATATTGCCCCCAACAATCTGAGTACTCATTTTACCGACCTCGGAAGGATGGAAGGCTGAGTCAACATTGAGTCGGTCAGAATCAAACTGCTGGAGTGAGCAGTGAATTAGCCTGCGATACTGTCATTCTAACCTGCACCACCACGGCTAATGATTTTTTTTGGGGTGGGGGGAGGAATCATTTTTAACAATAATAACATTGGTGATAGTCATTGGTTTTTAATCTTCTCTTTTCTGAGTTTACACCATTCAACATTTTAATGACAGTATCTGTGAAATATTCCACTCAAAGAATAGCTACCAAAGATTTGGGTGAAATTTCTACTGGAAAATTTCAGTAAAATATTTCATATTCTGGATCTTTAGCAGTGGTGAAATTTAATTTTTTTTTACTACCAGTTCTGTGGGCGTGGCTTGGTGGGTGTGGCAGGGGAAGGATACTGCAAAATCTCCATTCCTACCCCACTCCAGGGGAAGGATATTGCAAAATCTCTATTCCCACCCCACTCTGGAGCTAGCCAGAGGTGGTATTTGCTGGTTCTCCGAACTACTCAAAATTTTTGCTACTGGTTCTCCAGAACCTGTCAGAACCTGCTGAAGTTCACCCCTGATCTTTAGAAATAATAATTTTATATACTGTATTTTTCGGAGTATAAGACGCACCGGAGTATAAGACGCATCTTAGTTTTTAGGGAGGAAAATAAGAAAAAATCTGATTGGGGATGGATCGGCCTCCCAGAATACCCACAATCAGCTGTTCCCAGAGGTGAACTTTAGCAACAGGTTTGTTGGTTGTGAGCTCTGCGTCTTGCTTTTTTTTTTCAGCCTCTCAAAGGGAGCCTGGGCAGGGCTACATTCGGACTATAAGATGCATCCAGATTTTTACCCTCTTTTGGGGAGTAAAAAGGTGCGTCTTATACTCTGAAAAATAAGATATTATACAACAGTGAATTGTTGGATCATAAGAATGACTGAATTTTTCAAAGAAAAAAAACCAAAGTACAATCTATCTGCTAGCTGTTTGAATTTAAAGGAAGTGGCCTTTCTAAACTATGATCTTCCTCATTCAGAAAAAAGCAATGTCAATGTAGAAGCACATTTAAGTGAACATGACTCTAGCTGATTGGTATGGAACAGTTCCAGTATTCTTCAATATGGCTACACTTTCTGGGATTACTGGCAGTTGTAGAACCATATCTGGAGAGCCATAAACTGTCCACTTTGACCTTGCAGAGTGAGGTCATATTACTTTCCCCTATCTTTTTCAGCATTTAGGAATATGCAACATACTTTTTCACAATGTTAAAATCCTACTGAGTATCTGATGTATGGCATGAAAAATTATACTCAGACCATTTTATCAAACAGTAGACCAGTAGAAGATTAGAGTTTAAAATGAATTTAAGGTTGTAGGTTTTATTCATATTTTCATGAAACTATATTTGCATTCAAGTTGGATTCAAGTCTTGATGGAGTAGGTTCACAGCTACTGTCTCAACTCCGGTTCTTTGGACGATCGTGGTTGACCAGCCGCCGTGAGAGGGGGGCTGGGTCACCCTTCACCGGTCCGAAACAGCATTCTTACTCCTGCCATTGCCGTGAGAGGGCAATGAGGTCCTATGTGTCCCATTGGAATTCTATTGAAGCCTGGCACTCACTCCTCTTGACTGTGATAACATCAAATTATCCCCTGGCTATTGGCCATGGATTATCACCTCCCCTTGATGTCCAGATGTATTCGGTGAATGACCTTCGTGCCCTGCGAGATTCCCCCCTCTCGCAGGTTTGGCCCTCTTCGTTATCGAGGGCCTATCTTGATGACGGGCGTTGGAGCCCCGAGAGATGGCATGCAGCAAAGAAGAGTTTGAGGGGCTTTTTAAGTGGGTTTTTTAGTGGGTTTTTAACAAAAATTTTAAGGGGTTCGGGGGGGATTAGGGTGGGTTCTGGGGGAAATCCACTGGGTTCAAGACCAGCCTTAGCGAAGGGCTGCGACATTAGGGATGTAGAACTGGAGGTCGGGGAGGGGGTTGGAGTTCGATCTGAAGAGGGCTGTTCCATCAGCATAGTGAGTGGGAGGGGCAGATATGGCGGAAGCTGGGGACCACATCATGTTCAGGGAATGCGCACTCGCTATCTTAGAGCGATTGCACACTCCGGTCCCCAATGCTTTTCTCGTTCCCCAGGTTGTCCAGATTCTCAGGGCCAGAGTCTTCGGCTGATGTTATGCAACGCCAGGTCCATTGTTAATAAAGCCCCCCTCATTCACGATCTTATTCAGGAGGGGGAGGCAGACCTGGCGGGCATTACGGAGACCTGGTTGGGCCAGGAGGGGGGAGTTCCCCTCGTGGATATGTGCCCACCAGGCTTCCGTGCATTTCATCAGCCGAGGGCTCAGGGCAGGGGCGGGGTGGTGGTGGTGGCGGTTATTATAAAGGAAGGTCTGGATCCGAGGGAGACCACTGTTCCACAGATAGCTGGATGTGAGTCCCTCTTTGTGAAGTGGGGTCGTGGAGTACAGATGGGCTTGTTGGTCACGTACCTGGCTCCCTGCCACGTGGCAACGGCCCTGCCCGAGCTGCTTAACGTTATAGCCGAGGTGGCAGTGGACACCCCCAGACTTGTCATCATGGGGGATTTCAACCTGCCATCTATCGGTGAGACGTCTGAAGTGGCTCGAGAGTTCATGGCTTCCATGACGGCCATGGACCTTACTCAGTTAATTCATGACCCCACTCACATAGGGGGACACACTCTGGACTTAGTTTTTGTCTCTGGTCAGTGGTTGAGTGGCCTTGATATAGGGGATATAGCCATCGAACCCTTGTCATGGTCTGACCACTCGCTCCTTCGACTGGACTTCCTAACCGCTGCACCCCGCCGCAGGGAGGCGGGACCGACCAGGTGGTTCCGCCCCAGGCACCTGATGGACCCCGATAGGTTCCAGATGGAGCTTGGGCCATTTCCTGAGACTCTGGCTCATGACTCGGCTGAAGACCTGGTGGCCGCCTGGGATAGTGCGGCTGCCGGGGCCTTGGACCGTGTTGTGCCTTTGCGGCCTCTGACCCGGCACCGAACTCACCTAGCTCCTTGGTTCTCTGAGGAGCTTAGGGAGATGAAGCACCGGAAAAGACGCCTGGAGAGTAGTTGGAGGACCAGCCGCTCCGAATCCGACCGAACACTGGTGAGGTCTCATATTAAGACCTACCTAGTGGCGATAAAAGCGGCGAAATCTAGTTATTTTGCCGCTCTTATCGCGTCATCAGATAATCGCCCGGCCGCCCTGTTTAGGGTGACCCGCTCCCTCCTCCATCTGGAAGTGCGGGATGACCCCTTGCAGGGCCGAGCTGAGGACTTTGTGCAATATCTGTATGACAAAATCGCTCAGATTCGGGAAGGGCTGGCCTCTGACTGGGTATGTCCGGACGGGATGACTGAGGCAGGTCTTGAGAGTGTTATCTGGGGGGAGTTCGATCCTGTGGCTCCCGAGGACATGGACAGGGTCCTGGGACGGCTGAACGCGACCACATGTTTATTGGACCCGTGCCCCTCCTGGCTGGTACTGGCTTCCCGGGAGGTGACACGAGGCTGGCTCCAGAAGATTAACGCTTCTTTGAGTGAGGGGGTCCTGCCGGCTGCTTTGAAGGAAGCGGTTGTGAGGCCCCTCCTCAAGAAGCCCTCTCTGGATCCGGCTGTTTTGGCTAACTATCGTCCAATCTCCAACCTTCGCTTTGTTGCGAAGGTTGTTGAGAGTGTGGTGGCGCAACAGCTTCCCCGGTACCTGGATGAAGCTGTCTATCTAGACCCGCTCCAGTCCGGCTTCCGGCCTGGGCACAGCACGGAAACGGCATTGGTCGCGTTGGTGGATGATCTCTGGAAGGCTCGGGATAGGGGTTGCTCCTCTATCCTGGTCCTGTTAGATCTCTCAGCGGCTTTTGATACCATCGACCATGGTATCATGTTGCACCGGTTGGCGGGGTTGGGGGTGGGGGGCACCGTTCTGCGGTGGTTCTCCTCCTACCTCTCTGACCGGTCGCAATCCGTGTTGACAGGGGGGCAGCGGTCGACCCCGAGGCATCTTGCTTGTGGGGTGCCACAAGGGTCGGTCCTCTCGCCCCTTCTGTTCAACATTTATGTAAAGCCGCTGGGTGAGATCATCCGTGGCTTCGGGGTGGAGTTCCATCAGTACACTGACAACACCCAGCTGTACATCTCCACCCCAGGCCACCCCAACGATGCCCTTGAAGTGATGTCCCAGTGCCTGGAGGCCGTGCGGGCCTGGATGGGGAGAAACAGGCTCTGACTCAACCCCTCCAAGACCGAGTGGCTGTGGCTCCCGGCGTCCCGATATAGCCAGCTGACACCATCGCTGGCTATTGGGGGCGAATCACTCGCCCCCACGGAGAGGGCTCGTAACTTGGGCATCCTCCTGGACGCACGGCTGTCGTTAGAAGATTATTTGACGGCCGTGGCCAGGGGGGCTTTTTATCAGGTCCGCCTGATATGCCAGTTGCGCCCCTTTCTAGATCGGGACTCCCTACGCACAGTCACTCAGGCACTCGTCACTTCCCGCCTGGACTACTGCAACGCTCTCTACATGGGGCTCCCCCTGGGGTGCACCCGTAGGCTCCAGCTGGTCCAGAACGCGGCCGCGCGGGGGATTATGGGGGCGACGAGGCGCTTCCATGTAACACCTCTCCTGCGTGAGCTGCACTGGCTCCCGGTGGTCTTCTGGGTGCGCTTCAAGGTGTTGGTGACCACCTTTAAAGCGCTCCATGGCTTAGGGCCGGGGTACTTACGAGACCGCCTTCTGCCACCAATAGCCTCCCACCGGCCAGTACGCTCGCACAGAGTGGGCCTCCTCAGGGTGCCGTCCGCCAGACAATGTCGGCTGGCGACCCCCAGGGGGAGAGCCTTCTCTGTGGCGGCGCCCACCCTCTGGAACAACCTCCCCCCAGAGATACGTACAATAACAGACCTCCGGATTTTTCGTCGGGCCCTGAAAACCCATTTATTTCAACTAGCTGGGCTGGCTTGAGTGAATTTTAAATTGATTTTAAATTGGGTTGTTTTAATTTTCGGCCAAATATTTAATTATTTTAAACTGCTTTTAAATTTTGTATGTATTGTTTTTTACTTTGGCTGTTCACCGCCCTGAGTCCTATTTTGGAGAAGGCCGGTATAGAAATTTAAATAAATGAAATGAAATGAAATGAAATTTTATTCATATAGTTCCATGTCAACTATTTTTCCACCATTAAATCACTACTTTTTCTACCTCTTTAGTGATATAAGCTGAGATGCTTCATTTACTTCTGGAAGAGGATTGGTTTAGAGGGCACTTTCTTTGAAGAAATAAAAATCAGCTATATTGGAAGAAATGTTACACATATCATTAAATACCAATTAACTGTGTGAAAGATGACTATTTGAGTTTCCTTTGAGATTCTGCTGAAATCCACATTGGAGTTATGTTATCTTTTAGTCTGAATTATCTGACGCTACTCCTGAGTCTCATGTTTCTAGTATGAAAATATTTCTAAACATTGCTGAATTGCCTATAATATCCCTTAAACTCCTTTTCAACTCTTCCCCTCTAATTTAGAAGATGAAAATTTTGGAGCTTTTTTTGAAGCAGCAAATATTACTTATTTCCTGAAGAGATTGGGGATGTGATGTATGTATATATTTTTGAATGAAACTGATGTACTGCAGCAATACTTCAAAGACTCACAGAAAGCTCACATTTTAGCAGTTGCTATGTCCCTAATCTGATATTGAAAGATTGAGAAAAATGCTTAAAAAACCCAAAATGTAGATATGGCCACAGAATCTTAGCCTGGGACGAAGTTGTACTAATGTCTAAACTTCAACTTGCAGTGTTACAATATGATCCCAGAGCTGAAAACTTCAACACCACACCATTATGGAAGGAATAGACATGAAAAGTAAATCACATACAGTACTTGCAATATAGAAAATTCTAGTTTCAATCCTTGACATTTTAAGATAAAAAAGAATCCATTAAGAAATATAATGGAAAAGGATTTTGCCTAAGACCTTCTTTCTGATTAGAGATGAGAAAGGAATTTGTGTCACTCAAAATATGATACTATATGTCAGTAGATGTGAAACGTGTCAAAAAATAACAAGAATCAAGGGGATTCTTGTGACAGTGAAAATTAAGTCAATAGAAATGTTTATTATAAAGAATAATTAGCCATTTAGGATTTTAGGATTCCAAAATGATTTAAAATATGATACAAATATCCATTTAGTCAAATAAGTACAGTTTATATTAATGGAAAGTATTGGTTGATTATCTGAACTTTTTTCAGGGGATAATCTACACCGTCTGACATGTCTAAATTCTTTTATTTTAAGATTAGGTTTAAGAACATTTCAATGATTAAATTAATATTTTCAATATTAATTAGGAATGATAAAGAACTTCAGAACAGTGCAGGGAAATGGACTGATAGTAAAGTGGCCTAATCACTAAGATTCCTGAGTGTTCAGAAGCTAGATTTGTCTGGATCAGTGCTGTTGAAATGCTACTCTGCTTAATCTTCTCTTTATTGTGTATTATACTGAATAGATGTTCATCACGCTGACAAGAATTGAAGAAGAATTTCAACATCACCATATACAACTAGTATCATAAATGTACAGTATTGATGATTCCTTACCCTGAGCTGACAGATGAGATTTCCAAGTGGCTATATGTAGATGATGATACAAAACCATTTGATATAGCATTCTACTAAATCTAAGCAGATCAGTGCTAGGAAGAGGAAACTGCTTGGGACACTCAAGTATGTTATTTGGAAAACTATGCAAAAAGGCAGGATCCAGATGTAATGATGTAAACAGATTATGCTGACAGAACTTCATTCTGTTTGAAAGAGACTAGCAGCTCAACTTTCCCTTATAACGTTTTCAATAAAATTTACAACTGTATATATTTTCTCATTTTTGAGACAAAATAAAAATATTTTATATAATATCTTTGCGAGATGTTTCTTTTTGGTGACATCATGGACATTATCCTTTACAAAGAAAAGACCATAATGACAACAATCTCATGGATTACAGTGAGCAGACCAATCTTTTAGAAACAAACTAAGAATCTGTCCATTTTCTTTAAAACAACAACAACCCAAAATTAACAGCTGTCAAGTATATTTAAGAAAAACAATCTCCCATGTGGCATTGGAGATCTCTAAAAGCAATGCTGGGCTTAGACTGTCAGTACTATGTTCAGTAAACATAACCATCCTGCATTTTTGGTTATTATCGTAGTCCTAGTACAATTTCCATTAAACCAGATGGGAGTTTTGATACTGAGCAAAATATTTCCTAACAAATATTAAGTCATCAAGGCAAATTCCAATAGAATTATTCTAGGGCAGTGATGGCTAACCTTTTTGCCGTCACGTGTCAAAAGTGGGAGGAGAGCAGGGAGGTCACCCACGTGCGTGCCCACACCCATAATTCAATGTGCCCATGCCCCCCCCTTTTAACACACGATGGTACGGTAGGCCTGTTTTTCACCCTCCCCAGGTTCCAGAAGCTTTCTAGGAGGGCAAAAACGGCCTCCCCGCCCCGGGAAGCCCTCCAGAGGCTGGACACAGCCCATTTCTTAACTTCCGGTGGGACTGGAAGGCCCAAAAATCAGCTGGCCGGTGCACAGATGCACGTTGGAGCTGAGCTACGGCAATGCTTGCATGCCCACTGATATGGCTCTGTGTGCCACCTATGGCACCCGTGCCATAGGTTCACCATCACGGCTCTAGAGTCTTATTTGGAACTTGGAGAACTGGTTACTTAATTTCTGACAAAGAAGCTTGATTATGTTTTAAAAGTTGGAACTTCAAATATAGTGAAAACAATAAAAACATAACATACAACAACAAACCTCTGAAATTCTGCTCTTGCCTTTCTAGTGATTTGGACTTTTGGTATCCCTACCCTCTAATATGGCCTATTTTGGTTCTCTCCTCTTCTTTTCTGTATCTTCTGTCTTGATTCCCAAAACCATTTTGGCATCTTGCAAATCCTCTCCTAATTTACACCAAACCATAAATTATCATCCTCTACAGGCATAAACTGCGTATTTTCTAGTAATCATATGTCTTGATGGTTTCCCCAGTGGTAAAAAGTTTCCCAGTCCAAAATGAATAGATCAGCTACTCTACATGCCTTAAAACTGCCAAAGAGCTATAATATATTTTATGAGATATGCTCCTAAATAAAAATAATATTTTTTGCTGCTAGGGCCAATGCCCTTTCACAATATCCCAAATTATTTTTCATACTACAATATTCCTGCATCTGGCTATGATAGGGGGAAAAAAACCCACAATGAGTAATGATGGCCAAAATCTTGAAGACCAAGGCCCTTCATCGGCCCCAACGTGGCTGCTGGCTGACTTTCAGAAATTATTTTTCAAAAAAATAATTTATCCAGAAGCAGTTTTGTCAAGACAAACCAGGTCATTAGAGCAATGAGAGTTTATACAGCTCCCACAGTGGCTGTGGACTGACCTGCCAACACTATACAGCTCTCAAGTGACACTCCCCAGAAATACTTCAAATGAATATCATATTTCAGTGATGAATGCAAGCATCTGAACAAAGCTTTTTCAGGAAAGCTCTGTAAGTTTCTGGATAATATACATTTTCTTTGGCAACATCCCAGGCTTATAAGTAAACAAAAATTCTAAAACTTATGTGCAACATGATCTTATCCACTAAGCAATATTATGGTCATTTTAAACATCCTTCCTATTTAGAATGGCACGATGAAAGGAAGCAAATGTCTGAAATGGGAAATGACTCTCAACTGTCTTTCAATTTTTTTCTGTGTGAGAGATATTTGGGCTAAAGGAAGCAGTTGCACAAAATGTCACAAAGATCAGCATATTTGTTGGATTAACTGCTGCCCTTCAATGCACATTAAATGTTTCTTTTCACTTCCACAATGCATCAAAAATTACAGGATGCTTGTTTTATTTCTTTTCTGCTCTTAGTTTTGCTTATTATCATTATCATATCAAATATTTGAACATCAGGGCAAAAAGGAGAAAAAATTTTTGGTCTTCTACACAAAAGTACAGCAACGCAGGATCCTCGGTTTTAGAGTGGTGGTTTTCAGTATTGTGTTCTCAGCCAACACATTCCACATTTTGACAGGCAATTCCTTATCAATATCTAAAGATTTTAAAATGTATTCTAGTAGATGCCATGTGTGACAATGAAATTAGGTTCCTTCTTTTGTAGGCATTCATCCAGTATTCTTCTACAGCTACACATAACAATGCTACCATAAATAAGCAATATTTAGGGCAGCTTGTACCCCATTACTTCTCATTACAGTTTTCAAGTTGAAGACAATTGCTTAGTATTACACTGACAAAACTACTTTTTTTTTTTTACCAGTTAGTTAATTTCTTTATTTGGTGTTGAGTTGCCATATTAATATTGGTTAACCTGGTGCACTCTAAACAGACTGCAATGGCAACTCCCAGAATTTGGAAAGATAGTTAGTCAGTATTTATCCAAGCATGATGACTTGACATTATTATACAATAATCTTTCTTCTCCTTCCATGTTGAGACAGTTACAAATGTACGCAACTTGTCCTGTTATAACATTTCAAATTGGCTCCCTATCTCTTCATTTAAGCCTGTTTCACCAATCCTTCAAGGATTCCAACACTTGAGTCTCTCCTGTTGTACCTATTTAATTTCAACCTATTTTTCATTCAAATCAAAATTGTAAGTGTGAGGACTGGTTATAAGTCACATTTTTTCAGTGCCATTGTAACTCTGAACGGTCACTAAATGAGTATTGTAAGTTGAGGACTGCCTATATTCTACAGCAACTGTATGTACAACTGAGAATATCTGCTGCAACACCTTAGGACGGCCCTAAACATTTCCTACCTGAAATGTCTCTTTGGGAGGTATCACTGAAAGGATACTTCCTACAGCTTATTGCAACAGAAAAAAGGAAAATCTTAATGCCATGACCTGACCCAGTGTGGTTTCATTTAAAGACTTACCACTCAAATATGGACATTAAGGTCCATTAAAGGTTTGACCCTAATGAATTATTTGAGGCTTAAATTTTTTTTCTTCCCTAACCCATCACAATGAATGTTCACCCCCAGGGTTAGTGATCCGGTGTGTTTTACCACAAGAGTATATGTGCTTTCAATCTCCATTATAAAATGAGGAGGGGTCTTCAATCTGGGCACCCTGCCAGCTTTGCTAAAACTTTCCACTAGAAAAGGCTTTTGTTTCTTCTCTGGAGCTGCTAAGCTAGGCCAAATAAAAGGAAGCGCAGGGAGGGAGCAATAGGGGGAGTTTGAAATCCAGTCCAGTGTGTGTTGACAGTATTACTGGGCCTTGCAGAAGACCTCTACGTTGTTCTAATGACATCTGGACTACTGAAAATTAGCGAGCACCCACCAACGTTTTAGGAAAGGGCTAATTATGGCACCAGTAGACTAAACTTAATGCTCGGAGAGCCAATCATTCTAATCACAAAGCTGAGGTGCATGAAAAGGATATATTTCAACACAAGAAGAATTCTGTCTGGTACAGTTCCTGTTCAAATAAACTATATGACTAAACCATGTGTATAATTGTGTGTGTGTGTGTGTGTGTGTGTGTGTGTGTGTGTGTGTGTGTAACACTCCACCTCTTCCTACACATATGGTGCAAAAGCAAAGGCTTAAATAGGAGAAATACAGACATGGTAGACTTCTAACAGTTGGGCAGTATAAATGGTTCTTGGGTAGCGGACAGCCTCCACAATTCCTAGCACTTATTTAAAAAAGTTATGTTTAAGAAAGAGCTTTAAAAATAGTTGGCCAAGTTGCAGCTTTCAGTAACATTCTGCCTTTACCACGTTCTTTTCACCCACCCACAGCCTTTTTACATACCCGCATGAGTGTTTAATAGGCCTAATTTCCCACTTTTATCATTAACAACAAATGTCATGTATGTGTTCTAGGACAGAGGGCTATAAAACTCTCAAGTATATAGAGACAATTACAGATAGCAAAAATTGATTGACAATGAATAAATCTCCTGATGAGTGACATCTACCCATTGCCAACCAGTAACTCCAAACCTAAGGACCTCTTTCTTATGGATATGCCAGGCTTCACAAGGCTATTGACTATGCTGATTGGAAAATTCAGAGACTTGTATTCTCAACACTCCTAGAAGCACCAGTTTGAAGACACGTGGTGCATACTCTGTACAAAATATCAACATAAGTTGATTAAGTTAGGCCCTTCTTTAGAAAGAAGGAGTAAATGGAAAAACAATTTTAGTTTCTAAATTCAATTTCCTAAAGCAGTTTCAGGGTAACTCTAGCTGACTTTTCAGATGCAAAAGTGACACTGTAAGACCTTACAGATTACCAAGGACGTAATTATAGGAGTAATCTTTCACTGTAGTTTATTAAGCCTGTTAGGTCTTTGGCAGAGTTATGGTTGACAGGATTTTCAACTTTTCTAAAGCTAAACGTTCTTGTCAATATTGCAGAGTCACTGAAGGTGAATCTAATTATCTTTCCTCTTTCAAAACCATCTAACACATTGTGGCATATCTTTATACCCACTGTGATTTATCACTTTGGTTATGCTTTGAATTTGACCCTATTGTTGCAAACAGTTTTTTTTTTACACCACACCTCTCAAACGATGGCCATGAACATGAGTTGAAGTCTTGCTCCGTTTTCATATGCAACATATGTAGAAAAGGAGTAGGGTTTTCCTGTGCATTTTGACTTTTTTCACTGATAAGTTTAGCTGGTGAAAGCAACCATGATGAATAAACATTTTTGCCGTCTTTCTTTTGTTGTTATCAAGTTAGCTACAGATATTTTAATATTGAAATTTCACTCTGGAAACGAAACCTGTATTTTCCCATAGTTACATCTCTGAAGGACAACACAGAATTATCACTAGCAAAGTCAAAGCATGCAGAACTTTTTTTTAAAAAAAAGTTACAGATGGTTCTGACATTCAACTTCTTCTCTGCTTTGCTTGTTTCCAGAGAAGGATTCTCACAGAGAAGTCTCATCAAACCTGTTCCTCTCCAGATGGAGCAGACTATAGTTCTCACCATTCCACGCTTAGTGGAGAACAGGAAGAGGATCAATCTGGAAGGCAAAAGGCCATTCTGGAGAATGTGCAATTTGACCTTTCCATAGCAAATGCCAAATATTTTATGAGTTCCAGTCCGATGTTACCTTCCCCGTGCCAATCAACAGTGCTATAGTGATATGCTAAATCGAGTCACACATTATGCTAAATGAGATTATGATATGATTTATCATATTTGATTTCAGACACTATGGTTTGTAAATAATAATCTGCAGTTCAGATGATGGGTACACAGTTATGTTTATTCAACTCACTATAATTAAGCATGCAAACTTTGTCGAAGGTTGAGTCATCCCTTAAGACAATCAGACCCTATTCTATGGTTCTCTCTTTTTGTTTCAGATGTTTACCTACAATGTTCAAGATTACTTCTTCAAAGTCTTCATTTGCAGTTTCCCACAACCCTAAAGACACAATCAATTTCACGTTTCAGAAACCAATAGGTTGTTTTTGAAATGTCAACCTTCATGCTTTAAAGAATGACTATTATTTTGTTGTTGTTTTTCTGTAAAACATGAATTGTTATCAACAGATTCAAGAAAACACTGATTAATAGTATCTCACTGTGTAGAAAAGTTGGCTCATCAGTTAGTTTCCAGGAGTCTCTTCCTGTTAGTACTGATGTGTTCCCTTCTCGCTTATAGAGATAACATTAATTGATAACCCTTGCAAATTTCTTTGATGTCCTTAATGGTAGGAAATAACTTCACAACTGAATGGCATTGTGCAGTAGGAATCAAAATATACCAAAAGAACATTAATAAGATTAATAATACAAATGGCCTCTCTTTGATGCTGAAATGGCAAATACTATCATTTTCAAAATAATCTTAAATGCCAACATATTGTGAGCGCTACACAAAGAGGAATACTTTTTGAAAAGTCACATTTTGATGAAAACCAAACATATTCAGCTTCAGTAACAGGGACTTTGTGAGCTAAAGTAGCCCTCCCTCTTCTATATTATTTTAAAAGGGATATAGTGGTATACTCATATATATGGTCACTTTTTCTGTTTCTAGAAGTGGTTCATTGTCAGCTGCCAGTGTTTTAGTTGGTGTTGGCCTTTATACACATCGAGCTCTTCCCAAGAACCTAGGATGTTGGATTAGTGTAGTTAGTATATGTGTGGATCCAAGTAGTGTGGCCTTTTGTAATTGACAAGAGATTTTGTCAATGCACCATCCAAGATTTTTTGGTATAGCACCCAGTGTGTTAACAACCACTGGGATCGTGATAGCCAGTTTATGCCATAATCTTTCAATTTTGATTAAAATTGTTCTTTTGAAATTATTTTGATTGAAATTATTATTATGGTTGTTGGCATAATCAGACAAATGCTTAGGCTGGATTTGGCATTTTTATTCACATATTGATTCCTTCTGAAGGACCTGTATAGGCAGATGTTGTTATTTGATGTTAAAGGTATAATTGCATGATGTAACCTGTTCCAAGTTAAGCTGCCTTTTACAGTTGACTCATGATTTTGCCAATGCCGATGGGTGTTAAAATGGAGCTCCAGATGTTTTGGGATTGCACCCAAGGCTCCTATTACAATTGGTACTACTATCTTTGCTTTCTTTTGCCATAGTCATTCTACTTTTATTTGCAGGTCTTTGCATTTTGTGATTTTCTCCAGCTTTTTTTCTTCTATTCTGCTGTTTTCAAATACTGCCACATCCACTATCCACACTTTTTTTGGTCTTATTGACAGTGGTTAAATCTGGGGTGTAATATGGCAGGTGCTTGTCTGTATTTGGTAAAAAATTAAAAATATGTGCAAGTTTCACATGAATGACTCAAAACTTCAATAGCATAGGAAATACAGACATAAAGAATGAGCAGAAGTCACTATATTAAAGATACATTTCAGATGCTCTGGCATGGAAACATCCTTCTTGACATAAGAATATAAAAAGGGCTTTCCTGAATTTTAAAAATTGTTTAATTTAATATTTTTATAGGCAATTAATTCTTATATTAGCCACATGAATATTATACTAAAAGCAACTGGGGAGTCATGTGCCATTTTGGATGCGATGAATACCTCTTGAATTTCTTTTCAGAATTATAGCAAATATTAGTAGGATATTTTAAAAAACTATATTACAATTCCTGGAACAAGAAAATGCAATATTTGCTATTCAAGCTTCACATTTTAACTTTTAAAATGAGAAATTAGGTTTAGTCATGCTGCCTAGAGTTAGAGTGAAATATTACAAATGCTTTTGCAAAAAACACATACAAACAAATTGTGACTATTTTTTTTCTTTTTCCTGCAAGTGCACAATCTGCTTTTTTCCAATCAATTGAGAGTTGATCCAGTAGCTGCAAAAGGAATTATCCGACTGGCTTGTCACCTGAGAGTTGCATTATGGGCTGAGAGAAAGTGACCAAAATCACTCAACTGGCTTTCATGCCTAAGGTAGGACTAGAACTCTCAGTCTCCTGGTTTCTAGCATGGTACCTTAATGTTTGGTTACCATTAAACCAAACAGGCTATCTTGTGGTTAATTTCTATTATAAGATAATTTTAAATATTATATTGATTGAAAAAAATTGACCTATTCAAAAGCATTTCTTTTGGAAGGACTTCTTTTATTGCCTTAAGTCAAACATCATAACGTTCAGGACTTTAAGCACTGCATCACAATTCAGTGAAGTAATGCAATAAAATTCCAGATTTCATCTTTTATTGCTTTAAATGATTCAATCTTTGGAAGCTGGACAAACTCAGTGTAGCATTTTAGCAATGCAATGGTGCATGCAAAATATACATGTATGAAATATGTAGATGTATGTACAAAATTGGCTATGATTTAGAATTCAAAACAAATATTTTTTCATGTGGCAATGGAAACAGCCTTAATTTCAGATGCTAGAGAAGGAAAATGTTTGTGCTTTTTTTAACATAAGTATTCTTAGATAAAATATAACACTTTTTCATCATTTAATTCTAACTAGTAAGCTTATGTATTTCAAGCTGCTATATGATGGATAGCTTTCAATGCCATTCTACTTGCCAGTGGCTATGGCTTAAGCCAAGACCAATAATGGTTAACATTATTATACTGTAGTTTTTGGACATGCAGATACTTTAACAATGACTAATGGTGTTTAATGTTTAGGTTATGGACTTTCATTAATGTTGACAACGGTAAACAAATCTTTCCATACGTATGTCATCCAATCAGACTTCTGTGCCATTCCACAAGGCTGTTGGTTGTCAGCTTCCCCTTTCCTGAATATTCCATAAGGCTACAATAACTCAATGGCTCAACACAAAATGGCTGAACACAAACCTCTACATCTGCAGACTTACCATCATCCAGGTATAACTGGTCCAATTCTTCAGGTTCTTGCTTGACTGTTACGGGCATAGGGGCCAAATTATGATTATTGTCCTCATGCAAGTTGGTCAATGACTGTGGCTGATTTGCTGGAGTTTCATTTCTTTGAACATTCGACAGCTGCTGTTGGCCCATTACAGTTGAATGAGTTGGACTGCAGGACTGCAAATAGGTTGACTCCTGGGTTACAGATGGAACTGGAGAGGAGGGACTGTTGGGATAGAGTGCTTGTTGATTACCAAGGGAACAGGTACTGCTCAGATGTTGACTCACCTGCGGCTGCAGCATGATGTGAGATGACTGATCGGGAGAGCTTGGGTGCACAACAATAGACCTTGGCACTTCCTGTATGGTGGGGACACCTCCAGCCGTCTGCTGAAGTCCTAGATGATTATGGCCTGGGTTGGTGATGCACTTGTAAGCAGGAGAGGAAAGATCATGCAGTTTAGGACTAGAGCTGGGAGATGATGACATCACAGTGTTTCTCTGCTGACAGGAAGCGAAGCCAGCTACAAGGCACGAGCCAGGATCAGGAGGCATCATGATCTGCTGGCTGTAATATGGTTTGGAGAGAGGGCTTAATCCATGGCTCCTTGGTCCACAGGTTTGAGCAGAGTCGTAATCATCAGAGGGTTCTGTTTTTATAATTGGAACTGTTGAAAGAAAAAGAAAGTGCTTTGAATAAACATAGAGTTAATATGATCAAGTTGGCTTGTGGCTAGGATACCCTTTGCAAAAACAAACAAGAGCTTGAATAAAGCTCTGTGTGTCCTTTGCTAGTTTTCCCCCCTCCCTCACCAAAATATGAATGACTCATCCAAGAAAGCCACAGCTGGTTCTAATACTGAAAAAGGCTATTTTTTTTGGACTCTCTGCCAGCTCTAATGTGCTATAAAAATCTATTTGCAAATAGCTGTGCTACAGTAGAAGCCCTGGACCCAAGGGCTCTATGGATCTGTAGTAATCAAAGGAATTTTTAAAAACTTGGATGTACTACTGCTTGTCGACTGCTACTGATGGCCCATTTGATAGATGTCTGCACAACGGGTCAATTCAAGCATAGGGAGTCAGTGAAGGGGCTTTCAGAGTTCACAAAAACAAAACTTCAGAGAGAATGACAAGTTTAAGAAAAAGTACCTAATTCCTTCATAAAGCCTTTCTTTCTAGAAACAAAAACTGAATTCTCTTAAAAAATAATAATAGTGTCTCTCTCTCTCTATAAATTATAATCCACACGACAGTACAGAGATATTTCATCAAGGTACGTTTCCAAGTCACATTTATTTAATTCAGAAGACTACTTTGGGACTAAGCTAAATTTTATCAGTTGTATCAGTTCACAGAAACATTTAGTATTTTCTTTAAACACAATTTATAAACAGAGATGTGATTTAAATAGCATTTTCACAGATACTTTGCGAGTAAGATACAAGTTACATTTTGGGCTTAGAGTTGGCAGTTAATTATCACTAAAGAAGAAAAAAAATAATTAACAAAGAATTAATTTGTATATAATTTGGCATGAACACAAAATCTTGGATATTTAAAAATAATTGACACAGGTTAATTGAAATCAACTTTAACACATTTGATCTTAATGAAAAAGGCTGTGGCCAAATGTAACAATGGCTTCCTTTCCGATAAACATTTAGAAGACAGTTATGTAAAAGACCGACCAGCAAGCTCCTTCAATACCAATAGAAAGTCCCACAGGTGCTTTTTCAAGAGGCAACTAGACTTTCTAATTTTTCTTTGAAGACATTTCATTTCAAAGGAGTCATATTCCTTGCAGACAGCTGTATTATATTCTTTTAAAGTCATTTGTATTCTTTTAGAGTCATTGAGGCTACTGGAGATTTATTTGTGTCCTCAGGGTAATAATCTTCCAGTGGCCTCAACAACTCTCTAAAATAATGCAAATGACCAGCTGTCTGCAAGGAATATAGATACTGCCATTCCTTCTATTCCCCACTATCCAGTTAGAACTGAAGAAGCTTCTGTGATGAGAAACAAAATATCTTCAAAGAAAAACAAGAAAGTCCAGTTGCCTCTTCAAAAAGCATCTTTGGGACAACAATGACCTGAATGACTGAGAATCTCCATAGACATTTATCAATAGAAAGGTGAATGGCCATGCTTGCTAAGGACAACAGAATGATTATATAAGAACCAGCCTGCTGATTCATAGAAAGAATATTAAAAATAAAATGAGCAAACTATGTCCCAATGAATATTGAGGATGAATCAGCTTTAGTTCAATCACCAGAATTCCTAGGCCTAGTTCAATGATGGTGAACATTTTAGGGACCGAGTGCCCAAACTGCAACCTTTCCCCCTACCTCCCTTTACTTCAGGACAGAGGAGTGTGCGCTGGAAACACGTGTTGGGGTGACGTGTGAGTGCACCTTCTGATGCTCCGGTGCTTGGCCCGCAATTCTCTGTGCTCCTCAGGGCCCGGCTTGCTGAGGAGGGGGGAGCAGTCCTGATGCCTCCGCTGCCCCCACGGCCCCAGCCATCGCTACCTAGCTTCCTCAAAGGCACGGCTCATTTCAAAGGCAGCAGCTCGTGTCTGGAGGTGCCAGTGTCTCACTGTGAAAACCGGGCCAGGCCACTCCACCATCCAACTCGCCAATGGGGGCGCTTCTGCCAGGCCACCACCCCTCCACTGGGCTTTTGGGCTCAGCACTCGGGCAGGGGAGGGGAATGCTTCCCCACGCTGTCCCTTCTTTTTCTTGGCCCCACAGATGAGGGAGGGAGGAAGGCCAGTCTTGGGGGATTGCCCTCATCTACAAGATCTGCCCCCGCTGTTCTCTCCCAGCTCTCTTTGCTGACGGCAACAGCAAATG
Source organism: Arizona elegans (assembly GCA_022577455.1). Classification (NCBI taxonomy): domain Eukaryota; kingdom Metazoa; phylum Chordata; class Lepidosauria; order Squamata; family Colubridae; genus Arizona; species Arizona elegans. The sequence goes on along the minus strand of JAKOOJ010000002.1, from coordinate 53,149,111 downwards.
TATTGCAATGAAGGTGGAATCCTGTTGCCACGCAAAGGCAAGTACAGGGGCGCTTCACTCTCACACTAAGGCTCTGGCCATCGCCACTGCTGTGACAGGGCAACAACTCTTTCATCCCTTTGCCATGACAGGGCCACAGGGAGCCGCAGCAGAGGGGTGAAAGAGCCACATGGGTCGCATTGTGGCACCACGTTGTAATGGGCTTCAGGAGGACGACGCAACCCCACCTACCCCATTGTGATGCGCATGAGTGAAAAAGTTCAATCAATCAATTCCAATTTCATGAGATCTTTTTCTTTTGCGACAAGTTGGAACTGATTGAGTGAAACGTGATGGAGAAACGCGATTGGAGCTGAGCTGGGACGATGGCATGCATGCTCCCAAAGAAGGCGCTTGCATGCCATGTCTGGCACACATGCCATCACAAGCCAAGGTCTTGCTTATACCCAGATGAAATTCTAACTATTATGTAAATATTTTTCTCACTGGAATCTTTATATTATCCTTAAGCGGAAATATTTTGAAAAAATTTAAAAAACATATTAGTGCATGTAATATTTAGAATAATATCAGCAGATTAACATCAGATTTTTACCTTCAAAGTGAGATAAACATTACTATAAGTGATATAGTAATTTATTTATTTAGGGGGGTTCAAGTCAGTCTTGACTGCTGGCAACTGTCTGGACAATTGCCTACAGTTTTGTTTTTTGTTTTTTGTTTTGCAAGGTTTGGTAGTAGTTTGCATTTTCTTCTTCCTGGGGCTGAGAGAGAGTGTCTAATCCAGATTTACCCAACTGGCTTTGCGCCTAAGGCAGGACTAGAACTCATGGTCTCCTGATTTCTAGTCTGATGCCTTATTAACCACTACATCAAATTAGCACTTTAGTATATACTAGTCTAAGACATATCTATATATTTATTTTCAATGATATTGTTTTATTTTATTTTATAAAAAATAATCATTATTCAAATTTAGCGTTAGCTAACCACTTGTCTCCTGGATATAATATGCTTCTTATTATCCTCAACTACCATAGTCATTCGCCTCATTAACTAGGATGTTGGAAAATTAAATTCAGGATACCTGGAATGCTTCACATTTGGGAATACTTTGCTGAAATGACTGAACAAGATTTTCTCAGAGGCATAGTCTCAATAAAAATGGCGAATAACAATGCTATCTACCAACTTCTTTACAAATTAATGATTTTTTTGTTCAAAATTTAAAAATGACAAATGGGAGACAAGATTTGCTCCAGACATACCATGATCTTTATATTATCCTGAACTCTGTTAGATTTTAGTATACTGCCCTAATTTTAGGTATTAATAATAATATTTTAGCATATCAAATTAATTAAGATTTAATACACAATAACTATGATGGTTTTAAGCTAACACATGTATCACATTATCAATCAATTTTTTAAAAATAATTTTTATTGAACTTTTTTTAATACAAAGAAACAAACCTACAAACAAAACAAACAAAAATAGATATTTACATCTTCTTCTCAACATCTTCATATCAGTAATCTATATTTATACATTTTCTCTTTCTTATCTCAATCTATCTCTTATACATATATTCCTAGTATATCATATATATATATATATTCTCTTAATCTAAATATTTTATTTACATTTAACATAAACAGGTACCTAGTTTCCTTTATATTACCAATCAATTTAATACTAGAACCATATGTTTGAAGCAACATCAACTATAAATTGTTGCTTTTATTGAGAGGATCCCATATGAAGACCCCATATCAAGACCAGTTCATAAAGACAATACACTTCTATGCATACTTGGATATGAGGAGAGATATGCCATTTATTGTGTTTGAAATGAAAAGTTGTGAACTAGTAAAAGATGGGTTCATAAAATCTTAATGAAAAACTTAAAACATTTTCATTGAAGGAAAACAAGTGGGAGATTTTTTTAAATATGAGTTTTAAATCCAGTTTCATTTTTCTGTAATACATAGGTCCTGTTCTGGTTCATGGTTGTTAGGATGAGTGAAAAATAAGGCATATATTTTAGGACACTAAAGACACCAAAAGTAGTTAGCTTTTTGTATCAGGAGTTGTCACTGGTAATAGCCATTCTCAGCAACTGACCATGTTAGAGGAAATTAGAACTTCTCTTTACTTAAAATTGATACTAAAGTACTATATCTTGCCTCAATTATCTTCTATTAGAATCTTTGTAAAGCATCATTATCTTTTGAAGTCATTTATTCTGAGCTTTTACAATTACTATTTCTTCCTAAATAATTTAGTTATGAAGAGCTTCTCAGTTGCTGTTAAAATGTTTAGCTGTTCAAAAATTACCAAAGAGACAGGACATTGTAGAGGCCTGGAAACAGAGGTTCTTCTGGAGGAGAAACCTGGCGCAGCTTACTTGCTTATGAGCAATTAATGAAGCCAAAATGTGCATTAGGTTGTTAATAGGTCTTAGAAGAACTGATTCATTTTTTATTGTAAGACATTATTCATGTAACAATGCAAGGGGTAAATGGAACCTACATTTTATATTCTTTTAAGGAAGTTTTCCAAGCATGGAAATATGTATCACCCTAATGTTTACAATATGTTGTTTTGTCCGGTTCTTCCCACTGTACCCCAAACACAACCTCCTAAAATGTTCTATGGAAATTAACCTTTTTCTGATTAGAAAAACATGACACAGAATGGAATCAGAAGTGAGTGAAGAATGAAGATCAGACATTGAATAAAGGAGAGAATGGATATGCAAGGGGTAGGGCAGGTTCTGCTTTGTGGGGAGTATGGACAGGCTCCTGTAATTTTAACAAATGATACCTTCTCTATTGTTTGTATCCACCATCCAACACGATTCAACATCTCACTTGTCTGATATAGATACTGATACAAAAATTGATAATCCAACACATCAAAGAATTTACATGCATGTGTTTTGGGAATACACCGTGTTTCTCCAAAAAGAAGGCTGGGTCTTATTTTCTTTTGACCCCCCCCCCCCCCAAAATGCCTAGGCCTTCTTTTTGGAGGGTTCTAATTATTGACTCACCTTGCGGCGGTGGCACTGACAGCCCTCCCAGCAGGAGCCCACTTCTTCTGCGGCCTCTTGCCGCCACTCGCACGCATCACCCCGGCCTCTGTTTTGCCTTCAGATGCCTGCTGGAAGGCATCTGTAGCCGATAACACAGCTCTGGATCGAACCGGAGCAAAGCCCTCTGCAGCCAATAATAGAGCTCTGGATTGATCCAAAGCTCTGTTATCGGCTACAGATGCCTTCTGGCAGGCATCTGAAGGCGAAACGGAGGCTGGGGCGATGCGTGTGAGTGGCGGCAAGCAGCTGCAGAAGAAGGCAAGGCAGGTGTCTGGGTGTGCGAGGCCTGGAAAATAGGGGAGCACCACCCCACCATTCCCACCCTATCTTATTTTTTACCTGTGTGTCTCACCCCACCCCCTGCACCTTGGGGTGGGTGGGGTCTTAATTAGGGCTAATTTTGTGGGTGGGGCTTAATTTGATCACATGCACTCAAAAACATGATAGGACTTCTTTTCAAGGTGGGTCGTCTTTTTTGGAGAAACACGGTAATGAAATGTGAAATACACAATAGAAAATGCTAAGCTAATGTTAAACTTAAATAATAAAGATAAATAAAAAAATAGATTCATATAAGTTTCCATATGATAAATGAACTTATAAACAATATGACAAACATTTTTTTATTGGCCAAGCATGAAATGCAGTAAACTTTACAATGGGAATCTAATTCTTAAAATGGATGAAATTAGCTTAACGCACTGAATGAATCTACAACACAAAGCAGAATAAGCTACACACTTAGGAAACCTCATAATTGCTCTAAGAGAAGTAGATTGCATTCTTTCCAGCTCATTTGTGATATCCTGTACCCACAAGGAAGTTAGGATAAAATCTTTGAATGAAAAATCTGAAATGATCTCCTTTGGAATAATGAAACTACAAGAAAGCACTTAATATATTTCTGGCTAGTGATAGTCTTGATGACCTGGGTATACTCCAATTCAAATTATACTGGAAATGGATAGCTAAATATTTATATACTCCCAATTCAAATTATACTGGAAATGGATAGCTAAATATTTATATTGGTATAATCGCTTAATGTGCTTCTGATCCACTATCCATTTATTAATAGCTTATTATTAATAAACAGAATTGAAAAAAGTTCTTAGCAGTAAGAACAATCCTAATTGCATAGGGACAGCAGAACAGAATCATCGACATACCATAAGAGAGACACATGTCCACCAGCCTGTTTAGGGTCATGGAAGTCTTCAGATTCCACTGAAACTGCTGAAGTATTCATATAAAAATTAAACAAAGTTGGAACCAAGTCATGCCCATTCTATGACATGACAACATTAAATCAGTTAATTAATTAAAGTGCTGCTGGGGCAATATATGATCTGTAAAGGAGACTGAATATGATTATTTTACATGAAAAAAGCACTTTCATTATTGAGAATATGACTTTCTTTCATAGAATACAGGTATTCCTCGAGTTACAACAATAGACTTAGCGACCGTTCAAAAGTATGACCCCCCAAAAAAAGTATTTATGACCTGTTCTGAAGTTACATATGTTGCAGCACCACAGTGGTCATTCACCCTTAAGACCAATCACAGAGACACTGCAACATGCTCCCTACCTATCCCCCCCCCCCATCCTGCTCTGCTGGGTCTCCACAGGCTTGCTTTGCTTAGTGTCCTGTATTCCACTTACTCCTCCTGCCCCATTTCCCATGGCTTAACTATACTTACTTTTCGAAGAGTTCCAGAAGAGGCTGATCCACATGACAGAGAAGCCGATGAAGCTGTAAGAAGATGAGATGTAAGGAAAACAGCTTTGCCCATCTGAATAAAAGACTGGCTTCTCTGCCATGAGGGTCTGCAGGCATAGTTTGGGCCCAGTCTGGCCTGCGCTAAGCAGCCTCCTGCTTGCTGTTGACTGGCTAGTTCAATTGAGCAGCTTCAGGGATTGGGGCGTGGCAGCCAATCAACACAGAGCTGGTTTCCTTTGTCTTATTAGATGCTAGCAAGCAGGCAGTCTGTGGAGAGCCGGTGGGGCATGACGTGGGGGGAAGCAATTGTGGGGACCCCAGGGGAGCATGAGGTATCTCAGTGGATGGGGGAAGCCTTGGATGGCTTGCTCCAGCACTAGGTCCTGCATGTTCTTCTCTACCCTGAGATACCTCATATGCATTTAATGACCTTAGCAAATGCACTGGGGAAAGCAGGGAATGATCACATTCATTTAATGTGATTCAATCAAAGGAATGAGATCAATGAAACTCACAAAAAGATGGCACTGTGATTCCTAAGAAGATTTCTCAACAAGAAGTTGTAAGACCACAAAGTGATCTTTGTGTACAGAGCAATCAAATCTATGGATACCAGAGCTATAGAACTCTAATTTAAAGAGTGTGTGTGTGATTTCTCTTGTATTATTGGTAGAAATAAAGTCTGGTGAGGACTGGAATCTACCATTTTGATTAATTGATTTTAATTAATGCTTTATTTTTGAAGATCTCTATTTCCTTTATGGAAACAGGAAGTCACAATGAAAATTTACCTGTACCAAAATGTACAGTAGTCCCCAAAGAACAATTGTCATTGTAAATTGTCATTGTAAATTGGTTTTCCCAAATTCCAGCAGAAATTTTACATGTGGAATGTTCAGAATGCCTTTCCAAAGTCCTGGATATAATTTCCACTAGGTTTGACTTTATCTCTAGAAGCACCAGCAGCCTTTGCAGATGACTTTGCTTCTTGCTTGTTAATAAACCTTAGGCATTTTTACATTCTCTTTTTGTCTCATAATAATGGGTGGGAGAGTAATCACCTGTTTTATAATTTTTGTAGAGACTACAAAACTGTTTACTATATTAAGCTGTTGTTTACCTTTTTCCTCCTGAGTAATATGAAGAACTTACTTTAGAGTGGGTTGCCAAAATATCTTTCTAAGAAAATTAGCCAGATTGCCATCAAGAAAAACATTGCCTCAAATGCCTTTGTTGCTCAATGCAAGCCTCTTATTTAGCCAAATCCCCAGGAGAATGAGGAAAAAACACCAAATGACTTTCTCTTCACCTTATGATTAACTATGGCAGTGTTGGCGAACCTTTTGGACACTGAGTACCCAAACCGCGTGCGCATGGCCAAACTGAAAGGTGCATACACAGCAGAGACCCGAAGATCAGCTGGCCGGCGGGAGGTGGGGCATCCTAACACCGGCAGCACAGCAAGAGGTGAAGATCTTTTTCTTTCGTGAGCTTCTGTTTCATCATTTGCAGGGAAACAGAAGCTCATGAAAGAAACGTCACGGTGATCTGATATGGGGTGACTGCGTGCGTGCCAGCAGAGGGCTCTGCGTGCCACCTCTGACATGGGTGCCATAGGTTCGCCATCATGGAACTAAGGTAAGATCAGTGTCGGTTGAAAAAGTCACCCTTTTTTGTCTTAGACCAACTCAGATAGAACAGCTGTGGAAAGTGGTCACTGGCCATTTGATTCTTGATAGGAAACCATCTATAAACTGAATTCTGTTACAGGCAGTAATAGAAATCCATTAGAAAGACTGTTTAACCAAGCAACTAGAATCTTGAACTGATGAAAATACTGAACTATTTTTCCAGTTGAACTACAGTTTCAGTCATTAATCCAAACTGTGCAGAGAATAATGTCATGCATTTCCTAACAGTAACAAAATGACAGCTGGTTTTTTATTTTTTGTTAATTCACATCATTCCTGAAAGACTTTACTTTTTATTAAAAAAAAAGAAAAAAGAAAAAGAAACTAGAACAACTAAAAAGGCCAAGAACAGTAAATTACTAATCAGAAGCCTCTTTATCTCATGTAGGAAAATATATTTAAGTATTGACTTTTAAAAAACTTTGATGTTATTAAAAAGATAATCACTTATTCACAAAGGTACCAATAATGTGATATTCACAATCAAGCATTTTAATTTGATTGCAGTAATATCTTACTTCATATCTCCTTATAGCAGCTTTTCCCAATCACAGTATCCTCCACAGATGCAGACTTCAACTTCCAGAAATCTCAATGCTGGTTATGCTGCTTGAAATATTTTGGGAAGTACAACAAATCTACCTATGCCCAGACCTATCTAAGTTGGAAATCCTATTAACCCAATTACATAAAGAAGAATATTACCTACACTTTGGCTCTCAAGATCCAATGAATCTACAACAAATATAGAAAAAGAACCAATAAAAATACCTTTAGCATAGAACATCTGCTGCACGTATCATTAAAAAAATATCACACAACCATAACCAAAACATTCATTTAAAAAAAAAAGAGGAATCAGTCAACAACAACAACAAAAATCTACTGTTCATATCACTTAAATGCCACCTGGCGATCAGCAAACGTGAATCATTTTTAGCCAAATCTAATTGAAAGCAAACTATAAATTTTTGCATAACGTTCTGCCAACCTTTACATCTGTGCAGATTACCAGTGACAGTAGTACTTAAACTATCTTAAATTATAAATGTATAGCCTGTGCTTAAAGCCTGCTACCTTCCAAAGTAGTACAATTGGCAGAACTTATTACATCAAATAAAAATCCCCTGCATAATTTACATGCCAGAAATGTCATCTTCCATATGTAGAAAATACACGAACAGACTACAGACACATTTTAGGAGCCATACATCTGCAAACTTCATTTAAGAAAAAATGAAAGTCAATTGCAAATCATTTCTATTCAGGTAATCATAGACAGTCTGAATTGTTGATCCTAACACTAGTGATACTATTACTATCTGATTTTAAAACACCGTAAACGCATAAAAATGTCTTAATACCACTGGTTTCAAAAGCCTGGTCAGTACTTAATAAACTTCATCTAAAACAGGGGTGTCCAAGGTTGGCAATTTGAGCACCTGTGGACTTTAACTAGCTGGGGAATTCTGGGAGTTGAAGTCCATAAATCTTAAACAAGGGGCAACTGGACTTTCTGGTTTTTCTTTGAAGATGTTTCACTTCTAATCCAAGAAGCTTCTTTAGACTTTGGCTGGATGGTGGGGAATGGAAGGATTTATACTCCTTTCAGACAGCTGGTCATTTGCATTCTTTTACTGAGTTGTTAAGGCCACCTGGAGGTTCATCTGTGTCATTAGGGTCACCTGAGTGGTGCAAATGGATGTGGAGCCTTTTTGGAACTGTTGAAAGTACTGTGTTGTAGATTGGAGATAGATGATGTCGTATCCTTCTCCTTCTGTTGAGAGAGGGCTGTTTAATTTTGACATAGATGGCCTCTGACCCTTCTTTCAAACCAGCGGTCCTCTCTGTCCAAAATTGGACTTTGCTGTCTTCAAAATAGTGGTTTTTATCTTTTAAATGCAGGTGGACTGCTGAATCTAGTCCTGATCAGTTTGTTCTATGTTGTGCTATGTGTTTATGAATGGTTGTTTTGTTTCCCCAATATACAGATCTGCACATAGCTCACTGCATTGTACTGCATGTTGCTCAGTTTGTGTCTGTGTGTGTGTGTCTCAGTTTATCCTTGGGGTGGACAAGCTTCTACCTTAGGGTATTATTCTTGAGTTAGATATCCAATTGCCTCACACTCCTATCGCCTTTACAATTTTTGTAAGATTATTCTCCTGCCACCTGACAGCAAATTTTGCTGACCCAGAAATTTTAAAGAATTTGTTCAACTTTGCATGAATATTTAAGTTAAATCTTTGCCAGGAGGTTAATAGTAAAAATGGAGATGGTTATTACAACAAAGGGAGTAAAGCACACTGTATTGCAGTTTCATTATTTTTCTCTAATTCAGCTTACTCAACCCAGAAAATTCCAGATATGCTTTATCTATATCTTGTTGTAGTTCCCAGTCCACCTACATGGGAATTATGTGAAGTACAATCCAATGAATCTGGAAGTATCAATTGGAAAGGCTGCCTTACTTTAAGCTACCAAAATGTGCTGGTTTAGAAAACGAAATATAGTGGGTGGAGGCAGGATGTGAAAAAGTCTCTTAAATGTCATCACTAGAGAACTATCACTGCAAATAGTCAAGAGATAATTATAGTTACAAAACAGGAAGTCGTGCCCAATGCTGACAAAATTGACTTCTGATCACTATTTTCAGAAGCACCCTCAGAATCATGATGACTTTCTTTCTGCAATGCAGAAAGTTACCTCTAAAAATTGAAAGGTCAGGTTCAGCTTTATAAATGAAATCCCCTTTTATTTTTGCATACCCACACATGCTAAATGTAGTTGAAATTTCAGTTTCACAAAGGAGGACATGCCAAATGACTTGATTATTTATGCTTTTGGAGAGGGATTGTTATTAGCTGAAGTTCAAATGTATGGTTGCATATCATTTTATATTTTCTAAGGGTGAAAATCTCAGTGGGAAACTAGGTTATCTGAACAACAAGATGCTAAATATAAACAGTCTTTCAGTACTTTTCAGCTGAAATCAGTGTTAGTAGGCTGTATCAGGCCAAATCGGTGCTGTTTCCTTCTTCAGGTCCTCTGAAATAATATATCATTATGCAGGACAGGGGGATTCAATGGTTGAAATACAGCTCAATCATGATAGCAGAGAATGACCTTCAGGTGTTACCATCTCTGTGATTCAGCAACTACCCTCTATTCCCTTTTGAACCTACAGTAGAGGTAATTTTGGGAATAGTATTATAACAAAAATAATAAATGAAACCTTTCATTCTAAATATATAAATATTTTTTGCTACTATTGAAATAGATTGGGACTTATTCTCAATATTATGATTAAATGGTACTTTTTCAAAAGGTAACTGGACTTTGTTTTTCTTTGAAGACGTTTTGCTTTTCATCCAAGAATCTTCTTCAGTTCTGACTGAATGGTGGAGGATGGAAGAACTGAAGTCAGAACTGAAGAACTTTCCTTGAACATCTTCAAGGAAAAACAAAGTCCAGTTGCCTTTTGAAAAAGCACCTTTGGGACAACCATGACTTGGATGACAGAGAATCTCCACAGACATTATGATTAAATGGGATCCTATGGAGAAAAGTAAGTAGGAACAAAGCAGGTGAGAAAATTACACACACACATACAGCAAGGGAAATTGTTTCCAGTTGTGTCTATTTATTGGCATTCACACATCACATTTTGTATATAAATACTGTATATGACTAGTTGAGATTGTCTAAACTCAACGACTACCTCAAAAATTCAGATGGGTAGCTTCTTGCTTCATTTTTAACATGACTTTTGCTGATCTCCAAGAGATCTTTGAGGTTTTAACTGTAATAATTGTAAGTTTGTTCTTTAGTATAAAACTGTTATAACATTTGCTGTATCTTGGGTCAATTGCTTTGATGCTTCATGCGTCACTTCATGAATTTTTATAACCATCATTGAGGTGGTCTGGTGATAAATAGTATAATGCTGGCATAAGACCAGAATATCAAATGGAAGAATGAGACTCTCAGTATTTAGTAAAAATGGATACTGACAGACAAGATTACAAACAACTGAAAAAGAAAGTATTGTTATCTGGAAAAATATATTTGGCACTCTTCTCACTGTCAATCATGTGGCTGGCACAGGGTTTAAAGCAGAATGAGTGGTTTTACTTGGCTTTAAATATGAGTTTTAAAACAGATGTTGGTTGCAAAAGACATTTTAAAAAATCAGGAACCAACCTACCTTCACATTTGTGAAATTTTAAAAGTGAATGATCTAGTGTGACTCATTATTATAGTAGCAATTTATCAAAAAGATCGGCATTAAAATCAAGCATTACGAAGGGATACCGTTGCCTGTTCTTCTAGCCAGTCTGGAGAAAATAACTTTGTAGTTCTACTCTTCAGTTCTTCATCCCACGTCTACAGATGTGGGAGTGAATCTACTCTTTGTCATATTGAAATCAATGCCAGCAGAGTAATGGCAAGGGAGAGGTATTAACACCATGATGAAGGGAGCAACACCCCCTCCCCCGAAATGGGGCTTCCAAAGCTGTAAATCAGCTTTGCTAAACTATCTCTCTAAAAGTGTGGTATAAACTCTCAGAATTCCTCATCACTCTGGCCAACAATCATCCCAACAGGGAATTCTGTGATAAAGAAGTCCAGCAGCACATCTGGAAGGGACTATATTTGTGGTTTAGGCATAGATCAATGGAAAGGAGTGATCTGCATTTTATGGGTAAACAGCAAAGGAAGAATTCATACTGTTCCTCCAGAAAACAGAGGTGTTGAGTGGAAAAAGATATTTTAAAAAGCTCACTAAATTTCAAAATAAAGTCTTGGTGACTCAATATTATACTATAGATTTTTTTCAACAGAACAGTGCTTCTAAGTCAGGGATCCCCAACCCCCTGGTCATGGCCCACTACCAGGCTGCAGTGCAGCCTGTTTCAAACTTCTTGGATGAGAAGCGAAACGTCTTCAAAGAAAAACCAGAAAGTCCAGTTGCCTCTTGAAAAAAAGCACCTTTAGGACAACCATGACCTGGATGACTGAAAATCTCCATAGACATTTGGGCAGCTTACAATATGAAAAATCACTTATAACAGTAACTTTCACTAAAGCAGTTTTCTTCTGTTCTGTTGATAAATACACTCGTGTATTTAATATGCTTTTATATAGTAAACTCTTGATTTACTCAAATAGTGGGGAAATTGAGTATCCATTAAAGCACAACATCCAAATAAGATTTCATGCATATGCATTTTATATATTTCATGCATGTGTGAAACTGCAAATGAGGTTGTGATTTGATTTGATTTAATTTAAAGTATTCAATTTAGGGTCCACCTGATTCCAAACTGATTCTGAGAGGTGGTATAATAAAACCAAACAAAATACAAAATACACATAATACAATATGATAACAAACAAGTAAGGGGGAAAAAAACTATTTACACATATCCAGAAGCACAGGAAACCAAGCAGAGACTTTTTAAATAATTGGTTCATTGGGGTTGCAAAGATCCAGATGCCCACTGGATGGAAGCAGCAACATATTGGAAACTCTAATTCTTTGCTATCATCTAGTGTTTATGTGAAGTTTTGCAGCCCTGATTCTGACAATCTTGGTACCATATTTTCACAATGATATACTGGTGCAGTGAATGATAAAGGTTTCTCTGATTTGCAGAACTGAAAGAATAAAGAAAACCTGATATACTGAGAACAAAACTCGGTACAAACATTGTGTGGGATATATGCAAAAACCACTAAGCTATCCTTAAGCCTCAAAAATAGTAATTGTTCCACTGTAACTTTTCAGCCAGAATTTGTGGAGCTGGATTGGTATGGTAATTCTTTGGCTAGTACTGTATAATAAACTTTACAATGCATTCTGAATTTCTGCACACATTTGTACATGGACATAAATAAAACTGTATTTATGTTTATATATCACAATATATTTGGGGGAATTAAGATTTATTACTGGGACATCTGTCCTCAAAGCAAAAGGACCTGACTATTTAGTTGCGTTCTTTTGCTCCCATCAATGAACTAAGCTTTTCTGTAGGAAAAGATTATATACAAATGATTTCCAAAAGGTAAAGTTATGTATAGTTTTTATTCTTACTGTTGGTCAAATTTTGCTAATATAACTAACTCCTCTCTCACACTCAAATGTAAGTCTAAAATTCCTGAGAAAGTAATAGAAATTTTATTTTTTTATTTATTGAATTTCTATGCTGCCCGTTTTACTAATACGTGAAAATTACTCAGGTGCTCCTTTCTAACATCAGCTCTTACCATACAGCTTTTTAAAGATACATATGCCAAACGTATGTTCTTTTCCAATACTGTATACATACTCTATTTCTGTGGACTATTTTTCTGAACGGTGTTCTTTTTTCAATTCTCTCGCTTGCAAACAATGAAAGTTTTTCAAGGTTTTTGACCATGGAAATGTGGATGTGAGTAGATTTTATTCAATGCTATAGTCCTTGCAATGATGGAAGCTATTCTGACAAATCTCATAAACCTGTTATCTTAAAAATGCACAAAGGGTTTTTTAATGGCTTAAGGTAGGAACAAAAGAACTGTGCTGCACGAATCACCATGTGTGAGATTCTGTTTAAAATATTGGTGCCTTCGTCCCTGAGACAATAGATTCTGAGTTGTCGCCTAAATAGCTGACAACTTGGTTTGTGGGATAATGACTTAGAATAGCTTTTATTGTAACCAATCATTGAACTCTGGGGACATTTACTTTTATGGTCTCTGCAGCTTTGGGGGAAGATTGAATTGAACTCTTAGACCAGGATCAGTAACCAGCAGCTTATGAGCTGCATACAGCCTCAACTTGAAGTTTGTCTAATTCACTAAATATACTTTAGTTGACTTCTTTTCTCCTTAGGGTGCTGAAAATACTTCCTGCCAATAACTGAAAGAGAAAGTAACAAGGCAGATGTGCATATAACTAACCTCTTTTTTTTTCAGTGGGCAACATGATTGATGCCTGGTTTTTTTAAAGCAGGCACGGGAAATGTTTGTCTTCTGTATATTTTCAAGTCCCCAAAGTCCCAACCGCCAAGGTTACTAGTCACAGAATAGCAATAGCACTTAGACTTATATACCGCTTCATAGTGCTTTACAGCCCTCTCTAAGTGGTTTACAGAGTCAGCATATTGCACCCAACAATCTGGATCTTCATTTTTACCAATCTCAGAAAGACGGGAGGCTGAGTCAATCTTGAGCCACTCAGAATTGAACTCCTGGAGTGAGCAGTGAACTAGCCTGCAGTACTGCATTGGAGTATTATCAGAATCTTATTTAATGAGACTAACAAATGTTGGATGTTAGTAGATGTATCATGTATGTATCTGCAAGGAGATAGAACTTTTATTAAGTTTTTATCTATTGCAAAGATGGGGCGGAAACGTTTTCCAAGGTTATTCCACAATTTGTACAAAAAGACACTTTTCTTGATTTGATTATGCCACTGAATGTTTGGTTTTTATCTTCAATTTTAAACTTTGCTGCACATTTTAAAATAAAGCACACAAAACTTTATTTCATGGCACTTAAAATTTATTTATTTCATGCCACTTAAAATTAGAAATAAATTGTTACCATTAGCAGGAAGATAGGTGAATAGTTGGTACTGGCTTCTCTTTCTCTTTCCATTGCAGACATAGAAATTGACTTGGACAGGACTTGTAATTCTCTGATTGCGGAATGGTGGAATCTCAGCAACTAATAAAGTCTAAAAAGAGGATAAAAGTATATTAAGGGTGAATCACAGTTAAAGAACATTTGAATCACAAGAATAAAACAAACAAATGCCCTGGCAGACACTGAAAAAGGTAAACGACCTGCCTTAAGAACATTGGAACATAAGATTAGCCCACTAATCATTATCATCAACATTTCTTGAGGACCTATCCTCCTAAGAAAACCCCTATCATGCAGCTGACTTGCTGAGACAGGCTAAAGTTGGATCAAATAATCCAACAGGAAAGATCTTCCATGGGAAAAACAAAGACCCCCTTTGCAGACATTAAATTGGGTTAGAAACCTGTTGAGCTCCTACTCAATATTGGATCCAATATTGAGTAGGAGCTGGAATTCCATGGCCCTACGTACTATGGCTGCCAGGGTGCACTTTGCAGCTCTTCTGTAACTATCTCCTTTTTTTTTCAGAATACAGTTTAGGCCTTGTAGAAGACCAAATGTAAGACTTCTATGAGCTTGACAATCCTCATAGAATTTGTGCAGAAAAATAAAGGTGAACACAGAAAGGATCTTAAAAGCTTCCTCCAAATCCAACAGCAATTATGAGCTCTATTGTAGGCAGGGCTCTTGGGAATACAGCTCCAGGGTTGCAGTTGCAACTCCTGAGCTGCTCCTCAAAAGCTGAAATGGTGTTGCTCTCATTTTTGCTTGATGCTCCAGAACTAGATACCTTTAGGGTCCTTCTTTCACCCACCCCTCTTCTCCCCTGAATCATGTCATCTATTTTGACACGCCAGAACCTCGATACATCTGGCTACTCTGGTGGTGGCAGTTCTGGTGCTTTCTTGCATGTAATCGTTTAAAAAGGAATGGAGGCGAGTTTAATGTCAACCCACTTATTTTAACTGCCCAGAGAATGCCAGGCATGCTGGTTTCTCCACTCTGACTCCCCTGCCTCTTCCCACTGCAGGTCCAGAAGGCAGGATCAGTACCAGCCTGACTGCAGAGATGTGGGAAATAGTAGGCTGTGAGAGCGGTATTATTATTATTATTTTAAAAATCCCTTCTCAAGAATAGAAACACATCAACCGAATGGTATGGAGGAGCTCTTAACTTAGTATTTAGATTTTCATAGTGGATACAAGAAAACTTTGACCTAATATTTGAAGGCATGCCAGCTCCATCCATTCTAGAAGTTAGTGGTTTGATAGGCTATCCTCCATACATCTATCTACTATCCTTTTTAAGCTATCCAAATTAACTATTCCAGCCACGATTGTCCTATTCACAATGATCTTTGCTCTGGCCCTATTTTAAACTTAGCTCTGTTTTCAGAACCAGGTTAGGTTGGGTGATAGATCCCATATGTATGTTTTATTTTTAAACATGACTGTTATTTTTTTCCCGAGTTTTCTTTTCTTTTTTTTATTGTACCTTAATCATTGAATTTGTAAGTCACTGAGAATCAGAACAGAGTAGGGAGACATCTACGTTTCATAAATGAATGAATAATCGATTACCATTCCTTTTACAGTTATACCTTACATTTAGCTTTATTGTGAGAAAAAATATAATTAAATGAGCCAAAGACATATGATTAAAAACATTATTTAAATGAGAGTTGCTTGAACTCAAATAGGTATTTTTAACTTCATCTTGACATTTATGTATGATTTACATGTAATTAATATGATAATAAGATAAAGTGAAGAAAATGTGCAGATAAATATGTCCAGAGAAACAGCACAGTATTTTTCAAAAGGCAAAAGAGGCACTTACTGGCTTACACAACTCTTTGTCAGTTTTGGCTTCCATTTCCCACACATGATGACCATCTAAAGATAAGGACATGAAAGATCCAAATTAATGTGCTTAGTGCTTTATAAATCACACAAATAGGAGGGAGGGCTTCCCTTTTAAGATATATTTATTATGCAGACATGATATTCAAGATGAGCTCAGTTTTGTAGTGAATAAAGAAATAAACACTTCTATCTATTAAAGAAGTTTGAGGCAGGGAAGGGAAGGATTTATCCACTGATCCTGCTTCCACAGCCAAAGATCTGGTTCAGTCCCCAATGCTCTTTGTTTTTATCTAATTGGGCAGAGTTGCCTAATTTATGAAAACGTTCTATCAAAAGAAGTAGGGTCTCTTCCCACTTGTGATAGGTAATCTCACTGCAAAATAATTATCATCCACTAGCTTTTAATTTTTTTAAAAATGTGTATTTTATAAAATATAACATAATGTAGTGGTTTGTTTGATTTTATCTATTCCTATTCATATGAGCGTTCAATTGCAACTGTAGCTTATATTGAGCCTAAAAGAAAGTTTTTACAGGATGTAGAGCAGGGGTCTCCAAACTTGGCAACTGTAAAACTGGTG
The DNA here is from genome assembly GCA_022577455.1 of Arizona elegans. Taxonomy (NCBI): domain Eukaryota; kingdom Metazoa; phylum Chordata; class Lepidosauria; order Squamata; family Colubridae; genus Arizona; species Arizona elegans. The sequence continues at coordinate 53,132,512 of JAKOOJ010000002.1, read as the reverse complement.
GACTTCAACGCCCAGAATTCCCCAGCCAACATGACTGTCTGAGGAATTCTGGAAATTCAAGTCCACAGGTCTTAAAAGTTGCCAATTTTGGAGACCCCCAATATATAAAGAGAATAAGAGTCAGATTATTGAGTAGGTAACATGAAGTGTCTGTGTTGGCGTACATGAACCCTCAACTGATTCTGTAAGGTCAGAAGTTCTACGTGAAAGATGTTATCATCATAGCTTCTGGGGCTAATGTTGATGAAATATCAAAGTTTGTTGGTGGCCAATTGTGCTAAAGAGACTTGACCGGTGAAAAGTCTAATGTGTTCTCAGGCTTTTGATATTAATAGAATGCCTTGAAAAGGCTAACTGGGTCTAATGCTGAGCAAAAATATATTCCAGCCATGCCCTTTTCTGGCTCAAGACTTAATTCTTAATTCTTTTTTCCCACATTATATTGTGATAACTACATTGTGGATTCAAGCTAGAGAAAGCCAGGTCAAATGCCTACCCAGCCATAAAGCCATAAAGATTATAGGATCATGATTGCACATCTTTATTGATTTCTCTAGGTTATTATGATGATTAAAAACGGGAAAAATACTTTCTGACCCAAGGCCCCATCAGTAAGGCTGAATGAAAATGCTCTAGGTAGAATAATCTGAATTGATATCCATTTGTCTTTCTGACACTTTTATAAATGAGCAACACAATGTTTAAGATTTGGTATATTTAATCTGTTCTGAAAAGAGGAATTGCTCTGTCTTATTTTCTAGTTTTCAAGCAGGTAAAGCGTTTTTGGGTGTTCAGGAAAATACATTTTAAGAATAACAAGTTTTTTTAAAAGTCCAAAAGTAGGGATGATACTGAGTGTGTTTGGCAATCTGAAAGAAGCAAGCGTTACTGCTGCTGTATTACGAAATTCCTCTGAGAATCTCCAGTCTTTCTCTATTACAGAAAAGGAGGGGGAGAAATAAATTACTTAATAAGAATAAGTTTCATTTACAAAAGCAGAGTAAATCAGTTATGGTGCTTTGAGTCAGTTGGTGCCTATATGGACAGTTCCATGCAGTTTCTTGGCAACATTTCTGAAGTGGTTTGCCAGTACTTTCTCGGACTAAGAGACAATGGCTGGCCAGAAATCATCCAGCTGTTTTTCATGCCTAAGGAGGATTAGAACTCACTATCTCCCACTCCTAATTGAGGACCTTTAATTGCAAAAGTTAAGAGAGAGGAGAGGAGAGGAGAGGAGAGGAGAGGAGAGGAGAGGAGAGGAGAGGAGAGGAGAGGAGAGGAGAGGAAAGGAAAGGAAAGGAAAGGAAAGGAAAGGAAAGGAAAGGAAAGGAAAATCAGACAATTCCTCATGTTACGTCTGGTGAACCAAAAGGGAAATCTCTACACCCACAGACTGGGATCCACTCCAAGAGAGAAATCCTAGATCATTACATCAACAACTCTACAGTAAACATGTTTTGTAAGTGTATATGGCTCAACCTGTCCATTTTTAAGAAAAGACACAGGAATGGATGAAATAATTTTTAGGAGTCTCAAAATGCTAAAAAGACTTTCTTATCCTGGGGAAAAGAAGTTTTATGTCAGTACAGTATTTGCCAGTTTTCCTATCCAAGTATGCAAGATGCCGTCTCTCGTTAGACTGTGCTAGAAAAGTGAGGAGTGATACGCCACAAAAGTTTCCATTGTAAAGCTGCCACATCTGCATCAGCCTGGCTGACTCACAGCTGAAGGCAACTCCCTGCCTGGCTAAGATCCAATGAAAGTACACCAGAACAATTTATACCTTTCCAAAATGCAAATAATTCAAATTACAGACATAACATAAAGTTGAAACAGACACATTTCAGGCATTCCCTGTTTGAATTGAACTTACTGAAGGGTTTCTTCCAAATGTTGCTTATTATAAATGTAGAAAATGCCAATAAGGCAAAAAGTAGCAAATCTCTCATCTCTCATCATCACCTATTTCATCTCCTCTAAAACAAAAAGAAAAAAAACCAACAAAAAAACCCCAAAACCCCTGCAAGCAGGTTGGGGGGAAGAGAGAGAGAAAAAAAATCCCGATTTTCGTGAGTTCTGTTTATTTTATTTTCCGTATGGTTGGAGTAAAAGCTTTAATCCTTCAAAATCTGACGCATGGTAATTTTAGGTTTCTTTGTGTTAATTTAAAATTGAGGTCTAGAGAAGTTGAAATGGCAAATGCACAACTTATTTCTAAACACACTCATGTTAGCAAAATAAGTTATCTTTAAAAAAAAGGGGGTTCCTTGCCTATTGTTTGTGTCTTAACTGCTCAAATTAATGCCAGATTCTGCACAGGAGATTCAGTCCTACGGTTATGTCCATCCAGGGAATACAGATCCAGTCCTGACACTTCTGAAGCTGTTCATTAGCTGCTTCTCTTACCTAAGGGAAACAGGCTAACTAAACAGAGGCACAGCCTTCCTGTTTATACAGCTGAAGGTAAGGTGGGGGAAAATCCCAGAACAAGTTAAATTCACAAATATAAACTGAAGCGTTCCCTTCATTTTAACAGGGTCTGAAATACAATTAATTAGAGAGATTAAGAGTGGCTTCTCACATTCACTTCCTGTGCTGAAGTCCCCACGTTGTTTTTTTTTTTCTAAGTGGGCTTTGTTTGCACCATACAAATCCAAAGGACTTAACAGAGGGTGTTTTTCTCAAATTCTGGAGTGGCTTTCATTTTGGCAGCCTACCAGGAAAAGCCATAATTAACTCCTTCAAACATGCACTTCCCTGCGTTGCCGAGAAGAGTATTGGCTCGTGTGCGTGTGTCCTCACATCTAATAGGAACTGTTTCCCAGAAAAACCAAACATCGACACAATTTTTCTCATTAGGATGCAGATAAAAATATTCCTGTAGGACAGAAGTGACTCAGTCGTCATTCGGTGATATGGGCTGTTTTTCACGCAGAGGGGGAAAAAAAGATTCTTGGCACTGAGAATAGTGGCAGGGAGTTTTGCACCCCTATTTCATTACTTCGTAGGCTGGTTTTGAATGGCTAAAAATAAAAGCAAAGTTCCAGAATGGAATGTCTCAGCTTTGAATAGGTCTTTGTAATTCACTCTGTATCCACCATTCTCTGCAGAGTTAAAAAGGAAACTCGGCAGAAGTAAAAAAAAAATAAAAAATCTAAAATCATCAGGGAATTCCCTGCACTGAGTCACAGAAACGGCTTCCCCACCACACCCATTGAGAAGATTTCCACATAAAAAGCCACTGGAGGCTTGTTCTAACACAGCAGCAAAAGAACTAAAAGGTGTTTTGTGAACCTCATCATCCTGATTATTTCTAGGCAGCATTTCTATTAGGGGGTATTCCATTCAGTATTTTTTCTTCATATTAATTAAAATCTCAATAGTAACATGGGAGAAATTTAACTAGAAATAGATTGAATTATTGAATCATTTATTGAATGAATGATTAAGCTTTACTTATACCTCAGCATATTTAGTGTGCTGCATGATAAACTTTATCAGTGGGTTTAAATTTTTTTTTCCTACTGGTTCTGTGGGTGTGGTTTGGTGGGTGTGGCATGGCTTGGTGGGTGTGGCTTGGTGGACGTGGCAGGGGAAGGATACTGTAAAATCTCCATTCCCACCCCACTCCAGGGGAAGGTTACTGCAAAATCCCCATTTCCTCCCGATCAGCTGGGACTCGGGAGGCAGAGAATAGATGGGGGCGGGGCCAGTCAGAAGTGGTATTTACTGGTTCTCCGAACTACTCAAAATTTCCGCTAGCGGTTCTCTAGAATTGGTCAGAACCTGCTGGAACCCACCTCTGAACTGCATGCCTTCCATCTTGTATGTTTGATGGTCATATTTAAGGCTAAGACACAGAAAAGTCAGAAAAGTCTCTCTCTATAAACAAGCTTGGAACTGAAACCCAGATAGCTAGGTAATGCCTTAGAATTGCACTATCTGGTTTTCTTTTCTCCAGGGAGGAAATTCTTGCTCCCTGCAGAAAAGAAAATTCTTGCAAGTGCAAGAATTTCATGCAATGTGTTAGTAGCTTTTGACTTTAAATAAAATTACAGAATCAAATGCACTTTTGAAATCTATCTGGATATTTAGGTTGGCTGGAAGGATGATTCAATGCAGATATATCTTCCCTAAGGAGTCGACTAGGTTCAGATAGACAAAGCTGCTTAATTCACTAAGGGGTACATATGCCAACCTTCATCAACCTGATGTCCCCACCTTCAGATATGCATTGAACTATAACCATATCATTACCATGACTTGGCTGGCATTTATGAAAGTCATAATCCAATATACGGTAAGAAACCTAGATTGGGTATATCTGACCTAAGTGATTTTACTCTAATGCTACCAAGAATGTCCTGATACATAAACTTTATATTTTATGTCCCAAAGATGCTTTTTCCCCAAAAGGCAACTAGACTTTCTTGCCTTTTTTCCCCCCTTGGAAACATTTTGCTTCTCATCCAAGAATTTTCTTCAGTTCTTTGGTTCTTCACTTCTCATGTTTTCAAAGAAAAAAAACCAGGAAAGGCCAGTTGCCTTTTGGAAAAGCACCTTTGGAAAGACCGTGACCTGGACGATTGGGAATTTCTACAGACATTTATATTTTTATATTTAATCCTGTTTAAATATGATTCAGCAACCCGGTTTCTGATGTATTTTAAATATTGCCTCAGCCACGTTGCATTTAATCAGCCTCCAATAGAAGAACTAATTTGCCTACAAATGTTTCTCTTATTTAATTGGAACTGAGATTTGAATTCTGCTCTTGCACATCTAATTCTCACGCATAGAGCACATGTTCCAAAGTGATTTTAAAATGATTGTGGGTAAGTTATTAGGCTTCACAGGCCACAAAGACTTTGCATGCAAAGCTTGTTTAATTAGTCTCAACAGTGAAGAAAAAACAAAACTTATCCAGTGATCAGTATTTTTGAGTTTATAAATCAGTGTTGGCAATATGAGAAGCTAGGAAGAAGTCAATCATGGCAATGGGATGATCATTAACCACACCTTTATTGGCAGCTGCCACACATATTCTTCCATCCCAATAGTATCACTTAGCAACCCCATCAAATTTGCCATAGGCAGTGATAGCCATTCTTAATCTTTCATGTACAACTATGTCTGGATTCTTCCCAGCATTGCTTTAGCACCACAGATCACAGCTGTACATGTGTGAAAAGCTGCCTGTGAGCCTTTTAAAAACAGGCTGCTTCTTTCCAAGGCTCTGGCCTTACCTGGCTTCTAAATCGCAGCTGCCTCTTTTTAACTCCTCAGATCTTACTTCTTTATGAGCTGTAGTCTTGTGATTAAATCCTAAAGGAAAGGCTAGTGCTCAAGTGAGATGACAGGAAACCAAGCTTAAAGCCATGACAACAGGTGTGTGTGATACATGTGCTTGGAGATACAGTAAATTCCCAAGAGATAAAAATGGCTAAATCAGCCGCTTCCTTGAATAAAATATGTTTGAAAGCAACAGCAGAAAACAGCACCACCATATAAGAGGGTAACAATGGCCATGCAGAGTAGGAGTTCTCAGAAGAATTTGGATGGGATTAAATTGGGGAAGGTTTAGGTGATTCTTTACCTAAGGCTTTCTGGTTGAAATTTCCTTCAACTATCACAAATAGCAACTACAGTTTGTCTGCCTTCTCTCTTAACTCTCATGTTATTTGAAATCTCACAATTTCTAGACCTGTGATGGCAAAACTTATGGCACGCGTGCCTGAAGTGGCACATGGAGCCATGTCGTCTGGCACCCGTGGCGGTGCCTGTTCCTCTTCTGGGTTTCTGGCGCATATGCACATGCGATAATCAGCTGGTCTTTGTGCTTGTGTCAGTGCCGGAAACAGTAAGTGCTGGTCTTCCATTTTCCAGTGTGTGCATGTGCGCTGGCCAGCTGATCGGCATGTGCACAAGCACAAAGGGCTCCCTTTTTGGCACTTGGTGCCGAAAAGGTTCACCATCTCTGTTCTAGACTATCCTCATGTGGTTATGTTGAAGAAAGGTCATGGACCCCGAAGCTCTGGTTGCAAGATCAAACTCAGTTTATGTACAACTGAATTACTTGATGCTGACATTCACTCTTAACCTAACCTACTTCATGGCATAATTGTGAGGATAACAGGGAAAAGTTGAGTTTCCCCGCAGGAGAAAAGTGAGACAGAAATATAATATTTAAAGAGAAAAAAAAAATAAAGTAAGGAAGGCTTCTGTAATCCAAGGTATTTGAGTGTAGCTTTTAATAACAAAAGAAGCTTGAAATCTTATTCACAATTATTTTTTGGTAAATATGCTCCTTTTCTTTAGAAACAATCATTTAGCACTGCCTAATATTCATCCAGGTCTTAAAATAGGTTCATTTAAAATCCAGATTATACTTATCTTTTGCTTTAAAAATTATCCTTTCATTCCAAAACTGATTAAGTAATACAGCTATTTAAAATAATATCTGGTCTTAACATATCTAAGAAAAGCACAGTACACTGCCCTTTAGCCTTCCGGATGCCTTTTGCTGTTCCCTCCGTAATCCTTAACTAGCAAGCACTGTGTTAAGAAAGGCTTCCATAGGGTGCGTAATGATTGTATTATATCATCTGTATGGAAAGCATCCCATATTATCTTAATTCTTTTTACATGCTACAAATTTAGGAGAATCTGGTCAATTTCTTACTAGCTAAGTCTTCAGAGGAGTTAATAGATTCTACAGAGAAATGAGTCCATCATCTAATGAAATGTCCTGTTAAAAATATGTTTCTGGTAAACCAGATACCATTTTTCACCCCGAGCAATGCTGGGATGAAGACACAAATGACTTTCATCTTAATGCCATCTTCATCATCATCATCATCATCTTCTTCTTCTTCCATGTGTTCTGAAGTATGTAATTCTTAGTTTCTGGCAGTTTCTTGGCAGAAGCTTTTAGGCCAGTAGCGAGTGAGTTAATCCAGAAATTGAAGCAACAGCAAATGAAAAGGGTGTGGTAGACTCTGTTTGAGAGCCAGACATAGAAAACAACATTATGCATATAAAGTATGTATTCAAGGGATTATTCTGCCACTTGCTTTATTATGCGAACTACAACTTCACTACCAGTCTGAAACTTGATTCTTTTTGGGCCAATTGCCCCTTAAACTGTGACTGCTACTGGCAATGGAAAGACCAGTGGAAAGATCTCTGGGAACGTAAGATCTTTTACCAAATGGAGCGCAGCCAAAAGTCTGCTCACTGGTCTCCACATCTCCTCTCATCGAAACAGATGTCAAATTTTCAGCCTTCTAATGCAGCAGTACAGAAAAAAATCTCTACTGTTGCTCAATCTGTATCCAAATACCATTATATTAACTGAGGGACCTAGATTTACTTTATTTTTAAGTACATTTTTAAATCATCATCATTTTTCCAAACCTTAACCCATGTAATTTAAACTGTAGAAGCAAAACTGTATTTTCCTTTAGTAGAGCTACAGAAAATGGTGCTAAAAACAGAATATAGGAATGGCATTATTCTAACCACCTACTGCCTTAATTTTCTATGAAAACTTGTGTCTCGTTGAATATAATATACTACGCTAGTTAAAAGCAAATAAAAAGTTTTGTCCATGGATCTGATCTTGTTCCTATTAGCACCTTATTCTAAAAAGTGGGGAGGGACATATTTATTTGATTTATGGAATGGCGGAGTCCATCATAACTTTTACTATCATTCATCTCAGATAAGTAAAATATTGATACAGAAGAAGCAAAGAAAGCAACACAAAAAAACCCCCAACACTTCCTTGTGGCTGGCGAATAGCCATTTGTATGACAGAGGGCCTAATAATAAATACATAAATAATACTTGACATCTTTTTTCTTTTGATATTGTTTCATTTTAGTTTGTAAATCTGAAGATAAAGTGTCTTGTTATTATTCTGTATAAACTATTCCAGAAGTCATTCAGGCTAAAGAAAGTACTTTAAATAAAGAGCAAAAATTCATTGGGGACATATTGAAAGAGAATTAACACAGTCATACCATCAAATTGCTTCAAACTGTAAATATATTTGATATATTTGATGCACTGGTGATCCAGTTATTTAGCCTGGTAATGAAACGTCTGCAAGAAAATGACTAAGTTTAATAAATGCTAATACAGTACTATTTTCAAAAAGAGATGCCTTCAAAAAAGGAAAAAAGAGGAGCTGGAGAACTACAAACCAGCCAACCTGGCACTGATATCTGTGATGAGTCTACAATCAATCATAAACAGATTGATCTGTATGTATTTTGAAAATTATGTGGTAATTAATCTCCATGGATTTGTCAAGAACAACTCTTGCCAGACTAATCTAATAATTAATTATTGATTGAGTAATCCCATTGTGGGAATGCTATAGACATAATATATCTTGATTTCAGCAAAGCATTTTAAACAGTACTCCATGATATTCTGATTAGCAAACTAATTAAGTGTGGGCTGAATGGCATGACAATTAAATGAATACACACAGCTGGCTCGAAAACTGCACTCAAAGCATGCTCATCAATAGTGCTTCAAACTGAAGAGAGCGATTGAGAGCATGCCACATGATTAAATACTGTGCCCTCTATTCTTCAAAATTTTGTCAGTGGATGAAATGCTTATAAAATCTGCAGATGACCCAAATTAGGGTAGGAAACTTAATAATTTAGGAGTCAATAATAAAATTCAAAATGATCTTGCTAAAGAAATGGTCTGAAAGTAATATGATGCAATTTAACAAACTACAAAGTTATTCCCTTAGGAAACAAAAAATCAGGCGTGCAAGTATGGGATGGAGGATACCTGGCTTGGTAATAACATGTACGAAAAATATTTTGTAATAGTATTTCATTGAAAACGCCCTATGAGTCAGCAGCATGACACAGCTGCAAAAAAGGCAAATGCAATTTTAGGTTGGATCAACGAGAAGAATCATTTTCAATTCAAAAGAAGCAATAGGTCTACTTCATTCTGCTTTGGACAAATTCCGATATGAGTACTATGTCCAATTCTAGGCCCCCCACTTTAAAAAAAATCAGAAAAACCAGAATAGTTTTCGAGAAGGGCATGAACATTGTCAAGAGACTAGAAAGTAAGTACTTTCCATTGCATGAACTTATTCTGCAAGATCGTTTTTAGTAAATGCTAGGCTAGACTATCCATAACCCATCATTTCATCCTTTTCAGTGATCCTTAAGCAGAAAATGATCAAGGGCAGGCAGAAAAGCAGAGGGAGTAACTTCCAACTTTCTGCCAGTTTCTCCATTGACTGTGTTTGTGGAAAGTTGGCAGGATGTGTTGGAAATAACACCTCCTCCACCTTGACTGACCCACGAAACTCTTGCGACTTTGCTGGGGAGAGGGGCAAGAAAGGAAACTGCACTCCCATTCCCTATTTTGGCATGTCTTCAAGGGCCTTCACCCTCTAGGGAGGAAGAAGGCTCACCTGTGCTTGCTGGTCACACCTCAGTCAGCCCTACCTCACCAGCAGGCCTCCAAGCCACTCACCTGTCTTTCCCTTTCCACCCACAACAATTAAGAGATTTCAAATTTCAGCATCAGTTCCAAAGCAACCACTTGCTGCTTGCCTATTGGATCTTCCTATCAACTGACTGGGTGTGTGGCCAGGGGAAAGTGGGAAGGAAATATGGTCCTCTCCCTTGTGCCACGTAATCTATGGGTTTCTGGGAAATGTAGTTGGAAGACATGTGGCATTGAAGCGGTTACAATTTCCCCAAATGTCATTCCCACAGGAGTCATGAGTCCCAGTGTTCTGTAAATTAGCCCATTTGAGTTATCTTCATTCAATAAATGTTGCTCTATACATTCCATTTTTGCCAACTGAAGATTACAGACACAAGATTAGATTAATTAATCTAATATTAATTAGATTAATATTACAAGAAGCTTTCCCTCACAAATCACTCATTATTTCTTCTGAAAGTCACACAAATCTACTTTAAATTAAAACAGTGAGGTAAACTGAACAATAGCACCAAATAAAAAATCCATGGAAATCAAATTAACTGCTGAAATCATTGCTGGAAATAAAATAACATTTTAAGAAAGCTGAACCTTTAGAACAGAACAGACACTTTCTCTTCTGCTCTCTTTACAAGTGGGAGATCAAGTTCTTGAATGCATATTTAATATTGAATTTCATCACTGGAAAAATAGCTCCATGCACAAGCAATAAATATCAACACCATAATTCTTTCAACAACACTATAGCATGTCTCAGGAAATGACAGCATGCTTCTGAAGAAAAGCTGCGTCTCTTGCAGGATAGCAATCTTCCTCCACCACGGTCCCTTAGAAATTAATTTGTTTTGAGATGAGCCCCTTTGCACCCCTTTATTCTGATACCCATTTTAGCTAAAAAAAAAAAGCAACAAATACTATTGCCTAGTCATCCCATTTCAAGTAAGAGACGTAGAACACCATAGGTAATGTTAACGTTCCTGGATCTTAAAACTTCTTTGCCAAAAAACTGTGTTCAAGGAGTTAAACTGAAAGCACGTTTCTGCTGTTGACTTCAAGTTCAAGAATGGACTTGATCGTTCTTCAGGGATTCCCTTTCATATGAGTCATTGTTAAGGCAGGCCAACCCTTCCCTTTTCTCTTTCTATGCAAGAATAATGCCATTTCTCAGGAGATCACAGCAGCTGAAAGATAGCCCAGAACGGCAGGCATAGTTCAAGACTTCAGCACAAAATAATGTTCAGTCAATTACAAATAACCAGGGTGGTCTGCATAACCAATTAGTATCACTTTTAGAAATCATATTAACAATAACTACAATTTAAACACTAATACTAATTTAGCAAACCAAACGTACACCAAATAATAACTTTAAAAAGAAGTCTTTAGCAATGCCATCACTAAACTCACAAAAGAAAGAAAAGCCCAGCCTCTTTGTCAAACATGTAAAGATTTAAAAATGATGTATTAAATTGTATTATTTCCTATGCATAACAATCTGTCCAATTAAAGAACTTTGGCTTACTTTTAATAGAAATATTGAAATGTAGAATAACATTGTTATACATACTATAATTGGTTCATTATTTAGATTATACAACAGAAACCACAATTTTGTTTGTTTGGTTTGGGTTTACTTGAAAAGGTGAAACCAATTATTGCAGTTTAAACTATAATATAATATGGTTACCTATCAGATTATATACTAGGCCATTATATTTACTATTTGATGGAAATATTCTGTAGGAATATTTTAATCATAATCTGGATCAAATATTTTTAATAAAGAAACCTTTAAAGTTTTGATGAAGTTTTGATACTACCAGAACCCTATCCCCTATAGCTATGCTGGGTGGGATTATGGGAATTGTTGTAGTCCAAACAAGATAAAGATTACTGCCATACATTACTATTTCAGACTACTGTGTTCTTGGTATTGTTGAAAAATTGGCGGGTAGCTTTAACCATCAATCAAAGAAATAAATATAATTTGTTCTATCAAAACATTGCTCCGATGCTTTTCCTCTTATCAACTTGTTACACTCCCTGATTAAATAGATTTTCCAGAAGAATCTGGAAATGTCTAGTCACATTTTAGCCTGTCCCTTTCTGCTCTTCTTTTCCACATAACTCTCTCTGTTGACTTCACAACTGAAAATGCCCTCTTGGGTTAATTTTATTCATTATCTGTTACTTGAAAAAATAATATAAGAAAGCATGGATCTGCCTCGGTCAACCTGCATCTCCAAATGATACTGTAGCTCCATCTGAGAATAGACAAGACTGCCTTACTCAACAAAAGGCATGTCCTTCTAACATGTCCTGCACAGGCTACAGTGTGGTACTTCAATCACTTTAGAACTCAATGAATGCTGAGGGTGAAACGGTCCTAATTATTACAGCCCTCTTTGAAGGACTGGGAGAAGTGAAGAGTTTGAGCAATTCAGGAGACAGTTTAAAGTTCAGGGGGTTCAGCAAACAGCTGTAGAATGCCTCATTTGTGCCAGCACCACAGAAACTCTTTCCAAAACAAGAAAGCTTTAACAAAATTGCTCCTCCCCTTTCATTTTTGCCTTCATTGACCCTGGCTTTTTATAATCCCACTACCCCATTTATCTAACTGCCTTTTTTAGCTCCTCTTTGCCTGCATTATCTTTACTCAACTCCCAATTCTTCTAGTAGCTTGATTCTAAAATAGCAGACTAAGAAGATCCTGAAAAGCAGCAGATGTTTTCAGATCCTTGCAAATGAAAATAGAGCCTTCCAGAAGAAGAAGAGGAAGAGGAGGAAATTCAGGTTAGAAAAAGTCAGGCAAAAATTGATGTAACTTGTCCCTGGAAATATATGCCTTTGCACTCCACTTCTAGCCAAGCTTTTGGTGTAGCTTAGCCATCTTAAATGAGTAGTTAATAACAAAGTGTCCAACTTCCTAACAGTGAGGACAATTAACCAGTGGAACAGCTTGCCTTCAGAAGTTCTAGGTGCTTCATCGTTGGAGGCTTTAAAAAAAGAGCTGACAGCCATTTGTCTAAAATAATATAGGGTCTCTTGCTTGAGCCGGGGGTTGGACTAGAAGACCTCCAAGGTCCCTTCCAGCTTTATTCTGATTAAAATTATAATAATATTTATTTTCTTTTTTATTGTTGAGGGAAAAATAATTTCTTACTTGCTGTCATTAATTGGCTTTGCTAACTCTTTAAATAGTTTTACAGCTTTCCATATTAAAATAAATAAGAATAGAATAAAAAACAAAACGATATACAGCAGAAGAAACAAACCCATATTCTCTACTTAAAATAGAGAATTTGAATGAAAATATTTACAGAGCCCAGGATGGAAATTCTTTCTAATCAGGAGTTTGTTTGTAGATAATCTACATAAGAAGGTGGTTTGTTATGAATTCTCCAAATACATGTTTATTAAATTACATAAAAGAATGTATAATTACATAGAGAGTACATAAACTTTAATATAATGAACACAATCTTTATAGGGATAGATTATAAGTGATTTTGTATTCTGGTCCTTTTATCAAATCTGTTTTGCTTTCTATAATGGTTGACAAAGTTCTTCCTTCCTTCTATCACAAAAACACACACAAACTTTAATTTAATTCTCAGGAATAATTTTCTGTATTTCCTGTTGGCTCTCCTTATATTCCTGGCTAAGTGAGGTACTTGGTTTTTCAATTACTTTAACCTGGCAATAGAGACGTCAATGTATTCGTTAAGTATATTTTATTTACAATAACTACATGTGCACAAAAGATAGACAAATTAGATTTTCAATTCAACTATTTACCCACAGATATCATATTAATGGCTAGCTCTCATAACCCCAGACCAAGGATCCCCAATTTGAGGTGGGATGATAGATTTAGATTTTGGAGACCATGCTGTGGGTTCTGTCACAAGATGGCTGATGCAGTGCCGATTCATAAACATTTGCTAGGGCCAGAACTAGCTGAAAAGCACCCGTTAACTTACCCTTGCTACTTTTGCTCTTTTTTTGGGAATGGGACAGATAAACACCCTTCCAACAATGCATTTGGCTACAGCTGACCATGCTCATTTTCCAAGAGAATCTTTGGGACTCCCAAGAAATTCCTGGAAAATGAAGATGGTTGGAAGCTAGATTGTTTATTCCATATCCCAGCTTTCCATTCTATTAAATTAAAATAATATTTTAATCAAAGTAATGGTGAATCAGGAGTCTGCTGGGTATCAAGAGAGATGTATGAAATTATACTGATGGTGCTAAACTTCATCTAGCATCATCAGTATGTATAGAGGTCACTGCAGGAAAGTCACTGTGATGATAACTGAATTTCACCTGTATTCACGTAATATTACAGTCCCTAAAAAAATCAGACACTTAGTAGTTTTGCCATCACCTGCCAACAATATAGTTTGCTGTTTAAGTAGGCCCAAAGACTATTATCTCTACAAGAGATTAAATGGATACAAATCTGGCACCAAAAATCTCAGCATTCAGAAATGAACAGTTACTAATTGCTAAACATTATATTGCTAAACTTAAAATAGTTATTCGCCCCAAGCCATTTTTAGCAATCTCCTTCTCCTTATACTCTGCAAACAAAACCTGTATCTTAATGAGATTCACTAAATTTTTTGGAAAGCTGGGCAAAATGGAAAAGACAAATACTGTTTATCTACTTTTTTCTAGCAGATTTTTTCCCTCTCTCTGTGTTATGTCTCTCAAAAGTATACTCTCATACTCTCAAAAGTATGTCTGGAAATCATGAATTGTGAAGCTGAGACAAATTTGTGAGTTAGACTTATTGAAATCTTCCTTTTACACTTGTATTCAAGCTACAAATGTATCTGAGTTACTCCAGAATAATTGTATTAAGAAATTATTTTTGTTTTATGCATTTCAGAAAACAGAAACACAATGAAATTTAGTTCCAAGTGCACACATTCGGGATCTGTCTGGTAATGTCACTCATGAAAACACAGTAGTAAAATCCAAATTTTTTTACTACCGGTTCTGGGGGCGGGGCTTGGTGGGAGTGGTGTGGCTTGGTGGGTGTGGCAGGGGAAGGATACGGCAAAATCCCCATTCTCTCCCCACTCCTGGGGGAAGGATATTGCAAAAATCTCCATTCCCATCTCACACTGGGGCCAGCCAGAGGTGGCATTTGCTGGTTCACCAAACTACTCAAAATTTCCGCTACCAGTTCTCCAGAACCTGTCAGAACCTGCTGGATTTTACCCCTGTGAAAGCATATAACATAGTTGACCTAGATAATAATATAGGCGAGTGTGATTTAAAAAGTGCAACACTGCAGCTGTATATTTACACTGGCAATTTAAGCATAAACATTGGTAGTGTTTTAAATACCTGGCGCCTTCTCCACAAATATCACTTTAGAATCTTGAAGAAAGTTGTGTCCGCTCAGAATTATTTTCTTTCCACCCATCACATGGTAGCTATCAAAGCTCTGCTTTTCAACCAGAGGCAGTTCCTGAGCAGACCTTTGGGCTGATGGAGATTTAAAAAAAACACAAATAAAATGTGAATATACACATACCGGGATTTAAGGTTTTTAAATATTCTACTTGGGCAAACAACATTTGTAAATTTTTAGTAGCATTTCGTTTGAGGAGACAGTTGCTGAGTTACTTGTGCCTTAGTTCAATTTCAAAATCTCTTTGGAAGAACAGTGCAGTGTGTTTATTTTTGCCATCAATTATTCCCAAGAGAAATTCAATGTTTTGAATACAAAGTGCTTCTTTTTCTGAAATTCAGAGCTACGGAACAACTTCCATTTTAACTCCAAACACGAACACACTAAGAAAGAAAAGATACTTACAACATTCAATAGGGTTGGAAGACGCTTGCAAAGAAAGGGTTCTCCCATTAGGTTGAGGGATATGAATACGGAAGACTAGTCGAACTCGTGTATTTTTCCTCCCAATGTCAGTTTCTCCTTTTCTTAGTTCAATGTCTGAATTTCTAAGTTTCAGTATTCCAGCACAGTCAATGCTATTCAGAAAACAACAGCAGCAAACAATCCATTTAAAATGTTGCATGTGTCCAGAATGACATCTAAACAATTGGTGTGTTTTAGCTAGCTTAAGAGAAAAAATAACTAAAGGGCACAAGGAATTCCTAAATTATTTATTCACAGAACTAAACATACCAAAAAGTCTCTTTTCAGTTCCTTATTAATTTATTAAACCACTGGATCACCAATTTTTGGCTTGGATTTTGAAAATCATGTTACATTTGCCATATTGAAAATATAGAAGAGATACAAACCCAAGTTGTGCCTGAAATGTTTGCGACTCTCAGCCCATGAAGCATTTCATAAACTTGAAATAGTAGGCAAACACAAATGGCTAACTGGTTCCAACTCAGAATTCAGAAGCAGCAAACCAAGTTTGTATAATTATAATAGCCTTACTTTCCTTTCAGTGTCTGGGATTCGAGGCTGATTCAGACATACTGATAAATCAAGGTTCTCTCTCCTTCCTTCCTTCCTTCCTTCCTTCCTTCCTTCCTTCCTTCCTGCCTGCCTGCCTGCCTGCCTGCCTTCCTTATAAGACTAATACAAATGATTCTTTGTTGGTACCAATGAAAGAGAAAATTCTGGTTTGCCTCAAATTAGGAAAGAAGGGAGGTAATGATTACATAGCTTGGGTAGATTATATATTTGCCCAGAAACTCCTTGAAGACTTCACATCATGTCTGTTATGTATATTTTTCACTCAAGGGCCTGTACTTTTAGCAATTTTATTACATAGAATTTCTATAGGTGAATCTTCCCTAATAAAAATATTTCAGGACTGTTATATGCCTGCCAGACAAGAAAAGAGCAACTAGATTTCAATAATACAGAGGACAGCTGACCATATGCTACATTTATACAAATTGACTCCTTGCCATTCGGTTTGGTGGAATAAAGCCAGTCCCACAAGCAGTTTTAACTAGAATTTGGCACAAGTCTTCTGCTATAAAATATCAAGAATGGTCAGAGCTGTCTCTGTCTTGGTTTTCAGGAAAAAAGAAAAGGGGGGAAAATGCTCTATTTGATGAGTTGCTGCGGTAGCAAACAAGTCAGTTGGATTTGAAACACAGCCAAACATCATCACTCCTAATGGTGAATCAAGACTGCTAATGAAGTCAGGATGTTGCACAGTCTGAGATCCTATAAGTGAGCTAGCAAGAACTTTGGTGCCAAATGCATCATGTAGCTATAATGCAATGCTTATGATGATGATGATGATGCTATCTATTCAATTGTGTCAGATTCTTAGTAATTCTATGGGCCCGTTCTCCACATTTTCTGATCTTGTACAACTTCTTTCAGTTGTGTTTTGCTCTTGCCCATGTTGGCCTTGGTGGTATCTAGCTACCATGGTTTCTGGTGGCTTCATTTCCTTTTACAGCTGCCCATTTCAAGCATAGCCATCTTCTCTGGCAATTCCTTTTCTAGCAATGTTTATTCTAAACTGCAAATGTAACAGAAAATACTAATTTGCCCTATGGAGTTGTTACCACAATGTTAAGACCATTTCATGTCTTAGGTGCTTGCTGTTCCAGATTTAGGATATTACCACTTTCAGTAACGGTAACAGAGTAACAGAGTTGGAAGGGACCTTGGAGGTCATCTAGTACAGCTCATGCAGGAGACCTGTACTAGGGATTTGAACCGCCAAACTGCCGACCTTTCTGATCGACAAGCTCAGTGTCTTAGCCACTGAGCCACCTTTCAGATAAGAGGATGAGAAACGGGCTAATATGAAGATACTGTAGCTCATAATTAATCTTTCTTTCAAGGCTTTGACGGCTTATAACTGCAATTCCTGAGACAAAGACAACCTTACGGAACCAGTATAAATATATCTGTTAACACAGCTTTATTGATCCAAGTTGTTTGGATCACACACTTCATTAATGTTGACGTTCCAGCAAACTGCAGTGCTATTTATATATCATTAAATGGACACTAGGCTAAACCGGTTACTGCCCAGTGAGTCCTAAGAGTTTCAGGGAGTGAGATTTTGATAACGATACATAATAATTATGATTAAGAAGCTGATCCTGCAGCCAAGCTACAAGGAAAAACAATTTCTCTTAATATGTATTATCTTGTTTAGACAGTGCATTCAGTATCTAAATGCTATCTTACACATTTTGCTTTGTAAGAATGTTGATGGTTTGCTCAACTTTAGCCATATTCTTGCCACTCCTAAAATGCAATCTTAGGCATATTGATTCAGAGTTATTTGCTTGCTTTATTCATTTTAAAAATTGTACGTCAATTTTCAAAACCAAGTTTTTCCATTTTATTGGGTCTGATTGCTGGATAAATATGTTTCTGATTACAGCTTCCATGTGGTACCACTTTATAAGTACCTAAGAGTTTTTTTTCTTGATCACTTTCTGTGACAATGTGCCTTGCTATTATTCCAGCTCCCTGCCCTCTAGCTCCATGTGCCATTTAATATTACAAAACATTTGCAGATGTTATTTAAAATATACACTAAATACACACAAACCAATTTTTAACAATACCCGAGGGCACAATGGCAACAGAGAAAAGGAGTGAGGTCTTGATTGTATAATTTATCTGCCACATTGCCTTTTTTCAAGTGAGATAATTTGGGGCTAGGAAAATTATCATAACCTATACAATTATTTATTTGAAATACTCATATTTACTTTTATTTTGGCTCTACTTGCACACGTTTCTCTTGGGCAGAACGATCACTCTTTACAAATTAAATAAATGAGTTTTTCATTCTTAACACTGTCTGAAGGTTAAACATTCCATGAGACAAGATTTTGTATATATTTCCCCTAATATTTGTGTATCTCATTTAGTTACAGCTTCAAAAAAAACCAACCTTTGGTTAATTTTTCCTTTAATAAGAGACACGTAACATTCAGTCTCTCTTTTCTTTGTGAGAATGCTAGCAAACTTGTTTCCTGCAGAATAGACCGCGGGAATAAGGTGGTATCAGGTTAAGAACCTAAAACAGGAGCTGAGGTAGGAGATATTTACAGCTCTGTAACTGATATACTGATTTTAAATGGCAAGGAAGCGTGTGTGTGTGTGTGTGTGTGTGTGTGTGTGTGTGAGAGAGAGAGAGAGAGAGAGAGAGAGAGAGAGAGAGAGAGAGAGAGGGTGGGAGGGAGGGA
Organism: Arizona elegans; assembly: GCA_022577455.1. Lineage (NCBI taxonomy): Eukaryota > Metazoa > Chordata > Lepidosauria > Squamata > Colubridae > Arizona > Arizona elegans. Next base: position 53,113,849 of record JAKOOJ010000002.1, on the reverse strand, counting down.
ACAACAACCAGTGTTTGCTAGTGTTGAATAAAATATTCACACGTTTTATTCAACACTAAAAAAATAGTAAAAAGATTTTGGACAAAATTCTGCAGCTAGGAATACATATATATATATATATAATTATTAATTTAATTAAAAAACAAGACAGACAGAACCCTATCAAATGCTTTGACATAAAAAAGGAGGTTTCTCAATTGATCAATGGGAAAACATGTGGATGAAGGGACTGAATTTACATTATGTTACAACTGTTACAAAATGATGTGTAGATGGTACTTATCCCCGGATAAATTGGCTAAAATGTATAAAGGAATAGTTACTGTAGGTGTAACACTCAAATAGGAATCTTCTACAATCTTTGGTAGATTTGCAAAAGAGCTAAGCAATACTGGAGTAAAATTAGTAATGTAATTCAAAAAATCTTGAAAATTAATGTACAACTCAGACCAAAAAATTGTGAGGGCTTATGGATAAAACATTGGAAAAATCATATTGTTATATATGACAACTGCAGCACAACTTTTATATGCTCAGTATTGGAAAGATCCTACATTACTTACAATAGAGGAATCGGTAATAAAGATGACAGAACCGGCAATGATGGCTATATTAATGGATCTTGTAAGATATAAAACACTGAAGAAATCGATCTATAATTGGAAGTCCTTTGTGGACTTTTTGCAGGAGATGAGAAAAATCAAATTTTGACATATGCATTTGAAGATTGATACATTTTTAAAATATTTTTCCCCTCTTTCCTTTTTTTGAGGAAAATGGACATCGTATCACAGTCTTAAACTAAGAGCTGAATTGAAGTGTGCCTTGTATTCTTGGAAGTCGGAAGTCATTCTTTATTTATATTTTTGTTCTCCTTTCTTTCTCTTCATACCTTATTGCACTTCTTCTGTTCTTACTTTTTACACCTTTTCTTTTGACTGTTAGTTTTTGTTGTCTTTTACATGTAAACTTTAATAAAAGTATAAGACGGGACATTAAAAAGAAGGTAGGACTTACATTGCTTTCATGTTGTTTTCAGGTAAAAGTGGAATTTCCAAGACTTTGGTGTTGGAAAGTATGGTTTCGTGGCTGGTTGTGGAAACAGTCTTCCCTGTGATCCGATGAACCTGGTAGAAGGCATGGGGCCGCAGCAGGCGGTCATCTGCAGTCCCAATGAAGAGCTGTAGTGTGAGTGGTTCACTTTCTAAGTAACCATGTAGCTGGAAAGAGAATATAAAGAGTTCCTGCTGAGCACCATATATACATCCACAACTAGGAATTTATTAATACAAAAGGCAGTCTAATTGAAGGAGAAAACCAGTGACAGGGCTAAGTGTTAATATCTCCCCACCTATACACAATAGGATATATTCATTTTCTCGGGGGTTTTTTGTAATACAATATTGGATCAATACAGGCAGTCCTTGACTTGCAACCATTTGTTTAGTGACCATTCAAAGTTACAATGACACTGAAAAAAGTGACTTAGGACCGTTTTTCACACTTACAAGGATCCTAGCATCCCTATGGTCACGTGATCAAGATTCAGAGATTTAGCAACTGGCTCATATTTATGACGGCTGTAGTATCCTGGGGTCATGTGATAACTTTTTTGCGAACTTCTGACAAGCAAAGTCAATGGGAAAGCCAGATTCCCTTAACAACCATGTTACTAACTTAACAGCTGTAGTGATCCCTTAACAACTGTTACAAGAAAGGTTGCAAAATGGGGTACTTAACATCTATCTTGCTTAACAATGGAATCTGTGGTCATAAGTCGACGACTACTTGTAGAGAGGTGCACTTAGGGAATGTCTCATTATTTTACATGACTTAAATCGTTTCATTGAGGTTTTAAACAATGCTGCTTTAAATTGCTAGAAATGTCATCAACTCTGGGAGTTGAAATCTACAAGTCTTAAAGTTGCCAAGGTTGGAGACCTCTGGTTTAGGGGACAAAAAAGCCCTAGTCTTTCCTATGTACCGACAGCTCATCTTCCATTGGTTTGGAGAGCCAGAATGCAACCGAACACTGACAACGCAGAAAACCAAAACAATATAACAACATCTCTGCTAGGCCTGGTAATGCCAAACATGTGACTACGCCTACTTAATTCAATGGGATCTCTTCCCAGGTATGACTAGGACAGCAGCTTAGAGATGCCTTCCCCAACCAGGTGCTTTCCAGAAGTCCTTGGACTGAAACTCCTCTGGTTTCTATAAGGAGGATCTAAATTTAGGAGTTACAATCCCAGCACTTCTGTATAATGATATCTCACTGGCTTAAAACACAGAATTGGAGTCAATCAACAGACAAGCTTGTGGGGCTGTTGGTTCTGTCTCTTTATTATCTGGGCTTAATAGGAAAAAGGATGGATGAGCTTTTACTCTCTGAAGCAGCATTCCCCAACCAGGGGGTTACTTCCTACTTCCTTTCTGCCTAAAATAAAAAGTAATTCTTATTACAAACATGATTTTCAGTGTCTCTTTACCAAGACTTATTAAGTAGAAAGGGATGGGGTTACAAATAATTCTGGCAACTGAACTATTTGCTATCTACAACCAGTACAATACATTTGAGAAGAATCTTCCTCATCTTTCTATTTTATTTTTACTGCCTTTCTGTGAACTGGTAGGTAGGTCTCCTCCCTAATTCTGAAGGAGTTTAGACAGTTGTATATAAAACCATTTTCTGAATCCTCATCAGTCTGGCTGCTGACTATAACATTGGTATCTTCTAGAAGAATGAACTTCAGCTCCAGGAATTTACTCTTATTCATTATTAGGGTGCTCAACAACTGGGCCACATTTATGACCATTTGTAGCATTCTGCATTTTACATCGTTTTGCCAAAAACTGGCATTTACTTCCATTGGTTTAACGATTGCCGTAAAAAAGATTGTAAAATAATGTCGGTCATGTGACCGATCTGTTTTATGACTCTCACTAATTACAACCTTGATGCACAGGCTCCATTAAAGTCGTAACTTGAGTACTACATGTTCGTTTAATTTTTTTTCTAAAATTGAATTGTTGTGATTCTCTTAAGGATCCTAATACTGCAGATGCCTTAAACTGCTGATATTATCTGATTGTGTAATGAAACATCTGCAAGCAAACAACCAAGCTCAGAGAGCACCAAGAACTCCACATTTCAATCCTGAGATATTTGCTTCTATGGGAACTTTGGCTGTTGCTAAAGAATTCAGGCCACAACATGTTTCAGTTGTATATGTTGCCAAGTTAACATTATAGAGAGTCACGTTGAGAATTCATTCTCTCAAGGTCTTTAAAGGAACCAACAGAAATCAAGTGCTTTAAACTCTTGTTTTCTTGTTTGCATCAAGCTTCCAAGAATACATCTTTCCCTGCTAATTTCAAATATGAGATATTCCACAGCATCAATTTCTCATTGATTCCATATCAAAATGTAACTGCTGATCTATTCATTACCAAATCTGTCTGGCAGCTTTCAAGACTGGAAACAAAGATTCCTGTTTAGTATACCTAAATTTTAAAAGTTTCTATAATTTCAGAAGTGCAACAACATTTAGTCTCCCCTCCCCAACAGGAGAATATTCATAAAAGGTCCTATTCAAAAGGATATAGATACTAAAATAAAAGCCCACTATAATCATAATGTGATCTCAATTTGCCAAGCTGAGGGGCTTTAACTTGGTAGAGAGACCTTCTTACTAACATCTCTGTATAAAGTATATAATGGGTATTAAGTGTGGAATCCCTCTTAAAATAACAATAATTTCCTAGACACTTAATGGAAGTTTCAACTTTTGAGTCTACTGATATTGCAACTATACAGTCAACAAACTGGGTTATTTTTCAAAAAAAAAAAAAATTAACCCAAGTATTTTATGTTTATGCAAAATTCACATCTGTATAAATTGAAATTCTAATCTCTTGCAGTAACCCACAGATATAAGGACAGATATTTTTCTAGTTAAAGGTACAACCAGAGTATTTACTGTACAACTTCAATAAGCTTATTTGCTGCATAATTATCCAAATCGCAGGTATAAAAATATAGCAAATCAGTTATCTTTCTTTAAAAAGGGGGTAATTTAAAAATCTTTTGTATCAGTGTCCAAACACTGTTGCATGGAGTGTTTTTCTAATTAGGGAGGTTGCGGGATGGATAAGGGTGTGGTGAGGAGATTCCTGAACCAACACATCATTCTATTGTTACATTCTCTAAATGAACCATTGCATTGCACTAGGTGGTTTCAACTCCACAAAATATTAGGAAACATGGGAATATGGAAGGAGATTGTAGGTTGTTTTCTTCTCTTGTCTACGAAGCAGTAACCAAAGAGCCTTCGGAATATTGGCAAATCTTTATTTGCAATGACTGAAAGAGCTGCCATAACAGGACGGGAAAGGGGGCCATTCACTCTACAAATAATGTGGAGTTGGGGGCATGGGCAAAACTTCATTAACCTAAGCTGTGTTACAGAGCTAATCAATTGACTGCAACTTCCACGACGACTCCAATTGGCTCTAGCTTGGCCAATGACAAGGCTTGTATACTAGTACAGGAATAGGCAACTATGGCAACTTTATGACCTGTGACTTCAACTATGACCTATGGACTTCAAATCCTGAGCTATGCTGGCTCAGGAATTCTGGGAGTTGAAGTTCACAGGTGTAAAGTTGCCATAGCTGCCCACCCCTATACTAGTAGGATATAACATTGCTTAAATGCAGAAATCACTACATGGAGTCAATGCAAAGCTCATTAGGCATATACAGAAAGCCTTAAACCGGTGTGGAGCTTGGGATGGCATTTTCCCTTAGAGCTTATTTACATTAGCATAGGAAAACTGTGTTTTAAACACATGTGCACATTTTAATAACTAGACTTGTTACATTGTCCATCTTAAAATTATTTGTGTATCAGCTGCTGAACTGCCTGCATCATATAAAAACAGGTATTAATATACAGTGGGAAAATGGAAAACAGTATTATTTAAATGAATTCTTATGAACTACTTAGAAATATGGCTTGTAGCCACTCATAATGCTGCATTAATTAAAAAAAAAAAAAACCTCATTGAGCTAAAGCTTTAATAACAGACAAGTTCAATGGTTCATATCTAGTCCAACTTGATATAGCCAGGATGAGCGGGACTCCTTTTCTACCTGTTCTCAGCAAAATTCAAGAATTCAAGTGCCACAAGTAAGAGAGGAAACTGTATCATTTTACTACATGCAAATACTGATACCTTTCTTATGATTTGTAGGATTTCCTAGTGAGTTATGAGCAATACCGTACTTCTACAATGTGAGGCTCAGTTTCCGATTTATATAATGATATAACATGGGAGACAGACTCTTGACAAATTTTAAAAAGTGCGTCTTTGACAAAAATCACCTCTTCTTACCCATTTCTGTATTGCATTTCACTTGGAGGAACATCAGATGATTCAAAATTAATTAAACAATATCATTACATGTTATTATATCACTTGCTAAGAGTAAGCATTCTACCTTCATTACCCAGGGTAGTGACGGCAGAAGACTGGAAAATAGACAAATATAAGTGGACATGTTTAATTACTATTTTAGAACTATGGCATAGACCAGGGGTGTCAAACTCAAGGCCGTGGGCCATATCTGGCCCGCGGGGTGTTTAGATCTGGCCTGCAGGCCCCCCCTGGAAACAGCAAAGAACCGGCCCACAGTGACTCTGCCAGCAAAAACAGAGCTTGTGAGGGAAAAAACAGAGCTCCGTTTTCGCTGGCAAAGGGCTGCAGGAGGCCATCGCAGCTGAAAACGGAGGGCCGTGCACAGCCATCACGAGCTCCATTTTCACTGGCAGAGTGCTACCAAAACAAACTACTAGGAAAAGTGGCATTTGATCACAAAAATGACATTGAGGTGGCCACCCTGTACCCCTCCCTCCAGTCAAACAGAACCCTGATGTGGCCCTCAATGAAATAGAGTTTGACACTGTTGGCATAGACCAGGGGTGGGCAAATATGGCCCCTTTATGACTTGTGGACTTCAACTCCCAGAATTCCTGAGCCAGCTTGGCTGTCTCAGGAATTCTGGGAGTTGAAGTCCACAGGTTGTAAAAGGGCCACATTTGCCCACCCCCAGCATAGACCATCTATGATAGGCTTGATTTTAAAACTTGTAGTTTTGCCTGAAATGTTACCTACAAAGGTTAAAAAGATTTCTATGACATAGACAGTAAGTCTTTTCCTCTGAGCACCAGTACAATACATCCAAGGCTGTTCTTATTCCAGTTCTGAGTCCAGGTGATACATATACAGCAAGTGTTCCGAACTTCTCCGAATGTCTGGTGCTCCCTTTGTGTAGCAAAGCAGAAGATTGGCCTGTTAGTTTTTCACCTCTACAGTTCCTGACTAAGAAGCTTGTGATCAGCGTAAGAGTTTGTATTTCTCTGACATTTATTGCTACACATCTTCTCCTTCCCTTTGTTTTTAATTTGAAAACAGATCTTGCAATTCTTTAGGCTACTTATTCAAGCCAGATGTTTGCTGATAAATTTATTATGTGCTTAGTTAGCCACTTACATCAGGCCCAGAAGCAGGCTCAGAAAAAGAATTAAACTGTTGTCAAAACCACCTACTTGTGTGTCACAATATAAAAACTTGTTCTCACTACAAACATATCAAACACTGATCTCAAAATGCATTTACATTTGGCATTAGCCTAAGAAAAGCATATAGATCCGTTTTTCCCAACCCTTTTTACCCAATTTGCTGAATCTAAACTCCCATTATTTGCACTCAACCTGGCCAATATGAGAGATACTTCCTCCTTTCTTTCTTTCTTTCTTTCTTTCTTTCTTTCTTTCTTTCTTTCTTTCTTTCTCTTTCTCTTTCTTTCCTTCCTTCCTTTTTTTCAGCTCCATTGACTGCATAATATTTTCTATATTATATTACACAACTACTACCATACTATATGTGAAATAAAACATGATATAATAATTAGTATTTTAAAAGGACATAATTATGTGCTTAATTTTAGACTACATACCAGTGATGGGATTCAAAATTTTTTACTACCTGTTCTGTGAGCGTGGCTTGGTGCGCATGGCATGGTTTGGTGGACGTGGCTTGGTAGGTGTAGCAGGGGAAAGATACTGTAAAATCTCCATTCCCTCCCCACTCCAGAGGAAGATTACTGCAAAATCCCCATTTTCTCCTGATCAGCTGGGACTCAGGAGTCAGAGAATAGATGGGGGCGGGGCCAGTCAGAGGTGGTATTTACCGGTTCTCCGAATTACTCAAAATTTCTGCTTCCAGTTCTCCAGAACTGGTCAGAACCTGCTGAATACCACCTCTGCTACATACCCATTTCCATTACTAGGATAGATCTAGTAGTATCATGTTTTTAAAGTAGGAAGCTATCATTTTGGGATAGGTTTTGCTTACAGACCTCTACCAAGAAAGATTTCCAACTTGCTAAATTTCTCATATTATTTCCTATCACACTTTACAGAAATAATTGTCCTTCCCCTCTCCTGTTAAGCACATAAAACTACAAAATGGAACAGTTATAATAAATACACAAGACCATTATGTGACTGGAAAGGTGAAATTAGCATTCTACGATGTGAGGAATACATTAGGAAATCATTTAGGAACTATTTATGTAAACTACTAGGAAATTTTTTCCCCAATAGTGAATATTGTAATTTTCTCTACTGTTTTACAGGATTGCTTTTATGTTTGTGTATCTGTTGTTTTTGTATTCAGTAGGAAAGGGAACTATATATGCATACACACAGAGACTCTCTCTCACACACATATTTTCCACACATGCTCTGGAAGAGTGAATACTGTTCCTGGCTGGCAATACGGGAAGCATGTGTCACGTATTCTATTTTTATCCTTTTCTTTCTCTAACATGGTCCCAAGATTAAGGTACCACTATCAGTCTTTCTGTGACTAAATGCTGCTGACAGAGAATATTCTGCAACATTAGAACAAGACTTGAAGAATCACAGTTGACCCTCTTAAATGACCCTATGGTATTTTATATCATAAAGCTGTATTGTATCTTTGCTAACAAATATTACTAGTGACAGCAACAACCAAATTTGATTGATCCTAATTTGAGCTTCTTCAAGAAAGGTGAGCATTCTGCATACCTGAATGGTGATAAGCAACCTAATGAAAAACATAAAACTTTAAAAAAAAGGGAATACATAAATCTAAAGAAACATGGGAAGCTCCAATTGTTATTGCTACTCTGAGAAGGCAGCTAATGATCCCTTCCTTAACATTGATAATCTATTTGACCATTTTAGTAAAAGAGCTAAATATATTACAAACATGTTGTATATCCTCTACCTGACTTTATAACTTCTATTCTTTTTGTGGTAAAATAATTAAAAAGATCCTAAGCAGTCTTAGACAGAACTCCAATAAGTGTCTTCAGAGAAAGCCCAGCGCTAACTTAGAGGGAGAAAACCCAACCAGCATCTCTACCCATCCCCAGTGATGAAAATACCCTCAAAACAAATTAAAGAATTAAGAATCTTCTTTGTGTCTCACAAATCTGCTGTTTAAACTAGTTGCTTTATCAGGCAAAAAGCAGAAATGTCAGAATTTGCCTGAAACATTTTCCAAAATATATGTGAGATGTCACTTAAGCTTTTCAACTATATTCTTAAAGCACACTTATTTAGCCTATAAGTAAAATCATGTAAGTGAAATGATTACATATAAGATTTCCACTATTCAACCAGTCTTTACTCTACCTTCTTGTTCTGTTATTTTTGCTCTGCTAAATTGTATATATGTAGGGGGAGAGAGAGATATCTGCCCTTATACTTTTTAAAGTGTCATGCACACAGATGACACTATAATAATAACTATGACTCATACTCCAAATGATTCTAACAAAGCACTATTTTAAATTAACACAGCACAGTACAAATACACTTATATTGATACAGGGTTATCATATCATTTACTTTGTAAACAAAGTGCATACAGTGGACTCAGTAGTAACAATACAGAAGCTTATTCAATTTGACTGAACCATAGCTGGGGAGAAGCCTCTAGTGGCATTATTGAAGCAGCTCAGAAAAGCTGGAAGCTATTTCTGTCTAGACAGTAAATATGTGTCATTGATAAATCACAAAACTCTTTTCCTTAGTCTGCCATCTGGGAAACTGAGGACTTAGCCCCTGGATGTAGTAAATGCTTTACAGTTACTAACACACAAACAAAACAAAACCATTAATTGAGAATAAATCTGTAAACCATACCTGCTGAATTGGGATTTGAAGAAAACTTCTAACATATCAGAATAACCATGACTTTATATAGCTTCCTGAGTCTCAAATGAAGTTTGACACCGAGCATAAGCACTCTTGAAATGAACAGGAGCTGCATAATCAGCACAAATCTCAATCACTTCCACGGGGTCTATGTAGATATTTGTGGCCTTTATGTCCATATATGAAAAGTTCAGAGGCACTTCTGGGAGATAATGAATATCCTCTGAATCAAAATCTCTTCTCCAACTGTCTTCCACCCATAATGTAAAGGAAAATATGAAAAGCTTAGCCTCTGTCAAATGAAAAATCTTAATACTACAGTTTATCTGCTAGGCCCAGATTGTATGCCTGAAGAAACAGTCACAGATATAAATCTTGAAATTAGGTTCAAGAACCAATTGATGAATTATCTTGAAATTAAAAAGTACTTAGGAAAGTGTTATTTTTATAGCAATATTCAGAAATAGGATTATTAGGAAGTGAAGGCTAACAGCAGCACAACCTAAGCTATTTAAAATAAAAATTGCAGATGTTTGATAGCCAAAATTGCAATGTTTTCAAACACATGTGTGCTTTGCATCCAAACAGTGCAATACATAAAAATGTATGCATATGATGATATGCCTCCAGGCAAAGGTTGTTCATACCTATATGACAATATTAGTGATCTTAATGCCAGTGTGCCCATAAGGAACTATTAATCTCGAGTAATAGAGATGTTTTGCATTCAATGACTGGCTTAACAGGTATTTGGGCAACCTTCCAGAATAAAATGCTCTTTGCAGCTGCTGTATTACACCACTTTTCATGACCAGGGAATGTGGAACTGGGCTTCTTAAACATGCTAGAACATGGACTGAGAATTGGGCTCAAGTAATTTTTATTTTTTACATGATTTGTAAGTCGGATGGGAGCTGGCAAAGCCCCTATATGCTAAAGAAGACAACATTTGTTTTTTAAAAAAACGACAAATTTCTTTAACCTAAGTAATAACAAGTCTCCATAAATATTACTTTTCTTTTCATTTAAGCCCTATCCCATCTGATTTCAGAATTTTAATTGATGTAAATTTTACATCTAAGATCACATTCATATTTTGAGTTGCTGAAAACTACAACCATATTCTGTGCTGATTTCATCAGACTGCACACAGAAACTTTCTCTTAATTGTATACAGCTCTTGCCTCTACTTAAACAGCTACTAATATAGAAGCATACGAAAGGTTCTGCTGGGTTAGACCACAGGGTTGCCTACTCTAGCATTCTTCTGCTCAGAGCCCAACCACACGTCTTCGGAAAACCCACAACCAAACACTAGCTTTCTGCTCAGCTTCTCCAGCAATTGGCAATGAGAAGTTTCTCTGACAAGGCAAGCTCATAGTTTACTGCCTAATCCACTTTTCAATTTCTCCAAATCAGTGATCCCTCTCACAATACCATATGTTAATGCGTTTCAAAGCTGAATTGTGTGTGGTTATCTTTCACGATTTTTCCTTTTCTGGAGGCTATCTGATTAAGCCTCCAGAAAAGGGAAACTATTTATGCATAAGAAAAGTGCTTATTGATGTCATCAGGAACCAATCTTCTCTCCTTAACAATGAGTGTTATGGTTCCATTCCCATCCTCAGTATTATTTACCAAATTTTTAGGAGGAACACTTCCACAGTGGATGAGCTAAGGTCTTGAGCATCACCCATCTAAAAAGCTGAATGGAAGATATTTATCTTTATCTAGGATAAAACACAAGCATATATAAAAGTGGTTTTTTGAACTTAGCCCCAAAGATTCCACCATCAAGTCAATGCTTCTTTGATTCCACTATCAAAGTCAGTGTGAGGTGCCTATATTGCCCTTTCTTTGTTTCATCCATAAGGAAGATGTGAGAAGAAAATAATGAACTGACTTCTTGAAGCGATTAATCTTCTCTGAAAGCTTATGCTATAAAATATAGGTTGGTCTTAAAGACATTAGAAGACTCTTTGGCAACTCTTCCTAGAAGTAGCAGTTCTTCTGCAGGTTGCACCCAGATGGGCAAAACTTTCAAGATAATTATGTAATCACCAATTAGCAATTCACGTATAGGCACTGTGTGCCTGGGTCACAGGAGGATAACGCCAAATCAGTTTGAAACTCCTAATAATGTCAGTCCCATCAATTGGGAGGAAATGCGAACTAGACAAGAGTGACCACAAAAATCAACAGCCAACATCATGGTTTGTTTTTCCTTTGTAAGAGGAGATGTGAAAATTAGAAGGGCTGAGCAGGTGTCAGATGTCTCTTTTTAGATCCTCTACTTCTTATATGGTAGCAAGCTGCATCCAGTTTCTTTTATTGTCCCCAATGCTTAATGATCTGGCTTGGCTGTTTTAGAGAACTGAAGTTTATCTACAACCCTATACAAAATCAAGCTTATAGGATATGGGGTTCCTAGTCACTGTACATCGTCTGGCAAGATTTTGTAAAAATGGTGAAGATACAGGAGGTGTATTTTGAAATCATCAAGGGTCCACATAGGGGGAGAGAAGGCAAGAAGCAGTCCTGATGTAATGAAAATTAGACAAGGGCGGTTGATCATAAAACAGTACGTTGATTGATTATTATTAAGATAAAGTTTAATAACTATGTTAACACATTCAAAGGCCTTCCTGTGAAAAGGAAACTTAGCTTATTTTAAAAGAGGCAGTCCTTTGAGTAGATAACATTAGAAGCTATATTTAAAAGCTTCATTTCTGTAAATATTTGGATAAAAGTAAGTACTGGGAAATACCACATCATAACCATAATATTTTTTAATGAAGGTAATGTTTCAATTCCTGAAAATGAGTGGAGAAGGAAACATCAGACGAACCACATTGTGAATCAGAAGTGCAAAATGCTGAAGTTACTGGAATTTGATAACACACTTCTTTAAAAATGTAATTTTAAAGATTCAAGTTATATTTTTTAATATATTTAAGAATCTCATCTGATATATAAATTAGCCTTTATATTTCTGAATAGACTAGTTATTGCTACGTAAAAGTTGGGGAATAAAAATCAATACCATCTTAATTATCCCACTGATTGAAAAACTAAGTAATTGTTTTATGGTGCGACTATTATATATACATTATATAAATATACATTACATACATACAATAATGAAATCTGTTCAATTTTTCCTTAAAATAGGTATCACAATTTCCTGGATAGCAAAAAGTACAGGGAATCAAGTCACAGCATCGTCAGTCATTCTTTTGGTTATATTAGAATAACTAACAATAACTTCATTGGAGACTTCTAGAAAAAGACAAAAATATGATGCAGTAAAATCTGTGAATCACTGTATTATGATGCAGTTTTGGAGTCTTCTGCTACCACTGTACATTAAAAACAAATGTAGGTTTTAATCAGTTCATTCTCTTGATTTTACTATGTTTTCAAATCATGACTGTGTACCCTAAAACTGAGGCATGTGAAAAAATGAAATAAAATATCTAGATAAACTAATCTAAACCCAATGCAGCTTCCATTGAACATCTGGTGTTGCAGGATTAAAATCACTGGCTTTTTTTTAACACATTTATTTATTGAACTACAGGTTTATACACAGAAAAAGCATACCTCAATGTCACCACTTTCCTTTCCTTTCAAATTTCTAAAAACATCTAGCATCCAAAAATATTATTCAGGCCAAAACAGCTCATTTCTCTTTCCTGTGTCTACATGAGCTCAGAACCCTTGTTTATATTATTCCCAACTAATTGGGAGTAAACGAAACAGCCGTTCCATTCACTCTAAAACCTGACCTCTTAAGCAGTTTTCATATTCTATAGCAGAATTACAAAGTTTGAAGTGATGTTACAAGATTATTTAGATATTCCCCAAAGAGAGTAATATAAGCGTGCCAACCAGGAATATTGCCACTGATTATTCCAAATTGCCAATATTCTAAGCAAAGCTGTCTTCCCAGATATCTTTGTGATAGATTAGGAGTATACTGCTCAGAATTTCCAATTAGCATGGCCAAGAAACCAGAAAGATTGAATTGAACCACAGGAAGATGAGATAAGGGACAATACATCCTAAATATAGTACAATTTATTGAAGAAACACTAAATGAAAAATAGCATTTAAGGCTAATAATGGCATGCTTGCCAATTGCATTCTGCAGACTGAAATTGCCATATGGGAGATATACGCTTGCAAATAAATATTGGATTCATAGCAGCGGTGTATGGAAAACATAGCTTCCCAATGCCGATAAGTAGTAGTAGTAGTATAGTTTATTGAATAGCCCGAAGGCCTTTTCAAACAAAACATAAAAGAAAAAGGGAAAAAGATAAAACAGTTACAAAAATAGCAATTTAAAAATATATGATAGATGACATTAAAATTTTACAATATCAAATTTCAATAGCTAAGTTGCCAAGACTAGATAACCCAAATAGGATAGCTCCTCTCTAACTGAGCTCATCTTCCTTACAATCGATAAAAATTTTTTTGGTATAACTGGCTCGTATTGCCGTCATTCTTTTAAGGTATCGTGTGATCGCTCTTACCAGGGGAGGAGAGTCAGCCCTCAACAGAAATGCTAATTTTTGGCTTATATTCCAGTGGGGAAATTTATTTATAATTGGGGACAGATATTGTTTTCTTACTTCTTGATAGAGACTACATTCGAATATTATATGCGCCATGTCCTCCACGACGTTTACCCCACATATGCATATTCTTTTGTCATACGGGATTTTCCGATAACAACCGAATCTAACGTTGGTATCTAGAAGTTCGAATCTAAACTTAACAAATAACTGTCTCTCCACTGATGGCATTTCTAAATGTAAATACTTTTCCAGAGTGAAAGTTGTTTTAACTGCTGTCAGCAGTTTAAGGGAATGATTAGTTGAAAGAGTTGCCATGTTCATTTGCCCATGTATATCTTTAATCCATTGTTTAACTTGGTTCAGTGTGTCACACCGATAAGTAGATGGCTATAGGTGGCATCTTTCCCGTACTGTCTGAATATTTGCTGTGTCACGATCTGCCATCTGTAGCATGAAACTCACTCTGAAGAGTATATAGATATAAAAAAGTGATAGCCGTTTTATAAAGCTGTTCCAAATAAAAGATAATGTAGTGAAGTCCAGAAGATTGTTGTAAGGAAAGCCTTTAAAATAAAGTTTCAAAACTATGATTCAGCTATAGAACATTTTGCCTGGAAAAACCAAATGAAATTGATATCAGGATCAATCCTATTTGCAATTTTTTTAAAAAACAAACCAGTCAAGCAACATGAAGAAGAAAAACAACACAATGGCTGAAAGACTGGAATGATTTCCACAGCAACCATATTAGCCACAGATCCTAATCGCCAAAATTTGTTTTGCAAACTTAGCTGGAACCAAACCAACAAAAACTGCTTCCCACTTTGTATTAAGTCAGCTTTATCAGATGGCTTCAGATAGCCATAATTCTTTTTTGAAAGTTATTCATTCTACTGCTAATTTATGTTTTGCAGAGCTCACAATTTTCAAATAAAGAGAAAGACCAGAAGAGGAGAAAAAAGACTATGCTTATGACTTGAGCTAAATAAAATATGTGTTATACTATTTATTTATTAATACATTTGCTATCTTGGTGCAGCAGCCATCACACTTCATCCTTCAATTACATGGAATCAATCCTTCATTGATTCCATGTAATTGTATCATAAAATAAAAAATAAAAATAAAATAATAAAATGTAAATGTTATTTATTTTTAGCTTCTTTGTATATTTCCTAGGGAAGAGAGACATATTAGTCTATAGTAGTAAAAAATCAGAAGTCTGACGGTCCTTTTCCTACCTAACACATTTTATTAAAAGGCATATGTTTTCAAGAGCTGTGGCTTATTTTATCAGATGTGTCAGATCCTTATTTTTTTTTGCATACTTCCCAGAAGCTTTAACTAAAGAGTAAAATAAATGTATATTTTGTATTTCTAAGCTATTTTTGCTTATGGTGTTTCTTTCTTGAAAGTAAGAATAAATTGTTGCACAGTATATTAAGCATCTGTGCATATTTGGTGAGTTCTTGCAGAAGCTAATGAGAGTTACTGTTTCCAGGAGTTATTGTCTCAAAGGTACCTCACCCTACTCCAAAAAAGGCTTCCATAACTATAGCATGCAAGGCTGCAGGGATTGCCAATTGCCACCCGAAAATGCGACCCATTTGGAGGCTTAAAATGCAACATTTGAGCGTGCCCAAAATGTCTACCCAGAACAGCTGCTGCCTTCTTTTACCCCTTCCGAACTTCACTGGAGCTTCCTCCGACAATCAGCTGTGCTTTAGAAGCTGTTTTTAAGCCGCAACCAGGCAAGTGCATGCTCAAAACCAGCGAACTAATGTGCTGAAACTGACCAGGCTAAGAATGCTGGCCAGATGAATACCTGGTAGGCAGATTTTTTTTCCCCCTATTTTCCTCCCCAAAAACTAAGGTGCATCTTATACTCCGGTACATCTTATACTCCAAAAATACAGTATATACCACTTTACAGTGCTTTACAGCCCTCTCTAAGTGGTTTACAGAGTCAGCATATTTCCCCCAACAATCTGGGTCCTCATTTTACCCATCTCGGAAGGATGGAAGGCTGAGGCAACCTGGAACCTGGTGAGATTTGAACTGCCAAATTGCAGGCAACCGGCAGGCAGCAGAAGTAACCTGCAGTACTGCACTCTAACCACTGCGCCACCGTGGCTCAACTAGTGGGAGATATCAGATTGTATACCTGTAATCTAGGTTGAGTGATTTAGTGGGTTTATTCATAATCTCTATTCTCTCTGCGTACTCCAGATTGTCCTGGGATAATATGCTATTCTACCACATGCCACTGCAGCAACTACAGTGATTGTGTAGTTAATTGTGGGAAACTCCATGTGGAAATGATTGTATTTTATAAAGCCAGCATAATATTTAAAAGAATCTCAGATTGTGGCCCAGCCCCTGAACAAAACTCCTGTCTGCAGTTTCTCTTTCTAGCAGAATTAGTCATGTAATGTTGGCCCAACATGTGACATGGAATCAAAATCATATCCAGTAATATATTTCCATTTACAAAAATTATTTTAACAGTAGAACTGGCAATCCTTCTTTCTCACTTGTTTCCTCTTGTAGACCCTCAAAATCTGTTGCAAAGAAGTGAAAGACTTTCTAAAGTAGATTTAGGGAATGAAAGAAATTGTGGGTAGGAAGGCGGGGGGAACAGAGGAAATGTTCCCACTGCATTTCATCAGTGCAACACTGGGTATCAGCTTAAATATGGAAGAGAAACAAGTCTTATACGGTTTTAAAGTGGACCAGTTATAAAAAAAAAATCTGAATAGCTGTGACAGAGATCTTTGGGTGGAAAAAACCTATGCTAACTACTATCATAGCATTGGCTTTAGAAAGATATAAGCTTGTCATTAACAAATCCTCTTACAAAAATCACAGTAAGGAGAAATAAACTCTGCTAGTATTTTTATCAGCCTAGTTTCTAATTATCTGGAACTCTGGCAAATGTTCAAAGTATATATCAAAATAAACATCCTGCAAAGCTGTTTGCTAATAAGATTAGAAATATTTCTACCTATAATATCCTACTGTTGTTATGAACATTAAGAAAGTATTTAGTGTAGAGCATTCATGATGATCGTGATGGCTAAATAATTTTTTTAAAATTTTATTGTTAATCTGTACTATAGATCTTCCAAGGACTCCTACCAGTTTAGGAATCTGATATAACCACATAGTAAAATATACTATAACCTACAAAGTTTCAGAATCATAACAGCACTTTCTATTACTTCTTCACATTTTTTAGTCCTGTAGAAAGTTCAGATTCTACTACTTTGCAAAAGATTGTAAGGTTGGGTACTATTTATATCTCTGAAATTAAATGTTTACTAAGTAAATCACTCAGAATCACTTTTCATAAAATAGGTAGTCATATAAATTTGATTAATAAATATAAGTATTTTCCCCCCTTCTCTTATTGGGGCAAGCTTAGCACCCCAGGATAAATAAACTGGATAGATCAGTTCTTCATAAACATAACATTTGGTTAGGGTAGTCTTGAAGATATGCCTTGTAGAGAAAGTCCAACTTAATTAGAGAATTCTAGCTCCATTAGATAAAGTTTTAGAACAATAATGTCTAAAAATCTATAAAATTGTCCATCCTTGGTCCTGGGGGGGGAATTTTCCCCCTCAGAACGGGCTCGCAATTTGGGTGTCCTCCTAGACTCATAGCTAAGATTAGAGCAACATCTGACAGCTGTGGCTAGGGGGACCTTTGCACAGGTTCACCTGGTGCACCAATTGCGACCCTACTTGGATCAGGAGGCGCTCCTCACAGTCACTCATGCCCTTGTCACCTTACGGTTAGATTATTGCAACGCGCTCTACATGGGGCTACCCTTGAAAAGTGTTCGGAGACTGCAGCTGGTCCAGAACGCAGCCGGGTGAGCTGTTGTGGGTGCACCTAGATACACCCACATTACACCAATTCTCCACGAGCTGCACTGGCTCCTGCACAGGCACAATTCAAGGTGTTGGTTATTACCTTTAAAGCCCTACATGGCTCAGGGCCAGGTTATCTTCGAGATCGCCTTCTACCGCATAGCTCCCAGCGACCGGTAAGATCCCACAGAGTTGGTCTCCTCGGGGTCCCGTCAGCTAAACAATGCCGGCTGGCGGGCCCGCGGGGGAGAGCCTTCTCTGTGGCTGCCCCAGCTCTCTGGAACCAGTTACATCCTGAGGTCCGGACTATTCCCACCCTACTGGCCTTCCGAAAAGCTGTGAAGACCTGGCTTTTCCGGCAGGCCTGGGGCCGTTGATCTCGCTTTGCAATCTGGTGAGATCTGGCCATGAATGGTGTAAATGTGTTCTAAGGTTTTTAATGTTTTTTAATCTTTTAAATGTTTTTAGAATGGTATTTTTTAAATGTATTGTGAGCCGCCCTGAGTCTCTGGAGAGGGGCGGCATATAAATTTAATAAATAGATAGATAGATAGATAGATAGATAGATAGATAGATAGATAAATATATAATATGTGAAGGCCTCTAATAGTTTCCCCATGTGTCAATCAGTGCAGAAGGTACTGTATGATCAGTTATTACTACATTCTTTTCTTTAAATGTAAAACTCTTGCTCACTTATTTCTTAAGCAAGTGAAAAATGCACAGTGGGTTTCATTGCACTGTCAATATGCAGGAAGTTTGATTTATACTTATTTGTATAGTAAATGTTATAATGGTTTATCTCTTTTCTTACCAGCAAGATCTCAATCTCTGTTTCAAGGAAAGAGAAACGATGAACCAATATCCTTAGTAAAAGTTCAACTTTTCATATTCATATTTCATATTCTCTATTTCATGTTCTATTCTCACTTTATGGATGTAGAGAACAATGAACTAAAATGGAAAAATGCATTGTTATTACTGATGGCATATCGATATGGTTATGGACTTTAAAATCTGCTATTCTCATAACTAATGGAAAATATAAATTATAAATCATGACAGTAGATGGTCTGCCATGGACGTAAAGTATTGTATAGACAGAATTATTTTTTAATGTCCTAGGACCTTATGCAACTACCATTTATTTGATAACAAGCACATCAGAAATGCCCAGCATAAGTAAGCTGATTCACAACTACTCTAAGGCTGCACTCCTAATTAAGTTTCTTTAAAGGTAAATGCTACAGATGTTAAAGGGAGATATTTTTAAGTAGTTGATTAGATGACATAAAAATTGTAAATCTCACTGGACTCAGCACAATTAATGGTTTCTGAAACATGCCTAAATTTATTACATTATAATGCTGAAAAAGTAATTAGCAATATTAAGAAAAAAAAATTGGTAACTCCTCATATTGATTAGCACAATGGTTAGAATGCACTATTGCAGACTAACTGGTCACTGCCAGTAGTTCGATCTGACTGACTCTCAAGTTTAACTCAGTCTTTCATCCTTCAGAGGTTGGTAAAATGACGACTCAAGATTGCTGGGGACAATATGCTGACATTGTAAACTGCTCAGAGTGCTGTAAAGCACAATGGAGTGCTACAGTATATACAGTAAGTCTAATTGCTATTGTTATCAATATAGAAGCCAGCTTGGCCTAGTGGTTAAAGCTGCAGGCTAGAAATTGGGAGACCATGAGTTCTCATCCTTTCTTAGGCATAAAAGCTCGCTCTCACTCCAACTTACCTCTGAGGGCTGCTGTGAGGAAAGTACAAGGAGGAAGGAGTATTGTGTATGTTCACCAGATTGAGTTATTTATAAAAAAATAATAATAAAGACAGGATATAAATAAATAAATGTACATGGTACCTTACAAATAAATAACAGAAGAACTTTCATTAAATTAATCTTCATCAGCAAAGTAAAAGAATTAAAATGTTCATGTTAAATTTGCTCAAAGATAATTAGAAGTTATACTTTTTATTTATTTATTTTTTGATGATGTGCACAAGTATGATAATTTATATGATCTCTGAAAATCTATTTTCTCTAATGTTCAAGAGAACATAGAATGCTTCTTCCAAGAAATGCTCCTGCAAGAAATTTTGGAGCTCAAGACTTTTTATTATTGAAGTTCAAATTCAGGGCCATTACACTAATAACGTTGAGAGTTACTCAGACCTAAGTAACCTGGAATTATGCATACAATTGCCATCCAAATCTTGCAGGACTAATTATATGAGTAACAATGATGGAACATTTAGAAAGTGAAGATCTCTGAGATCACAGCTAACAATAATCATGCCCAGTCAAGGTATTTTTAAAAATTAAAGCAACAGCAAAGGAATTATGGTGGATTTATTTTATATTGCTCTACCACTGCAAAATCTATCAGCAGTTACCTGAATTCTTCCTTTTTCCCCAGTTGCAAATAAGAATCAGCACAATTCAAGAAACATGTGGGTATCACTCAACATGCACAGCTATGCATGTTTAAGGATGAAGAGCTATCCCACAGAGATGATGAACAAATGGCTACAAGGTCAAACTAGGACAAGAACAACAAATTGCTGTTTTGTTGCCCCTTAAGGCCACTGCCTTTCCAGGCTGTGCCGAGATATTATGACTTGTGCTCATAACTAAAGCCCGTAAATTTTCATTTCACAAAGAAAGAAAGAATTCCCCAATGCTTCACACTTTTAAGAGTGAGGTTATGCATAAGATACCACAGGATAGTAAAAAGTTCCTTTTTTCTTTCTTCCCTATTACAGCTCTTCCTGTCTTCTGCATTTCAGACATGCCAGTTATCAAGGGAAATATTCACAAAACTATGTGAAATCTGTCTTGCTCCTCCTCTTCCTTTCATTGATCAGATTTGGCAACAGCTAAAAGTGCAGTGAGTGCATCCCTGTGGGCTGATGAATTCGGTGGCCATATCCTTGGAGACTGATACTTACAATCAAATAAAAAAGGAAACAATGAAAACAATGGGGAAATTAAAAACCAAGTATATTGCCTTTTAAGTATGATCATTCCATTCAGAAAAGTGTAAGTAAATTGTGCAGTAAAGTACCTCATTCCAATACTGCACAAAGAAAAAAGTTTTCAGAAGCTGGCTTAAGAAAAGAAAATGTGTACATTTTTACTGTTACCGATCAAAAGCCAGCTGGGTCGCCTTAGGCCAGTCAGTGTCTTTTAGCCCTAGGAAGAAGGCAATGTCGAGCCCCTTCTGAAAAAGAAAACTGCAGGGCTAGTAAAGGCATTCGCCAGGGGTCAAAAACCAATTTGAAGACACAAATATAGTAAAATATAATAAAATAAATTTACATAATCTGAAGTTTCAACCTTTAAAATACTACTTTAATGTATGTAAGTGGTAATGATACTTTATTAGCATAGATCAGGGGTGTCAAACTCGATTTCATAGAGGGCCGCATCAGGGTTGTGTTTGACTTTGGGAGGGGGAGGGGGTATGACTGGGGTGGGTATGGCCAGCTCAACATCCTGCAGTGCTCTGCCAGCAAAACGGAGCCTGGAAGGGCCGCGCGTAGGCCTCCTGAGCTCTGTTTTTCTGGCAGAGGCACCGTGGGCCGGTCCTTCACTGTTTCCAGGGCAGCCTTGAGGGTCAGATCTAAGCATCCCGTGGGCCAGATCCGACTTGCGGGCCTTGAGTTTGACACCCTGGCATAGATAATTCTATTTGTGGGGCTTACTAATGAATGTGGCATTGACTTCTTAGAGAGATATTTAAGAGCAGCAGTTTTCATCCATGTATATTTTTGTTAATAAATGATTTAATAATTTTGGCTTAATGGGAAAATAACAAATTATCATTTGTAAAACTATGACATGTATCGTTTTCATAGGAAGAATACTCAGGGGCATCTCTTACACCAATTTTAAGGAGAACAATTTTGGGTTTGGGCAATCTGGAATGCAAAAAGTGCCATTCAACTAGGTCAGGGGTGGGCAATTGTGGCTCTTTTACAACCTGTGGACTTCAACTCCCAGAATTCCTGAGACAGCTGTCTCAGGAATTCTGGGAGTTGAAGTCTACAGGTTGTAAAAGAGCCACAATTGCCCACCTCTGAACTAGGTGATACAAGGATGGTAAACATTTTTTGGAAGTGAACATTGGGACTCTCTTCTGTCTATCAGTCTAGGCATTGAGTAGGCTAGATGTCTTTTTGAACAGAAAATCACAGGCAGGGATCAGTAGATCTCCTAATCATGTTGTTATTGTTGTCGCTGACAACCACATTTGCAGCCTATGTCACACAACTACAACTACATGTCCTAAAACACAGAAGGGGGCTGACATAGTACACAGTAATAATGTTCTTTCAACTGTTCTGATACAGGAAGATCCCATATTCAGAACCTCCAAGCCAATGTTTCTCAACCTGGACAACTTTAAGACATGTGGGGTTCAATCCCCAGAATTCCCCAGCCAACATGCAAGCCAGAGAATTCTGGGTATTAAAGTTGACACATCTTAAACTTGATAAGGTTGAGAAACAATGCTCCAAGATCTTGCCACTATGGACAAACTAAGTCTCTTGAATGTATCTTTCTTTGTGGCTGTTCTAACCTGATCTGATCCATATCCTCCTGTATATATCCACAGCTCTATTTGCTCAATGCCATTTTGTTGCATTTGTGTGCCTGCATGCATAATAATGCACACTTCCCATTTCCATCAGTCACTCCCGTCTTCTCCTACCAGCCCCACCCTACCTATACTATCAGTTCTTGCAATATAATAAATGGTTCTGAAACATGCCCTAACCTTCCACCCACAACTTTGGCTCCCACAAAGACATATTCTCAATCTTCTAGAGTTGCCAGCTTTTGATTTTGGCAGTCCTGCTGGTTTACCTTTAAGAGTAGCACCTCACACAAAAAATAAGCAGGTGAAACTTTTCCTACTGGTCAAGGTACACACTGTAGCAGATGTAAGTTTCTCTTGCAACATTTCTGTATATCTGTATATATATTCTGGCTATAGTTACATTTAAAATAGGCACAGCAAACATCCTCCCAATTCCTATCCATTCCTAACTATAATCTGTCAATTCCATGTTTTTCCCAGACATCCATACTGGATCCCCAGCAACTTACCTCAACAGGAAAATAAATAAATCCTGATTAAAATGGAAAAAAAAAAAATTAAGGAAAAGATGAGCTAGTTTTGTAAAACTACCGCAACCTTTATTTTGGGGGTAAAATGTTTAACAGCGAGAGAAACAGAAAAAGCATTGTACTAAAGATGAATTATAAATGTGTATATTTTAAAGCTTGGATAAAAATTACACACATCAAATATGTGGCTGACTTGTTCTGTTCGTTCTAGCTTATTCTTCCCGGTTGCTTTGCTGGAGACCACTAGCCTTTTCAGCTCATAACTGCTCAAATCTATAACTAACAACCCATAACTACTCCACCGTGTTAGAGTTGATTTACAGCTGCTTTCTTTCCCCCACCACTCTACCTCCTCCAGCACCTGAAGTCAGTTGCCCAACATGGGGTAGAGATGTGTAATTGGGTACCATCAGCAAGCATACTAATGATACTGAACCCCATGCCACCGGATGACCTCTCCTGGTGGCTTATGTTAAATATGAAGGGAAAGAAACCAGAGACCTGAGGCACACCCAATGGCATAGGTGATGATCTAACTTTGATCAACATTGCACTCAAATCTCTCATGTCTACACAGATATCTCAATGACAATCCTCAGCACTGACAGCATTGTGAGGATTTCCTGAAAAAAATTCTTAGGGAAGGTAGAAAGCTACCTTAAAGTGAGGTGGTTGTGTAACAATTCTAAGAGGATAGCTTTATATGAGGTATTAAAACTTCTCACCCCAAAAGGTACGCAGCCATACTCTTTTATTAGATTTATGTCGGCAATAATATTCATAAAACATCTGCCAAGCTGTTCTCCTTTCCAGGTTTGATTATCTGTCTGCTACTTGGTGGTGAGCTTTAACTAACCAGATGCAAGATGTGTGAAAGCCATTCAGCTTGAATTTATTCTTAAGAAGTACCATCTGTCTGAAAAAGAGCTATTAAATATAGGCTCCTTGTCTGGGCTGCAATACAATTCTGTGGCTGGATGTTATTAATTGCAACCTGTCTAACAGGTGCTTGCCAATTTCTTTAAATTCTTAGTATATATGAAAGACTTAAATTTCCCCCTGGCTGGAAAGGTAACATTTTCTTTCAACTGCAAGTTACAAGAAGTGTATGATGGAAACCCATTATTTTGGGATAAAATTGGAAGAAGGGTTCCTTTTATTAAGTCTTTTTAAAGGTATTTGTGTCTGAGATTGCAATGTGCAATATGAAATCATTGTGTATTATGCTTCAGTACTCTACTCACCTGTGATATATTTCTTAAGCCAGCTGCATTTTCAAAAGCAAAGCAATTCATTATGAGCATTATGAGATTATCACTGGCTTGCACACAGGGTCAGCCTCAACCATATTCCTTGAAGGATGGCCTAAGTTTTGTCATGAAAGGGATTCTGAACAGATCCTTTCCCCAATGGCACCTTCGTTAAGTTCCAGACTGTCTCCTCCTCCTTCAAAGAGGTTTCACAATACACATTGCCTTTTTTCCGTCTGCTATAGTGTCAAATCCTTTTCACTAGATTTACTACACTGTTTAACCAGCAAGACTTTTCAACCTCATGTTCTAAAAATAAAAATAAAAACATGGGCCAACTTCTGTTGTAAGTTTTGGTTTTTTAAAAAAAAGTTCCAAAAGAATATAACATCCAGTGTAAAGCTTCTAAAAAGATTTTCATTTTACTAACATCTAAAAAACACATGGCTGGCTCAGGAATTCTGGGACTTGAAGTCCACAGGACATAAAGTTGCCATCATTGCCCATCCCTAACCTAATAGCAAAAACTTAACAAAATGAAATTGAACTGAGCCTCATTAAGCATTGAGTAGCTTGCTACTAGGTTACATTTTCACAAGCAGAGAAAAACCCTATATCTCAAATCCCAAAACTATGGGCCACAATCAATGGGACAATGACAAAATTCTTTAGAATTTGCTGAACACCTTAAAGAAAAAGATCACGTTGCTTCTGGGGCAAAAGAAATTTGATCTCGGAGAATGTCACTCAAATTCCCTTATATGCTGAAAGAGCTCACTGAATTCATTGTTGAGTTATGCTGACTAGGTGCACAAAAATGAGGAGGTATACACTAATCACTTTTCCTTCTGCTATGTACTTGGCAACATGTGAACGCAAATGAATTGATGCCAAGTTTATTCAAGCAAAAGATAAATTTGATTCTTTCACAGGGCATTTTAGAGATCTGTAAAAGAGATATATTAGGATGGGCAGGCTGGCATATGTGCACTCCAGTGTCTCCCTCATATATTTTCAATTCACCAAGAGTTAGTTCCCTTGTCTAATGCCCTTTAATATTAAATAACCCAGCCTACAAAACACATTGTAAGATAAATTTCTTGTATACCCACAAATAAAATTATTCCATCCAAATTTTTGACAAAAATGTATTTAAATAATTAATGGCAAACATTGACAAATCTTCATATATTTTAATCTTTTACAATTAGGCTATATAACTAGTTTTCTCAGTTGCTTCTTTATGAGTTTCTTTAAAATTAAAGCACTTATAAACAGAAATAGAGAAAGTATTTTAAATAGTTTACTGACTTATCAGAATTGGTATATATTTGTGTATGAATTTTTGTTACTTCCCAAAGTCTCTTTTGTGGTATTGGGGAGAGAAGATAAAACAGGCTCTATCTAAAAATTAACTCATGTCCTTTCTGCATTTTATGAGTTAGGATTTCATTCAAGTTATGATTTCGTAACAGCCAAACGTGAAAGTGAGAAAATTGGCTTCACCTTAACATCAAGAAAGCAAAGATAAGGACAACTGTAGAAAACACACATGTCAGAGTGCAGATCAACAATGACACCATCAAAGTGGAATTCATCTTTCTGGGCTCAAAAGTCAACCAAAGTGGTGACTGCAGCTCTGAAATCAGAAGGCGAATAGCATTTGGAAGAACTGCAGTGTCTGGCATGAATAACATCTGGAATAGTAAAGAAATCAGTCTCGCAACCAAATGCAATTAGTTAATGCAATAATTTTTCAAATTGCTCCTTATGGCTCCGAAACTTGGACTCTGAAAAAGGCAGATAGGAGAAGGGTGGACACCTTTGAATTGTGATGCTGGAAGCAACTATTACATATCCCTTGGGCTGTAAAAGTAACAAAGATGGCCTAGATCGAATCTCACCAAAAATATATCTTGAAGCCAAGATCGCCAAACAGAGGCTGTCATACTTTGGTCATGCCATGAATCACTCAAAAGTCAATCATGCTGGGAGAGATCAGCGGAAAAAGAAGGGGCAGTCCTAGTATTTGCTGGCTGGGCACTATAAAGCAGGGGTGTCAAACTCAAGGCCCGTGGCCCAGATTTGGCCTGCAGGGTTCTTAGATCTGGGCCACGGGCCCGCTCTGGAAACAACAAAGGACTGGCCCGCAGTGCCTCTGCCAGTGAATATGGAGCTCGGAAGGGCTGAGTGCGGTCCTCCCGGGGTCTGTTTTTGGCTGCGATGGCCTCCTCCAGCCCTCTGCCAATGAAAATGGAGTTCAGGCAGGCCGTGTGCAGCCTTCCCATGCTCCATTTTTGCTGGCAGAGAGCTGCAGGCCGAAAACAGAGCCTCAATGAGTGATGTCAAGCTGGCCATGCCCATCCTGGCCATGTCCCCCATGCCCACCAGAGGTCAAACATAACCCTGATGTGGCCCTAAATGAAATCAAGTTTGACACCCCTGCTATAAAGGTGACATCAGGATGACCATGGTGGATCTGAAGGAACCAGTGCGAGGCAGAGGGGCATAGAGAGTGCTGATCCATAGAGTGGCCGTGGGTGAATGGATGATGACGATTTCATTCATGCTTCCCAAATGTTATATAAAGAAGTGGTATAGACATACTATAATCATAATTAAAGACAGAAATATTTGGGGGGGGGAGCATAAACAATTAAGATGGTGTCCATATTCATGTGATCAAAGCCCAACCCCTTTTTACATGTGTCACATGCATAGCATTTCTAAAGAGAGTGGGGCATCAATCACAAATCAAATCATTATCTTGATAATTTTGGCATCCACGTCCTCTGGCAACCTACCCCTAACTCCCTTCCAGCTTCTTGGCAACCATTTGCAGCTAGGTCTATCTTCTCACTTTCATTTCTGTCTGCTTTACATCTGAATGCAATCCATTTCAAAAATAATTATATGGGTGAGGAAGACCACTTTTTCCTCATAGGTTAATAGCTTATCCTGCTGGGCACTGACAAAAGAACACACAATTCACTGGCTACCAATCTCTGCAGTGAGTGTGGCATGTACTGTGGCAGCATATCTGGCTGCAAAATTCTGGGAATTGAAGTCCACAAGTCTTAAAGTTGTCCAGTTTGGAGATCCCCTGGTCAAGACCTACAGCTATTGCCATGAGAAGAACACTCTTGTTGGTCCACAAATCTGGACATTTCAGTAGTTTTGCTACCCATAATACTTGCTCTCCCTTCCTTTCTGTATACAGGAGAGTGTTGTGGACATGCCATTCAATGTGCCGTATTAAGAATAAGAGCCTACAAATTGAGAAACAAATTTCTTTAGGCACTGAAGAAATGAGAGACTTTTTTGGCTCTAACCCTTGATTACCTTTCCTTCCTCTTCTGTTTCCTGTGTACAAAGCCTCAGTGCTCTTGTGCTGACAAAACCTCGTAGTACATGAACATGAAAATATTTTCTACATTCGTATCAACAGAGAAATGAAATGAGTTGCCTCAGGCTGCACAGGATGTTAGTGGGAGGGCAGGATTTGAAACCCCAAATCTTAAATTCCCAGAACAGAAGGATCTTTTTCCTCCTTTGAAATAACACGGAGGAAAGAAGTGAATATCTGAAGAGGATTATGTTTAGTAACACTGCTTTATAGGACAAGGCATGAGGTACTTTGCCAAGCATTACCTCACCAGGCCAATTAACCACCACCTTTGATTAGCCACTCTTCTCAAACATTTTTAGCACTTTCTAGGTGTGTCAGCTCATCTCACTCTTCAAGCATTTAGAAATCCTTGTGATAACTGGAGGCTGCTATGGTAGCCAAACACTCAAACAAGCGAAGAGCAAACGTGTAGGAGTATGAAACTACAAAAACTGTGTAGGTGACTTCTTGTACTTTCACTCTGAAGTACAACGTACCAAAGGTGCCTCCATGTAAACAGGTGATAGTCATCACAGCAATGCTGGGGTACAATGATTCTCAGAAAGGAGAAGTAATTAGTTGAATGAAGAACAAAGTGTGAATTAGTGCGCCACTTAAGTAGATATAATGGTATCACAATCATCTGTTATGGCAACAAGAATATTGGACATCCCTACTATTTCACCTAGAAGGGTGATATTTAGGTACATATGCTCAGCCAGAACATGTTCAGAATTTTACTACTGCATATTGAAAAGGGGTGATGAAGGAGAATAATTTCTAGGTTGAAAACTATAGAACCAACACAGAAATTAACTCTGGGAAACAAATAGGGACTGTTGTAATATGGGCCAAGACGAGAGGGTATTAACAGCAGATGTAATATTTAACACCTCCCCAGTCCTGTGTTTACATTTCTGGTGATTTTTTTCTTATACTCACTCATAAAATGAATGTAGGAAATGGTCATAGATTCACTCGGAAGCTGTATCCATGATAATACAGCCCTGATCTATCGTCATGGTTAGATTGTTTTCTTCTTGTAACAGGGTTGTGGGGAGCTTGATATCATCACCACTGCTGTGACTGGAATGTCTTTGTCCAATGGTTTCTTTCAAACTCTATAGACTACTTTGATAATATTTCAGAGGAAAAACACTGTGTTTGTTGTGTTCTGCTAAGTTCTTTGCTCAGCCCCCGTCTTGGTACCACCTCTTCTGGGATATTTTGCTCTTTGTCAGTTTACATATTTCCTATTTTTTTCAGAAAATGCCCACAGTGGCATGCACTACAAGGTCTGCCTGTATTCCTCGAGGGGCTTAATTTTACATATAAGCTGGGCCAACTGGCCTGTGTGAATGTTCAGATACTACAGGTAGTCCTTGACTGACAACAGTTTGTTTAGTGACTGTTCAAAGTTACAACGGCACTGAAAAACGTGACTTATGACGGTTTTTCAGTTATGACCTTTGCAGCATCCCCATTATCATGTGATCAAAATTCAGATGCTTGGCAACTGACATGTGTTTATGACAAATGCAGTGTCTCAAGATCATGTGATCACATTTTGCAACTTTCTGACAAGCGACGTCAATGGGGAAGCCAGATTCACTCAACAACTGGGTTAACTGACTTATCAACTGCAGTGGTTCACTTAACAACAGAGGCAAGAAAGGTCGTAAAATGGGGCAAAACTCACTTAACAAATGTTTCACTTAACAACATAAATTTTGGGCTCAATTGTGGTCATAAATTGAGGACTACTTGTATTCACTAGTACAGGTAGTACTGTATGGTAGGACAAGCCTGCCATATAGGCAAAAAGTATGAGAGGCAGGTGTGGAAGGGAAGCCTTCAAACTCCTGTTATATTTTACACAAAACAAGGACATCATCTGTCGTTCGGAATGAAAAACAGGAGGAAGTTCTGCATCGTTCCACTGATCAGGATTTTGCTTTCCTTTTTTCCTTCCGACATTTCCCTTTTTTCTTTTCCACAATTCTATCTAAATACAACATGCATCACGTTTTGTTTTATTTCCATACACTGTAGAAAGAGATTGCGGAGAGCGGGGTGGTTCCTGGATACATTCAACTCAATTAAATGTTGGCACTGCATTTTGTTTTTTTCCAATCACTGAGTGGAAATTTTAAATGTCAAATTGGCTATTGTGAATTCACGCCTCCCATCTACAGTATATTTCCTCACACTAGGCAGTTAGCAAAATATATCCTAAGGAACAAGTGCACTGTATAAATTTCACTTTAAATATCATGTGTAAAATAAAGAGCAATAATTTGAGACAGGAAGAGAAGCAGTTTTAACAGTGAACCATGCTAAGACTACTTTTTTTTTTATTATTTGATTTATATGCCGCCCTTCTCCGGAGACTCAGGGCGGCTTACAATGTGTTAAGCAATAGCCTTCATACTTTTGTATATTTATACAAAGTCAGTTTATTGCCCCCACAAACTGGGTCCTCATTTTACCTACCTTAGAAAGGATGAAAGGCTGAGTCAACCTTGAGCCTGGTGAGATTCGAACTTACAGTAATTGCAGACAGCTGGTGTTAATCACAATGCTTTTAGTCTGCTGAGCCACCAGGCCCTACTTCATGCTAATATATTAGTAAAATCAAACTGACTAGCACAATTTTTGTTAGATGTCTCCCTTGAATTTAGAATTTTAAATTGCTTTCAGATGTTGATGCTTTCAACACACACAAAAATTAGCAATGTTCAAAAACACAACTCTCAATTTTAAACCAAAGGGAGCAAAAATAATAAATTATATTTATATCAAAGCATAATGAAATCAATATCCAATGGATATTTATCAGGAGGAAATTCTATCAGGAGGATATCACCATAGAAATTGGGATGGAGGAGATTTTTTTTTTTTGTTTAATTCTGTTTTTTATGACCTGCTCCAACTCCTATTGAGCTTTTCAAGGAGCCAAAATGCATTTATACAGAGAAATGAGTACTTTTCAAAAGTTTATGTTCAATATTGTGCTTTGCAATTCAAAGCTTGGATACAGATATCAGTATACTGAAAATATTGTAATTAAACATGCACATATTTCAGAAGGCACAAAATGTATCAGAAGGATATCACTTGCAAATAGTGCATATGCAAAAGAATGTATGCAAATGCATACAATGGAGAAGCAGGAAGAATGCTTGTGTTTGTGTGTGTTTGTGTGAAACAGGCAGGAATGAATCTATAGTTAAGAATATGAGGGAATCTAATATAAAGAACTTTGCCTCTCGTTATGTATGTGTATGTATTTGTGTGTGTGTGTGTGTGTGTGTGTGTGTGTGTGTGTATCAGTAGTGGGTTTCAAATCCTGGTCGCTACTGGTTTGCTATCGGTAGTGCGCGAGTGCACACACTCGCTTTGTGCGCTTTGCATTTTTGATTACATCTGGCTGGGTGGGCGGAGCCTCCTGCCATGACCCGAACCGGGGCGAACCAGTAGAAACCCACCACTGATATATATATGTATAAGTATAAGTATAAGTATAAGTATAAGTATATGTATATATGTATATGTATATATATATATGTATATATATATATATATGTACACACACACCTTTATTATTGTTTTTTTAATTAGGCTATGAATATACCTAATACTGTTTCATACCCCTTCCTTTTCCCCATAACAACAACCCTGTAAGGAAAGCTAGGTTGAAGGAGTCCAAAGTCACCCAGATGGTCTTTCATATCTAAGATAGAACTAGAACACACACTCTCCTGGTTTCTAGCCTGATGCCTTACTTTCTAGTTCATCTTGGGTTATTAGTTATGACAATAAAGAAACATATGAAGCCGTGGATAAATAAAATTAACATTGATAAGTCAATGCATTTTATGTTTGCTTTTATTGGCCATTAAATTTTGGATTAAAGCCAGCAGATGGGTTTATTTGAAGTAATAGCTCATTACAGTGGAACTCTTATATCAGATATACAACCACATAATAATCAGTTAGGGATACATATCTGGATCTGGATTTCTTAAACTTCCAATATGCAAGGACCACAGTGTTTTTTCTGAGAATGTTTCTGTACATTATCATAATGAAAAGGGGTACTCCTTGATAGACTAGTTTACTTGCATTGAATTATAAGGTGTGATGAGTCCCTTGGCTAGTTTCTTGGAACCCCAAGCCTCAGATGAAAACTTCACATCTTCCATAACAATACCGTTCATTCACGGTAGCAAGCTAGTTCAACATACAACAAGGAAACAACAGATTCTGCATTGAACTGGCACCATAGAGGTTGGTCATATATTTAGATCTTTCATATAATATTATGCTGAAGAATTCCAGGAGCAACCACCATACCTACATCATAAAGTACAAAATACCCATCAAGCACATTCAAGCCTCTGCAGCCCTTGGTCGAACAAATAAGCCTTTTTCCATCCACCAAAACAGAGTACATACTTACATTCAATATAAGGTCATTTTACTTGCCTTATTAAGGATGTTGGTTTTAAAAGAAATACACACGCTGCCAAGAATAATGCTATTACCTGCACCACTGGATGTCCCCCAGCAGACGCCTTGACAGCTCCTCGACTGCCTTCCGTCTCATAATGGGCTCGGTGATGGGACTTCGGCTGCACTTCAATCCGAAGTTCATAAGGTCCTGAGTGAGATGGCAACTGCCAATCCAAGGCAGGCAGAGATGGGCTATAATAGAGAACAGTAGGAATTAAATATTAACAACCGTTCTGCTATCATAAACCACAAGAATCTGGCACTATTACTTTAGAGGCCACTTTTAGCAGATCATCCGTCACCATCTTACATTTAAAATTTCATCAATGGAGATAATGGTATGACATAAGTAATTTAAAAGGTAATGGTTATTTTATGAAGATTTATGGATGACACGGATTAGATAAACTAAATGCTATCAGATGCTTAAACAAAATGGAAAACATTTTAAGCTTGGCTTAAAAAGAATTAAAAATACAATACATTAAGACATCAACCCATTAATCATAATAGATAAAGGTAAATTGTAAGATGTGGAAAAATACCCCCCCCCAAACAAATTCTATTTTGTGCAGAAATAGCCTTTTGGGAATATCAGTACTTCAGTTCCTTCAATTTGTATTCAATAAGCTTCACCTTTTGAAAAAACGTGTCAGCAATAAAAATACTTCTACTAACAATTTTTGAAAATCCCAATCATCCCCACAAATTGACCCAACGAAAGGTCTCTTTCCATTAACACTATCATTTTGTTTATTACCAGGCAAGAATATACAGTACAACTTGCAGGCTGAGGGTCAGACAGAAGACATGCAGGTTGGATGTGGCTCCTGGATGGTTGCCCAATTATTATATTTTATGTAATATAAAGGAGAAAATTTAAATCCAATGAGAATGATAACATCAAATGGTTTAAATTAAATTGTAAGTCAATTTTAATTTTAATTTGCCAGAACAAATTTGGGTTATCTTTCTTAGGGAAACTAAATACTGATTGACTTCAGTTAACGATAATTCTCTATTCATTTGCATGGGTATCTTAATGAATCTATCTGTTTGGGTGGATTGGTAGGAGTCTTCAGTTTTCCAGTTATAGCTGACCTAGAACTCCCAGTGGTTTTAACCAAAAAACCAATGTATCAATGGTGGAGAATGTTGGTAGCTATAATTCATCAACATCTGAAGGACCACAGATTTTCCATTTTAGTTTTACATTATTTTCAAGATACTATACAGTAGTGTAAGACTAGAAAGCTTTCAAAGAAGATCCCCTCTTAATATGTGGCTAACAGTGAATATACACAACAAAGCACCATAGAATATTAGTTGGATTTTTCAGTGGCTGTTCTAAGCACAGGTCAATCTTACTTATACTGTTCCCAAGCTTGCTACATTGATCAAGATCTGAATGATGTTTCTAAACATATGTCTATCTGCTAGCAAGGATCATGCTTTGTCAAGATTGTAGGAAGATGGATTCACAATCATTTGAGCATCTCCTTATTCAATATGGGGAGATCAGGTACCATAATTAAAATATCTTCAATTTTGTTCAAGATCTGCATAGGTAGCCATGTGTAAGCTAACCAGTATCAGTAAGGATACCAAGCATATGGAGTGGAAAATACACCCCATAAGCAAGAAGTCACAATTAAGAAAGTTTGGTCTCTCATCACAGAAATACTTTGACTCATACTCTAAAAAGAATTGAAGAAAAAGGCAATCTCCTATCAGAATTGGCATTTCTTGCAATAATAAGATCCCCCACCCTGCTTTTTCAGGTTTTATAGGTCAAAGGTTTTATATTCATTGCATACAAGCCTTCCTGTTCTTCAAACTCCTGATTGCTACGGTGTCTGTCTATAGTAAAATCTTTTTCGCAGTCTTTCCTTTTTCAATGAAATTTACGACTGCATTCCTCCCATGGCCCATGGGAATGTGGTATTTAGTAGCCTGTATATAGGTGACTGATGTAGGCTTCTTTATTGAGCATAACTGGAAAATTACAAAGATTCATCCCACTTCATGCAATGCTTTGTTACATATGCCGTCATTTGAAACATTCCTGGATAATTATCTGGAGAGATCTTGCTTTACTACAGAATAACTTAGATAATATAAAGCAGTTGCCTATCTCCTGGTGATGAACATTGTATATTATGAAACAGATGCTTCTATTCTTTAGCCAGTTCATATATAAAATGGGTTTCTCTCTCCCCCCCCCTCTTGGAGGAATGAATATATATATATCAGGGATGGATTCTACTTACCTTTACTACCGGTTCGCAACGGGGCTGCACGCGCGCGCTTGCTTTGCTCATGTGCACTCTTCTGCACAAGCTCAGAACCTTCTGCGCAAATGCAGAAGCATTTTCATGACATCAGGGTCAGTGGGCGGGGTCTCCCGCTGGTTTTACTACCAGTTCTATAGAACCAGGGGCAACCGACCACTGATTATATATATATATATATATATGTTTTCTGAGGTTTTTGCGGGTGTTTGTATGTAGGTCTTTGGTTATTTGGGTTTTCTCCCACGTAAAATTATAAGTAAAATTGCTCCTAGAAGCCGAAAACACCAGCCTGAAGATAACGAATGAGACTTCGTTGAAACGTCGCCAAGACACTTTCAATTTTACATGGGAGAAAACCCGAATAATGAAAGACACACACACACACACATATTTGTTTTCTGAGGTTTTCGCGGGTGTTTGTATGTAGGTCTTTGGTTATTCGGGTTTTCTCCCGCGTAAAATTGGAGGTTTCTTGGCAACGTTTCGACGAAGTCTCATTCGTCATCTTCAGGCTGGTGTTCTCGGCTTCGTGCTTCTAGGAGCAATGTGTGTGATCGCAGCTGTTTCTTCCTTTTAACTGCCAGTTTCTATCGAGGCACCTGGTCTACCCCAGCATGTGGGAGGGAGCATACATCATCCCTTTCGCCTTTCAGCTCCAATCCAGGAGCCCTCAAGCCGTCGCATTCATGACAAACCATTTTATACCAAATTTATATTTCGCTGATAAAAAAATAAAGGGAGACTAGTATAGATCTATGCTAGCCCAAGTTCAAATTAAGTAAGGGTATGGCTAGCTGATGAGAGCTAAATAGCTTGAAATAGATTTATATATCAGATATCAGGTTGTAACATATGGGTAGTACTTCTTTCTTTAAAAGCACTAATCCATCAATCAACAAAATGGTCCAAATGCTTTCAATTTTAAAAGAGGGGCGGGGGAGAATAAAAATGGGAACTAATCTTACAAATCTGTGTATACATGTGAGTTTATGCCTACACACACACACACACACACACACATATATATACAGACGTCATTATCTCTGTTTAGATCTCAGAACAGTACCAGAAACCTTGATTAAAAGGAGAGTTGCTGATTTTGTAGAAAGCAGCCACACAGTTCACATTTAATTAAAATTCTAATGTAAGCATGGATGAATAACAACACTAAATTGGTAATCATATCTGGAGTAGTTCCACTGGAATTAATTGGGCCCAACATGACTAAGTTAAACTTCATTGGTTTCAACAGGTATCCTTCAGGGAAGGGCAGACTTCAGAATTGCCCATCTTTGTTTTCACAAGGAGGCTGAAATGTATCATCTGGAGACTAATGCAGAAGACATTCAGTTAGAATGAAATGACTAGAGTGAGTCCAAGAACTGGAGATTAGATCTGAATATGAGAAGTGAATAGAATTCAGTTCTTCTCCAAATATTCTTCTCACAAATATTCACTTTGGTTTATATGAAGCTTTCCTGGTTTCAGCACTATAATTTAGGAGAAGACATAATGTCACTTTATCATTGGTACTATTGAACATTTGGGAATCAGACAACTTCACTCATTTTCTAGTTGTTCAGGAGCCTTGGAAGATTTTTATTTAATTCAGCTGGGTAGCTTCAGATGCTGTTTATTAAGAAAAAGCTGCAAGATACATTACAAATAAGGCCCCCCTCATTTGTGATCTTGTTCAGGAGGGGGGAGCGGACCTGGCAGGTATTACAGAGACGTGGTTGGGCCAGGAGGGGGGGTTCCCCTCATTGAAATGTGCCCACCAGGTTTCCACGCATTCCATCAGCCGAGGTCACAGGGGAGGGGAGGGGGGTAGCAGTTATTATTAAAGAAGGTCTTAGACTGAGGGAGGCCACTGTTCCTCAGATGGCCGGCTGTGAGTCCCTCCTTGTGAAGTGGGGTCATGGGGTACAGATGGGTTTGCTGATCATGTACCTGGCTCCCTGCCACATGGCAGCAGCCATGCCTGAGCTACTCAACGTCATCGCAGCAGTGGCGGTTGACACCCCTAGATTTATGGTCATGGGGGATTTCAACCTGCCATCTGTGGGTGAGACGTCTGAGGTGGCTCGGGAGTTCATGGCTTCCATGACAGCTATGGACCTGACCCAGCTAATTCATGGCCCTACCCACACGGGGGGAAACACGCTGGACCTGGTTTTCATCTCTGGACGGTGGTTGAGTGATCTTGAGATAGGGGATATAGTCACCGAGCCCTTGTCATGGTCGGATCACTCTCTTCTTTGCCTTGACCTTCGAACCGCTGCACCTCACCGTAGGGAGCAGAGCCAGTAAGATGGTTCCACCCTGTTGTGGCCCCGCCCTCTGAGCCTGTCCCATCGGAGGAAGAAAGCTCCGAGCATGAGGAAGAGGAGTCAGCCAGGCCTCCCTCTCCAGGCCATGACAATCCCGCGGCGGGGCACTTCGGCTTCTTTAAGACTTTGAACTTGGTGACGCGGACTTTTTGGTGGCCTCAGGTACGGCACGACGTGCACGCCTACGTGACATCCTGTGTGACATGCCGACAGGCCAAAGCCGCGTCCGGCCCCCCTCCTGGACTCCTCCAGCCGCTGCCGACACCGGAGAGACCGTGGGGAGCCATCTCCATGGACTTCCTGACAGACCTGCCCCTGTCCGCTACGTACACGACCGTCCTCGTGGTGGTGGATGCGCTCACGAAGATGGCACATTTCATCCCGTGCCACGGCCTGCCCTCAGCCTGCACCACGGCTCGCCTGTTCCTACAACATATCTTCCGCCTCCACGGCCTGCCGGACCGGGTGGTTTCAGACCGCGGGGCCCAGTTCACACCCCGCTTCTGGAAAAGCCTGATGGCCGTGCTGGAGGTGCAGATGTGCCTGTCGTCGTCTCACCATCCGGAGACTGACGGGGGCATGGAGAAGGTCATTGGCATACTGGAGCAGTACCTCCGCTGTTTTGTCAACCAGCAGCAGGACAACTGGGCCGAGTACCTTCCCCTGGTGGAGTTCGCTTTTAATAACTCCCAACACACCTCCACCCAGATGACCCCATTCCATGCCAATGTCGGATACCATCCACGGCTTTTCCCGTTGACCATCATGGACTCCCCTGTTCCCGAGACCCGGGACTTCCTCTTGGAGCTGCAGGTGGTGCAGCAACTGGTGCGGCGGCAGCTGATCCGGGCGAAAGAGGATTATAAACGGTTCGCTGATCGCGCCCGCCGGGCGATGCCACCGCTGGAAGTAGGAGATCGGGTGTGGTTGTCCACAAAACACCTCCCCACGGACCGGCTGGTGAGGAAACTGGCCCAACGCTTTATCGGTCCCTTCCCTATCGAGGCGGTCATCAATCCGGTGGCCTACCGGTTGACTCTACCCCGCTCCATGCGGCTCCACCCTGTTTTTCATCGGTCCCTCCTGGTCCCTGCGGCCCCCGCGAGCCATCTCCGCCGCCCGCCGATGCCTGCCCCCCCAGCCGCAGCCGACGAGGACGATACCTCGACGTACGAGGTGGACAGTATCCGGGACTCCTGTTGGCTGAAGGGGCGCTTCCAATACCTCATCGCCTGGAAGGGGTACGGGCCCGAGGATTTCACCTGGGTGGACGTGTCTGCCGTTCAAGCCCCTGACCTGGTGCGGGCTTTCCACGAACAGTTCCCGTCCTGACCCCATCCCGACCGTCAGACCCGGGGGAAGGGCCCTGCGGTGGGGGATAGTGTTGTGGCCCCGCCCTCTGAGCCTGTCCCATCGGAGGAAGAAAGCTCCGAGCATGAGGAAGAGGAGTCAGCCAGGCCTCCCTCTCCAGGCCCCTCCCCTCTGGCATTGTCTCAGGTGCCGGCCGAGGGAGAGGAGATCAGTAGGAAGACAGGTGGCTCGGATCAGAGTGACGAAGAAACATCATTCCTGGATGCACGCCTCCGAAGGCGTGATAAACGATTGCAGTAGCTTAGGAGGCGTACTAGGGATTAGAACTGAGTCACTGGACCACACCCCAGAGACTATATAATAGAGGGTGGTGGTCAGTGATCCTTGTGACGAACAAAGCAAACCTTGGATAGTCACTAAAGCCTCGTCTGGAATTGCTGAGAGAAAGATTTCTTGTTGTCGGACATTTGGACTCTTGAGTATTTATCTTTCTGTTTTACTGTGAAAATAAAGGCACTTGGCAGACGGTGTGTCTATCGCTGCCAAGTGGGAGATAAAGAAACTGGGTGCGTTCCAAAGTGTTTCCTTAACCCTCGGCTGGCTGTTTGTGTGTGTGTGGGTACGGGGACAGATCACACCCCAGGTGCCTGATAGAGCCTGACAGGTTCCAGATGAAGCTTGGGCCATTCCCTGAGGCTCTGGCTCATGCCTCGACTGGTGACCTAGTGGCCGCCTGGGATAAGGCGGCCGCTGGAGCTCTGGATCGGGTCGTGCCTTTGCGGCCTCTGATCTGGCGCCGATCTCATCTGGCTCCTCGGTTCACTGAGGAGCTAAGGGAGATGAAGCGCCAGAAAAGACACCTAGAGAGTAGTTGGAGGGCCAGTCTTTCTGAATCTGACCGGACACTGGTAAGATCTCATATTAAGAATTACCTAGTGGCGATAAAAGCAGCAAAGTGTAATTATTTTGTTGCTCTTATTGCGTCATTAGATAACCGCCTGGCTGCCCTGTTTAGGGTGACCTGCTCCTTGCTCCACCAGGGAGTGCGGGAGGACCCCTTGGGGGGTAGAGCCGAGGACTTTGTACAGTATCTGCATGACAAAATCACTCAGATTCGGGAAGATCTGGACTCCGACTGGGTAGTTTCAGGGGGGGGGATGACTGAGGCAGG
Source organism: Arizona elegans (assembly GCA_022577455.1). Classification (NCBI taxonomy): domain Eukaryota; kingdom Metazoa; phylum Chordata; class Lepidosauria; order Squamata; family Colubridae; genus Arizona; species Arizona elegans. The sequence goes on along the minus strand of JAKOOJ010000002.1, from coordinate 53,074,700 downwards.
TCTTGAGAATGTTATCTGGGATGAGTTTGATCCTGTGACTCCTGATGATGTGGACAGGATTCTGGGTAGACTGAATGCGACCACATGTTTGTTGGACCCGTGTTCCTCCTGGTTAGTGCTGGCTTCTCGGGAGGTGACACGAGGCTGGCTCCAGGGGATTATAAATGCTTCATTGAGTGAGGGTGACTTCCCCGCCGCCTTGAAAGAGGCGATGGTGAGGCCTCTCCTCAAGAAGCCTTCCCTGGACCCGGCAGTGTTGTCTAATTATCGTCCGGTCTCCAACCTTCACTTTGTGGCGAAGATTGTTGACAGTGTGGTTGCGCGACAGCTCCCCCAGCACCTGGATGAAACGGTGTATCTGGATCCGTTCCAGTCGGGCTTCAGATCTGGGTACAGCACGGAAACGGCATTGGTCGCGTTGGTTGATGATCTCTGGAGGGCTTGGGACAGAGGTTGCTCCTCTGTTCTGGTCCTATTAGATCTCTCAGCGGCTTTTGATACCATCGACCATGGTATCATGCTGCACCGGTTGGAAGAATTAGGGGTGGGGGGCACTGTGTTGCGGTGGTTCTCCTCCTTTCTCTCCGACTGGTTGCAGTCGGTGTTGGCAGGGGAGCAGAGGTCGACCCCGAGGCGCCTCATATGTGGGGTGCCATAAGGGTTGGTCCTCTCGCCCCTTCTGTTCAACATTTATGATCATCCGTGGTTTTGGGGTGAAGTACCATCAGTACACTGATGACACTCAGCTGTACATCTCCACCCCGGACCACCCAACAATGCCCTTGAAGTGATGTCCCGTTGCCTGGAGGCCGTGCGGATCTGGATGGGGAGAAACAGGCTCAGGCTCAACCCATCCAAGACTAAGTGGCTGTGGTTTCCGACGTCCCGATATAGTCAGTTGGTGCCATCTCTGACTATAAGGGGCAAATCGCTGGCCCCCACGGAGAGGGCTCACAACTTGGGCATCCTCCTGGATTCACTGCTGTCTTTAGAAGAGCATTTGACGGCCGTGACCGGGAGGATTTTTCATCAGGTTCGCCTGATTCACCAGTTGCATCTCTTTCTGGATTGGGACTCCTTACGCACGGTCACTCATGCCCTTGTTACTTCCCGCCTGGACTACTGCAACGCTCTCTATATGTGGCTCCTCTTGAGGAGCACCTGGAGGCTCCAACTGGCGCATAGTGCGGCCGCGCGGGTGGTTATGGGAGCGACATGGCGTTCACATGTAACACCTCTCCTGTGTGAGCTGCACTGGCTCCCGGTGGTCTTCCGTGTGCGCTTCAAGGTTTTGGTTACCACCTTTAGAGCGCTCCATGGCTTAGGACCTGGTTATCTACGGGACCGCCTGCTGCCACCAGTAGCCTCCCACCGGCCGGTATGCTCTCATAGAGAGGGACTCCTCCAGGTGCCGTCGGCCAAACAATGTCGACTGGCGGCCCCCAGGGGGAGAGCCTCCTCTGTGGGGGCACCTACTATCTGGAATGAGCTCCCCCCGGAGATATGGAGGATCCCGGATCTATGCACCTTCTGCCGCGCTCTCAAGACCTTTTTATTCCATCCGGCGGACCTGGCCTAATTTTCCCTTTTTAAAATGCAATTTTAATTTGTTTTCAATTAGTGGGGTGTTTTAAATCTGTCTTCGGCCAAATTGTTTAATTCGGTTTTATTTTGTTTTTAAATTTTGTATTTATGTGTTTTATCTTGTGGCTGTTCAGCGCCCTGAGTCCTTCGGGAGTAGGGCGGTATATAAATCAAATAAAACTAAACTAAACTAATTGTGTCGATCATCATCCAACTATGTATGATATTACAAGTTTTCTGACAGGACAGAAGGAGAAGGCACAAGATAAAAAGATGTAAAGAACTCCAAATTAAACAGAACAAAGATAGCCACTACTGCAATAGTAAAAAAATGCCAATAGTATAATGATAGTAGAATAAACTGATGAGATAGCAAACTGGTGGGGGGGGGAGAGAGAGCCACAAGCAATTGTTGTATGCCACGTCAAACAATAAAGTAACTTCAGCTGTGATTATTTCAGGCACATGAAAGTAGTTCTCATTGCTGAACCTTCTGGCAGACAAGGTGCACATTTAACCCAGTGGGATCAGGCCATTCTGCTGACTGTTTATCATCTAATGAAAATGTGGCAGAAGAACTTTTGAGCAAACAACTCTGAGAGCAGCTAAATGTCCAATCCATGTGTTTAAAGTATAGAGAACAGGCATATGGCCAATTTATTGCAACCATGAAAAGTGAACACATTCTGCAAAAAATTACATTGAGAACATCAACGCCATTCAGCACCAATGGTACTGTAGTTGCTGTAGATGATGCAACCGAATATGAAAAGGCATATCCTGAATAGCACATATAAAAGATTTTTGTAAAAACATGCCAGTCAGTTCATCTTCTCATGTTAAACAAGAAGGTTTGAATAGTTGATTATACAATACTATGCAGAAACAGAAGCAATATTCGCAGAAGTGTTGGCAGATTTATTTCTTATAGATATCTAATAAACCCTGAGAAATAAAATAAACTGGTCTCCAATCAAAATTTAAAACACTACTAAACTACTCCACTCCAAAAAATAAACAATATAAAATCAAATAAACATGTAAAATGCCTAGATGGTCACAACCCAACCATCTATTTGAACTAAGTATCAATCTAATATGAAGATTCATGTAAGTTTATTTTACTGGTTTCTACACTGGTTTTGTTCTAAGTACCACTGAATGCATCAGCATCTGTTTCTAAGTTAACATACATTGTGTAACTGCAGAAGGAGTACCTTTGGATTCTGGAATAAATTTACCTTGTTCTCAACAATATGGGGAGAGGTATCTCCTCATTTCTTCAATGGGTAAGAAAAATATAGCTTGCATCTTCTCACTGACATTTCAGTTTTTTCTTTCCTTTACTGTAATCCAGCCCTTGCATTGAGAAAGGAATATAAGGCAGAGCTTATGCATCAATAGATCTAGCTCCCCAGAAAAATCAGGCTTCTTAATATTCCATAGAAAATACTGTAAATAAATGGTTATTGCTACAACTGCATTTATACCTATTCTTATGGAAAGAAATCCTATGGATTTCAATTATAAATTAATTCTGCAAAGAAATTCATGAGTTATACAGCTTCATGAAAGTTTAAAAAGCAGCAAGATTTTTAATTATAAAAGAAATATACTTTAATGACAAACACAATAATGAAAGTAATATCAACGCTTATACACTGCACATCAGCTTCTTCAAGAGAAAAATCTGAGAGATATATTCCATAATCTTATGTACTATATGTTAAGAACCAACTAATTTGTAAAAAAAAAAAACCATGCTTTTCAACAGGCGTTTTCGGGGGCTGAGTTTCAGATCCAATTATAATCCATGGTTGGTTGATAAGAACATGACTCAGTGTGACTTAGTATGAATTCTTCTACCAGTGGCTCTAAACAAGGAGTGAGCAAAAGAAAGATTTATATTTATTGTTAGATCTCTGGATTGTTTGCAAAAGACAGCCAAGTCCCAGATTTCAAGTCCCAGTTATTTAACAGTAACAGTGACAAAATTCCACCCTCATGCTAAATTATACAAGGGAAAGAACAATAGTTTCGAGCTACTTCATTATATGGAAGTAAGAACTGGCTATGTCAGGAAAAAAGATAAAACTAAATTGAATGCAGCAGGAATAATATTACTTCAGGAGTGTCTGCAGTGAAACACAAAGCAATGGGGTCCAGAATGAATGGATGCTGAAAATATGTGGACTCAATACACAGACAAATGACCAGCATAAAAAAGTATGTTGTGATGGTTTGGTAATAGAGAATTAAATTACAAAATAATACAAAATAAAAGTGAGAAAAGAGAAACTTGAAAATGTGGAGGTTGGATATAGCTGATAAGATCTTCAAAGAGAGATGAAGGCAAAAAGAGTAACTTTCTGAAATGGTTATGGACATAGTGGAGCAAAGATGGTTTTTAAGAACAAAGATATGAAGATGTATAGAGAGTAGTGTTGATTTACATTATTTAGATTTAGTTAAACTTTTTTCTTCTTTTCTCCTATCTTCAGTCATTCATTAGGTTTGTTTCCAAACTCTTTTTACATGCATGCATGTATGTATGTATGTATGTATGTATGTATGTATGTATGTATATGGAAAAATCTGAATTAGAAAGATAAAATGTGATTTGGGCATGCATGTAGCACCTGCTGTGAACATTTTTAACCAAATGCATCTTTCCTAGGTTTGTGCATCACATGTAAGTCCAGGAAAAATGCAGCTGCTTTAAATTCCTCCTGGCAGGTACCACATCACGGCCATGTGCACCCCAAGTCACATTTTACTCCTTTAAATCTAGAACTCTGCCCTTCCATGTTCCAGATCAAAGACCAGCTCTCCAGGTCTGGCATTCAAAGTAAATTTCCAGGCCCAATTTTTTTTTTAAAAAAAAAATCTAATGGTGGTCTTCTTTGCTTATTTCTGTTAGTTGAACTTGAGATTCATCAACATTATCATCCTGAACTTGAAGTTTGCCTTTCCAAAATGTAAATCGTGCTCTGCCTTTTGATTCAATAGAAGACTGAAAATTATAGGCAAGGGAAGGCGTTTTCATTTTCAATCTTCTGTTGAATCAAAAACAGAAGAGAAGAAAAACCATGCAATTCTCAGAACTTCTCATAAGTAAGACTGTAGTTATCATTCTATATTATATAGTTTGAATTTAGAGTTCTGTGGCATATAAAACTCTCATACTTACTTCTCTTACATTGAACAATCCTGTGTCAAAGGCACTTAAAACAAAAGCTAAGAACAGCTTATTGAAATATTTCGGCTTCTCTTTTGCTTCACTAAACTGTAATCATTTGCCTCAAGAGTATTTTCCATCATAGATGGAGAAGTTTAGATAAGTTATTCCATTTTGCTGGAAGCAGCATGATTCACATGGCTATTAATCTGCTTGTATCAATACTTCCCTTATGAACTCCTGGTTCTGCTGTAAACATTTTCTACATGCTAAAACTTGGCATACCAGATAAAAGGCTACCTGATTGCAAACAGAGCAGAACATTAAATGCACAGAAAATACATCTACACACAAGGCTTTAACTGTGAGTCTTTGTACAAAAACAGCACCCAGATGTTTGGGATTTATCCAGAACCAGAATATAAATGCCAAATGTGCAATGAGAACCCACAGATTATTATGGCTCTGAAGAATTAGGTGGCAGCTCCCCCTCTAAATTTTTCAGATTGAATTGACTGACCAAAGTTGGTAGTCTTCCCGGGTCATAACACTGAAACCACTTTCATATAACTGACGGACTATAGAGTGACCATGAAACTTCTATTTTTTAAAAACCATAATTGTGCTCGATTAACATCTCAGAAAACATTATGTTGTAACTAACATTGTGAACTTGTTAAAACCCTGCAACCAGCGGTGAAATCCAGCAGGTTCTGACAGGTTCTGGAGAACCGGTAGCGGAAATGTTGAGCAGTTCAGAGAATTGGCAAATACCACCTCTGGCTGCCCCCAGAGTGGGGAGGAAATGGGGATTTTGCAGTATCCTTCCCCTGGAGTGGGGTAGGAATGGAGATTTTGCAGTATTCTTCCCCTGCCACGCCCACCAAGCCACGCCCACAGAACCAGTAGTAAAAAAATTTGGATTTCACCACTGCCTGCAACCCTGCAGTTTATCTAATTTTTAAAAAAAACTTTCTCATGTAAAACTAATTATAGATGCACTCAGCAGATTACTTAAGGAATTAGAAGTAATCAGCAGAAATCTGGTAGCGTTTTATCTGACTAACATGTTATACAGAGGAATAACCTTCCATAATAAATAAAATGAGTTAGTTGGCAGAGTTGCTGACTTTTGGCTCCCATAAAACTGTTCCTCTCCCATTATATAAGGAATAAAATACCTGTATGTCACTTATCCATGAATGAAGTGCAAGCAGCACTAATTTCACTAAATGACTGAGAATGAGGCATTTGTAATCATCTATAATCTTATATTCAACAGCGAACTGCCTTTGAATATAGGTAGCTGTTGTCAAAAACATTGGCTAAATTAATTATTCATATCATCATAGGATCTATGTTAAAAAAACCTATTAATTTAGGAATTTTCCAATAGCCTTTTTTAGGGTTTTTTTTTCTGGAAAAGACAAAGGAGGTAATGTAATAGTTTTGGCAAATAAACCTCATGACAGGGTGGATATCGGAATCTGTATTATTTGTTGGAACTCAACCTAGACTTTGAAAAAGAACAGACACTTAAAATAATCCAGGAGCAGGGAGTGATTCCAAATATACTATGACAAATGGCTACCTTTTGCTAGGATATTTAAAATTAAATTTCAAGCGTGCATCTTATGACTGTGCTGACATCTCAGTTCAGCTTTTTTACACACATAAAATGAAAGGCATTCACGGGTTACAGGAAACTAGGTCCAGGGCATCAGATTGGTAAAATCAGACTTTCACAGTAGCTTCCAGATGTTCTGGAGCACAAGTTAATGAGAGCACATGGAAACATATTGAAAAAAATATCAGGAAACACATTTTTTTACACAAAAGCAAACCAGTGGAAAAATATTATATGCATAATACTGGAATGCAATTATTGTCATTATTATTTTGGGTATTAGTGTTTACATTTTAATTCCATGTGGTATTTAAAACAACTAAAGAAAAACGTTTTCCTGTAAATTAGTGAATGATAAAAGATTTATGTGTTCAATCATCATAAGATTTTTCCTGATGTTTAAAATACATATGCAATCATTTTTTTCAACTAATGTAAATTTCGGGGAAGTGGCTTAAAACTCTTTCTTTAAACCCAATTTTAAGCTTTATAACCTAAACAAATTTTAGAGATACACATTTCCTCACATTTTGGCACTACAGATACCATCATCTTGATACACATATTATATATTATTGCCCATAAACCCTGCACCTAGGAAGTTCTAGAAAAATAAGGCATGGAAATGGGCTGGTACTATGAGAAATTTTTATTTATATATCCAATATTGTTCGCTTATTTGAAATGCTATGTTCTGACTGTTTACACCTACCTTAAATAGATCACATACCAGTTTTAGACAGACTTATATACTTCAAAAGGATGAGACAAAAATAGATTGCATTGTCTGATACATTAAACATGGGTCAGATGCATTCCCTTTCTGAGGCCTTAAAACCTAGTAATCACACCTCTATAAATGAGTAACTATTCACCAAATCAGATGTCAGAGCTCCTGCTTTTTTTCAGATAAAAGCAAAGAATAGAAATATATGAACCTTCAAGCAGGATTTATGCACCTGAAAAAAGGAACCAGCCCTTCCAAAAATATAAAACTCTACACCTCATGGAAACCTTATTGTCACCCACGTTACATGGTATCATGATGTCTCAGCTCTGCCGCATAAGGGCATCTGGAGGGAGTGTGCAGAAACATTCAAGATCATGGATGTATCAACATGATCAAAACCCCAGTTCCGTACATGTACAGAACACACATTAAAGGGATGTGTTTGCGAAGGCTTTAATTGCACCAATCATTTTTACTTTTTTGACCTTCACCCACTGGGCACCCAACAGCAATACATACGTACATATCAGGGGTGAAATCCAACAGGTTCTGGAGAACTGGTAGCAGAAATTTTGAGTAGTTCAGAGAACTGACAAATACCACCTCTGGCTGGCCCCAGAATGGGGTGGGAATGGAGATTTTGCAATATCCTTCCCCTGGAGTGGGGTGGTAATGGGGATTTTGCAGTATCCTCCCCCTTGAGTGGGGTGGTAATGGGGATTTTGCAGTATCCTTCCCTTACCACGCCCACTAAGCGATGCCCACCAAGCCACGCCCATAGAACCGCTAGTAAAAAAATTTGGATTTCACCACTGGTACATGTATACATACATACATACATACATACATACATACATCAGTGGTGAAATCTAAAATTTGTTACTACCGGTTCTGTGGGCGTGGCTTGATGGGGGGGTTAATGTGGCTGGGTGGGCGTGGCCATTTTTTTTTTTTTACTTTTAAAACCATTTTTTCTACAACCTCTTCGGTGAAGAGTTTGTAAAAAAATGCTTTCAAAAGGCTCTGACAATCCAATCTGAGTTGCCTGATCGGCACAGGGTTTTTTAAAAGCCTCTGCCGATCAGGCAACTCAGCTTGGATCGTCAGAGGCATTTAAAAGAAAAAAGGGTTTTTTTCTTTTAAAAGCCTTTGACAATCCCAGCTGAGCCGTGCGATCATCAGAGGCTTTTTTTTTTTACTTTTAAAAGCATTTTTTGGCCGAAGAGGTTGTAGAAAAAATGCTTTTAAAAGTAAAAAAAAAAAAAGCCTCTGATGATTACGTGCTCAGCTGGGCAATGGGGGGGGGGGGGCAGGGATTTTTGCTACTGGTTCTCCGAACCACCTGCCTCCATCGCTACCGGATCGGGTGATCCAGTCCGAACAGGGAGCATTTCACCCCTGATATACATACATACATACATACATACATACATACATACATACCTGTTTTTCTTTTAGCCAGGTTTTTCCTACGTAACCAAGATTTTTCTACAGCCCTAGCTCATATATATATATGTATGTAACTGCTCTATTTGGACTCTTGACTAGTCTTCAAAAATATAGAACAGCATGATGACTTTGCATACAACAAAGGTCCACTGGCCCATATTATCACATGCAAAAAAAAGTTCAAAATGCTGCTAACTTCCCTGCTTGCAAAATTGCAAAACAATGTTTGAAATAGTAGACATCAAACATGAGTTTCATGGAGTAGAAGTTACAGCTGTGTGTATGCATATTGTTATTTTAATATGTCTTTGGGGAGTTGGCCATTATATACACAAACAGAACACCAAAAACCAAGACAAGACAGTCTAACACCATACACAGCAACATAATGTTAAGGTCTGTCTTTTATTTTTTTTTTATTTTGCATGTTATCTTTCTATTATTATATTATTGCTTACATTACACTGCAGGAGATGGAAAGCAAGATTCTGTGAGCTCTGCAGAAAGACTAATTTTATCTGGTTCCTCCCCTCCTTGAACTATTTTCATTTCAGATTTAAAACTGGGTGCCTCATTTGCTCTTTCATTCCTTCCCCTTTTATTTCTTCCTACCGTACTTTTATGCTATTACTTTTTTGAATGTAGGCAGGAGTGACCGATGGATATGGGGAAAAAAAAAGTCCAGGTAGTGGCAATGTACATAAAAAAGCAGGTGGAGCTTCATCTGTATACCATCATAATCTTCTTGATTCTTTTGATCACACCCTGTAGACAATATAGGATTGCAGGCCAGAACTATCTTATTTTAATGATTATGTATAAAACTCATCCTAGGAAAGAAAGAAGTCAAATAAAATCATTTTGAAAGAATCGCCAGTGACCCAAGTGATGCTGCCACTGCCCTCTTGCAATGCCTGGAGGCTGAAGGCATCTGGATAGGGGACAACAGGCTTCTGCTGGACCCTGGTGAGGTCAAGTGGCTTTGGATACATGGAGCTTTGGGATCTGGGACATTAACATCTTTAGTTCTGGATGGGGTTGCACTGCTCCAGACATATCAGTGTGCAACTTGGGGGATTCTCCTGGACTTGTGACTCTTGCTCTAAGAGCAGGGGGCAATTGTGGCTAGGAGAGCCTTTGCACAATTTCATGTTAAGCACCAGTTGTGCCCTTTCCTGAATTGGGAATCCCTATGCTCAGTCAATCAAGCCATCGTCATCTCATGCTTGGACTATTGGAACACAGTCTACATGGAGCTACCTTTAAAGAGTATTCGGAAGCTATAGCTTGCGCAGAATGCAGCTGCACAGATAGTTCTTGGGATCAATATTACATCACTGTTTCATGAGCTGTACTGGTTGCAAGTTTACTTTCAGGTCTAATTCAAGGTATTGGTTTTTACATTTAAAGCCCTTCATGGCACGGGTCCAGGTTATTTGAGGGACTGTCTCACTTCAAGGGGTTAGTCCACCCCAACTCATGCCAGCAGTAGGGGCATGTTGTAGGCCCCATTGGTCAAGCAATTCCGGCTGGCAAGATACAGGAGAATAGCTTTTTCTGCTGTGGCTCCCACTATCTGGAACATCATTCCTCTCCCCCTCCCCGAGGTGAGATCTGTACCTCCATCCTTTTAGTCTTCTGAAGACCTGGCTCTGCCAATGCCAGGGACCCCAATAGGGGCATGTTATGTTGGAGACAGTAAATAAATTAAATAGATCTCATCTCCTTCCTGTGAGCATCTTGTTCTCTCCTCCCCATCTTTGTCAATTTTAAATCAAGTTTAATGCTACTATTTATTGTTTTAAATTTAATGTTTTATATTTGTGTTTATTGTCTAGAATTGACTCTAGGTAAGATGGGTGACATATGTTAAACAAACAAACAAACAAACAAACATCCTCACATGTGTACACATGGGCCTAAGAATTTATAGCTAAAGGCTGATAAGGATGTTTTTGAAACAAAATCAACCACTTCTATACATTGCGTGATATATTCCCCCTGTAATCAAGCATTCACCATCTATTTTCAAGTTTGTAAAAGTAACTGTTTTGATTAGGGATTTTTAAAAATACTACCCAGATAGGAAACTAGCGGATATCTAAGAATCTAGGGAAACTGGTTTGAATTTGCCTTTATCAACCAAAATGAAAATAAGTCTTAACATATCATGTTACAAAAGCAAAAAGACAGCACTATAAAAAAGATTCTGGTTGTCTATAGCTACCATGTTTGAAGTAGTAAAAACAAAGGCATTATTGGGAGGAGATAAAGCAAAAGAAAAAATGGAGACTTTTCTTTTAAAGATTACATCTAAAGAAACTGTACCTCATGTATGATGTTGGGGACAAAGGCTTTGATTTGGCCCACTGATAGGGATACTGTGGAACTGAAAGATACTGATCACAGAAACTTCCTTTTCTGATGTGCTGGAACCCAGGAAACTCTTCTGGTGATAAATCGGTAATCGGTGATATGGTCCCTTGATCATCTCCACTAGGTTCGGTCTTGAGTGCCATGGAGGGAGTGTGATCTACTGCAGTTTTCCTAGACTTGATAGGAATTCCATCGTTCATATCTATTGTGCTGTCAGTAGTGAGGGCATTAATTGCTGCAACAATGGCTGAACTGGTATATTGGTTAGTGTTTCCCAACCATGTCTCATCAGTCACACTAACCCTCGGAGAATTTTGGGGAGAAGGGGTTGGGGAGTGATGTGGAGAGTAGGATGCCTGTCTGCCATTCAAACTGTATTTTCTCTTATTACAAGGAGAGGATGGCCTGGAGTTGCGAGAGCTCAGCCAGTTTTCTTCAGTAATACTTGTTCTGGGAGACGTGGAAGGAGAATGTCGGGGTGAATTAAGGAGCGTGCAGGGAACTAAACTTCGCTGATACCTCTCCTCAGTTTCATTGGTCTTGGGTGATACGCATGGCGATTGCCAAGGAGATGTCTGGGGTGAAGTATAAGGATAGGAATAATTTGATTCATAGGAAGACGCTTCTGAATTGCAACTTCTGGAAGACAGGCTACTGGCTGGGCTCAGACAAGATGGGTCCCTGTAAGCCTCAATGTTTGGTAAATTCAAAGTAGCAGTAGAAGGCGATCTCTTGGTGTTTTGGGTGGATTCATCAACCTCCACTTCATGGAAGAACTGGTTGTTGTTTTGATGCAGTCCTAAGTAGGTGGTTATTTCAATTCTAGGACTTTCTAATGCTGGCACTCCATTAGGTCTGACACTTGGAGGCAAATAATATCCAGCAGTGCTATTGTCAGCATGCCCTCCATAACCTGAAAGATGATTAGCTGATGAGACATTTGGAATGACTGGAATAGACGTTTGAAGGCCGTGACATGGAGTTGGCAGTGAAGAATGTGCCACATTTAGAGGCAAAGTTGAATTTATATTTGAAGATGCATAGTTATAATGTTCTGCAAAAAGATAAAAAAGAAAAAGAAAAGACATGAGATGTTGCACATAGACACAAATTAATTCATTAGTAAGCTGAATCCCTTTCATGATCCAGTGAATATACTAGAGTTTTCTCTGGAATCAAAGCCTACCTTAACCATTTCAAAGATGGCCAAGAGCTTAGCCATTCAAGAATGGACTAGGACCAAAGAGTTCTAGGTTCTGGGTTTAAGTCCATCCTCAACCATGGAAGCTCATTAAAGATTTGGAACCAGTCACCTTCTTTCGGCCCCACCTACTTCACAGAATTATTGCAAAAAAAAATAAAAAAAAAATTGGAGAAGGCTACATATGCACCTTGAACTTCTAGAGAAAGACAGTAACAAATAAGCTTCACCATTAACCAGCTCTTGAGTTCTTAGACTCCATTTATCTTTTTTTAAAGTCAGAATTTGCAATGACATCCATTATAACAGGACTATCAAGTTATTTTTGAGCAGAGTGAGGTATTTAACCTTTAAATGGTGTGCCAGAATCAGGCCAGGGCCAAGGGCCAGGACATACAGTACACCTAATTTATTACCAACATAAACAGAAATAAACTTAATGCAGTGAATATGATCACTCTCCAACATAAAATAATAAATTGTTCTTTTTCAGTTACATAAGAAAAACATGGAGGGTCTTGATTCTTGAGGGCTGTTATTACAGGATTGCAGAACAAGCAGAAATCCGTAGGCTGAAGACATCTTTGGATGTTACTGCATGAAAGTCCATGTGAATAAATTGCACTTTCTTTTAGCATTTCTGGGATAAGAAAGGATGCAGTTGTGGTCAGGAGGGTCTTTGCATAGGTTCATCTTGTGCACCAGTTACCCTTTCCTTGATCAAGAGGGCCTTCAGACAGTTATTCATGCCCTCTGATTGAATTATTGCAATGTGCTCTTCATAGATCTATCATAGTGCTCTATCGTGGAAAGAAACCCACTTCTTCCTGCACACGCTGATCTTTCTCATCTATCAATTGGCAGGCTTAAATCCAGGAAGCCCTCTCTGGCACTGGCTCAACAGCTGTCTTAGCAACTTTGATATGAACACACAGTGGAAAGCTAAATGGGCTGCTGAATGCCCAGATACAGGCAGTTACATAGATGACCCTACACAAAAGGTGCCAGGTTTTGACCTTTCTCGCCAGCATTGGTCAACTCTGAACAGGATCCGTACCCAACATGGTGTCTGCCAGGACTCAGTTTTTAAACGGGGTCTTGTCTCTACTCCTCAGTGTGACTGTGGTGCTCCTCAACAAAATATCCATCACATTGTGTCCGAATGTCCATCAAGAGCTTACACCGGCCCAATGTCTGATTTTTTCAACATAAACCACCCTGTCCTTGAATGGCTGGGTGGACTGGACATTAACATTTGAACCACTGTAAATCCATGTATTTGCCATATGCTAAATAAATAAATAAATAAACAATAATCGTGGAACTTCCACAGGTAAGTTTAACAGATTACATAGAACAGAGGTCTTCAAACTTGACAGCTTTAAGACTTGTGGACTTCAACTTCCAGAATTCTCCAGCCAGCTGCTTGCTGGAGAATTCTGGGAGTTGAAGTCCACAAGTCTTAAAGCTGCCAAGTTTGAAGACCTCTGCCATAGAATAAAACAACCATCACAACCCTATCTCCTTCTTATTCTTTTGCTACATTAAATCAAACATAACAGCATAAGCAAGCTATTATTCTGCTATCTTTTCATACCTAGCAAAAAATGCATCCATCTTTCATTATTTTTAAATGGGATATTTACTACAATAAGTTGACTCCAATTTACAAAATACACAGGAGAGGGAAGTGCTTCTATATACTGATCTGAATGTTGAATCTCCTTATTTATTTATTTATTTTTATATTTGCTAAATTTCACCTGCTGAGCTGAATTCGAGTGATTGTGTGTTTTTAATATAGTAAATTAAGTGGAAATCAATTGTGCTCCAACACAACATATAATCTAATTTCACTCTCCTTTTCTATGTTGAATTGTCCTCTTGCCTTTGTGGTAATGAACACATTTATGTTGTGATTGCTGAGCTAGACAGCCGACCAATAAAAGGAGGGAAAATGAACAAAAAAGGGGGGGCAAAATTCAACGTGCTGCAGTTTTTCCCTGAGCCATGCTGTTATTCTTTCTGAGGCACACACAATTTTCCATGATCCTTGTGAAATGATGCATTATTTTTCTATTGAACAACTCCTCAACACAGAGTCACAATGGCTAGTTCTTGGACCTATTGGAATTACATTTTATATCCTTTCTTTTCCATGTGCATGTGATACTGCATGCTTGCATGTACACAATTTCTTCAGAAAGTCTGAATGAGAGTTATAACAATCCCAGGTATTCCTAAAAGTGGTGGCCATGAATCCGTTACAAACAACATACTGCCATTTCCACTGTTCCAACCATTCACGTGTCAATTTTTTGTTATCAACCCTGCCTCAAGCTTCAACATGCCTTTGGCTTCAGTTGCTTTTTAAGAATTCTTGAGTGATTGAAGCAAAAAGGCAAGGCGTCCTCTCATTTCCTCTACATATAATGTTTGCTTCCTTCCTCTCCCCCGGAGGCAAATGCTCCAGGCGATGTCACTCCCCTAACATATACACTGAGATCCGGAAAAGCTCCGTTAATGATCAAGGCTGTATTCCCAACTGAACTCCAATGTTCCTCTACTAGTTAAATGACAATGTTGACAAAGGACATACAATATTACTCCAGCTGCTACAGAAGTAGCTCCATGACGTTTGGGGCTTCTTTTCTTTTTTTCATGTTAAACACCATTAGTACATTCAACACCTATTATGCACCTATTATTTACCAAAAGATGGCCATTAACATCCAGGTGTGGAGCAGCACAAATAAAACAGGCCTTTTTCTTTCCAGCTTGGCGTTCCAGCTAAATCCATTGTAGGTAAAATATTGAGGCCTAATTGCTTATACACTGTTTGCACAGAATATTTTGACCTGCACAGAAAGCAGGAAATGACTCAAAAATTACCCTCAACCAAAAACCCACACAGAATGTCAGTCATTATGACAAGAAATGGAAGCAAAATTCATACATGGAAGGAAAGAGCCTTTCCTTTCAACCTTTTTCACACACTTACCAACTCCTGAAACTGTTTCCAGGAGTAGATCGGACTCACATTTTGCCACTCTCGATTTAAACACTATACCTCTGTTCCTTTGTAGACAATGTTACTTTCATATGAGAAGGTACATACCCTTATTCATTCCCCGAAAGAAGACATGCAAAAGATCAAAGTGCATTACAGGGATATTCACACGGATGAATTGCAACAGTCTCATACATGAAAGGCATATTTAGGGCAAATTGATAATATATATTTAAAGAGGTCTAAAATTGCATTTCTTCTAACAGTCACAGTCATACTGCCAGTGTACTGTCAGTAGTATGTATATATCCCAGAAAATAAACACTATTGCTGTGATGGTGAACCTATGGCACACGTGCCAGAGGTGGCACACAGAGCCCTCTCTGTGGGCATGAGTGCCATCACCAGCTGCTCTTCCGGGTTCCGTCGTGTGCATGCGCACCGGACAGCTGACCCAGCATGCATGCACACTGACCAGTTTTCTTCTGGGTTCTGGCACTCCAGCGTGTGCACTTACTCCAGTTTTGGCACTCGGTGCCGAAAAGGTTAACCATCACTGCACTATTGGATAATGGTTGCATTGCTGAAGGCTTACCTTCATGACGTAAAATCTAGGAAAATGTTAAATCTATTGTACAGGAGTTAACACAACAAGAACAGTTTTTGGATGAACAGCATGGAGTCTTCTCTATTTTAAAGTAGTTATAATGGACAAATAGTTAGGAAAGATGTATCCATCAAAGAAGGTGGAGTAAAGAAAGTGGGATGCAAACAAACCTATACAATACTTTTGCACTGTATACTTTTGCACTTTTATAAGTGTGTGTGTGTGAATACAATTAATATATGTATATTCCTAATTGAATAATATTTTATGCAAAATTGTGTATTATTATGGGTAAATAACAAGTGTACTTTCTGGTTTGTTTTAAATACAGTAAAATAGTTGGAATAAAGTAATAAGGAAAAATCTGTGACCTAATGGAATTAGGATTATCTCCACTTTTCTACTCCATGCCTTCCCAGCTGGTAGAAGGCAGCAATACTTGGCAGATGAAGTTGGAACAGACAACTCCATTCAAACTTAATATTTGGCGGATTTGGAACATCTGTATAGGGCTCTTGTAAAACAGACATGGGGAACCTGACTAAAAATCTATTTCATTTATAATAGAGTAGCCCTAAAACAAGCTATTATCTATTTCATTCTCAAGAGTTATGCATACTATTCAATTACTTTCCAGCCTGATTGCACCAATCTTATATCGATTAGGTTATTATCACTCATTCTCCAACTATGTGATTCCACAACCCCCAAAAGTGAATTTGGGCAAACCTCCCTCCCCCCCCCCGAGTTAAAAAACAATAGTTTCATTGGAGTAGTAATACTGAAAAGTTCCAGCTCAATTACTGTAGCCAAGGCAACATTTAAAAAACCCCTTCCAAGTGTGCCTCTTAGGGGTTCTGACTCACAACAGAATATCTGCTAGTTGTATGAATTAGGTCCATACAACTGTACACCTTCTTTGTGTCTGCTGCATTGTAATATGGAAAATTCATGCTCAGAGTGCAGTGCAACCTACCATCTAAATGCCTGATGCAGTCCGGGTTAGGAAGGAAACATACTGGGTTATATATATACATATGTTATATAAACAGGAAAGTTTTCAAGATTGTTTTTCTGTATCCAATTACACTAATGCCACTGCACAGCCACTAGAAATATACAAAGGCTAAAATGGGGATTGGAATCCAGAGACTTGGTGGATCCAGGTATTAGTCTACTATCACAGAATTACAGCTTCGCAAAAAAATATATTTTCAAACCAGTTTATATAGGATCATCTCCATTTATGTGGCTATAAAACCAACATTACTGTACATTATTTGTCTAACTCTCATACTCCAGTTGAATTTCATCACATCCTGGATTAAACAGACAACCTGAGAGGATATTTATAATCTATATATTAGAGTTGCCTTATGGTGTGAGATGGTGAGCAAACAAATTTAAATACCTAATTAATAAACACTGAAATACAGTTCTTCCCCTGTTGAAAGCCAATGCAGGAATAAAAATCTGCTCTATCTCTGAGCCCTGCATGAGATTTCCATCCCCTAGTAGTCTCCTTTTGGAAATTTGGCAAGTCACCTGATTTAGGACACAGGTCCATATGCTTTTAACCAGTTTTATCCTACAGAACTTCAAGGCTGATCCACAAGACCCTAGTGAGTTGTTACAGGGAATCTGCCACCCACCCTCACCCTTTGCTTGCTGTCTCCCCCCACCCCCAATTTTTTTCTTACAAGTTCCCAAACTAAGGATGAAAATCTGGTTTTTAGAAAACAAATTTCACCTTGGAGCATTGACAGGAAGGACTGGCCCTTTCTTAAAAGTTCTTCAATGAAACAGTACAGCTGTTTGGGGTTTTTTCTTTTTCACAAGTCCACTTGTGAAAAAACAAGTACAAGCACATTTCAGTAGTAGACCTGTCTCTTGTCATTCTTTTTTTACAAGTTCCTTGATGGAACAGAGAACAACTGTCTTTGGTTTTGTTTCCTCCGGGTGAAGTTGGCAAGAGTTCGGCCAGTTTCCCCTTCAAGGGAGGAGAAAAACAGTAACATGGTGGAATTGTCTTTTTTGCGGTGGCGGAAGGCATTTTTTTTTTAAAAAAAGGGGAACCCGCAAAACCGGGGCCGCGAACAACCCTGCTGGAGCCAGCACAAGGGCAAAGGGGTTTCCTCTTCATTTCCAGCCCATCTCCTCCAGCCGCGACATCCAAGCCCCCAAGCCCTTGATGAGGCGGCTTCTGCTTCTGCTTCCCCTTTAGGAAGTAGTGAGGAGAACCCCCCCCCCCAAATCCGAGCTACTCCCCAAGGGCTGGGCTCCGCTGGCTTTGAAGGAGGCGGAGGGTAGTGGTGGAGGAGAGGAGCGTCGAAGGCGAAGCGATGCCTCAAGGCCAGCAACGGGCGGCGCTTCGAGCTCCCTCCCTCCAGTCCCCAGGCTCAGCCTATTGTGGAGACGGCTCTTTCCCGTCCCAGAAGAACCGCTATATTTAACGCGCTGCAAATAAAGGCTCTTCGCCCTCCCTCTCCCCGCCCGCCGGTTCCCCGTCCCGTCTCCCTCGAGGGCGGCCGCCGCTGCCTCGTCACCAACCTTTGCCGCCGGCAGCCTCGTTGCTTTGGTTAAACTCGAAGAGGAAATCGAAATCAAACTCGGGATCTTCCTCCAGGCCACTCATGGCTCGAAGGGGAGAGACCGGGCAGGGCTACCAGCGCGCCGCCGCCTCTTCCTTCTCTCCCGGGGCTGCAAAGGGGCCGGAATGTCCGCCGCTCCCCCTCGACTCCCGCAGACACCTGTTGCGGCGGGAGCGCTGCGGGCGATCGGCTGCCGGCTTGCCCGGCAAAGGAACTCGCGCCGGCTTCTCCGCGATCCGGCAGCCCGGCCGCCTCTGTGACTGGCAGGTCCCAGGACTCACAGGCAGCCTCTCCCCGGGTCGGTGCAACGTGACCTTTGACGAGCGCGGCTCGCTCCCTTATCTCGCTATCGCTGCCTGTCTGTGAGATCCTCCTCCTCTCTTTGTTTATCTATACCCGGAAACATCAACAATCTAGTTGCTCTGCTCCGCGAGCCTCTCTGGTTCCTCATTTTAAAATAACCCCTCGCCACTCGAGTTACATACAGCCCAAAGGGGTTTGGCCCTGGCCTCGCTCTCACCCGGCCTGGGTCACCAAGAGAAGGGAACCTCCCGGCAAAGCCGGCCCTACTCTTGAGCTGGAGTGAAATGGCAGTTTATTTGGGCTAATTAGGAAAGCACAGCAGCACCTTCTCTGCCTTGCTCCAAGTTGTACCTCGTTAGTAGTGGAATCCCAGGGCTGTGAGGCTAAACCTGGAAGTAAAAATACAATACATGGAAAAAGGCAGTGACAAATTGGAACCGGAGTTTATTTTTTTATCAGCTCCGTGTATAAATTACCATTATAATTAAATTAAAATTATAAATGTTTGATTTTTATTCAACACAGCTTGACTAGTTGTATGGCTTTAAGGCACCAAGGTAGAAACCAGGAGACTGTAAATTCTAGTCCAGTCTTAGGCACAAAGCCGGCTGGGAGACCTTGGGCCAGACACTTTCTCTCAACCCTAGGAAAGATGCAATGGCAAACAACTTCCAAAACCTTGCCAAGGAAACTGCAGGGACTAGTCCAGATGGTGCCAAGAATCAACAAAGACTTTTAACACACACACACACTTTTTTATTCAGGGGATTGCAATTTTAAGAACTTTTAACCAACACATACTTTCTCTCAGTCTCTGCTTGTAGATTGTCAAGCAACCCTATACTAAGATAAGTTACAATCAAACAAAACATTATTTGTGTATTTCTTCGAACAGGTTGCTATATTAATTAGTTCTGATTAGTATACTAGTCTTTCTCAGTTTATCATCCTCCAGTAACAGGATGTCTCCAAACAAATACACTCTTTTCTGTAGTTGTTTGAGGAACGTTGATGTAATAACAGTGTACTGGTAGAGAACATAATAATGTTCTAAATATTAAGACACCTGACTGTCATAGACAATCAGTGAAGCACTTCTCACCTTTATTTCTCTCTTCAAAGATTCACCACTTGAGACTGTGGATTTCACCTTGCTTAATAGGGAACTTAATCCTGCTTTCCACACTGTAATATATGTGCATATATTGTAACACTTAACTATGTCAACAGTGGTGCTCGGTGATTTGAATGTGTGATAGAACTCCATAGATTCACTCAGCCAAATGAAGAGACACACACACCTACCCTCTCATGGTTTTGGAATGAAACAATATACATTTGATATCTAGAGAGATTTATCCTAGTTTACAAGATTATACCCCAAAAGTAAAGATAAAATCTCAACATGATGACTACAGAAGTGGGAAGGAGCCAATCCTTTCTTAAACCCTTCCCCTATTTCTTTTTTCACCATCACCCTCTTCCAGGAAGAGAAATTGGAACCAGTTTTCTTCTTTTCTTTCTGCTTCTCTAGCTAGCCCAGGCCCAGAATGCATTCCTGGTGAGGAAGAGGTAACGACAATGTAGGTAGAAAAAATAAATCCAAACATAATAATAACAGCTCATGCATGTTTGGTATAGATTCATAATGCTAGCTCCACATTCATGTAAAATAGCTATTTCCTTCAGCTTTTCTAAGCTTTCTCAGGTTATCCTGAGGTTATCCTACCTGATAAACCAAAGGTTTCTCTAGAACAGGGTATCAAATTTGATTTCATTGAGGGCCGCACAGGGGTGGGATTCAGAAATTTTAGCAACCGGTTCTCTGCTCAGTTGCTGGGTGGGCGTGGCCATGGTGGGCGTGGCCAACTTGGCCTCCTGTACCACGGAGAAGGGGGGGCTTTTCACCCTCCCCAGACTCCGGAGGCTTTCCGGGAGGGCGAAAATGGCCTCCCCCGGGCTCTGGTGGCCGGAAGTGGGTCCATTTCTGGGCTTCTGGTAGGCCTGTTTTTTACCCTCCCAGAGTCTCCATGCAGGCCTTGCACTTACCTGGCATCCAAACCGGGCTGCATGGAGACTCCTGGGAGGGGCAGGGTGGGCAGGGTCAGCCAGTCCTTGCAACAACCGATTCGGCAAACCAGATTAAAATTAACATCTGGTTCGCCTGAACTGGCTGAATCCCACCCCTGGGGCTGCATCAGAGTTGTATTTGACCTCGGAGGGCCGGGGTGGGCATGGCCAGCTCAATATCACTCATGTTGGGAGCGCCTGTGGTGGCCCGAGTGCTCTGCCACCGAAAACGGGCTCCCAAGCTCCATTTTCGCTTGCAGAGGCATCACAGACCGATCCTTCACTGTTTCCAGGGCAGCCCTGTGGGCCAGATCTAAGCAGTCCATGGGCCGGATCCAGCCGCTGGGTCTTGAGTTTGACACCCCTGCTCTAGAAGGAAAGCAAAAGAACAAAGGCCAAAATGGAGCTGGCCCTTCCTTTCTTCAAAGTTCACCTGAAACAGAGACCCTTTCTGCTCAGAGTTTGCATTTCCCCAACTACTTTAGTCTCTGCTTACTAAACAAATTGGAAAATTTGCCATGATGAAGTCAACATTAATACATCAAATTCCCTTTTTTTTTGCTTTTAATTTATATGCCGCCCTTCTCCGGAGACTCAGGGTGGCTTACAATACGTTAAGCAATAGCCTTCATACTTTTGTATATTTATACAAAGTCAGCTTATTGCCCCCACAATCTGGGTCCTCATTTTACCTACCTTTGAAAGGATGGAAGGCTGAGTCAACCTTGAGCCTGGTGAGATTTGAACTTGCAGTAATTGCAAGCAGCAGATGTTAATAACAGTGCTTTAGTCCACTGTACCATAGGCTCCTTTTAAGTGTACTGCTATGGACTTTCAAAAACGTTCCCTGAAAACTTTTTAACACAGCTTGGAAATCTTGTGTGGTTTCCAATGGGTATTTAATTTTGCTCCATCTCTATATTAGTTGAAAATATCTTTTCCCCTTTCCCTTCATTTTCTGGAATCTTTTTCTGTTGCTATCAAACACAAAGTAAATGAAGACTTTGAAAACTACAAACATAATTGCCCAACTTCCTACAAAGTGTAAAAACATTATATTACTATGTCATAAAGAATCATCTTTCAAGATATACAGAGGTTAAGCAGGAGGTGAAGAAGTGAACTGGCTAGAAAGTCTCACTTGGAGAAATAATGATAAGGTTTGTATTTCACTTCCCTGGCAGACAAAATTCTAACTGCTGAAGGTTTCCAATTTCTTAGATCACACTGATCAGAAAACTCAGGTATCAACTCCTGATGTCTAGACTAGCACCAATAAAGAAGTGGTTTGCCAGTGACGTTGACTCTGATTTTCCAGGCAAGCTTACAGCCTTCAGATTAGGTTTGGCCCTGTTTAAGATCAATTAGATACTGCCATAAATGCAAAAAACAGATGTATTCATAAGGGGTGGGGAAAAAAATCATCCTAATTATTTGCAGCAATACGTATGATGTCATTGCAAATTTAGAAATCAGCTACTAGGTTGCAATTTACAAGTAAGTTAATCATAAAGCATTAGTTTCAAGTCTGTTAATTTAATGTAAATACACAAGTGTATTTGGTTTTGGGCTACTCTTTGCAAGCCCTTTAGGAAGAAAATGGCAGAAACTTAGTAATTATCATTATTACCATATGTTACTCACTTGCAATACCACTCACTATAATTGCTATAAAACTTCATAAAAAAGTTCAATAGGAAATGTTCATGTATGTTATGTATCAATAATACAGATTCCAATGCGCTAAGTCAGATTTTTACACTAAAAGTATGGTAACTTTGAGATGAAAATCCAGGATAATTAAACCAATGACCTAAGACAGACCTGAAGTTCATTTTCTTTTATTATGTTGCAATTCTATAGGTATGTTTACACAGAAATAAATCCCTCTGAGATTGGTGAGACTTGGTCCCAGGGAGCTGAAAATCTAATTGTGCTGAAGATTTATTCAAAAAATCAAGTAAAGCTTATGATGGTTTCCATTTATGATTTTAGTTTAAACACCCCAAATACAGAAACAGAAAACTTTTCATTTCTTTTTCTCTGTCGCTGTCTCTCTCTCACTCACTCACACACACACACACATTCATTTTCTTTGATATGCACAAATAGGGTGTAACAGTATACATTTATTTTTAACTTGTTCCACAAAAACTAAGTTGTCTAGTAGAACAGGGCTTAGTAAATGGTTTTGGGATGTATTTACATGTGTTTTTAACTAGAAGCAGTCATTTCAGTGTTTTGATGCTAATTAAAAATAAAGTTTGTAACAGAGACAAGATTTTAATTCTGTGTTGGGAGACATAATGCTTTTGTGTTTGCCAAAATAGTTTTAAAGTCTGCCACGTGCAAATGACCTCACCATTTCAGAAGCTAGGACTGTGGGGCTCCCAGATCACTAAGGCTATATTTCAAAGAAATGTTTTTAATGATGGAAATGGTATTCCTCTGTAGACTATGGGAATCCCATTTCCAGTCTGAGACCTGAAAAGTCCATCATCAGGAAAATATCATTTTTCCGTGAAAGCCATTATTCTCATTCTCCTCCCAATTTCCATTTAGAAAATGATATACTGCCTTACACATTTTCTGCAATAGTTATCCTACTCCATCAAACAGCTCTTCCTGGTTTCCCATCTAGTAATTCAATATTATAAGAATATAAATAATGAATACAAATATAAACATGAATATTTTGGTAAATGCTGGCTCTTATCACAATGCCTTCCATTACTCTTAACAGCAGATCTGTCCTATCTTTTTGACAAATATATTTATTTATATCTATACATGTCCTGCATCTTCCTCATTCTCCTACAAAGTACCTCGTGATTGCTTCTCATGAGTAGATCAGTGCTGCCTCTAGCTGGCCAATGAGAGAGCATAAAAATGGTGTTCTCCAGTCAGTGTTCCACTATCTTTACTATTCTGCCCTGGTTTTGAAATGAAGCCAATGCCATATTTTAAGGCAATGTTGGCACGTGCGGGGGAGCACCAGAAACCAGAAGAACAGCTCTCCGGCGCGCACATACACACCAGGAAGCTGAGCTTCCAGTTTTAGGCATGCACATGCGCGCCGGTCACCTGGTCTTCTGGTGAGCATGCATGTGCCAGAAACCAGAAGCTCAGCTTCCCGGTGCACTTCTGGTTTCTAGTGCTCCTGCGTGCATGAAGACCAGCTGGCAGGCACGCATGTGTGCACCGGAACCCATAAGAGCAATGGGCGACAGCTGGCATGCCTAGAGAGATGGCTCTACGTGCCACTTCCGGCACACGTGCCATAAGTTCACCATCATTGCTTTAAAGCAACCAAAAATTATGGACAAAAGATGGTGACTTCACTCCAGAAGTGGGAAATCTGAGGATCCCTGGAATAAGACAGAGTTTCCACCACCAGTGTACAATTTTATTCATGGTTGGAGAAGCAGTTGAACTTGAAAATAATCTGCTTTCTTGCAAAAGAACTCAGGAAGCTTTATGGGTTCATCAAGATTCATCATAGCTATGGTGCTAACAAGAGCAAAAGATTCAAGAAAGAACTCAGGTTGAAAATATTTTCAATATTTGGGATTGTGGATTGCCTATTTCTGGTCTCATATTTTTGAGTTGATAAAAATGTTTACAAATGAACCAGTGGTGGGTTGCTACCAGTTTGCCCCGGATTGGGAGAACCAGTAGCAGCGGTGGCGGGAGGCTTCGCCCAGCTGTCTCTGCACATGCGCAGAAGCATTGTGCATGTGCACACCCACAAGCGAACTGGTAGCGGCCGAAATTGAAACCCACTAGTGAAATGAATCCATACAACAGGTCTAGGTAAGGAATTGCTATTTCTATTAATTCATCTTTCTGGTCCCTTAAGTGAAATACACACATATAAAAAGCAAGATAATTTTTATATCAGGTGTAAATCTGACACTATAAGGCACAATCCATTTAGAAGTAAGGTATACAAAAACTGTTGAAGCCAAAAGTTGTCCACTATATATTAATTTAATGTCAGTCACAGCCATGAGCTCTAGATTGCAGACTGAAAAGCCCTATGTGAACATTAATGGAAGATTTTCCCCAAACAATGGAAGCAGACTACAATACTTAATAAAACTACTTATTTATAATCTGTTTGGATGAATCAACAGGATTACTAAAGAACATTTTTTGAAACTCAACATTGGACATGGATAGACCTAATTCATAAATCACTTAAGCATAAATGATATGATAGTAAAAACTAGAATGAAGGGTAGATGGTGACACGCAACCAGATTTTAATAAACAAGTAAAATTTGCCCCAACCTCAATAGTTCTTGTCTCATTGTGGTGAAGAGAGTTTCTTTCTGCTTATTTAGTTTAAAATAATTTGGTTATCTGGTTATATCTGGTTCTTTAGGCTGTCTTTAGAAGAGCACTTGACAGCTGTGGCCGGGAGGACTTTTTATCAGGTTCGCCTGATTCGCCAATTGCTGGATCGGGACTCGTTAAGTACGGTCACTCATGCCCTCGTCACTTCCCGCCTGGACTACTGCAATGCTCTTTACATGGGGCTCCCCTCGAGGAGTACCCAAAGGCTCCAGCTGGTCCAGAATGCGGCTGTGCGGGTGGTTATGGGAGCGACGTGGCGCTCCCATGTGACTCCCCTCCTACGCGAGCTGCACTGGATCCCGGTAGTCTTCTGGGTGTGCTTCAAGGTTTTGGTTACCACCTTTAGAGCGCTCCATGGCTTAGGACCGGGGTATCTACGAGACCGCCTTCTGCCACCAGTAGCCTCTCACCGACCAGTATGCTCCCATAGAGAGGGGCTTCTCAGGGTGCCGTCAGTCAAACAGTGTCGACTGGCAGCCCCCAGGGGGAGAGCCTTCTCTGTGGGGGCACCTGCCATCTGGAACGAGCTCCCCCTGGAGATACGGAGGATCCCGGATCTGCGCACTTTCCGCCGCGCTCTCAAAACATTCTTATTCCAGCAGGCTGGCCTGGCCTAACTTCCCTTTTAAATTGCTTTTTAAATTTGTCTTATAAATTGGGGTGTTTTAAATTTGTTTTGGGCCAAAGTATTTAATGTATTTTAAATGGTTTTTTAACGTTTGTACTATGTGCATTTTATCTTTTGGCTGTTCACCGCCCTGAGTCCTTCGGGAGTAGGGCGGTATATAAATTTAATAAATAAATAAATAAATAAATAAATAAATAAATAAATAAATAAAATAAATAGGCACAATATGCCAGAAAGAATAATCCAAGTGAGACTATAATGGTCAGATTTCTATGAGGAAATATGCAGTCTCCAGTTTATAGACACTAAGAGGAACTTGGCTATCTGTAGCAATAACCCCAAAAATTACTGCTGTAGTCATCAGTACTAAAAGAACTACCCCAGCTTTTGATCAGTACATGCATGCAATGTCTATCTTTAAAGCAATGTGGAATTGGGATAGGAATATTTTTTAAGAACATTAAAAAGTGTGCAGCAAGATGGAAACAAGTAGGAAGGATTAATAAATTAAACTTTATTTAAATGTAATTAAATTTCTATTTAATTAATTGGCATAATTGTAATTCATGCATTTAAATAATTTCCCCCCTCTTAGCACAGAATGTGAACCCCTTCCAGAAAGTTTAGAAAAACAGCAGGAAGTTCTACAGTATTCCTATTTCAACTTGCCCACCATTGATTGAAGTAATCTTCGTTGAGCTAATCTGTGCTTCTAGAATCCAAAGTAAACTGAGTGACAACTAAAGGTAGTCCTTGACTCACAACCACAATCGAGGCCAAAATTTCTGTTGCTGAGCAAGACAGATGTTAGTGAATTTTGCTCCATTTTACGATCTTTATTGTCACAGCTGTTAAGTGAATTGCTGCAGTTGTTTAAGTCAGTAACACGACTGTCAAGTGATTGCGGCTTCCCCATTGACTTGTTTGTCAGGAGGTTGCAAGAAGTGATCACATGACCTCGTGACACTGCAACTCATAAATGAGCCACTTGCCAACTGTCTGAATTTTGATCATGTGATCATGGGGGCGTTGCAATGATCATAAGTGTGAAAAATGGTCATAAGTAATTTTTTTCAGTGCTGTTATAATTCTGAACGCTCACTAAACAAATAGTTGTAAATCAGGGACTACCTATGTAGAACGTGTGATGTTTATTTCTAGAATGCTTCCTAAGAGAAAGATGTCTGGTGCCACATTGTTTAATCCTTTTCGTATTGAGCAAGAGTTATTTATTATCCCATGTTTAGTAACGTACTAGCAACACTGTATAATTTATCTTGGAGTTGGTTTTTGTTTGTTTGTTCATTTACAATCCATCCTGGAAGTTCCACTGAAGAGTGGTGTAAATTAATCCAAAGGTACTTTTTATCTTTGGTGAATACGTAATGAGGCCTAAGAATTTTTGGAATCAGATATGTATCCAATTTTGAAAATGGATGTAAAATTGATACTTGAAGCTTTTCTTTTAGGGATGGTGGATAAAAAAGTGGAAAGAAAATATGGGACTTTTGTTTTTATAAATGACATTAGCTGCAAGGATATTCTATGCACAAAGATGGAAAGAGGAACATATACCCACAATGGAAGAATAGGTTTTGAAAGTGAAGGAGATAGCTGAGATGGCAAAACTGACTGCTTTGATTAGAGTCAATAGTTTTACTAAATTTCTTGTGGCTTGGAGACCATCTTCTATAGGATAAGGAAAAAAATGAAATTTTGACTTTGGAATTTATTCTTAGTGAATGTATCCATGGAGGAAAGAAACAATGTGCCATAGAACACCAATTGAGAACTGGGCCTCAAAGCTGGAAGTGTTTGGAGATCAGTGAATATAGAAGAATTGTGAAGTGTTGCTTAGTTCATTTCCTGTGAATGGGAACTGGTAGTAAAATACCAATGATACAATGGTTGAAAATTAACATAAAATGGAACAGTACTATATTGATTACTGGAAGTGTATGTCCTGAAGGAAAAAGGTGCTGAGAAATGAGATGTTGCATATGTGATGTTGACAGATGTATTTGCCTAATATTTTAATAGATATATTTTAGCCGGCTCTTGCTCACATGCATACATATAAAGTTCTGCATTCCAAAACACACTGGGGGAAAAATCCAGTATGCTCATAAGCTCTTGATTGGACACCTGGGAATAGCCTGATCAGATGTAAATGAATCAGACTGGTGATTCACATGTTGCTTTTTTGAGGGAAATTGAGCCAGCGTAGTGAGTTACTATTGGACTAGGACCAAAGTTAAATTTAACCACCTTCATATTTGTTATGGGAATAAAATAAAGGAAGATCCACATGCAAGTTGCCTTCAGTTCTTGGATAAAAAAGTGGGATAGGAATATCTGACCAAAGAAATATGTATCAACTGGAAAATTCTAGTAATGGGTATGAAGCCAAAAAGGTAATTGATAATTTTAAGACATTTCAGGGTAGGGTAAGGTAGGGTAGGGAAGGGAAGAAGGGAAGGGAAGAGGTTTATTGGCCATGTATGATTGGATGCCCAAGGAATTTGTCTCTGGTGCATAAGTTAAAATCTGGTGGTACCTTAGTCACCAGCCATCTTATTAGTCTAAGGTTCTACAGAATATTTTTAGTATGTCATCAATACTCAATGTAAAAACAAACCTGGCAAACTTTCTCAAAATGCTGAGGGTGTAGAAAACTGGATGGAGGACTCTCGGCAAATACTATAAAACCTTAACCCCTTCATGCTCAGAAATTTTGTGGACAGATTTTAGCTAGGAATATTTACCAGCTATTAACATTCTGCATCAATGAACTTTCTTTTTCTTTTGTTTCTGAAGCCCATTTGGGAAAGGCCACAGATTCTACAAAGGCAATCTCAGGTTCGGTGATATTGTTAATTAGCATATCTATCTATCTATCTATCTATCTATCTATCTATCTATCTATCTATCTATCTTCTGTCAAACTTTTAAATTATATTTGTACTTTGCTATTCACGTCTTATTATGGTTACAGTCAGCCAGATGTTTATACTGGATTTGGCATTGTTATCTACCTATTGAGTTCTTCCCAAGGACCTGGGATAGGCAGATGTTATTTGATGGTGTTAAAAGTATTGTCACAGGATGTAAACTATTCCAAGTAATGTTGTCCTTTGCAACTGACAGTAATTTTGTCAATGCTGATGGTGTTCAAGTAGCACTCATATGTTTTGGGAATGCACCCAAGGTGCCTACACTATTGGTACTGTCTTTGCTTTCTTTTGCTACAGTCATTCTACTTCCATTTGCAGGTCTTTGCATTTTGTGTTTCCACCCCCCACCCCCCATTCTTTCTCTTCTATTCTGCTATGTCCAGGTACTGCCACCTCCACTATCTAAATCTTTTTGTATTACTTATCAACAATTGCTAAATTGGAGTGTTATGTGGCAGGTGCTTGTCTGTTTGAATTCTGAAGTCCCAAAGCACTTAAGTGTCTTCATTTTCTATTACTTTGTCTATTTTATGGCCCCATAGGTTCTTGCTTGCAGGCAAATGGCATTTCTTGCAGATATTCCAATACACCATTGTTGCCACTTTGTTATGCCACTGTTTGTAATCAGTCCGTGTGATCTTCTTGCTAACTAAATGGACCACTGTTTCTTCAGCTTCTTTGCAAAGGTGGCATTTGCTGTCAGTTATTATTATTATCCACATTATTATTACAATATTATCAAAATGATATAATGTTTATCAAAGTGGAAACATAGTACAAGTAGTTCACCTACCTAAGGTACAGGAAGTTCTGAAGAGGAATATGGCTTATTGACCAACCATTTTTTTAATGCAAGAGAGAATACAGTTCAGACCACACAGACAACTTGATGTCCTCCAGGAGGTTTGGAGAATTCCCATCAAGCTTAGCCTGTATGGCTAATGACAAAATGTTACAATTATGGTATTACAGTGCAAAGCAAATGGTGATCTTGCTATCTGTTCTGTTGCACAGGTTTATATATTCATTTGAGAACTATCTTTATGGAACACATTCATATGACTTACAAACCAAAATAGAACTTTACCATCAATATATCCTGCTAATAGTCCTCTGGCACCAGTTGATTCTTCCTGAGTCTGGAAACTGCACGTCTCCCACAGTTCATCAAAGTTGCTCAGAACTGCTTTGGGCTCATTTGTGCTTTTCCAAAATAGATAATTCATTGGATTGCTTGCTTTAAAGTTTAGGAAGATAAACCAGTGGTTAAAAAGTCCACTAAACAACTGGAAATGTGGTACCTATTACACGTAAACCATAAATCATTTCAAGCATATGTGTAATGTTGTACTTTTATCTGTTTTTAATTTTCTTTCAAGTTCAGAACCTTAGTAAGGCTTAATTATAGTAGCATTCTTTTTGCTACTATGATCTTCCACAATGAAAACTGTCCACGGAATGTCAAAAACATATAATGCATATTAAACACAACTGTCTAGCTTGTTAAAAAGTCATTAACTGACAGTATATGCAGTCCCCCTCTCTTTCTGCTGGTCCTTTTTGAGATTTGCCTTAGCACGTCCCACATTTCAACACTGCAAACCTCCCAGAGTCAAGGTGAAAATTTTCTCAGTCTGTCTTTATCTTCTGACAATTTTCTATATCAACTCTAAAGAAGAAACATTAATTTCTAGCTGCACATAGTAGTAAATCAATTAATGACATTTTCAGACCTATGTTCCAATTTTGAATCCAGATACATAACGGCTATCATAAAATATAATGAAACAGATAAAACAATAGGTAATTTAAAAACTCCAGAAAATGTCAAAATATGCCAATGATTAACTAAATGAAACAGGAATCCCACAAATAAGCATATCTAAAAGTCTGGGCAATCTAAAAAATTCTAATGTGGCAGCTAAAAGAAATCAGTCAATGCTGAACCACATAGTAGCATAAGACTAGATTGTTGCAGCAGAAAAGACCTGATCTTGGAATATGTGGCTTCTAAGAAAGGCTTCTCATGTAACAGCAGGTAGCTGGTTACACAGGGTGGACTGACCCATGGAAGCCACACAGAAGCGTATGGAAGCCACTCAGAAGCGGCAATTTCATCAGCTGGGATCAGGCCCAAGTGAAATAAAATCAAAGCAGAAATATTTTAATTGCAATCTTCTGATCTAAGTGCATGTTTGTGAGCAAGAAAGAATAAAAGAGCTACATGGGCCTTTAAAATTATTTTAAGGTATCTTTTTAAAAAGCCTAAAAATGGCATGAGCCTTCTCTAAAGGAAAACAGGGCAGCCTCATTAACTGCTGCTTTAGCTTCTATTATCAACCCAAAATATGACAGAAAACCTCGTTGTTCCCAAGAACTTAGGCCTATCCACACATCTTCATCCACAAATGTCTCTGAACCACATGGACTTTAGTAGCTAAATAGCTGATCTTTTTCCCAGAGGTCCATTGCGCTAGACCTTCAGGTTTGAGTTCTCCTTTTGAGGAAGTGCCTCATTTTGCTTAAGTTCCTTGATGTTTTCAGTTAAGATTGGCGGACACCAATGTCCACAGCCATCAAGATTGGCAGTGGCTGAAGTCAGACCAGGCTGTTTATCCAGCCCCAAAAAGACAGATAGCAACAAGAATGTTCTGCAATGGAGTGCATAAAGGCATGAATTAGTTCAAAAGGAGGCCTTTGAACATTTTCTGATTCAGAGCACAATTGGTAATCAAACATGGTAGATAACAGTGGGCTTCTGCATAAATAAATCTAATTATGGAGGAAACAATCCAGATAGTAAAAATACTGGTGCAAAAACAGAGTACCTGTAATGCTACCTATCTGACACTTTGATCAAACAGACTAGCAATGGAACCCAACATGTTATCTTGGATTTCAGCCAGGACTGCATCTCCATCTTCTGGATAGTATCTGCCTTTCTCCACGAGAAATCTTTTAAAGTACGTTTTGGGCTGTGAAGACATTTGAAGGGACTTTAATCTGTCTGAACAGAAGCCCTGGTATGAGGGTCCTTCATGCACACAACATGCTCAAGTCACATGGGATACTACCATGCCAAGCTTTAAAAAAAACCTCAACATTTCAGGAGTGACTTCAAATGGGTTCAAAAGTTCTCCGTACTAAATATGCATAGGATCACATTATTTCTGGAATTTTGGCTTGCCTTCTTAGCAATGTCTGGAGTACAATGTTTTATCTGGGAAATCCACAAGGAAGGGATTTCATGACTTTGTACAGTGAGCACACAGATGTTTTAAGTAATTTCTAAATTAACTTATATTTATGTAATCTATAATCCATTTTCTCATCCAGAGGCCACTCAAAGCATTTATTTTTTCCAAATAGAAGTCTTCTCTGAACAATGAAGATATGGCTTTTTTATACCTCTTACGATCATTAGAAAAGATGGATGTGACCTCAGGCCTGTTCTCATTCCACACACTGTACTTTTTGTAAGCAACGCAAAGCTTTTGAGTAGATGGACATCAAAACTTCTTCATATGTCTCAGTAACTAGTACTAATTCTCGTAATGGAGTAAAGCATTCTGGTTTTGCTTATCTTTCTATGCAAGAATGTTGTTATTTAATGTTTATTATACACTTTTTGTACTACAGGAAGGGAAACTGAATTCTTCAACTTATGGTATGAAAGGATAGCTGTGCTCAGCAAATCGAGGTGATATCGAAATGACACTACTTGATAGAAAAATGAGCATAAGTCATAATTTTAATTTCCTTTTTTTCTTTTTTCCTGTCTTCTCTTTTTGTTTTTCTTCAATTTTTATACTTCTATTGAATTCAAAATTCTAATAAAAAGTGATTCTCCAAAGAGATAGTATTAATGTTATAGCATGCGTGCAGTGTTGTCAGGATAAATATGATCGGGCTGCCCATTTGCTTAAATCCAGTTATTCCAATCTATCTTGTTTATAGACAGAAGTGTTTTTGTTTCCAAACCACTTACATCTGAATTGCTTCAATAAAACCTAGCAAGAGGCATTCCCTTTGCTTCTGTGCAACTGCTAATGATAATAATAAAAACCCTTTTCATAAGGACCTAAGCTGTCACACCAGAAAAGTAGGCTTTACAGTCGGAATGGCTGAAACACCTGTTAGTAAACAAAACGGATTTTTTAAGATAACCCAACCAATAAAGCAGACAGTATGAAAGGGTGGGTGGCACCAGTGCCATTTTTGAGGTTTCCGACTGTTCCTTGACTCTAAGAGAGAACTTTGGGGGGGGGGTAAACCTTACAAGCTGTTTAAATTATAGGGTGTACTCTATCAAAGCCTTTTTTTAAAAAAAGGCATTTCATCATAACCCAGCCTGCGCTATAGAATGTTAGCATTTAGTGGTTGCACGTAATTAGATGGGCTGGAATGAATTCTGCACACTGTTAGTAACTCTGCGAGGCATTGACACGTACGAGGACCTGGGCAGCCCGACAGCTGCACACCGAAAACTCCCACTGGCTCCCTGAGATTCCTTTGGTTTCCCAAGGCTGCCGCTCTGCTTTCCGACGGGTTTCCCCCGGTTTCGGTAGCGCATCCGAGCCACCTACCCGCGCCTCACCCAGCCGAGGGCAATTTCGCGCACCCTAAAGGACCCCGAGGTACCACTACCGTCCCACCACCGCCCCAAAATGCACGGGAGAGCAAGTCTCTCCTCATCGAGGGACTCGCCAAAAGGCGCGGGGAGGAGGAGACACCTATTGGCAAGACGTCGCAGCAGGCGAACCTCGGGGCGGCTTTGGGGAAACACCGGGGGGGGGCACCGCTTCCCTCCTCCCCAGCACGGCCGTCAGCGCCACGACCCGGCCGGCCAGTCCCTCCCGGGTTTTCCCCCCCCCCCCCCACGTCCCCCGGTGCGGGTGTCCTCAGCCTGCGCTCAGAAGCGAGGCAAGCAAACGCCCGTCAAAAGAAGAAGGAGGCAAAAGAAGAGGGAAACCGGCCGGCCGGAGGGAGCCAAGCAGCGCAGGCTGAGCGCGACTTTTTTTTTTTTACCTTCCTCGGCCGATTTCATTCTGCGTGCGCTGAGGCTGGAAGCAGAGCCCGAGTTTCTCTTTCACCCAGTCGGCTGGCTCTGGAGGCACGAAGCGGCTCCGCCGGGCATCCGCTGAAGGCGGGGGAAGGCAGAAGAGGTAGAGGTGGTCTCTCTCTCTCTCTCTCGGTCCAACGTTCCGCTTATGCCACCCGGCGCCTCTCAGGACGGCAGAAAGGGCAGAGTTGAGGTTGGCACTGCCCCGTCAACCGCAGCCTTGGAAAGGCCAGGCGGCGGCGGCTGTTGCTTATTGGAGGACTTTTTCGGAATGAAGTTTTAAAGAGGCGCTGGGCTCTGAGGCAGCGGCCCCCCTCCGGGAGGCGTCCCGAAGCGGGCCTGGGGGGGGGGGGTGGAAAGAGAAAGAGAGGCGGCGCGCGAGGGAGGGGTTGCAAGGCGAGGGCGCGAGGGCTCCGGCTCCCGGGAGAAGGGAAGAGAGCGCGCGCCCGCCCGCCCGCCTGCCGACTCGAGGAAGTTTTAAAGTCTGAGCGCGCGCCTCGCTCCCTCTCTTCGGCCGCCTTAATTCGACGCCGGGGCTTTTAATTTGCTCAGGGAAGTTTGCAGAATCTCGTTCGGGCTTTCTCTGACGCAGGGCAGCCCGGCGCTGGTTGCCTTTTTAAAGCTGGAAAACACCCCCCCCTCCCTCCTTCCCCCTCCCAGCCCCTCTCCCCGCCCAGAGCCCCGTGATGTCACAGCTCCCGCGAGCGACTCTTGGCTGCCTTTGCAAAGGAGCCGAACGACGGGGGGGGGGGGGGGGCTGAAGCCGAGCGGGAAGGCCGAGAGAGGAGCCCATATAACCCCCACAACCCTAAGCAGCCCATTGGCTTTTCGAGTCTCTAGGAGCCGCAAAGGGAGGGGGGGCTGAGGATGACGTGAGCAGGGGGGATGGGGAACTCCTTTAGTTTCAGTAATCCTGCAGTAACTACGGGAGGGATGGAAGAAGGGTTTGGGAGCCTATGTGTGCTGAAGTCGTGGAGGCTTTTTTTTTTTTAAAAAGTCGACTTCTCTGGAAATTTGGAAAAGAGCGCCGATTGGCAAGCAACAGCAAGGAAAGACCCGTTTCTGTGCAAGTACTGAGAAACCGGGAAGGTTCCCAACCCATTAGTTGCATTGACATTCTTCTTATTCTGTAAATCTGTCAACAACGTTGAGCGGCTTTCCAAAGCAGTGCGGGGAGATCGGAGTTTTAAACTTGCAGCTCCTCCCGCTGTAAAGATGCTGTCCACCCCCACCCCCATGAAATGGACAGCAGAGGCTGCAGTCGCTCTTAGTGACGCTCCCCACTCCCCACTTTCTGTTTAGCGTGTCTCCCAAGGCAGGCGCTATCTACTGTATCACCAAGCTCTTTTTCTTTTCCCAATTGCCAAAAGGAAGATCACAACTCCTTTCCGGTTGGCAAAGAAAGAACTGGGCGGTGAAACAAATTAATTCCACCACGCTTGGAGTTCCAAACAGAAGCTCCTTCTTCTTTCTTGGGGGAGGAAAAAGGCGGCGAAGAAGGCAAGCCAAAGCAACGAAAAGGGAAGTCAGATTTTCGGATCCTTCTGCTCTGCGGGGAAAAAAAGATGCCATCTCGGGTTTTGCACAGTTGACCGAACGGAATAGAAATCGTAGCGGGGCGACGTTTCCTTGCCAAAAATTCCGGCGGACAGAGAAAGTTTTGGCCACGGCTCTGAACTTGCGACGGAGCCACGCTGTGGCAGCCACGTGCGCCCGCTGTTGTGCAAAGTTTAGCGCCCCTGCAGTTGAGAAGAGGAAGGCGAGCGCCCGTGCTTTTTTCCCGCGCCTGCAACTTCGAAGGAACTAATTAAAAAAGGGATCCTCTCGTGGTTCCTTGGAATAAGTTTCTTTGAAATGCAAAAGCTTGCTCTGTGTTATGGGATGTATTCATCTGTGCCGCTTGTGAACCGAGTGCCCTCGTCTCCACTGCATCAAACATTCCGGATTCTTTGCTACTAATAGTTATATGGGCATTAACTATGGGTAACTGTGGTTAAGGCCAACTACAGTAGGCATCATCGCCATTAGGTTCTGTGCAGAGCACACTGGGCAGCAGTACAACTACAGTACTAAACGCGCGTGCCATAAAAACGAATAGTTCCATCTATAGCTTATTTCCAAACCGCTTAAAAGTCCCAGGTAGCTCAGAGCTCGGGTTTAACTGTGGCCCTGATTTTGTGGCAACTGTAGAAAGTCTTGGCGAGAATTGCTGGGAATTGTAGTTCTGTGAGCTTTCTATGCACTTTCCTGGCGGTGGGGGTAGGGAATCCCTCTTGCGATCCACTACCAATGGCAGTATTTCTGTCTCCAGACCGTTTCCTTTTCCCCTGCTTCTTAGGCAGCTTCTCTCAGCATGTGCCTGTCGAAATGACTTCACCCTTTCCAAATTCTTCGGCTGGGGCTTCGGGGAAGTGTGAAAAGGTTTCATTGTGGGTAGGCGGGGATCGGGTAAAAAGTGAACAAGAATATAAGTGGGGAGTGGTCAACGCTAGCTGTCCGTTTAGTTTTTTGGTGACTTTTGGAGTAACCAACTTCCCGTTCCCTTTGCAACACTGCAGCCTGCAGTATTCCTCTACATTTCCCAGGTGGAGGAACCAGTCGGAGACTTCTGAGAACCCGCCTTTGACTCTCCCCAGCAGTAAAATGGCAGTTCATTGATTAGGGCGAT
Source organism: Arizona elegans (assembly GCA_022577455.1). NCBI lineage: Eukaryota > Metazoa > Chordata > Lepidosauria > Squamata > Colubridae > Arizona > Arizona elegans. The sequence goes on along the minus strand of JAKOOJ010000002.1, from coordinate 53,038,303 downwards.
TTGTAGAGAAGAGGAAAGCAATCTAACTTAGTTGCAATAGAGAATGTGAGTTGTTGACCATGCACACCACTAGTCAGCAGATGTTAAGTCCGGACGTCCAAACAACGTATATTGCAGTCTGCGAGGAAGGGCTGCACAATCGAAATGTACACCCGAGTCACACCACTCCTTGTCAGTACTTTTCCTGTGCAGAAACGATTATAGCCGCTTATGTATTCATAACCTTGGCCACCTGCACTGCCAAGGACAGCACAGTTCCCACCATTTACCACTCCAGAGCTGCGGGCCCGGACTTACTACACGTAACACACACACACCCCATTGCCATCCTCTCCAGTTTCGGCAAGACAAAATTGAGCTGCCCGCAAAAAAGATGCTCTTGAATCACAAATGCGGAGATGGATGAAAAAATTATTCGCTATTACATTTGCGACCCCATGATTAAATCATGACTGGAGTGAGGCGGTGGATCTCATGGAGGACCGCTCCTTTTTCTTTGATTCGCCGCCAGAAGACACCAATAGCAATAGCACTTAGATTTATATACCGCTTCACAGTGTTAAATGCGGAGAACTGGCGGCCATCCCACGGCGACCCGCTCGTGTGAAGGGGCTCCACACATCTAAAAATGCAGGGTTCAGAAACCCCGAGGTGGTCGCGCAGATCCCTCTGCCACTGTCTCCGTGGTCGCTCCTGTGTGTAAGCGCGCGCGCGCGCCCGCCCTTGATACGTCGTCCTCGGGTTGCAAATCCCACGAGGATGGCTTGCAATGAGCACGCTGTCCTGTCTGCTGAGCCCACCCTATTCCCCCACCTCTGTTTTGAGATGAGGCTGCACTAGCACGCGCCCGCCCGCCCTCTCTTCTCACCCTTTGCCCCTTCTAAACCCCTCCTTCTCCTCCTCCGAACGCCTTTGAAGTTGCCAGGCGCGCCCTGGCTTCTTTTTTCGTGGGAAAGGGCCGCATCTTTGGAAACAGGCGTCTATCCGCCACGGGGACACGAATCGACCCTCGCATCCCCCACGAGGGTGCAGGAAGAAGCCCAGCTCGACGCCAGCCGGGTCACCCCAGCAGGAGGCCCTTCTTGGCGTGGGCAAGATGCGGCTGGGCCGTTGGCCGGAGCCGCAAACCCCCGTCCTCTTTCACCCCGTCCGTCCCTCCCTCCCCAAGGCCGGGTTGCGGCGCGGGGGGCGAGGGCCGCGGTTTCTTGGTTTGGCCGGGTTGCGGCGCGGGGACCAGAAGCGGCTCCCTCCTTTCCTGTCTGCTCTGAATGCTTTCTTTGCTGCCTTCTTCTGCGCCGAAATGACGGGATCCCCGGTCTGTTGCCTCCTGTTTAATGCCGTTGCCGGGGCGACCGTGGCCGGCCTCCAAGGCCGAGGGAGTTCGCAAAGAACTGCAGCCAAGTAACCTTGGCCGCCTCGCTGCGGCGCGCCGCTGGCCCCACCGCCAGATGTTCTTGCCTGCTCGCCGGACCCCGCCGGCCCCGGCTCTGGCTCTGGCTTTGGCTTTGGCTCGGCTGGCGGCTGCCGTCGCCAAGCTGAGGGGACTCCCTTCTGCTCCCCTCCCGCCCCCCTTTCTCCCCAGTTTGTTTACACGGGCTACCAGGACCGAACTTTTATTTTAGGGATCGGCGATGACTAACCGAGCTGCAAGGAGCGGCAGGACAGAAAACAAGGGCTATTTTTAGTCAGGCTGTTGTTTCAGTCGCTGGGGGTGGGTGGTGGTGGTGGTGGGAGAAAATCTCCCCCCCTCCCTTCGCTTCCAGATGCCAGCTACTTCTGGCTGCAGCCTTAATTGAAATAACACACACACACACAGAGGCCTGTCCAGGATTTGCACCAGCAGACATGCAATTGCTTAAAAACAAAGAACCACAGACCAAAGCACATACACACAGCAGACACACACACACACACACACACACACAGAATTGGCTTGCTAAATCCCACACGGCATTGTTCTGGATACAATTGGCCTTACTTTAATTTGACATTTTCAGGAGACCCACCCTCATTGTGTAAGGATCAGACCAGGTAAGCAGCTACCAGGTGTTCTTCAGTTGACCTCTCTTGCTGGAACAGCCATTCCATTCCATGCTGGAATGGTTTGCTCCAAAAATACTTTTAAAAAAACCCCACAACCTTGCATATTTTACAGATTGTTACGACCACAATTGAGGCCAAAATTTATACTGTTAAGTGAGAAATTTGTTAAGTGAGTTTTGCCCTATTTTGCAACCTTTCTTGCCGCAGTTGTTAAGTGAATCACTGCAGTTCTTAAATTGGTAATACAGTCGTTAAGTGAATCTGGTTTCCCCATTGACTTGGTTTGTCAGGTCACAAAAGGAGATCACGTGACACCCCCCCAGCAACGGTCATAAATGTGAGTCAGTTGTCAAGCATCCAAATAAATCATGTGACCATGGGGATGCTGCAATGGTCATAAGTTTAAAAAATGGTTGTAAGTCACTTTTTTCAGTGCTGCCGTAACTTTGAATGGTCACTAAATGAACTGTTGTAAGTTGAGGACTACCTGTATAAGGGTGTCCCTGACTTGGTTGTGTTAAAATAGTCAAAATGGGACTACAGAAACGATCAGTTCCCCACTTTCTTTTTATATATAGCAATATAAAAAAGGGTCAATGAATGGTGATGGCCACCTTGATATTTTTTTTAAACCTACTTCTTCCATAGAATTTGGCCTGGGTCTTCAACTACATTCATGAGAGAAGGGCTAACCCCAGCCCCAGCTATATTTTTATCTATTTCATCAGTTCCTGCAGTTTTGCTCCTTGGGAACAACCAGAGCAGTAGTCTTATCACATATTCTAATACTAGAGGTTTTTGTAAATAAGGACTGTTTTTTAAAGTATTTTAGATGTTATCTCTGCTGTACAGAACATCTGTACATTCCTTTCATGTTTGCTACAGTAGAATAAAAACCTACTGGAAATAGATTTTCATTATTTGTCATTCTCAAATCCAAACTGAGAAAAGGCTGAACGCTGAACATGACCTGAAATTAAAAGCAGACTTTTACAACCAGCACACAGAACTTTGCTAATCGAAACCTCATTTCTATAACATTAAGAAAGCAAGGGTATTAGTAATTAAAACACATGCTATGGAAGAACGGAGAAAATTCAGTAAGTAGTACTCCCAGACTCCCAGAAGTTTTTGGAATATCATTTTAAGATTTTAGAACTACTACTACTACTATTACTACTACTACTACTACTACTACTACTACTATTATTATTCCACTTAGAACTACTACTACTACTACTATTACTACTACTACTACTACTACTACTACTACTACTATTATTATTCCACTCAACTCGCCCCAAGGTGACTCTGGGCCTTGTTGGACCAGAATGACAAGTTATGTGACAAAACTTGCACAACAGGATAGTGGTATCTGGTCTCAGCAGAATGTTTTTTATCCATTGCTAATAGCTAAAAAGTTTATTGCAACCTTAAAGGAAAGGCTATGGCATTTCTCAAAGATGGAATACACCAGCGTTAACCCATGGTTTGTTTTAAATGAGATTTGTTGAATATACTACTATGCTTTACCAGCCACAGTGGTTGACTTCATTTATTGAACTAAGCCCAAACCAAAGAAATCAGATTATAGGTTAAAGCAATGTTTATAGCACTTCCTATGCTTCAACTGTAGTTTCATAAAGCAGCCACTATTTTCAAACAACCATTCACTGTCTATATTTTTGGGTTTCAGGAACACTTTGTAAAGATCATAAGATTTGTTAAGGCTACCAACCTTTTGATTTTCATTCGCATCCAGGCTTTTCAATGAGTGGTTGAGCAAATGGAGAGTAAAGTTAGACAGCATATCAAAGGAGTAGCTTTGAATCACCATGGAAAATGGGGATTCTTTAATTTATTTATATATTATTTAATCCATTTCATAACTGCCTTTCAAACCAATGGAGTAAAATAACACCAACAAAGTTAGATGCAAACTGATTTAAATTACAACTGTTCAAGCAAAATATAATAGTATTCATTGTATATTACTTAATTCTAAAGTAACTGCCAAGAGCCAACCTGAGAGTTGATTTATCAGAAGAGCAGCTGGAAATGGAGTCAATTATTAGCTTCTTAGAAGAACATTCCAGAAGTGAGGGGGGTGTCTATCCCACCCGGAACACTAGAGTTTGCCAACAACTCTGACTGAACTTGAAGGGCCACTGAGGACTTTAAATGGCCTGTGTATCTGCAGCTATAATAGAGATGGCTATACCCGTTAGCTGAGTTTCTGGAAAGTCTTCAATTCACTATTCTCTGCTGCTGCAATGAAAGGCCATTCCTTTGAATTAGTATGAAATTGCATTGTTGGTGCAATTACACAAAGTAATGTGTGACTGCACCACTTGGAGAATGTCAGAATATGTGAAAAATACCATTCTAGTACTGATACAGCTTAAGCCAATTTAAGCCTTGTTGGGGTGTGGCAGAAAGAGATAAATGATGATAGGTAGATGATAGAAGATTGACTATAGATAAATGATAGATGATAGACAGGAAGGGATGAAGAGAGAGGGTGAAATGGGACATTGGTATGATATAGCAGGGGTGTCAAACTGGTGTCACATTCTGATGTATTGCGACTTTCTCCCCCTTCGCTAAAATGGAGGTGGGCATAGTCAGCACATGATGCACCCAGCCCACAGCCCGTGAGTTTGACTATAGAGTGCATTACCATAGTCCATCTTAGATGTAATTATGTGGTTCCCCCTAAGATTTGAACAGCTTCCACTCTACTAGTATTTCAAAGAGCCCTGAAGGTGTATGATGAGGATGATTGACTTCCCCTTCTTTTGCTTTGTTCTCGTCTAGGCTGATTTTCTCTGCCATGTTTGTTCTTTTGTTGTTGTCGTTTTTGCTGTTTTGTGTTTTTGTATCATTCTTTGTTTTCAGTTGTTGGAGGACCTAACATTTGTAGAGCATAAGCTTCTTCATAATGTCTAGCTAGACTTCAACATTGCAGAAGGAATCTTCAATATAGGACCCAGACATACTTATTGCCAGCTTGCATTCTCTTTCACTGTTTCATCTTTTTCATCGTTTCACTGTTTATTTTATTGTTCTAATCTATATTATTTTACAGGTAGTCCTCGACTTAATGATCACAACTCATAATTTCCATTGCTAAGCAAGACAGTTGTTAAGTGAGTTGTGACCCATTTTACAACCTTCTTTGCCCCAGTTTGTTAAGTGAGTCACTGCAGTTGTTAAGTAAATCATGTGTTTGTTAAATTGAATCTGGCTTTCCCATTGACTTGGCTTCTTGGAAGCCAGCTGAGGAGGTTGCAGATGGTGATCGCATACCATCCCCATCTCAAACTGTCGTAAATACATCCCAGTTGTCAAGCATCCAATTTTGATCATGCAACCATTGGAATGCTGCAGCGTTTGTGCATGTGAAAAATGGTCATAAATCACTTTTTCAGTGCTGTTTTAATGATCACAAGACAAATGGTTATAAATTGAGGACTATCTGGTTTTCTGTTCATATTCTTTTCATCTCTTCCTTTTTATTGTTGTAAGATGCCTAGAGTGGCCCCACAAAGAGATAGGCAGCAAAAAAATTTAACAAATAATAATAATAATCCAACATTTCAGTTCATTCTTAAAATAACACAGGTAGTCCTCAACTTACAACAGTTTGTTTAGTGACTGTTCAAAGTTACAATGCTGAAAAAAGTGATTTATGACTGTTTTTCATACTTACGACCATTACAGTATCCCCATGGTGATGTGGTCAAAATTCAGATGCTTGGCAACTGACTCATATTTGTGACGGTTTGCCGTGGCCTGAGGTCACGTGATCCCCTTTTGCGACCTTCTGACAAGCAAAGTCAATGGGGAAGCCAGATTCACTTAACAACCATGTTACTAACTTAACAACTACATCGATTCATTTAACAGTTGTGGCCAGAAAGGTCATAAAATGGGACAAATCTCACTTAACAAATGTCGCCCTTAGCAACAGAAATTTTGGGCTCAGTTGATGTAAATTGAAGACTACCTGTACTGTTTAATCTGACCTTTTTTTTAAAAAAAGTTATTTTCATTGATTTAAGAACCAAATTCAGTAGTCTCCAGAAAATCTACCCCAAGAAATTTTTCTAATTTTTTTTTAACATTGTTTCATGAATGAATGCTCTCCCCTACAATCTACAGTACTGTTATTTCCAATTAAATTCAGCACAGTTTTCCATAGGACTTGAGCCTGAACCAGCTTAAGCATTCGTTTTATCCTTGTGTGTTATTACCTCTATTCCATTTTCTTCATGGTTATTCCTGCACTTTTTATCATGGCTCGCTCCATCAGTCGATTAGTTCTCCCTCTTCCCTATTTCATTAACTTTCCATTTAAATGCACTATCAGCTTTCCTTTAAGACATAGCTTTCCATTGTGTAATAGTGAATTCCAGCACACAGGCCTGTCTCCCAAGGGTACCCAAATCCTTTCACAGTCTGGAGCATTCCTGAAATTTATCAGCTATCCCCATCCTATTATGATGTCATCTCTATGTCTGGACCAGCAGTTCAGTTTATAAGCTTGAAACAGAGCAAAGCTTAGCACACAAAGTGATTTGAAGGATTCCCCCCACCTCTGTTTTGTCTGTTCCATGTGTAGTTTGTTCCATTCCCCCAGCCCAGTCTCTGCCCCTGCTGTAGGTGTTCCCATTGACACCCCTATTGTTCTGCAGGGACTGATACTTGGACTTAGACTACACACAAGGAAATGGAACGTAGCCACAGGCTGGTCTGGACCATTTACTCCCCCAGCCCAACCTCCTTCATAGGATTCTTATAGAGAGAAATTGGAGGAGAAAATATTTTGTATGTTATCCCAATTGTCTGGAAATAAGGTGGAATGCCAATCAAATAAAATACCAAGGAGATTGTCAGGTATCCTTAAAAGACCGAACAGCACTAGCTCTTGATAAAAATGTGCATATATTAATAATATTTCTCTCTACAAATTTTGAAAGAATGCTATAAGTTTGTGCTTCACAGAAGTCATCTTAAACCATTTCCAATCAATTTAAGTCCCCATGTGTATTCATGATCTACTGTACCACAACCGAGACATCAAATAAAAGTACTCAATACTTCAACTCAGAGCTATTTGAACAAAATTTCTTTTCAAGCCATCGGAGGTTTTTTTTTTTAAAGTAAAATTAAATTAAAACATTTAAACATGTTTCATAGGGCAGAATGATATCCAGTTTATTTTAAGCAATTAGGACAGTGAATGGATAGAATTGGACTGGGATGTCCTGGGGATAAGAGTTTGAAAAAGTAAAGAAGAGACTCTGCAATTGATGCTACTATCTTAATTTTTTTGACCCATCACTATTTGGATGCCCCCGGACCTGGGTTCTACTTGAGAAAGTTTTGTAAATAATATAACTTACAGAATGGTTGTGTCAGGATGCCCTAATTAAATCATGAGCTTCAAACCAGGCTTCAAAAGAAATCCAGTTATTTATTAGGAGATTCATGTCGGCATGTTCCAAGTGAAGCCAACTCTCACCCCACGTAATTTACGACCCAGACTTGGCCCTCTTTCTCCCCTATTCCCAAGGTGTGTCATCAGTCACATTTGCCAACAGAGCAATTTTGAGTGTTGTAGAGATCACTCCCCTTCAGCTGCTGTGGGTAACCCTGAGAGACAGCCTTGAGAGAGCTATGTCTGGAATGTGCTTTTGTTTTTGGCTGCTGTGCTGCTTCGTCGTTTTCCCATCCCCCTTGCCTATGGCAACTCAAGAGCAGGCCAGGGATGCTTTGCGAGTTGACAGGTTGGGGGAATAGGGAGAAGCTAAGATGGGACTCCTTTAACTACCCTCCCATCCCAAATGATTCAGAGCAAAAGAAAAAAAAAGGAATTTTGTGACTATGCTATAGAGATTTAAAGCTGAGATGGCAGCAATAGAGGTATTCTTAATCTCTCTCCTTTTAGGCTGCCTGACAACATCCTCTTTTTTCCCCAGAACAGATTCATAATATGTTTCTGCTCTCCTGCCTAAGGAGTGCAGTTCTCTTGTGGATGTTTGCTTGCCCACACATTTAAGCATATGTGAAATTTGCATTTGTGGATTCAAAGAAAAGTGGGGATTGAAAATTATCAGAGTGGCAGGACATATGCAGGGGTGGATTCAGACGGTTCTGACCAGTTCGGGCATACTGGTAGCTCCAACGATCAGCTGAGAGCAAACTGGTTTGCTCCGACGATCAGATGGGCTCGCCCACCTGCCCCGTGCTATAATCTACCTATATTTCTTTCGTTTTAAGCCCAGCTGATAGGTGCAGCAGAGCGGATTGCCGCACCTCAGCTGTTTTACTCACTCTGGATTCAGTAGAAGGTAACTTTCTATCGTAATGTGCATGAACGTAAGTGCGAGTTTGGTGCACATGTGAGTGAAGCGAGTGCACGCGCAGTGAACCGGTTGTTACAACTGGTGAATCCCACCATTGGACATATGGTGATAGAACATATATCTCAGCATTAAATCAGACTGAGCATTAAATCAGTTTCTGCCAGAAGTTCAAGGAAAGATCCCTCCATTAACTTAACTCTTTATCTTTCGCAATTTCTAGTAATGTTTCATTTCACTAACTGTAGATGTCCAATTTCCTTGGATTCAAATCTTTCCTCTGGGTATCATGAGCAGTTCTTGATTTAATCCAAAGACTGCAGCACAACATCTTTCCCAGTGACACTTGCCCTCTGGAATGAGATCCTCCCTTGAAATCTATGTGGCTGCCACCCTGTTGGGGCTTCCTAAGGTCCAGAAGACCTAGTTGTTCTCCCAAACCTTGGGATGAGATAGAGGGAAACCCCTTGTTGAATGTGTTTTTGCATTGGGCAACCAATTTCCATCTTGTTTGATTCCATGCTGTGTTTTTTGTGTTTATTATACTGAGAGCCGCTATGACTCGGTGTGGAGTGAAGTTGAGTGATAAATTGAAATAAAGCTTCAAATGATGAAATTGTGACCATATAAATTGAACAACCAACAGTTTCTTCAACCAGAATTGCAAAGTGGAACTAAAACCTGTTATGCCTACAGGACGGGCAGGTTAATTTATTTAGGATTTATGTATGTATGTATGTATGTATGTATGTATGTATATATCGATCATATGGTACTGTAGAGTATATCGGTAATGCAGGGGTGAAATCCAGCAGGTTCTGACAGGTTCTGGAGAACCAGTAGCAGAAATTTTTAGCAGTTTAGAGAACCGGTAGCGGAAATTTTGAGTAGTTCGGAGAACCAGCAAATGCCACCTCTAGCTGGCCCCAGAGTGGGGTGGGAATGGAGATTTTGCAGTATCCTTCCCCTGCCATGCCCACCAAGCCATGCCCAGACCCACCAAGCCACGCCCACAGAACCAGTAGTAAAAAAAATTGGATTTCACCACTGGGGTAATGGTAGTAAAAACATATAAAAGGAGCACATAATACTATGGTACACATATGATGGAAATACGTAGTCAATTTTGCAATGTATGAGGAATACAAAAAATTATATATAAGTTATACGGTATATTTTGAAATATACTGGTTTATGAGAATGGAATAAATGTTCTACATATTAATACCTTGACTATTTTTCCAATTAAGCACAATATTTATTAGTTGGAGAAAATCTTTTTTTCCTCCTGTATAAGCTCTTAATTGGTAGCTAGTCACTATATGATTTGCTGTCAGGCATGGAGCCCCACAGTCACATTCAGGAGAGGATATCCAAAGGATGAACTGAAAGGAGCTTGTTTCTACTCTTTTTTTAATTAATCAGATTAATTATTACTGTGACATCAAGCTAACAGGTAGATTCAGATCGCTGATATGTAGGCACTTTCTTCCCTGCAAGGAGGTCAGCTATAAAGATACAGATTCCAAGGATGGATTAATTAGAAATAAAACATAAGCAAAGCGCAAAACTATCACTTGCTTTATGTTCAGAACACACATAAACAGAAGAATACACTTATAGATACAGATACAAATTTATATCCCACTGGCACAAATTAAGAAATTAATTCAATTTAGTTGTTAGTCACTACTTGGCAACCACAAAATACAGGATAATTAAAATATTGGGGAAGGGATATATCTGCAAATGAGAGAAATTCTATTTACTGAAATAGAAATATATAGAGATAACAAGAAAGAACAATGCAAAGTGTGTAAGTAAGGATCCTTTTATTCAAATCTGATTCTGTTCCTGAGCTACAGTAGACTAACACACAGATTTCCTTTACTTGCATAAACATCTTCATGGACAGAAAAATGGAAATATACATACCTTTTTATTAAAAAAAAGATACTTTCCTTCTTATTTTTCTTATTTTTTAATATATTATATATGATGTGTTTCCTTCAATACAAACCAGCACAAACATTCAAAGCTATCCTATGCAGTTGATTTTTTTCTCCTACAAACTCTATAGCAGCCAGCAATCCCAAGCTTGGTTTCTTGCGCAAACAACATTGATTTTATATCACTTAGCAGCATTAGGGAACATCTTGGGTTACTCCTTATGTGAGCAAATTGGTGAGGAAACCAAAAATAAAGTTGACTTTGGAACTTAGCTACCAACCTGCTGAGTGTCATCCATCTTGCAAAATTCAAAATCCGCTTCAGAGTTAAGCACATGCAGCCCTTGAACACACTAGGAGCATTTAAAGTGTCAATTTGAAAGCTCTTGTTTCTATTTGAAACAGGTGATGCCACACACTTACAAATCTCTAATGTAAATGATTTTTTTAAAAACCCAAAATTCCACAGAAAAGTGTCCACCCAGAACTTCTTTTTATTTTAATGTGTCTTGTGCAGTTTTATGCATATTTATTTTAACCTATGAAGTCCTCTGAGTATAAGGATGTTGCAAGTGAAACGAACTGGCCGTAGAAAGTGATGGTGTCAAGATCTTGAGGACAGAAATTGCTCTGCTGCCTTTTCTAAATTTGAAATCATTTCTTGGTGTGTAGCACCCTCTTCTGGGCTAGATTTGCTAGGACAAGAGAAACAAAAAAATGAATAGCGTATTCAACAAAAGGGCAGAGGATGGAACAACTACATAAGCTACCATATATATTTACTCGTGTTTTTGGTTAGATGTATTCATCTGGAAGCATTTTAAAATCCTGTACATATAGCCAACTTAGAAAATAATGAGTGTTCTCCCCGGCACTTGTGTAGTATTTTCTACTGTGCAGCAAAAGTTCATGCATTATTCTAATTATTTTGCTATTTCTTGCATTTTCTGATTTATCATTAGTAAACAGCTTGGGACCTAGAGGAAACTTGGTGCAGCTTTACTTTAGTATTAATATCACTTTTGCCAGGCCAAATCAATCCCTTCAAGGTGAAGTCTCCTTGTCTGCAAGTTATAGATCAGTGTTTTTTCAAAGTTGAAAGTTGTATGGATTTCAGTTTCTAAAATTCCCCAGCCAATATGTTGAATTAGATCAGGGGTGTCAAACTTGTGGCCTGTGGGCCAGATGTGTCCCCACCTGGTTTAGCAAAGAGGAAAAAAGTCCCGATACATCACGTGACACCGCATGACAATGCGAGTTTAACACCCCAGGATTAGATGTACTTTGACTTCCTGTTCTAAGACGGAGGCAGATGACTGACATAAAGTCACCCAACTGCCTTCTGTTTTTAAGATAGGACTGGAACCTTGGTCTCTTGATCCTACTTTAATACTTAAACTACTACACCAAGTTGGCTGCCTTTTAGTGTAATCAATGAAAAGTAAAGGTCACATTATTTATTGCAACCATTTATGAAAATGATGGAGGAGGCATTAAGCATGTTCTTACTGCCCTGTTCTGAATACAAGATGTTTTAGAAACTAATTACGTAATCTCATCTTAAACATTATATATCACTGAAAACAAAATGGGAAGTTATTCCCTCGGCTTAAAAAATTGCACTTGTCTCCAATGTATTCAAATATGTGAAGAGCTGAAGACTCAACAGTGAGTTGAGTATTTGTATGCGTGGATATTAGGCCCGGGAACAAATTGGGCATTTTCCGATATAATTTTCCTTGTGAATTTGCCTGCACTAGTTTACCAGCTAGTTGAGTTGAAAAAACTTACAAGAAAAAGGAGCTTAGTCCTAAAAGGGACTAGTAACTTATTCTGAATGTTGCTGAATGTTTTCAATGGAATTTAATAGTCATAAGTGGTCATAAACTCCCAAACCAATACTTGAAACCTAAACTGAGCTAATATTTGAAACATGTAACACATAGGATTAGCCATAGGTTTCACTTTAGCTACTATTTAGCAATAAAACATTGTTGAGTGAGTCACTTTACACCTTCATTTGCCACTAACAAAAACTAAAGCAAGGTTGTCAAACTTGTGGCCCATGGGCCGGATGCATCACATGCAGGCCACGGTCACCCCAGCTCCACGAAGGGAAAAAACATTGTAATATGTCACGTGTTGCGGAGAGTTTGACACCCGTGGACTAAAGGGTCAAAAGTAAAAAAAAATAATAATCAAAGCTTCTTACTGAGAAGGATCTGTGTTTTCATTTTTAATTGATTATTGTCATGAGTCTGACTAATTCCTACTTTAGAAGATACCGTGCATTGCCTTGGAAAGAAAACTACCTTGAAAATTCTCCAAAATTATTTTTCAAAATGTAAAGTTTAAAAAAAAAAAATCTTTGGAATGAAGCCATAGATGAGAGTTAACTTGCTACCATCCCTGGCTGTAGTTCCTCTCCTATCCCATGTTGGGAAGTCCTGATGACTATTCTTATGGAAATTGTTTGCTGTCCTTCTTTTTATAAAAGATACTGATACAGATTCTCCTGAGGCTGAGACTGTACTTGAGTCAAGAAGCCATGGACAAGTCTATCAAGGGGAAAGCAGCTGGGCAGATGATTCATCAGCCAGTAAAGCAGAGAAAAGAGGAAGAGGAGGCTTGCACTGGATCACAAACCCTTTAATAGCATATTATTGTTTTCCATTCTCCATAAGTTTTGGCCCTGATCCTGTGTGCTGTTTACTACTGTGTACCAAATGCAGCGGTTGACCAATTAGACAGAAATCTCCCTTGGGGTCCAAGCATTGGGGGCCTTGGTTTAGGATTAGGTCTTCTATAATGGAGCCTTCCTACCAAACTATTCAAGAATTGCAGGCTAGGACAATCAGCCATTTTTCAGTGAAGATGCCTTCCAGTTGAAATGATTATAATATGCCATTTTGAAATTGCATCTCTATGGAAATGTACACAGTGTTTTGGAATGAATATTATTTCAGACATACTTTAGAGGCATTATAAAAATTGTAATAAAAATAGGGCTGAGCAAAGATGTTCTGAAGTTGAGTTTGAAGCAGGGGTGAAATCTAAAAATTTTTGCTACCGGTTCTGTGGGCGTGGCTTAAATTAGTGGGTGGGGCTTGGTGGTCAGGTGACGGCCATGGTTTGTTGGTCAGGTGGGCGTGGCCAAGTCGACATCACTTCGTTGCCTTTTTTTAACCTACAAAACACCACACAACACAACTGGCTCACCCACAATGTAAAAGCAGCTGTGCTAGACCCAAAATGGCCCCTGCAACCAGCAGGAACCTCACATAGCCACAAAAAGCCCAAAAAACCAGCTTTCACACTTTACACACACACAACACAACACAACACAACTGGCTCACCCATAATGTAAAAGCAGCTGTGCTAGACCCAAAATGGCCCCTGCAACAAGTAGGAACCTCACACAGCCACAAAAAGCCCCAAAAGCAACTTTCACACTTTACACACACAAAATTCCACATACAGCTTTGTGAGATTTTGTCTGTTTGTGTAGTTAGAGTGAAACACTACAGAAACACACAAAATCTCAGAAAGCTGCACAAATATTATTTTATTTTATTTTTATTTTTATATAAAAGCAGCTAAATTTAAAACTTCCTAAACTTTAAATGGCTAGGTGTAAAAAAAGAACAACTAAAAAAAAAATCCCAATTAACTATTTTTTTTAAAGCTCCCAAAGGGGAAAAAAACTTGCAGGCAGGCAGAAAGAGCTGCTCACCGATGAGCTTGATTGCAGGCAGGGAGATTCAGTTGCTTGCTGATGCAATTGATTGCAGGGATTATAGCAAGCGAAGCAAGGCAGGCATGCGAAGGTAAGCAAGCTGGAGGCTGGGGGGATGGGGTGGGGGTGGGGAAGGGATTTTTGCTACCGGTTCTCCAAACTGCCCTCCGCCATCGCTACCTACTCGCCCGAGCCAGTCCGAACCGGGAGCATTTCACCTCTGGTTTGAAGCCTGAAAACCACACGGACACCTCTGTGACATTTTTGTGACAACCTGTAGAAGGCGTTTACCATTGCCTTCTTTTAATCACTGTTTTCGCCTGTCTAGCCTACAGCCTGGGATCTAATGGTGGTCTCTGACTCAGGTAGCAAACACTGCATATTGAGCCCAATCAAGGCAAAAGGTGAACTATCAACTGCACAGAGAGCAGTAATATTGCTTTCCACTGATCTAATTATAAAATACTTAAATTGAATGAAATCAGTTTTAGCTTTTGTCTTGTGAATAAAGGTCTGGGATCTTGAATGTCACTCAACCCTTTAGCTTGAAAACTTCTGGTCTTCAAAGTTTCAGATATTTGAGGAATGGATTAATTTCATTTATTCAGGCATATCCAAATTGATCATTGTACGGTACTCAAGGAGAACATTTTATTATTTAGTACTTAATATATAAGCACTGTTGGAATTGTTTTCCCAATTTCAGCTTTACATGGACCTTCCCCAGCATTAATTCTGTCCATCAGATGAAACAGGGACATCGTCACATCAAAATAGTTAACATGAAAGGACCTAGGGTCTTAATTCTGAATTAACTGCATCTGTGAATTCAATTTTATGAACAGCTGCTGGGACAAGTTAAGAGTTCAGGATAGTTGTATCAATGGGATACAAAGCATAAAGATTTAATGGGTGCAAGCTAATTTATAGCTGGATTTTCATTGGTAAGCTGAAAGGATCTTACTATAAAAATATGTCAACAGAACCTTGTGTTCCTTGAACCAGGTGGCAATCTTTATCATACATACTATAGCAGTGATGGCTAATCTTTTTGCCATCACGTGCCAAAAGCTGGAGGAGTATGGGGTGGTCATGTACGTGCGTGCGTACATGATTCTATACACCCTGCCCCCCCCTGCATGTGTGCGCGACCCCTCATGCTCCCCCTGCTTTTGGCATGTGATGGCACGGTGGGCCCAGTAGGTCCGGTTTTTTTTGCCCTCCCCAGGCTCTAGAGGCTTTCTGGGAGCCTGGGGAGGGCAAAAACAGCCTTCCTCACCTCCCTGGAAGCCCTCCAGAGGCTGGAAACGGCCTGTTTCCCCATTTCTGTTGGGGCCCAGAAGGCCCAAAAGTCAGCTGGCCAGCGCACGCATGCGTGCTGGAGCTGATCTAGGGCAATGCTCTTGTGCCCATCAATATGGTTCCGCGTGCCACCTGTGGCATGTGTGCCATAGGTTCGCCATCATGGTACTATAGCATATTCCACTTGATATTTTACTTCCTAACAAAAGAGGGAATCACAGTTCCATAAGAGTGGAAGTCAATTCATGTGCTGTTACATGTATCTGTGTAAGTTCTGGAATCTGGATGTTTCCAATGATTAATATCAAGCATAATTAACACGGCTAATAATGCTGTTCCTAAAGGATCTCACCCCCAAATTTCCACTTTCACATCCAATATGCCCTACATCTTGAGGATGGTTACCTGAAATCAGTGATTCATTGCCAGTAATGTTGGCAACAGTACTGACATTTAATTGTCTCCAAAATTATTTACTACCCAACTTAGTTGTCTTTTCTCACCCACCTTTCCCTTTCATCTTGGAACTGTCCCATTCTGATGAATTTCCTCTCACCACATTTGCTCTTCTAATCTCTCTTTCCATCCATTCTTTGCTGGTCTAATTATTTCTGAAGTCTCTCACAGATTCATTTGCTTTCTCAATACCTTCATAATTTATCCTGCAATCTTTTTATATCACTACAGTTTACACCCCCATGATCACTGCTTCACATGGGCTTCAATCTTGCCTAGTTCTGGATAATCTTATTTCTTCTTCATTTCTTGCTTCTTCTTTCTTTCCTTGTTATACCTCTCTGAAGGATTTAGTACTTGAGTTCCTATCTAGCTCATGCATATTAGACGTTAGTACAATTTACTTCATACTTATCTCAAGTAATGTGATTTTCTTAAGACTTCTTTGTTTTCTCTGAGCATTACATTTTACTCTGACAAAGTTGTGCAGCACGGCCTTTACTGATGTTATTCAAAACCAAGTCTTATTATATTAAGTGATCTGTCTGATTGTGGTATCTGTTGTTTTTCTTTGTGTTTTCATTTCACTAAGACTGAAATGAAATGAAACACTGATTTACTCTATAAAATGTTCACGTGAATACAATGAAATACTTTTTGGATTTCAATAAAATATGGCCAAGGAAACAGCATTTGTCTACCACTTTTTCTTACCTGGCTTGGCATAAGTCTTCAACTCAAATCTATTCTGATATTAAAACAGATCAAACTTGAGACTTGCCACATAACTTTTCCGGCAATTTAGAATTTGAGACAGTAACTTCTGAACATTAGGACAGGGACATTTAAATTATATCCCCAATCAATTATAATGCTTTATTTTCATGCAAAGTGCAGACTATTTTCCTTTGAACTTGCTCTGCCACACATTTTTTGTGTCTTTAACTATTATGTCTGTTCAGAGTTTGCATTCCCACATAACATGGGACTACTACACGTTTACAGCCCTAATAGTTTATAAAAAAATATCAGTGCTGGCATAGAGAACAAGAAAGTCATGTGAAGAACCATGTGAAGAAAATTTAAATTAAGAAATTTTCATTTAGTAAAATTTTGTTTGCTCATGTCCCCCTTCTTCTCAAGATATGTGATTGCATTTCCTTAGGTTCTTCTTAACATACAAAGTAACAACTTGGCAAGTGCAAATGTTAGATGAAAGGTCCTTCTGGAAATCTCGTTAAAACGTAATTTTCTTTTTCCAATCAGGGGATCCCATGATTGTAGGGAGCCCAGGAGATAAGTTACATTGTATGTGGAATATCGGTGCATTCACCTGTGATCTCATTTATATAGGTAGTCCTTGACTTACGATCACAATTGAGCCCAAAATTTCTGTTAAATGAAACATTTGTTAAGTGATTTTGTCCCATTTCTTGCCATAATTAAGTGAATCACTGCAGTTGTTAAGTTAGTAACACAGTGGTTAAGTGAATCTGGCTTCCCCATTGCCTTTGCTTGCCAGAAGGTTGCAAAAGGGGATCATGTGACCCCAGAACATTGCAAGGCTCATAAATATGACTCAGTTGCCAAGCATCTGAATTTTGATCACATGACCAAGGGGACCAAGGGGACCAAGGGGATTGTGTGAAAAATGGTCATAAGTCACTTTTTCACTGCCATTGTAACTTCAAATGGTCACTAAGCAAACCATTTTTAACTCAAGGACTACCTGTATTTTATATTGTTATTTAAGATGTGTTTTAATTGCTTGTTTTATTGTACACCATCCAGATTTACACAGTGAGATGGGCAGCTTTAGAAGTTTTATAGACAGACAGACAGAAAGACAAATCAAGGGAAGGTGGCTGAATACTTGTCCAAACCCTACACTGGAAGAGAAGTAACAGCAGAAGGGAAAGACATGTGACTGTGGCATAGTTCATGAATGTTTTCTGAGCCCGGCATCTGACTGTGCTGACTCTGCTGTGGAAGGCACTCATCAAATCTATGGCTTTCAGCTGATGGAGTGGCAAATAGGCCTTTGACTGTAGCTCTGCAGCTGAAGGAGAAGCTTTTCACCCACAATTGGCTGAGCAAAATCCTATTCGCACAGTTAACAGCTGTGAACCCTGCTGAGGGCATCTGTTAGGCTGTTAATGCTGGTTGGGAATCATGTAGCTCTGGCTGTGTTTTGTTTATCAGAGAAATTCTTAGGCATCTTCAATAGCCTTAAAAGATATTGTACCTCCTGTTTGTTTACATATAATGCTGGGACTGTTTCCTCTTGATTCCCCGCTGCTGATTTTCTTCCCTGCAGGGGGGCAAGCACATTGAAGGTTTTTTTCTTTTTTAATTATTTTCATTTCAACTGAGTTATAATAATAATAGTAATATCAGCCTAGAATGCTATTAAAACAAAGCTCATTGCAGGGAGCAAGGTCTGAGTCTTCCGCTTTTCTTACGTCGGCATCTGCATAGAGAAAAGGCATTTGAGAAAAGCAAAAATGGCATTGCAGGTAGAAGGAAGAAATTATGGTGAATACAGCAGTATTTTTTAGAGCCTGGCAGAGACTATACGGATTTAACAATAAAGGAGAAAGTTAAAATTACTCCCTTGCACAGTCTAATTTATTCACACAAAGATAGGGAGTACACTTTTTTTTTTTTAAAAAAAAGCATAGTTATAGCTGTTAAAGCTGAAATCTTGAAGTTGTTGATATTTATCCATGGTTTTACACTCTTTGGTATAGTGATATCATGGCATAAATTGGCTATTGTAATCCTTAAACTTCAGCTTCCATCCCTCTTTTATAATATGCTTGGCAAGTTACGTGATAGGCACATAGGTCTGGTTGTGGGCAGCTAAATAACCTTAAATACAAGAGCTGTAGAAAAGATTCCCTGTAGAAAGATAAAGGATTTTATCTTTCGTGAAAGATAAGAACTGGAGAAGAAAAGTTTTTTGATGTCTCTCTCTCTCTCTCTCTCACACACACACACACACACACACACGAGTAATGAGCCAATTGCCAAACAACAAGACCCCAGGTGTCGACCCCATCCCCACAGAATTGCTGAGGCCTGTACCACCCACAACTATCACAGGCATGTGCCAGAAAATTTGGGAAATGAACACATGGCCACAGGATTAGAAACAATCAGTGTTCATTCCATGCCAAAAAAGGACGACTCCAACATTGCTCCAATTACCATGCAATTACCCTCATCCCTCACACTAGCAAGATTCTCCATAAGATCATGCAACATTTGGCACCGGCCATTGAAAGGGCATGACCAGATGTTCAAGCTGGCATCAGAAAGGGTCGTGGCACTGTCTATATATTGCAAATCTACAATAGATCATGGAAATATTTCAAGAATATACAAAAAAAAAAAGCTATCTACATCTGCTTTATTGAGTACAAGAAAGCCTTCTATTGAATCTATCATGACAAGCTGTGGAGAACTTTAAATGTTCTGGGGTTGCCAACACATCTGGTCAAGCTGGCACAGTCGCTGTACACAAATCAGGAAACCACTGTGTAAACACCATATGATAACATTTGATTGGTTCAAGATAGAGAAAGAGTGTGACAAGGTTGCATTCTTTCACCTTTCTTGTCCAAAATGTGTGCTGAAGTGAACAGAGGAAGCGGGGATTTGGAAGAATTAAAAAAAAAAAGAAAAAAAACGGAGTAAAGTTTGGAAGAAGGAACTTTCAAAACCAACACCAACCAGAGCATAAAATAACTGAAAGAAGCTGTACAAGACTGGACAATGTGAAGAAACGGTTCTCTGGATCACTGAGAATAAGACACAATTGAATAGATAGCATCACCATCATGGGACTTTTGTGTTATTGAAACATTCAGACAATATTGAGACTGGATATAATATTGCTGAATATTCTGTTCATTGAGGGCTAATGATTTGTATCTAATTATCAGGGTTTCAAAACAGCAAGGGATATTTCAGTTTCCTTTTTTCAAGTAATTGTTAAAGCACAGGGTAAAAAGCAATGTGCCAGCAAACCCAACCCACCCCCTTTCCCAGCGACATCTAGTGGGCATTGCAATTAACTGATTGTCCTCTAATCCATTAAAGGGCTATAAAAAAGTATAAAATAAATGATATCAAATACAGTTTATTTGACAAACTTCCAAAAACATTTGGTAGAAAGGAAATTTTATTGCTTTTATAATGAAGAATGGCTCAAAACATTTTAAAAGCAAGATTAACTATTAAATATCTTCAAAACAAAGGAGATTGGAACTCAAGTAGTTCAACAACAGTCTTTTTCTGGAAGTGTTTCAATTTAGCATCCTTTTAAATTAACTATGGTTTAAGTTTATGGTTGTACAAGATGAAATACAGTGAGTTTTGTTGTGACTCGGGCTAACAAAAATGATTTGATAATTACAGTCATTAAATGCCCAGTAAAGAAACATGGTTAATTTATATCTATGTTTCAGAAGTACCAGGTTATATGGAACTGCTATGTACATGTAGCTGTTGAAAAATAAAATAATACCATGAAAGGAAGTTATTCTAGATTACAGTACATATGATTAGAGAACTATTAAGATTACATTTGACCAAGGAGAGTCATTTTACTTTTTTCTTGTTTTGTAGAAACTCAAAAGTACGCAAATCATATTCTGGAAGATGATAGATTTTCTACCACTATTATGCCCATGTCATTCTTTTTTACCTGAGTTACTTTAAGTAAACAGATTATAATGTGCATTTACTAATCTGGTTCAGAGCTCTAGGTGCAGCCTATGCTCACGTGAAGTGTGGGGGACCCTCATTCATATCAACCAAAATAATCGGCCTGTACCCCAGGGAGGAATACACGTGAATCAGCCCTCTTTTGGTATCAGCAGGGAGGGGAGCTGTGTACAGGTCCTGGGAGAATTTCTGTATTCATAGTTGTTCACTGTTTCATTGTTTGGCCCTGATCTCTAAGGCATGGCCACTGCATAACCTCCAATCATTTCCAAATGGCTTTTGTATATCCTGCCAGTAAAATAAATGAAGGCTGCAGACGCACTGTTGCTGAACTTTTCATACAAAATTAACCTCTATATGGGAAAAGTCTGGTAATGTGCTGACACTTCTAGAGTGCAGTTTTACAATTATGAAGCAGATAGGAAGCCTGTAAAACATTTGCTGAACATTAATTTTACAGTGGTCTGTACAGGATGGTAGATGTAATGTAATTATGTACAGAAGTTTATTTTCATAGTATTTTGTGCAACCCAGTCTCCATTTGCAGTTAAAAGGCTGCTGTCGATTCCTCGGCTATTCAGATTCCTTTAATGCAGCTAGGAATGGAGGATATATAAAAAAGAGGACCACTGATCCCAAACAAATACTGTGCTACACAGACAGCTGTACATAATTCATACAGTGCATATATCAGAGTTACATATAGCAGCAAGTAGAGACAATGACCTTTACAGTTTCTAGGCATGATATACTTTACATGGGAGTGAATATTTCTACAAAAGAAATTGGGAAGGCCTAGGTTTATAGGAAACAACGTCTTCTATTCATGTTCAGAAAAATAGTGCAGTAGGAATAAATCCTTTACAGTAGCAATTATATAATTCAGAAGCACTGTTAACTCAAACTGTTAAAAAGCCACATACAAAATGAAGTGTTTTTGTACTCGAGAGTTATGTCAATCAAGTTTGCTGTAATACTTATCAGAAGTATCCATCTTCTTCATCCTCTTTGTGCTCTGTTTTGCTCCATATTTCTTGTAATCATTTCCCTCGTTTGTTTAATCTATCACAGACTTAAGTAGAATGAGTACACTTGAAGCAATTTCTAGCTAAAGTCGATTGATGAAAAACACAGGTGTTCCGTCACATTTACGAGGTAAGTTTGGAATAATTTGGAGGAGAAAATTTGCGTTTTAAATACTTCAGAATATAAAGTGGAAGACAGCTTACTACGGTGATGGCTGACACTTTCCATAGGAAGGTC
Source organism: Arizona elegans (assembly GCA_022577455.1). Taxonomy (NCBI): domain Eukaryota; kingdom Metazoa; phylum Chordata; class Lepidosauria; order Squamata; family Colubridae; genus Arizona; species Arizona elegans. The sequence continues at coordinate 53,016,455 of JAKOOJ010000002.1, read as the reverse complement.
AATGTTGTGATAAAGGCAACATCTATGGGAATAAAAAAAAAGATCATTTATATAGGGGAAAAAAGAAGGGCAAGAGTAACACTGACACATTGTGACATATTTTAGGTTAGATACTGTGCTTGGGTGGCAGACTAGCAGAGAATCCAAGAAAATCAAGAGAAGGGAAGGTGAGGGAAGAGGAGAGAAGAGGAGAGGGCAGTATTGCCAAGAAAAGTACATGGACAATTGTAGGAGTGAAGTTTGATTCAAGACAAAACTCTTTATTTTGAAATAAATACCAGGAGGTGATTAACTTTACAACAAGTTCATTGTTTCATTCCTTTATTTTGACAGCAGTCCAAATCACACAACCATCAAGACAAATCTGGAAACGTAACTCTATCACTGTTCAAAGGCAAACACAACAAAGAACAGAAGCAGCTTTTCAAAATCAATTGCTTTAATTTTATTTATTCACTAAATAACAATTAATTTGGAATTGATTTAATTATATACCTCTCTTTGTGAGTCCTTTTTTCCTGAAATGTTATTCTTGTATGTTACAATAGAAATGTATTCAACATACTTATGAGAAATAACACATAAATGCAATTTTGTTTTTGTTCCGTTTAGTATCTCAGAGACTGAATACGTTCCCCTCATATTTATTTTTATTTTAAAAGTAATAGAGAAAACTTTTCTTGATATGTAATAGCCATCACAGAAGTACAGTATATATTTCTTAGGGCTATAATTGTATTAAATCAAGTACAGGTAATCTCAATTTACAACCATTCATTTAGTGGCCATTCAAAGTTGCAGCAGCACTGAAAAAAGTGGCTTATGACCATTTTTTCATGGTTGCAGCATCCCCATGGTCATATGATCAAAATTTGGATGCTTGGAAACTGGTATGTATTTATGACAGTTGTAATGTCTCAGAGTCATATGATCAACTTTTGCAACCTTTTGACAAGCAAAGTCAAAGGAGAAGCCAGAAACCAGATTCACTTAACTATCCTGTTACTAATTTAATAAATGGAGTGATTCACTTAACATCTGTGACAAACAAGGTCATAAAATGGGGCAAAACTCATTTAAGAAATTTCTTACTTAGCAATGGAAATGTTCGGCTCAAGTGTGGTCGTTAGTTTACAAGGACTACTAGTAGTATGGAGGATCCTTAAAATTTTAATTACAGATTGAAAATTGATTCAAATTGAGTCAGTGTTTCTTGGCTTTTTGACAGGCCCAATATTTGTTGTACTTCAACTTTGTGTTTATGTGTATGTAGAGGGACCAAGAGAAATACACACACACACACACACACACACACACACACACTCTCTCTCCTTCAAGTTGCCTTTTCTTTTAGGTAAGATTTTCTAAGTGGCATCTTATCATTAAGGAAATAGCAATGATACCTACCTAAGAAAGCTCCAAAAGACACTCTGCCTATACCTGCTCCAGTAGGGCACAAGAAGAAAGGACAGATTCATAGTAGGGCAGGAAAGTAAGAGAAGATAAAATCATAAAGGAATTATTAGTAAGATTTTAAAGACAGAAAGAGATTAGTAGCATCTAAAGATATGCATGTATAGTAAAAATATAGCAAAAATGAACATTATTTTTAAAATCTATACTGTTAGAAAATGTGTTAGCCCAACAGAAATCTGAATTCAGCTCTTGAAGGGATGGGATCCTAGTATGCATGAAAACCTCTGAAATAAAATTTAAGATCTTTATTATTAAATACATTTCTTTTTAACAAATTTTGTACAGCTATAGCAATTTAGCACTATAGCTAATAAAATTCAGTTACTATTGAAAATAATTTTCTAAAAAAAACCTGTGTTAAATTACTCTCCATATTTTAGATGCACTTATTAGGCTTGCATCATTTTTTTAAAAAAAGCAGCTAAGTATTATACATGTGGGAGCTACTCACCAAAATATTCATTAAGGAATGCAAGAGAAGCTACATAGCAGCAAAGACTGAAGATTTCAGCCACAATCATTAACCAGTGCCAGGTGCGTATAGTGAGAGCAACCATCAAGAGTTCAGTCAGGATCAATGCCGTGAAGGAAATGGCAACAACATGGACAAATTCAGATTCAAACAGCAGAAGGGCTCCATACATCAAAATGCCACCTAAGAAACACAGACATACACATTTTTATTACTGATTCACTTTACAGACTAGTGTGTCATGCATGTGCCCTACAACTGCAACTTTTGATCATTTTGCAAGAAACAGCTATTTGCAATCATTCTGAGAATAGTGCTGTAAAAGTTAAGAACAAGATACATTCCAGCATCTATCATGGAAATAAGTTACTTTAGGGCAGGGGTATCAAACTCGCAGCCAATGGGCCGTATGCATCACGCGCTGACCACACTCGTGCCTGATTTAGCAAAAAGGGGAAAAAAGTCACGATACGTCACGTGATGACGCTGTGACGCTGCAAGTTTGACACCCCTGCTTTAGGAGAACAACATGAGGTTGTGACTCCGACCCCCGAGCCTATCTAACAGAGGGAGAGGACTCAGAAGGTGAAGGAGAGGATTTGGCAAGGCCTACCTCTCCAGGATCCTCCTCTCTGGCAATGCCTCAGGTTTCCTCCGAAGGCCAAGAGATACAGTGGGGCAAAAAAGTATTTAGTCAGCCACCAATTGTGCAAGTTCTCCCACTTAAAAAGATGAGAGAGGCCTGTAATTGTCATCACAGGTAGACCTCAACTATGAGAGACAAAATGAGAAAACAAATCCAAACAATCACATTGTCTGATTTGGAAAGAATTTATTTGCAAATTATGATGGAAAATAAGTATTTGGTCAATATCAAAAGTTCATCTCAATACTTTATTATATATCCTTTGTTGGCAATGACAGAGGTCAAACGTTTTCTGTAAGTCTTTACAAGGTTGGCACACACTATTGCTGGTATGTTGGCCCATTCCTCCATGCAGATCTCCTCTAGAGCAGTGATGTTTTGGGGCTGTCGCTGGGTAACACGGACTTTCAACTCCCTCCAAAAGTTTTCTATGGGGTTGAGATCTGGAGACTGGCTAGGCCACTCCAGGACCTTGAAATGCTTCTTATGAAGCCACTCTTCGTTGCCTGGGCGGTGTGTTTGGGATCATTGTCATGCTGAAAGACCCAGCCACGTTTCATCTTCAATGCCCCTGCTGATGGAAGGAGGTTTGCACTCAAAATCTCACGATACATGGCCCCATTCATTCTTTCCTGTACACGGATCAGTCGTCCTGATCCCTTTGCAGAGAAACAGCCCCAAAGCATGATTTTGCCACCCCCATGCTTCACAGTAGGTATGGTGTTCTTTGGATACAACTCAGCATTCTCTCTCCTCCAAACATGATGAGTTGTGTTTCTACCAAAAGTTCTACTTTGGTTTCATCTGACCATATGACATTCTCCCAATCCTCTTCTGGATCATCCAAATGCTCTCTAGCAAACTTCAGACGGGCCCAGACATGTACTGACTTAAGCAGGGGGACACGTCTGGCACTGCAGGATTTGAGTCCCTGGCGGCGTAGTGTGTTACTGATGGTAGCCTTTGTTACGTTGGTCCCAGCTCTCTGCAGGTCATTCACTAGGTCCCCCCGTGTAGTTCTGGGATTTTTGCTCACCGTTCTTGTGATCATTTTGACCCCACGGGGTGAGATCTTGCGTGGAGCCCCAGATCGAGGAAGATTATCAGTGGTCTTGTATGTCTTCCATTTTCTAATTATTGCTCCCATAGTTGATTTCTTCACACCAAGCTGCTTGCCTATTGCAGATTCAGTCTTCCCAGCCTGGTGCAGGTCTACAATTTTGTTTCTGGTGTCTGTCGACAGCTCTTTGGTCTTCACCATAGTGGAGTTTGGAGTGTGACTGTTTGAGGTTGTGGACAGGTGTCTTTTATACTGGTAACAAGTTCAAACAGGTGCCATTAATACAGATAATGAGTGGAGGACAGAGAAGCCTTTTAAAGAAGAAGTTACAGGTCTGTGAGAGCCAGAAATCTTGCTTGTTTGTAGGTGACCAAATACTTATTTTCCACCATAATTTGCAAATAAATTCTTTCCAAATCAGACAATGTGATTGTCTGAATTTGTTTTCTCAGTTTGTCTCTCATAGTTGAGGTCTACCTCAAACCTCCTTCCATCAGCAGGGGCAAGGCACTTTGGAGCAGCCGCAGGTGAGGGGGATGAGTTTTGGCTGGATTCCAGACAGTGTCGGAAGGATAAGCACGTGCAGCAGAGAAAGACGTGTGGGCGGGCCAGAGATTGAGCTGAGTCACTGGACCACACCCCACAAGGGATAAAAGAGGGTGTGTCGGCTATTCAGGCCTTGTGACAGACAAATTGAAAAGCTCAGAAGTCATATCATGTTTCTAGAACCCTGTTAGAATCTCTTTTTGGATTTCTTCGGACTGGACTTTGACAATTCTTTGCTTTGTGGAATTAATTTGGTATATCGGACTGAGGAGAAAAAACCTCCCTTAGTGAGTAAAATCTTTTGGCAGGCAGTTCATGGTTCGCTGCCAAAACTGTTATCTTAAAGGAATTCCTGACTGTTTGATTCATTAACTCCTGGTTGTCTGTTTGTGTGTGTGTGTGCGACGGGGACAGAACACATGCTTTCATTTATTTGTGAACTTAAAAATACTTTTTTTCTTCTTTTTTTCATTGTTAGTGTTGGATGTTTTTGTTTTGTATTTTATTCTTGTTGATAAATGAAAATAAATATGTTAAAAAGAAGAAAGAACGTATATTCTTAACTAATGCTACAATGCAAACATCTTGAAATAAGATTCCTAGAGTGCTACGGAGAAAACCATTGTGCAGTATATGAAACTCACATGAATATTTTTCTAATTGTGTTAGTTAGAATTTGATTAAGTCCATTCAAATATTTTCAATCTCCATGATCTCACATTATGATGCTGACTATATCCCTGACATTCACACATTCAAAAGGGGGTTTATATATATGAGCACAATGCAGAAATCCCAAAAAAACACCTTTATGACATTCAACTATCCATGTGGACTTGGGGGACATGATCCAATGTCCAATCATGCTTACACTTAGTTTTTCATGCAGTAATGCATGAAATGAATTCATTTTAAAAAATCTCACTTTAAAGTGGCATGCATCAAATAAACAAACATGTAAACCACCTATGTGGTATTAAAAAGAGGTTTATGTTATTTCAGTATCATATTTTAAGCAACTATTAAAATAATGTGAATGGAACATTAAAATGAAAAAATGAAAATGTAATTGCGAAACTCAAATAGTACTGTTTTTAATACGAAGCAGAACTTCACCTTGATAAATACTGATTAAAACCCAGACGAGGAAGGTCTTAAATGACAAGGATCGTCCCTAGAAGTAATAACAAAGAGGTTACTTAACCATTGCAGAAAAAGGCATCTGACATACTAAATAAAAGGAGAAGCAATCTTCATGTTGGCCCATTAAGAGTCTTCCCAGTTGTTTGGAACTCAAATACTATAATACAAGAATACAAGAAACCCAAAATAACACAAAGGAATTGCAAACATTTGGCTTCTTTAGAATTATTTCTCAAGCTTGTCCTTGCCAGGGACATGAAAAATAATGTTCTCAGTCTTATAAGATATAAGCTACAATTAAGATATTTGTCGTTGAAAGTTAGTCTTAAAATAGATGATTCTAGATTAAAGTGTATTAGTCCAGAGTTCAACAAACCTTTAAGACAGTACTATGTCATGATGAATGAATGCCCGTGCATATCTAAAAGAATAGCTGAGATAAGCCCACTTGAGATCTGGCTTTATATAATGATATACTAGGTAAATCATTTAAACTACACTGCAGCATTATTTTAGTGATTTAACAAAATAACAAGAAATCCAAAAGATTAAGTAGATTGAGTATATTTTATTTTAGGCACTAAAGGGCTCATGTTTGTGGAATATGAAATTAAAGATGAACTTTTTTGGGGGGAAAATATACAAAAATAAAAGCAATTTCTATCAGTCACACAGATTATTAAATCTGCACAAGTGATACAAGGTTGCAGCAAAGTTTTATTGGTTTTGATGTTTAGGGATTAATTTTAGAATAGTGAAATTACATCAGTACATATATTGTTTTAGCAATCATATGGATTGCTGCTGCTTTCCCAGATTTGTTTTCAGTTTTCCAGGCTAACTTATACCTGCTGTATTCCCTTAGTTTTCTTTAACCAAATACTAAAAGATTCAGCCTGTTTAGCATTTTGAGAATGACCACAATCATTGGGTTCTGTCAAGGAAAGAATTTTATTCATGATGACAAGAAGAATATAGCCAACTTTTATAAGTCAGCAAGAAACAAAAAATCCAAATAGTGAATACTTATTTATAATAGGTGCTCAAAGAAGGAATCTGGCCTTTAAATTCTTTGATAGGAAAAAGGTAGAATGTAGACCCCTGAAAATTTTAACTTTAAAAACATAAGCAAAATGAGTGTGAGTATGACATCACTGATTTTTCTAAACTTTAATTTTCTGCCAAGCAAATTATATCACCTAATTATCTTCCTACTCTCCCCCCACAAAAAAATTACTAGCTTCCTTACAGACAGCATACCACTTAGTTTGCCCTGAAGCTACTAGCTTCCATAAACTATTAAACATCTGGTTCTTCCTCAAGGCATTGGGCCAGCTAATTTGGTGAGAACTCATCTTGGTGTCATGGTTGTATGTTTTGAGTTGTTCCGAAGATGTCATGTTGTCTCAAGTTATTTTTTAAATTGCATTCTTTGTTGTTAATTATTTTTAATTAACTGTTAGCTACCCAGTGTAGTGTGTGTTTAGAGAACAGCCACACATTAAACTACCCACCCTTCCAACCAACCAATCTTTGGAGACTTTTCACCAGGAAGGAGTTGTTCTTTTTTGCCTTCTGTCTTATCTCCAGTTTTGTACTTCAAAACAAAAAATGCCAGGTACATGCGAGATATGAATGCTCTCACCTTGGTAAGATCTTTGTAAAGCTCAGGATACAATAGTGCCATTTCTGGTTTTACATCTTGATCCAACACTAAAGAGAAGACTGGAAACATAGTGTATATGGTTGCATACCTTAGAGAAAAACAATTTTAAAACAGTTGAGTATTGTTTAAAGCCATATTCTTTACATAAACTGCTTCAGTTTGAAATACAGTATTTGAAGCATTATGATTGCTACTTACCCCACCATTAGGAAACCCTGATATAGAGGAACAGATGCAAAATAGAAGACAGACGAAAACACAGCCTAGAACAATATAAGCAGTTACATGGAGATTATTATACATCATACAATATTGTGGAAGGTGTTATCAAAGTTAGAAAAAAAGAAGGTTCTATAAATTGTTTTCCACATAAACAAAAAATAGGTACCTGCATAGTTGAAATAATAAGGCCTCTGTGCATGACAAATTGACCTAGAGCTGCTGATCTTTTGTAACTGTTTCGACCATGTACCATCAGCAGTCTACCAATGTGTTTAAATTGTGTTATAGAAAAATCAGCAGCCAAGGAAGCTTGTTTCCCTTCCTAAATAAAAAAATAAAATGATAAAATGATCAGTGTAGCACTTTGGAGATATATATATATATATATAAACAAAAAGTAATTTGAAATTTGAGTAGTAGTGGAAGAATTGTTAATTTACTTAGTTTCTCAATATGCTTAGGTTAATTCGGAGGATAACTTTCAAAAAGTTCTAGAACAAGTATGTCAAACCTGCAGCCCAGGGGCCACATATAGCCCTGGATAGCTAGTAGTGAACCCCTCAAGGTTGTAAACTTTGAACATTATTATGTGATTTGTCTGCTTGCCTGGTGGCTCAGCAGACAGATAGCATTGTGATTAACACCAGCTGTCTGCAATTACTGTAAGTTCGAATCTCACCAGGCTCAAGGTTGACTCAGCCTTCCATCCTTTCTAAGGTAGGTAAAATGAGGACCCAGTTTGTGGGGACAACAAGCTGACTTTGTATAAAAGTATGAAGGCTATTGCTTAACGCATTGTAAGCCGTCCTGAGTCTCCGGAGAAGGGCGGCATATAAATCAAATTAAAAAAAAATCATATTATAAAACTATATTATAAATTTTATATATAGCTCAAGACACTTCCTCTTCACTCAATCCAGCCCAAGCAAGCTAAAAGGTTGGTCACCCATGTTCTAGAACTAATTTTTTTTTGGCAGAAATTGGGCATTTTCAGAATTGTCCTATATACTGATATGAATTTTATACCTCCATCAGCTTTTGCCAAAATGAGACTCCAAATCCAAATACTACTTTTTGGGGAGAGAAGAGCAGGTTGCTTGAATTTATAGTTCACTTGAAGAAGATCAATTACCTTTTTCTCTCTGTAAATCATGTATTTGGTCTTTTGCCTGAGTATCAGAAGTCACTGAAGCACTACTGACAGTGTTGCTTTCCCTAAAAATGCTTACTGAAAGAAGTAGAAAATGACCATGTACTGCATCCTGCATTTGCTGAAAACAGTTATAAGAGTTAGAGGGTAAGGATAGAGCCAAGGATAGAAGCTGAAATTTTTATCCTCATTGATTTATAAGCACCATTGTTGTTGTTGTTGTTGACTTGTTTCCTGATGAAATAGATCAAATGTTCTCCAAAGAACATTCTTAAATTGATAAAATCAAAAGCTCCACTAGGACTGCCTTGTTTATATTCTGCAGGATTGACTTAACATTTCACCAAATAATGTAACATCTATTTGGATCTTGGTGTTGCTGGATTTTGGGTGCAGGGTATGGGCAGAACGGAACTGTGGAAGATTCCTGGTAACGTGGATGGCAAATGGTTTGAGTCCAACCTCCTAGCCACTTTTGTCAGCTTTTGTCATTAGAGGGTGTCATCTAAACAATTTTCATTTTTAAAGGGTTGGATTTCTAGGCCTCCTAGATTAGACCCAACAAACTTAGTCTATGTCTGTTGGGTCTACAACAAACAGTAAGAAATACATGTCAGATTTTCTCTTGCCCAGTCAGAAAGCAGAACTTTCGCAGATGAAATGACAAAGGACAAACTCATAACCTCATAACCTCCAAAAGAGGTTATGAGTTGAGAAAAATAAGGAATGTGTCCACTTTAACTGATATATTATCTTATATTAAGGACTACACTGTGATGAGAAAGCAATAAAATCTAACTAATTTCTTTTTTTATCCTGTCTGCAGAATACTATCCAGCAATCCTATTTACAGTTATTTAGTTTCAACCAGAGGAATATCTTAAAGACTGTTCTGAATTTGTCAGCCCTCTGAGATAGGCAGTGTCAAGAAACAAGCATGACAGGAATTCTAGAAATGCTTTTCGTTGTTGCAAAGTAGAATAACAAAATCTTGAAAGCCTGTCAGAGTTTCTCCCTGATTTATATTATACCAAACAAAATCAATACAGAGTTATTTTGAGTTATTTTTATGCTTTCCTCTTTCTCAGGAATGAGTAATCTTGTCTGAAAATCCCCCATAATTATTGCTCATTTTCAAGGCCAAATTTATATTTCTTTACACCACCTCCCCTATCAGAATCACTTCCCTCTTCTCTGTGAAAGGCAGTTCAAGCAATTCAAGGGCAACAAAGAAGGAATCACTCCTGTGCTACTCTCCAGACATGCCCTCTCCTGGTCCTGACAGGGTCAATGGACAGATCTGGCAATGCAGAACTAGATGGAGCTGGAAACTGCCCTCCCCTCCTCTTGCATAGCAACCACCACTGGAGGGTCCATCTCGGTATGAAGCAAAGAGTCATCTTCATCCTAAGGTGGTAGTGGGAGTTATCTTTTCCGAAAGTATGTCCCAAAAGATCCAGTCATTCCTAGCCTATTCCTAAGGCCAGTTGGAATTTCTTCACAAAATATCATTCTGAATTGTACTCTGGTTAGATAGAGTCATCTGGATTGGCTGAAGTAAGATCCTGTCCACCATCAAAGCTGACACCAGCCAGAACATAGAAGAACTCAAAATAGTGCAAGGTCAGAAGATGTGGAGAGACCTAGCCCATAGAATTGCCAAGAGTTGGACCCATGATTGAATGGGTAACACCATCATCAGAATCCTGTTCCCTTATCTGGGAAGAGTTTCAGCCTGTAGGTCATGAAAACGAAGGACTTCTGAAAAGCCAGTAGGATCAGGGCCAACAAATTTAAGGGCAACCTCTTAACAGAAGGGAACTATTTAATAGAATAAAGGATTCAATTTATGTCAGATTAACCCCTTACAATCTTCCAGGACATGCTAGGTGTATAAAATCTTCTTCCAGAGAGAGGCTTGAAATCTTGAGGAGCTGCTGTCTATTGAAAGTACAAATCTATTATGGGCTGCTCACCTAAACAAAGCAGACATAGCGAATCCTCACTATATCTGTGACATTTTCGAAGTGTAGCCTATGAGGCCATATGGTTGATTGGGCAAAAGGCTTCACAAGACATTTGTAAACATGAAGAATAAAGCCAGAGGAGAATGAAACAAAAATATAAAATAACTGTGTGTAAAAAGGTCCATTACACTAAGCAAATTAAAAAAAAAAATTTAGAAAGTAGTCTGAGAACTCTGATGCTTTCTATGGTCAGAAATAGGAATTCAGGGAGGGGCAAAAATCATACCAGTATATAGAGTGGTAATAAAATAGTGAGGTCTTAGGATAGAAATTCATATTTTATAACATTGGGCACATCTAGAAAAACTGTATGTCTTATTTCAGAGACCATAAGAAAGAGGTAGCAAATGCAAAGATCTACTGCATAAGAGAAGTCTGTTTGCATGAATATCACAAATCATGCAGTCTATAACTTGAAGCTGTTAATTCTAAAATATTATTATTAAGAGCACATTTAATCTAATTTATAAATATACCTTTCCTTCAATTCCAATTCCACAATCTGCTGCCTGGATCATACTGACATCATTTCCTCCATCGCCTGAAAAAACATGTGCAGAATATTTAAGTTTGACTTGGCAGTGTTTCATATTTACTAGCTGCATTTCATTTCACCTTGAATTTCTATAAAGGTATTTGAATTACATTTTAAAGTAAAAATGGTTTTTATTTTTTCAATTTACAAAAGCAAAAAAAAAAAAAAAGTAATTATTGCACGTTTGTTACTAAAAGATTTCCCAATTTTCTATATATAAATTATAGTTCAGAAAATAATAAAAAAAAATTGTGATTGAGCATGATAGGCTGTTTCAACAAGCAAGAAGTTGGAGGGGAGATGCTATGGCTCCTGACTCAACATGCCAAGAGCCACCTAGATGCCAAGGTGGCAGAGAAAAAATTGTGCAATTCAGAACCAATACGGTCATCACTTGTGATGGTTGAGGATGTCACTTGTCATGTGCTCTACGGGCCTTATTATCACCATTTTTCCATAACTTGGGGAGATATATCCAAAGCATTCTTAATAATTACAAAGGAGACATTACAAAATTTAGAAAAAAAACAACTTTTGGCCTTCAAATCCAAAGCTATGTATAGTCCAATAAAATACTGGTTGACAATTTCAAACCCTGTCTGGTCATTTTTCTGAGATTTAACTGTACTTGCTTTAGCAAAATGAAGTGAAATAAACATTCTTTTATTATGTTTAGCATTCTATTTAAAGGATTGCCATATCATCGTTTTATTTTTACATGATACTGTGGCAATCTTTTTAAAATATTCATTTATTTTTTCATTATTGTGCCAAGTTTCACAGTTGAAAGGAAACCAAAACTGATACAAACCTATTGCACATGTACGCTTTCCTGTGTGATGCTGCAACAATTTTACAATGTGAGCTTTTTGGGTGGGAGAGCATCGGCAGCAAACTACAGCTGGACACTGACATGCTAGTTCTACAAATTCATGTTCATAGTACTTCAAACATACCTATGAAAGGAAATACACTTTATTATATTAATTTTTACATCCCAAATTCTTCAACTTTAACTTACAATTTGTATTTTACTTGTAGCTTACAATATTTATTTGTGGTATATGACTTGATAGCTGGTTTTTCTTTAATCAACTGTGACTCTTGTGTATTGTTTTGCTGGTCAATGACCAAAATAAAATGACTGACTCTCATATATTTCCTCTAGTGAGGAAAACCTTATGCTCAGATTGAGCACCTATTTTGTGCCTTACTACAATAGGTGTTGCCCTTCCAACTTTCCCATTTCTCTGTTTTCACTAGAAGGAATGAAATACAAGGTTAGTATTCTATCTTACTATGTCATTTGCTGCTAAAACCTGTTATGCCTTGATTATGTGCCATCAAATCAGTGACAATTTTTAGCAACTACATAGATGTTCCTTGGTATCCTTTCCTCTGCTAAACATTTCTCAGAAGATTTCTTCTGTTAAAATGACCTCTATCCCACTGTGTTTGAGAATTTCTTTCCATTTTTCTTTGGTGATGTTTTTGAGCTGTTTTTTAGGGGGTGATGGACGTTTCCGCTGCTAGTGGGATATCTTGTCACACAAATCTGTGGGTCTCCTGATTAACTTTCCTGTCTGAAAAAGGCTAGGGGAGTAAACCCACATGTTGCTGTCCTTTGAAATTTTCTTCAATTATATCTGAAAATTGCTAAATATGCTTTTATTTCCTGATTGGTATTTGGTGATGTGCAAGAACAGTGAGAAAGTCTAGTTTGTATATGCTGACTCTAGCCCAGATATTTGGCTTACTCCTTTTCAGCTGCAAAGATTAATATGATAAATTGATTTAGAACTGGCTGCTGCTTAATTTAGGTAATCCCCATCTCTCACCTTGGATAAAGTCAGTGTTCATGATCCCATCTTCAAAAAAGCATTTGGGAAAACATGGAATTCAAAGTTGAGTAGCTGCTGAGAGCCAGCTGTTCTCAGGGAAGAGATGTCATTAATTTTAAGCTGTCATATATATATAAGAGGGAACTGTATCCTCATGCTGACAGAAAGCAATCCATTGTTTAATATGGCTGCAATCCAGCTGCAATAAAGATTCTTATTTAGCACACTGCACTGAATCTCTATGAGACTTCTGCCGAGTTTGAATCATGCAGCCAGCTTAAGCTCTGTAAAGTTAGGGATAGGAATTTTAAGCCGAGTTCTGGTCTGGGAAACTTAATAGCAGCAAAGAAGAAAATATTGCTAACTAAATAGTTAGAATACAGAATACTGGCGCTCAGTTCAAGATTGCCAAAAAGCACCTAGATGACCTTTCAGACTTTGGGTGGAATGTTCTATGAAAAGATGAATCAAAAATAGAAATTTGGGGGTTACATGACTATTGTTCTATCTTATAGAAACCAAATACTATTGCATAATAAGAAGCCCCGAGACTTCCGGTTTGCTCTTCATAGCCACCAGACGGTCCCTTGGGACCGCCAGCCCCTTCGCCTGTAAAGAGCCGCCTGTACAGCGGAAGGGCGGCTCGAAAAACTCCATTTCCAGGAGGAAATGTGAGACAGAGCAGGTGAGTCTAGGTAGAGCTCTCCGTAGCCCCCAGAGTTTTTTTTTTACTCCTGGGGGCGAGCGGATGACGCTCCCTATAGCACTCGCCGTTTGCTCCGGGCGTTGGGAGACCTCTGCTTTTTGCAGAGCAAGGCTGCGAAGACAAGCTTTCCAAGATAATCAACAGATTAATCAAAGAGGATGAGATCTGGATCTGGACCTGACCCTAAATTGCAAGTATTAATACTGATTTCGCAAAGGATATTCAATAAAGTAAAAAAGAGCTTTTAAAATGGCGACTGCCGAAACTGGAGCAGGGAAGCTGAAAAGGGAAAGTCCTTCCGTCTCTTATTAAGCCACAAAGTAGCGGAATAAATGCTCCTGGCTACATTTGAAGAAAAAGCTATACTTTTGTGTTTTCTCCTTCCTGGAGATTTGATTTGATATTGATCCTGTTTGGAAAGAGGTTTGGGTTTTTTTTTTTTTCTTTTCTAAAAAGTTTGCCTGTGTGGAAATATGGCGTTTAGGCTTATAAAGCTGGACAAACAAGCAGTGGGGGGGATTCCCCCATCCACAAATTATATGAACAAGTTCTTAACTTACAGTCTCAGAAAACTGATTTTAATATAATTGAATTTCTTTTGGAGGAGATTGTAAGAAGGGATGAGATTATGAATCAGAATTTTGAGAAATTTAAGCAGGAAACTAAAGAATTGGTGCAATTAAAGTTTGATATTTTGCATTGAAAGATTTTAAAAGTGGCTAATGGTCTCTCAGAATTTATGATTAGGCTGGATACAAATACTAATCTATTAGAGTCTAAAGTGGAGGAAATTGAAGACAATTTGGAAAATAAAATAGAAAAAATTGAGAATGATTTGATAAATACTCAAGACAATAGTTTAGAAGAAAAACCTGAAATGGAAGCTGATTGTAATGTAGAAAATATACAGCAACGTATTGAAAAGGAAGTTTTATTGATGCAACATAATTTTACTGAATATGCGATCAGACTGAGAGGATTACAGGAAAATAACAGAGAGGATTTAAGAAAAATATCTTCTGAAGTTCTGGCTGGGATTTTAAAGGTTCAACCTGAGGAGGTACTTTGTAGGATCGATAGAGTTTATAGAATAAACTCCTGGACTGCAAAGCAAAGGCAATTGCCTAGAGACGTGGTGATTTATTTTACAGATAAAGATTTAAGGAATAATATTGTGCAGAAATCCTTTAAGTCTACTTTGCAATTTTTTGGAAGAAAGATTTGGATTTATAAAGAGCTCCCGCCTAAGATATTATTGGAAAGAAAGAAATTTGGCTTCTTGGTGGCTGAGCTTAAAAAAAGAAATATCCTATTCAGATGGAATATTCCAGTTGGTATAATATTGAGATATCAAGGAGAAAGATATCAATTAAATACTGTTGAAAAAGCGGAAGAATTTTATCAAAAAATTTTAAAAATGAACTTAACATCTTTATGCACAACACAAGACAAGCAGAAGGAGCTAGAAATAAAGGAAAAATATCGAGTTATAGAGGCCTTTGCAGATGAATTGCCTTTGGATTCTTTAGATACCTCAGATGGATTATTTATAAATAAGAGAGAAGTGGCATCAGATTCTAACGTGATGACTCGCCAAGTTACAGATAACCATGGAAACCAACCAATTGATATACAACTTACAGAAAAGAAATATGAGTTACAAAAACAAAACCAACAGGATCAAGTTATAAAACAGAATGAAAATCGACCAGTTGATATACAACTGGCAGGAAGGAAATCAGGATGGAGATCCAACCCACAAAAAGAAAGGGGAAAAAAAAGAAACAGGTCTCACAAAAATAAAAATTTTTAAACTAAGCAACAGTAAAGCCAGTTACTTTGAAAAAATACATGGCTGAATATATGAAAAGATGGATGAGGCGAAGTAGTGGTTGATATCATCCTGAGGAGAATGACAGATCTCTGCAATGCTGTAATTTTGGGATGTGAAAAGGGCCTATGAATTGTTGGATTGGAATTATCTACTTTTTGTTTTTGTTTTTTTTTATTGATTAACGTATTATATCTATGCGGAGCTATAAGGCAAGAGAGTTATGCTGGGGCATGCAGAAGATCTGGTTGTTACCCCATTACGAGATGGGAATTAATAATCCTGAAGAAAGCCACTATTACAGATATGGATTACAATTATAAAGTCACTCGGGTGGTTGTTTTCTTTTTTTTATATATATATATGTGAAGATATTTATTATTGATGGGGGCAGATGATAACTGAGGATTTTGAATACTCTGTTGCAACTGGGATGTTATGTTACCCTAATCCAGATGATGGAGTCGGCAATCCAGTGGAAAGACATCAAAGAAGATATTATATGGATTATAAGTTTAAAGTCATTGATTTTGTTTATATAAGGGAATATTTTTTTAATAGGATGGGCAGAAGAATAAAGATATTAAGAATTGTTGTACATGGTAATCTTGTAGGAAAGTGGGTGGAGACAGGCTAGTGTATTGATTGTATAGATTAAAAAAAAGGGATGTTTAAGAGATATATATATGGGAGTGGAGGAAATGGATAGAGTAGAACAAATGTAAAACTAGAATTCATGGGGAAGGCTGCTTTGAAATGTTATATTAATATACGCAAAAGATTAAATGTTAAAGTAGGATTTCTTATATAGTTTTAAAGTGGAAGGTTGTTTTGAAATGTTATATTAATATATAGATATAAGTATGGGGAAGGGGGGAAAAAGGCAGACTATCGATAAATTGGGAGTTATAATAATATTACTGTGTTAGATCAGAAGTTATCATATAGTGTTGTAATGGAATATTATTTTGAAGTGTCTGGTAAGAGGGGGAAGTAATAATATTAATAATATTACTAGAAGTAAGGGTCAGTATTTGGAGTGGGGAGTAAGGGGATGGTAAAATATTATATAATCTGTTATGTATTAGGTTTTTATTTTGAAGAAGTCACAGGGGGGAAGGGGTGGTGAGGGGGGGTTAGGGAGGAGGGGGGGGAAAGGGGGAAAAATTTGTAATTGAAAACTTTTTCAATAAAAAAAAAAGAAGAAGCCCATACAAACTGTTAAGAAAGCAACGTCATGGTTTGGGAATGGTTTAGCTGCACTAGGACCTGAACAAGTAGCCATTATTGGTGAAAGAAAGGATTCTGCTTTGTTTCAGAGAATTCTACAGAAGAGTATGAGACCATCAGTTAAAGCTGAATTATACATGGGCCATGATTCCAAACACATAAATGTCTGTAAGGGAATATACAAAGAACAGAGTAAAGTTTGACTTAGCCAATTCAAAGAACTATAAAAAGGTGGCAAACCTGAAATAAGTAGTTCATGAAAGGAAAGGTTAAATCGTATGGACTTGTAGCAGTTTGTTACCGAGGGCTGGGCCAAAATTCTTAAATTGTGATGTGAACGACTAAACATCCATTATAGAAAGAATCTGATTGAGGTTATTACTCATGGTACAGATGGTATAACCAGTGACTGCATTTAAAGGGCCAGTTATTTCCTACACAGTAGCACACTGCACATTTATTTATTATTTATTTATTAAGCTTATATGTCGCCCTCTCTCTGAAAAGGACTCAGGGCGGCTCACAGCAATAAAATAGACAAATCAATTTTAGATGTTAAAAACCATTAAAACTCCCCTTAAAAACCCCTTCAGTCCAAACTGGCCTGGTGAAATAACCATGTCTTAAAGGCACGGTGGAAAGAGCGCAGGTCAGGGGCCACCCAGAGCTCCAGGGGGAGTTGATTCCATAAGATAGGTGTGCCCACAGAGAAGGCTCGTGCCGTCGGCCAGACGACATTGCCTGGCCGATGGCACTCCAAGGAGGCCCTCTCTGTGGGAATGCAGCAGGCGATGGGGAGCTGTCGCTGGCCGCAGATGGTCCATCAGGTACCCTGGGCCTAAGCCATGTAGGGCTTTATAGGTGATAACCAGCATCTTGAATCTCACCCGGAAGGCAACTGGTAGCCAATGCAGGTCGCGCAGGAGGGGTGTAACATGAGAGTGTCGGGACACTCCCATCACTACCCGCGCGGCCGCATTCTGCACCAGCTGAAGCCTCCGAGTGGTCTTCACGGGCAGCCCCATGTAGAGAGCATTGCAGTAGTCGATCCGGGAGGTCATGAGCGCATGAGTGACTGTACGGAGGTCATCACGGTCCAGGTAGGTGCGCAATTGGCGCACCAGACGAATCTGTGCAAATGCCCCCCTGGTCACGGTCGCAACCTGATCTTCCAAAGTCAACCGTGAATCCAGGAGGACGCCTAAATTGTGCGCCCTTTCAACAGGGGGCAACACCTCACCCCCTATGACCAACGATGGAACATTCCCTTGGAACCGAGATGCTGGTACCCACAGCCACTCCGTCTTTGCTGTGGATTGGATGATTTTGTTCACAGAATACATGTATCAAGCACACAAAACTTTGGTGTGACTTCTCTGTTCAGACTCCTTTTAAATATCACGGAAACCCGCATGGTAATATTGAGAAGAAAAGATATGCAGAAGTTTAGAATACTTGAAAAGGAATGAATACTTTTTCTCAGAACTGCATATTCAGGA
Source organism: Arizona elegans (assembly GCA_022577455.1). NCBI lineage: Eukaryota > Metazoa > Chordata > Lepidosauria > Squamata > Colubridae > Arizona > Arizona elegans. Next base: position 52,998,405 of record JAKOOJ010000002.1, on the reverse strand, counting down.
CTTCATTCCATTAAAAAGTGAGCTAAAAAAAGGAAAAAAGTTGAAACTGTTAGGATTCCACCCCCAGCTACAGGAAGGTTTTGTTTTTGTTTTTTTTACTTTCATGGGACACAGAGGATAACAGGCAAAAAAAATGTGGAATGTCTCTGTTCGGTAAGATTAGTATTACTTAACTAACTAGTATTAGATGTTGTGTTGATTTAAAACAAATGTGACTCTTGATTGCACTGCTTGGGACTCCTTTGGAAAGCCTACCAATCTATCTACCTGCACAAACAACATGATCAGCAATTGATGAAAGCTAGGTCATTACCTCCAGAGAGTCACCAGATATTACTAAAGCACAATCATGTTTCCTTCTGAATGCATTTAATTCCAAATGAGCTTCTCCACGGCTGGTTACCTGAATAATAATAATAAAAAAAAGTAAAACAGAGTTAGGACAACTTTTAAATAGATGTATGTAGATACATACATTGTTATGAAAATAGAATTTCAATACAATACAGTAGAAGCTGTAGAAAGTGGAAGGAAACGTATTGATTTAAATACAAATCCATTAAGAAACAACAAGCTTTGCAGCATCAAAGTTTTATTACACTGAGAAGCTTACATTTTCTCCCTCTTGATTTCATATACATTACACATTTACAAAAGGGTTTTAAATTAGAGTTCTTCAAAAAGAAAGAATGTAATATGGACCAGAAGCTTGAAAATTTTGATTATCTCTCCTGCCTCAAAAAAATATTCTGACAACGATCCATCCAGAAATCAAGCCCTCAGGAATTGAAGAAAGATGCATTTGGGGAAAAGACAAGTGTGTGAAAGGCAAGCACAGAAGCACAACATGCTCATGCTGAAATAATTTCAAGCCTCATGCAGCTAAAATTATATTCTCAATTTAATCATTTCAAATCCCTCTAACACTGAGAAATATACACAAAATAAATATTTTATATTAACAACAAATTATTTAAAGAGTGAATAAATCTATTGGATATTTAATAGCCTTCTTTATTTTTTTCCACAATAAAAAAAATGCCCAAAACATGTTTTCAAAAATTTGGTTGAATGAACCCAGTGTGCGTGTATGTGTTTATAGGATCATAAAAAAGGGGGATTTGTGAACTTTAAGTGCTGCTTAAAACCTCTGCTTTAGATGCTTAATCCAGATATTAATCCAGATAAATATCTGCAACTCATTATTATGTAAACTCCTACTGAGTTTAGCCTTGATTTTTCATATCCCCAACCAACATGAGCAGGACAACCCATGTCAGAAGACGTCCCTTGTGTTATTATCTGCACAACTGTGTTACATATGCTGTATACCATAGTCTTCAATTTATGACTATTCATTCAGTGACCACTTGAAATTATTATTGTGAAAAAAGAATGCACTTATGGCCCAAAATTTGGGAGTTTGACAATTTATTTATTTATTTATTATCAAATTTATATACTGCCCTTCTCCCGAAGGACTCAGGGTGGTGTACAACCAAAGTAAAAACATAAATACAAACATTAAAACCAATTTAAAAAGATATATATATGTTTGGCCCCAAAATTAAAAGAACAATAACAAAGCTATTAAAAACATTTAAAAAAAGTGTTAAGCCAGCCTGGCTTGATGAAAAAGAAAGGACTTCAGGGCCTGGCGGAAAGCACCATGGTCTTGAATTCTTCGTATCTCTGGGGGCAGTTGATTCCAGAGGGCAGGTGCCCCCACAGAGAAGGACCTCCCCCTGGGCGCCACCAGTCTACATTATTTGGCCGATGGCACCCTGAGGAGGCCCTCTCTATGGGAGCGCACAGGTCAGTGGGAGGCCATTGGTGGCAGCAGGCGGTCTTGAAGATATCCAGGTCCTATGCCATGGAGTGCTTTCAAGGTGATAACCAACACCTTGAAGCGCACCCAGAAAACCACTGGGAGCCAATGCAGCTCATGCAGGAGAGGTGTTATGTGGGAGCGCCATGAAGCTCCAGTAACTACCTGCGTGGCCGCATTCTGGACCAGCTGGAGTCTCCGGGTGCTCTTCAAGGGGAGCCCCATGTAGAGAATATTGCCGTAGTCCAGGCGAGAGGTGACGAGGGCATGAGTGACTGTGCACAAGGAATCCCAATCTAGGAAGGGCCACAACTGGCGGATCAGGTGAACCTGATAAAAGGCCCCCCTAGCTACAGCCGTCAGATGTTCCTCCAAGGACAGCTGTGTATCCAGGAGGACGCCCAAGTTGCGAGCCCTTTCCGTGGGGGCCAAGGACTCGCCCCCAATAGTCAGTGATGGAGTCAACTGACTATATCGGGATGCCAGAAACCACAGCCACTCAGTCTTGGATGGGTTGATCTTGAGCCTGTTCCTCCCCATCCAGATCTGCACAGCCTCCAGGCACCGGGACATAACTTCAAGGGCATCATTGGGTTGGAGATGTACAGCTGGGTGTCGTCAGCGTACTGGTGGTACTTCACCCCGAAGCCACGGATGATCTCACCCAGCGGCTTCACATAGATGTTGAACAAAAGGGGTGAAAGAACTGACCAGAGGCACCGCACATATGAGGCGTCTCGACATCGACCTCTGCCCCCCTGCCAACACAAACTGCAACCGGTCCGAGAGAAAGGAGGAGAACCACTGTAACACGGTGCCCCCCATCCCCAACTCTTCCAACCGGCGCAGCATGATACCATGGTCGATGGTATCAAAAGCCACTGAGAGGTCTAACAGGACCAGAAGAGAGGAGCAACTCCTGTCCCGAGCCCTCCAGAGATCATCTACCAATGCGACCAATGCCGTTTCCGTGCTGTACCCGGGCCTGAAGCCCGAATGGAATGGATCTAGATAAGACGTTTCCTCCAGGTATTGCGGAAACTGTCGTGCGATCACACTCTCAACAACCTTCGCCACAAAGCGAAGGTTGGAGACAGGACGGTAGTTGGCTAATACTGCTGGGTCCAGGGAAGGCTTCTTGAGGAGAGGCCTCACCACCGCCTCTTTCAAGGCCGTGGGGAGGTAACCCTCACTCAATGAAGCGTTGATAATTCCCTGGAGCCAGCCTCGTGTAACCTCCCAAGAAGCCAGTACTAACCAGGAGGGACACGGGTCCAGCAAACATGTGGCCGCACTAAGTCTCCCCAAAGTCCTGTCCACGTCATCAGGGGTCACAGAGTCAAACTCTTCCCAGATAACATTCTCAAGACTATTCCTCGCCACCCTACCCGAATCTACCCAATCAGAGTCCAAATCCCCCCGGATCTGTGCAATTTTGTCATACACATATTGTCCAAATTCTTCGGCCCTGCCTTCCAGGGGGTCCTCCCGCGCTTCCGGATGTAACAGGGAGCGGGTCATCCTGAACAGGGCGGCTGGACGATTATCTGATGACGCAATAAGGGCGGAAAAGTAATTAAACTTTGCCGCCTTTATCGCCACTAGGTAGGTCTTAATTAAGGTTGTACTGCATTTAATTCTTGGATTATATATAACAAATTTTCAGGAGGCCAACATGTTTTTCAGCTCTAGGAAAGAAGACAACAGGAGCTAAGAATGATTGGAGAAATATATCAGCAGTTCTACTTACGGGTCTGAAAATATGAATATCTTGGGTCCTAGACACTAAATGGGAACTTTTTGCAATACAAGTCGCAGTCTCCAATTTATCTCCAGTTAGCATCCATATCTATGAGATAATTTTAGAATTTAACTGTTAATTCTTTATTATATTAAAAACTGTGCAAATATCTTTCTCAAATTAACTTAAGGGAAAAAAAGGAAAGATTCAAACTATTACTTTGACTGTGTTTTGCATCATATAGATGCAGAGTCCAGCTGTAGGGGTCTACGGAGACAAAAGCAACCAGCATTTAAACTCATTCTATCTATTCAAATGTGGTAGCTCCTTAGGTCATCTATTAACTGGGCAGATACAGTTTAAAGGAGCAAAGTATATTTCACTCTTTCCTTCCCACAAATATTTGTTTCCATATAATTAGTTTCTTGCAAGATTTTATGCTCTGAATCCTGTTATAAATCATAGTAATTCATATTGCTCTATTATTCACGGCAAGGATTCAAATATCTGAAATATATATTATCCAATTAAACCTTGAAATAACTAAGTTATAAATTAATATTATTGTCCCAATAGGTAGCTTTTTATAAACAAACAAATTTATATGGCTGCCATTCTACCAAAGGAACTCTAGATAGTGAATAGAGATTAAAATGTCCTCCAAAATGTATAAATCCATTAAAGAAAAAGTAAGAGAAGACCTGTAAACCCCCCCCCCCCCCTAAAATTTAAAGCCCTGGAAGGCAAATCCTAATGTGTTTAATAATGCGATCTGCTCCATCACAACTTCTGTACATATGAAATACTAAAAGTATTCAGTTATATAACATTAGCAGAATATTATTAGCAGAATTAGCAGAAATAGATATAGAGTGAGGCAAAAAAGTATTTAGTCAGCCACCAATTGTGCAAGTTCTCCCACTTAAAAAGATGAGAGAGGCCTGTAATTGTCATCATAGGTAGACCTCAACTATGAGAGACAAAATGAGAAAACAAATCCAGACAATCACATTGTCTGATTTGGAAAGAATTTATTTGCAAATTATGGTGGAAAATAAGTATTTGGTCACCTACAAACAAGCAAGATTTCTGGCTCTCACAGACCTGTAACTTCTTCTTTAAAAGGCTCCTCTGTCCTCCACTCATTACCTGTATTAATGGCACCTGTTTGAACTTGTTATCAGTATAAAAGTCACCTGTCCACAACCTCAAACAGTCACACTCCAAACTCCACTATGGTGAAGACCAAAGAGCTGCCAAAGGACACCAGAAACAAAATTGTAGACCTGCACCAGGCTGGGAAGACTGAATCTGTAATAGGCAAGCAGCTTGGTGTGAAGAAATCAACTGTGGGAGCAATAATTAGAAAATGGAAGACATACAAGACCACTGATAATCTCCCTCGATCTAGGGCTCCATGCAAGATCTCACCCCGTGGGGTCAAAATGATCACAAGAACGGTGAGCAAAAATCCCAGAACTACACGGGGGGACCTAGTGAATGACCTAGAGAGAGCTGGGACCAACGTAACAAAGGCTACCATCAGTAACACACTATGCCGCCAGGGACTCAGATCCTGCAGTGCCAGACGTGTCCCCCTGCTTAAGTCAGTACATGTCCGGGCCCGTCTGAAGTTTGCTAGAGAGCATTTGGATGATCCAGAAAAGGATTGGGAGAATGTCATATGGTCAGATGAAACCAAAGTAGAACTGTTTGGTAGAAACACAACTCGTCGTGTTTGGGGGAGAGAGAATGCTGAGTTGCATCCAAAGAACACCATACCTACTGTGAAGCATGGGGGTGGCAAAATCATGCTTTGGGGCTGTTTCTCTGCAAAGGGACCAGGACGACTGATTCGTGTACAGGAAAGGATGAATGGGGCCATGTATCGTGAGATTTTGAGTGCAAACCTCCTTCCATCAGCAAGGGCATTGAAGATGAAATGTGGCTGGGTATTTCAGCATGACAATGATCCCAAACACACCACCCGGGCAACAAAGGAGTGGCTTCATAAGAAGCATTTCAAGGTCCTGGAGTGGCCTAGCCAGTCTCCAGATCTCAACCCCATAGAAAACCTTTGGAGGGAGTTGAAAGTTCGTGTTGCCCAGCGACAGCCCCAAAACATCATCATCATCATCATCATCATCATCATCATCATATTTATTTACCACACTTCTCCCGAAGGACTCGGGGCGGTGTACAGCAAAGATTAAAAACATAAATATACAATATCATAGTTAAAATTAATTAAAATCATTAAATAGTTTTGGCCAAATTTTAAAACCCAATATTAAAACCCAATTTAAAATCATTCAGTTAGACAGCCCCGCCTGTTGGAACAGTAGGGTCTTGAGGGCACAGCGAAAGACCCGGAGGTCAGAGATGTTACGGATATCCAGGGGCAATTCATTCCAAAGGGCAGGAGCTCCGACAGAGAAGGCTCTCCTCTTGGGTATCGCCAGCCGACACAACTTGGCCGACGGTACCCTGAGAGTCCCTCTCTGTGGGAGCAGACTGGTCGGTGGGAGGCTATTGGTGGCAGAAGGCGGTCCCGTAAATATCCTGGTCCTATGCCATGAAGTGCTTTAAAGGTGGTGACCAACACCTTGAATTGCACCCAGAAGACCACTGGGAGCCAGTGCAGCTCGCGCAGGAGAGGTGTTACATGGGCGTAACGAGGTGCGCCCATACCCACCTGTGCGGCCACATTCTGGACCAGTTGGAGCCTCTGAGTGCTCTTAAAGGGGAGCCCCATGTAGAGAGCATTACAATAGTCCAGAGGGAGGGGACGAGGGCGTGAGTGACCGTGTGCAAGGCTTCCCGGTCCAGAAAGGGACACAACTGGCGGATCAGGCGAACCTGATAAAAAGCCCCCCTGGCTACGGGCGTCATATGCTCTTCTAAAGACAGCCGTGAGTCCAGGAGGGCACCCAGATTGCGAGCCCTCTCTGTGGGGGGCAAAGATTCACCCCCAATAGTCAGTGATGGCACCAGCTGACTATACCGGGACGCGGGAAGCCACAGCCACTCAGTCTTGGAAGGGTTGAGCTTGAGCCTATTTCTCTCCATCCAGACCCGCACGGCCTCCAGGCAGCAGGACATCACATCAAGGGCATCATTGGGGTGGTTTGGGGTGGAGATGTACAGCTGGGTGTCATCAGTGTACTGATGGACTATCACCCCAAAACCATGGATGATCTCACCCAGCGGCTTCACATAAATGTTGAACAGAAGGGGCGAGAGGACCGACCCTTGCGGCACCCCCCAAGCGAGGCGCCTCGAGGTCGACCTCTGCTCCCCTGCCAACACAAACTGCAAGCGTTCGGAGAGGTAGGAGGAAAACCACCATAACACGGTGCCTCCAATTCCTAACCCCCTCAACTGCTGCAGCATGATACCTTGGTTGATGGTATCAAAAGCCGCTGACAGATCTAATAGGACCAGGACAGAGGAACCCTCTCCAGAGATCATCAACCAACACGACCAATGCCGTTTCTGTGCTGTATCCCCGCCTGAAGCCCGACTGGTACGGGTCCAGATAGACAGCTTCCTCCAGGTACCGGGGTAGCTGTCGTGCCACCACACTCTCGACAACCTTCGCCACAAAGCGAAGGTTGGAGACCGGATGGTAATTTGCTAATACAGCCGGTCCAGGGATGGCTTCTTGAGGAGGGGCCTCACCACCGCCTCTTTCAAGGCGGCGGGAAAGGCACCCTCACTCAAAGAAGCATTCATAATCCCCTGGAGCCAGCCTCGTGTAACCTCCCGGGAGGCCAGTACCAACCAGGAGGGACATGGGTCCAATAAACATGTGGCAGCACTAAGCCCACCCAGAATCCTGTCCACGTCCTCGGGAGCCACAGGGTCAAACTCTTCCCAGATAATATTCTCAAGACTCATCCTCGTCTCCCTCCCCGGACTCACCCAGTCGGAGTCCAAGCCTTCCCGAATCTGAGCGACTTTATCATGCAGGAATTGCACAAAATCCTCAGCTTGACCCTGCAAGGGATCTTCCCGCACTTCCACCCGAAGGAGGGAGTGGGTCACCCTAAACAGAGCGGCTGGGTGGTTCTCTGCAGATGCGATAAGAGTGGAAAAATAGATGTTGCGCTTTTATCGCCACTAGGTAGGTCTTGATATAAGACCTCACCTGTGTCCGGTCAGATTTGGATTGACTAGTCCTCCAAACACTCTTTAGGCGTCTTTCTGACGCTTCATCTCTCTCAGCTCCTCGGAGAACCAAGGAGCCAACTGAGATTGGCATCGGGTCAGAGGCCGCAAAGGCATGACGCGGTCCAAAGCCCCTGCGGCTGCACTATCCCAAGCGGCCACCAGGTCTTCAGTCGAGTCGTGTGCCAGAGTCTCAAGAAACGGCCCAAGCTCCATCTGGAACCTTTCGGGATCCATCAGGCGCCTGGGACGGAACCATCTAGTCGGTTCCGTCTCCCTGCGGTGGGGGGAAGCGGCTGGAAAGTCTAAGCGAAGGAGCGAATGATCTGTCCATGACAAGGGTTTAATGTCTAGGTCCCCTCTACCAAGATCATTCAGACACTGACCAGATATAAAAATCAAGTCCAGAGTATGTCCCCCTGTGTAAGTGGGGCCTTGCACTAACTGGGTCAGGTCCATGGCCGTCATAGAAGCCATGAACTCCCGAGCCACCTCTGACGTCTCACTGACGGATGGCAGGTTGAAATCCCCCATAACAATAAGTCTGTGGGTATCAACCGCCACCCCGGCAATCACGTCGAGTAGCTCAGGCAGAGTCGCCGCCACGTGGCAGGGAGCCAGGTTCGTAATCAGCAAACCCATCTGCACCCCACGATCCCACTTCACAAAAAGGGACTCACATCCGGCTATCTGAGGAACAGTGTTCTCCCTCAGACAAAGACTTTCTCTAATAATTGCCGCTACTCCCCCACCCCTCCCCTGGGCCCTTGGCTGATGAAACCTGGAGGGCACATTTCAACGAGGGGAACCCCCCCTCCTGGCCCAACCAGGTCTCCGTAATCCCAGCCAGGTCTATAACCCCCCTCCACAATAAGATCACAAATGAGGGGGGGGGGTTTGTTAATTACCGACCTGGCATTACATAACATCAGTTGAGGTCTCAGGGCCTGAGACTCTGTGCAATCCAGGACACGAGCCACGCTATGGGGGCCGGAGTGCGCAATCGCTCAAAGACAGTGAGTGCGTACCCCTTGAACCTGATATGGCCCGCCATGCCTGCCCCTCCCACTTATCACTTTGATGGAACTGCCCTTCCTTTCGCCCCCCGGCGCCCCAGTCAGATTACCCTTCTCCCCTCCTCTGCTGCGCCCATCCAACCCACCACCCTGCACAGTGGCTATATGAACCCCCGCCGGTCCATCTCTACAGCCCCTTCCCCCCTCCCGGGTCCCCTTAAAAGCGTCCCTGGTACCCTTTTTAAAAAACCCATCAACCCCCTCTTTTTCACATGCCACCTCTCCGGGTCCCAAAACCCGTCATTGAGGTAGGCCCTTGATAATGTGGAGGGCCACGTCTGCGAGACGGGGGCATCTCGCAGTGCAATTAGTTCAGCCACCAAATACATCCACTAAGAAGACCAAATGGAACTGGTATCCGGGTGGGGTCCAATAAAGTTCTGTAGAAGATGGTAAAAGATGGTAGAAACCATGTGGAAGAAACAGCTGGCCTCCACTATTCTCTCACCACAGTGGGAGGAGTCCCAGGCCTTTGAGCACCTTTGCAAGATCAATGTTCTAATCACCCTCTCATGGCGATGGTCAGATGGTCATAACTTTGGAGGATTTGTTGGTCCGCCTCCAGTCTTACAGCAGTAACCAGTGCCCAAAAGCCGTCTCCCTTAGCACCCACATGACTATCCAGACCACCTTGGTGCATGGGCTCAATAAAATAGAATAGTAGAATAGAATAATAATTTATAGAGACAGGTCAATCATAATCCACGGGCAGGGGATGTTCCACAAACTGGGAATAAATCCGCAGTAATACAATCCATAGGCAGCATCTAAGAAGTCCAAACCAGGCTGAAAAGAAAGTGCGGAGGAAGAGAGATGCCGCCCAAGGCAGCCAGTCCATAGGCCCGCCTCCGGCAACTCCCATATCCAGAAGTTTAGTAATCCCCTCAGCCATGGCTGCAGCCTCCAAGTCCCTGATCATAATTGATGGTTTGGTTTATTAGCCTCTGCTCGGCTGCAGGGCATGTTAGACATCTCCTTTTGTCACCTCCACCAACATTGCTCTTCTGAGCCAAATCAGCGTCCTACAGCGGTCGCCATTTCGCCGGGGGTAACCTCCACCACCGCCGGCAAACATCCGGATCTACAATGCACCCTCCGGTATCTACAGAGCCTCCGCAGCTCCCCGCTAACCCTGGGCCAGGCAAGATCTTACAGTCCGGCCTCGTCCCACCGCCAATTTGGCTGGCCGCTGTGTTCGGCTGTCGACATTGCCGTTGCCGCCCCCAATGCGAAAATGCTGGAGCAACCGGCCGTTGGTGCCTTCAATCCCGTGGCACTCAGTCTCCGTAAATTCTCCCCAGCCATGCTGTTCCGGAGGGCAAAAAAGCCCTCTCCAGGCTGGGGGAGAGTTCCCATCACCGGGGATTCAGGCTAGGATTGTAAATGCAGTCCCGGCAGACCCCAAAAACACCCAAATCCACCCCATGGTCGATTGCAGATTCAGGGTGGCGTCGCCATCTTGCGAACATCACTGCTCTAGAGGAGATCTGCATGGAGGAATGGGCCAACATACCAGCAACAGTGTGTGCCAACCTTGTGAAGACTTACAGAAAATGTTTGACCTCTGTCATTGCCAACAAAGGATATATAACAAAGTATTGAGATGAACTTTTGATATTGACCAAATACTTATTTTCCACCATAATTTGCAAATAAATTCTTTCCAAATCAGACAATGTGATTGTCTGGATTTGTTTTCTCATTTTGTCTCTCATAGTTGAGGTCTACCTATGATGACAATTACAGGCCTCTCTCATCTTTTTAAGTGGGAGAACTTGCACAATTGGTGGCTGACTAAATACTTTTTTGCCCCACTGTATATGTGGATATATTCATGAAAAAATTCATATGGTAACTCTTATATATTGTTGTATATAGTTAGTAATTATATTGTTGTATAGTGACTAAGTTACTATAATACAAAAATTAAAATGAGTTTTCTGTACTTTCTTTACTTTTTTGCATAAGACAAAATAATTGTCTGTAGTTAATATATTTAAATGTATTCTACAAAAAATTAACTTTGCCTTCTCTCTGTCGTGCTCTCTCTCTCTGTGTTCCTTTTATCTATAGGTGTTGGACCAACAATACATTCCTAGTTGCTTATATTTCTCATATGAAACAGACTGAATTCTTAGTTAGAGCAACAGATCTCCAGTAAGAGAACAAAAAATGTATACAAACAAACTGAAGAATAAAAAAAATATTAGTACCTTTATTCCAGCATTCCGTAGCATCTCTAATGTTGGCCTAACATCAGCCTGTAATTGATCTTCAACTCCAGTGAGACACAATAATTCCATTTCTCTTTCTAGACTCTCTACAACTGCAGCCACCTTGAGCATTCTGTCATGTATACTTAATTTTGCTTGGTTATATCGACTCTTAAGACAAAACAAAATGTAATTTGTAGCCTCAAGTAGATAAGAAAGATTTTTATATTGTCCAAAATGCAAGCCCTAGAGTGTTATTTGATTCACAGATTCACTTTAAAATCTGAAATTCAGATTTCACCTATGATGTGCATGCAGAAGTAAATGAACATAAGTAATATCAATGACAGAAAGAAATGTAAATAACTAAATATTTTATATCTGTACAATTCAATCTTAAATTGGTCTGATGACATGATGTCACAGTTTATGAATGCATTGTTCAATAAAAGAATTGCCTGTTCTATTAATCAAAGATTACCTGCATTCTTGTTCAAAAAATCTGGGGTAAGAACAATTATATTCCTTGACAATATAAATATTACCTATATAAATACATTATTGACTCCCAATTGGGAGTCAATAACGTATCAATTTGTATCAATTTGTTTTTAAATAGAATGAAATTCAATGTAGGGAAATGTAGGCAAAGAACCCCCAAATGCACAGGTAGGAGACTACATTATCATCCACATGGCAGATAGCTATTTCTTTCCACCCACTTAAATAGAAACCCTTATGAACACAGTAATAGAAGATTAAACAATTCAGATAAAGCTGAGGAAAGTAAGGAAAAGCAAAAAAAAAAAAAAAAAAAAGCTGTAGAAATCAAGCCAATGATGAAGTCAATGGAGGTGGACCTCACCTATCAATTGTCTACAGTAAAGAGAAATTACATATCTGAACTAAATAGAGGTTATTTTGCCATTAATGGAGATCAGTGTAATATTTGTCTTTCAACTTTTTTTTACCTCAAAATCCTGATATTGTTCTTCTGTTAAGGATTTTTTGGCAACAACCAAAGTGCGCAGACCTTCTCTTGCCATGTTACCACACTAAAGTTGCAAATAAATAAATAAATAAAGAATAGTTATGAATCATGCTGCAATGCATTGATACAAAAAGACAAAAGGTTATGAGGTCAATTTACATTAAATTGTACATTCATCCAGAAACATACTTTTATTCTTGAGACATCAAGTCAGCTACATATTGTCAACAGTAAGATTATTTAAACTGCCCCAGCAACTCTTCTATATTGTCAGAGAAAGGCAATATCACAACAGAACTGATAACTGACAGGATAAAGGAAACCTTGAAACTCCTGCCCAAAAGAGGCAGCCAAGCATATTATGTTTGATGGGCAAAAGAAAAAGGTACAGGAAGGTTTAAATACTGATTCTTCAAAAGGGACTTCCTCTTGAACCAAGCAGTTTCTGAATTCTTTCATTAACTTATCTCAATTAACAACTTTTTATGTAAAGTTTTTAACTTCTTGTGAGTTTGTGTAATCAGTTCCAGTCCTCCCTGTTGGTTGAAGCCTGACACCTCCTGATATTTGAATCAACAGTTTTGCCTTCTATGTTTCTTTGACCCTTTGTCATCTCTATCCCAGATTAAGGAACCAATGCCATGTAGATAATGACTACTTTTACTGATAATGACTACTTTTACTTTTACTGTAACACCTATAGTAACAGAACCTTGGAAGTCTGAATGTGCTCCCCTCCCTTTATCTTTGTATGAACTAGAGAGGGGTCTCCCGAGACATTTACTCAAACTAGTTTCTTGAAATGGGTTCAAACCTCATGTGTCTAATCATGGGCCTTGGTAGTAGCTCTTTGTCCTGGCTTTCAAGGCCATTCCCTATGCCCTCTGTATCCTTCAAGTGGAAATTAAATTAGCTCTGGTTATTTTTGAAGGGCTAATTCAAAAAGTAGGGCCGAGGGATTCTTTTATCCTATGGCCACTTGGCTTCTGAAGTGCCTGTGCTGGTTTTTGTCCATGACTTGTAATAATACAGGAAATTACATAGAGAAGTTACATGGAGATTTGGGCTGTATTACAGATGACAAGTAGGTTTTTCTTGTCTCTATCAATCTATCATTTGGAAATGATGTAGGCAAACTAACCGAAGCTTAAAATAGTTGGAGGTGAATGTATAGTTGGTGGAAAAACTGTTGTCTGGTTATAAATTTGCAATCAGTCTGAGGAATGGCTACATTCTCCCTGCACTATCAAAAGCATATGGAAATCTGTATCATCTTTTGGAACACAGGTGACTTCTATGGCTAGAAGTACCTTTGACAAGCTTTGGCTGGTTTCTGAAATAAGATCTAGCAGAGAAAACCACTTAAACTCCAGTCTAGAATACGGTAAGGTTCTCTAAATGTATCTTTAAAGTCCAAAAATGTCAGCATAAAATTCTATGCCAATATACTTGTAGGGATTGGACAAATTCAACTCAATTAACTACGGAGATATTTGGATCCAAGTTACATGAGGAAAAACATTTTCTTACTTAAACTTCTCAGTGTCCTACATTAAACTGCAGAAAGCTTAGTCAGGCATACTCCTCAGATCAATAAGGCCATGAGGTATAAAGGACACAGTCATTTTATTGATGCCCTAATGACTAGAATTTCTTCTGCTAAAAAATTTACCATGCTGTTTGAACAATGGGTTTTAAATAGTTCCAAATTATTATTTTCATTTCATCAATTTTGCTCTTATTCCAATTTTTATTCTCCTATTTTCTTTTAAATATGCTTCATTTTTTTTTTCATTAATTTTTTTTAATTAAATTACAACATGTAGACTATGTCTTAGGTGCAGGATAGAAATACCTTAAGACTATTTATGAAACACATCTATGAATAAAAAAGTAACCCTCATGGAATTTAATAGGCAGGCTCTATTAAATGAATTAAGATGTTTTTGATGTTCACTTTCTCTTTTTTTGGGATCCTTTACTCTTCCTCACTCTTCTAAGAAGTGAGGTTCCTTATTAAGTTTTAGAAATTAATCACTTTCCTTGAATGCAATATTTCATATAAATGCACTGGGACAATACAGTGAACACAGCTTAGAGCAGATATTCTTTTTTCTCTTTGATTCTCTGCCTGATTTATTCGATTACATGATTTCCAAAGTCCCTATTTTATCACTATCTGACTTAGACTACATGTTCCCTTTATTTTTTAAATATGGTTTCAAAATTATTTTTTCAGGCTATATTGTACATTTATTATAGAAAATGTCTACACTACATCATTAAAGTACTTGGAATAAGCTTATTTTTCTCTATTAAAATAGTAAAATTAAAAAGATCATTTTTTAAAAAGCAAACTTCTGTCATTCTAATGCAAAATGTGTATCGATTTGACCTCATAATGCTAAATAAATTAAGCAAGTATTTTACAATTAATTGTACATCATTATCACAGAAAGTAATTTTTATGACACTTTATTAGGTCTTCAGGGAATTTAATTTATTCATGACCCTGATTAAATCAAACTGCCTGAAGCGACTATTGATTTATATTGCCAATACCATTATGAACATGCATTGTGTGATTATCACATTACCATATTATCTGTATGTAAGGTCAAATAAAGACAACTGCTGGTGTCCAGTACAGCAATATAGTATAATGCATTTATTTTGTAAAAACATGCTTTCATACATAATTTAAATATATTTTCAGTTACATTTCTGCTGTCCAGGGGAAAAGCAAAGCCAGCAAAACAGATTGAGCATATATGAGATCATGTTTATGATGACTGTTTAGATTTAAAGTAAGATCCTTGCTTTCTAATAGATACTGCATTCAGAAAAAAAACATTTTACATTACTCATTAAATTAGTTATATCTTTATAACTAACTTTAGATAAAAATTTCCCAAATTCATTATTCATTTGTTTTTGTTTTATATTTGCTGTAGGCAAGTTAGATGTTACTGGATTAGAAAAGATTATTATTCACTTTCTATTATTAAATTCTGTTATACATTTTAATAATAAAGTAAAACACTTGCTTTTTCCAAAATTGAAGCAATTGTTAGCAATATTTCTTACCTCCTCTTCTAGCCAATCATTATACTGAACAATGGAGGACATTGCAACATCTGCACCTTTCATATAAAACATGATTTCACCTGTAGATTCATCCTAAAAATAAGCACAGCAATAACATAAGGATAAAAGAAACAAATGCTGACCTAAAACCACATGTACAATATTTATTCCTTTCATTCCTAGAATATAGAATCTGTAAAAGTTAGGAAATGAGTCAATTCATACTATGAAAATTGATGAAAACAAAATCTACTCTTAAAATATTTTAGAGGACATTTATGTTTTCTTCCAGTCCTTATATTATAAATATGTACAAGATCGGATATTTTCACCAGGATTCCAATGAGAAAAGAAAATATTAACAATACATACCCTCACTATGATTCCCATTCGCTTGCTCTCAGATGTGAAAGGGAAAATTTGCAGAATATAGTATGTCAGAATCTGTCCACTGGGGGTTTTCAGTTGCATTGAAGTCAAATCCCTGTTCACCAAAGTAAGACCAACACTTTCTGTCCATTGAACCAAAGCTACCTAGATAAAAATACAATAGTGATTACGGTCAATCGTACTCTGTGTAAATCAAAATGAACACAATAAAATTCAATGCAGAAAAAAATCAACAAATAAAAAGGAATACAATATACAAATGGTGATAGATTCAGTACAACCAATAACTATTGCGTTTTATATAGCGGTTTTGTATGATTCCCAATTTGGATTGGACAGAAGCAACTAGACAAAGTACATTTTGTCAATTGATATATAACAACAACAACAAAAAAAAACCTCTGATGTGAGAGACAATATATTGCTTTCATCACCAGTGACCATTTTATATAATTATAAAATTCAATCCTTATTTTTATCCCCCTTTTTGTCTCCTTTTGTTTCTTTTTTTATTAATTGTTTATTCTCTTTCTTTAATCTATTTTAATCATTGTAGTTTTCTTATTGAATTATCACAGATGTATTATTTGTTTGTTACATTTCACTAACACTCTAGGTTAGGGACGCCCAACCTTGTTAACTTTTAGACTTGTGGACTTCAATTCCCAGAATTCCCCAGGCAGCATGTTGAACTCCACAAAAGTCTTAAAGTTGCCAAGGTTGGACACCTCTGCTCTAGGTCAAATCTTCAATTTTGTAGCCTCTCATTTTTTGAAATAGCTTACTACTCAAAATCAAATTCGCTCCCACACTGTTAAATGTTTCAGGAAAGCCATTAAAACAAGGCTTTTTAAGAAAGCCCTAGGAGGAGATCCAGTAAAAGTTACTGGGCTGTGGTTGGACGCTTTGTTCTCATAACCTTAATTTCTGTTTTAGTAACTTTTGTATTGCCATTTTGATTACTGTTTCTCATTTTATTATACTTTTTGGTATTTTAATCCTTTTATTATAAGAAGAAAATGTAAGCTCTTCAAAGTCCTCTTGCAATGGAACAGCACATAAACCTCAGCAAACAAATAATTAACTAGGGGAAAAAAACAATAACCATTAGTAGTCTTATCATTGCAAAATTTGTATAATTCCCTTTTAAAGAAGTTCAAACTGGCAGACTTCACTAAGTAAGGATATAAGAATATATCCTACAATTTAATTTTGTTGAAAATAAAGAATTTGCAACTGCCTTTTTTCCAAAGCATTTCTCCAGCATTTAGCTTCATTTCAAATTCTAATAACGTAAAAATGAAAACATCATTTTTGCCACACTTTGTACAATTTTGTCATTTCAATCCTTACCACTGATATTGTTTCCTAACCTAGCATACTCCACATATTGGCTGTGAAGGTGCTCTGATATTAGATTTCTTCCTCTATGTTCAAAATAGGACAGTAAAAGCTGATAAATTCTCTGGCCTGAGATAATATTTGAGGACCTATAGGATTTAAAACTATATTAAACTAGTACTAGCATGTACTAGCTATGTATGTACTAGCTATGTATGTACTAGAATGAGAATTTTTTTCAGAAATATATTGCTCAAATCTGCCAACATATTGTCTATCTGACTGCATATCTGGCATAGAACAACATTCTGTTCAGATGAATTAAAACTGAATATGCAAATGTGCATATTAATTTGATCTGAATAAAAAGTTCAAGGCAGATAAAATTAAATAATAAAAACTTTATTGTAATTGAAAAGCTTTTAGATATTAAGTAAAACATATTCTATCTATCTATCATCTATCTATCTATCTATCTATCTATCTATCTATCTATCTATCTATCTATCTATCTATCTATCTATGTAATTTCTATGCTGCCTGTCTCCACTACAAGCTCTAGTAGTGACTCTAGACTATTACAAATAATCCTTGATTTATGACCCTAATTGAGATTGGATTTCCATTGCTAAGTGAAATGGTTAAGTAAAACATCACATGACCATGCCACTTAGTGACAGCACTCCCAGCAGTCCAGATTGTAGTCATTAGGCCAGGTTGATGCAGTCCTTCATGCATTTCTTGCCTGTGCAAGCTACCTGCTTCAATTCCCCTTACCTACCTATCTCCTTCATCATCACTGTCCTTTTGGCCATTCTGCACACCACTGTCTACCCCTGCTGCCTCTGCCACTGCTCCTCCAGCTGCTGAATGGAATCCAAGCAATGGGTGAGGGCCCTAGGATGCAAGCACAGCAGAGACTTGTCTATTAAATAGAGCTTGCTGGGCAGGATGGAAGCAGCAGGACGGAGCCAATGAAGGTGGAAGGACAATGGTGTGGATGGAGGAGCCCCATCTCCCATCACTGGTGTAAGGAGTGATAGCATACAGACTGTGGAGAGTGTGGTGGGACAGGCCAGCGAACATGGCACAGTATTGCCAGGTGAGATAGGAGAGGTGATGGCAGTGCTCCAGGAAGAGGGTTTCCAGGAGGCACAGCTGGAGGAATGGCCCACAGCTTCATCATACTGGAAGCTGCTGGTCCTTCACAAGGGTTTGCAGGAGGAAGGCTGGGCCAGCTAAGCAGAAGGCCTGAGAGTAGATTTTGTCAGTGCTGGATTTGCCTTTACTTTTTTTTTTTTAATTTGATTTATATGCCGCCCTTCTCTGGAGACTCAGGGCGGCTTACAATGCGTTAAGCAATAGCCTTCATTCTTTTGTATATTTTTATACAAAGTCAGCTTATTGCCCCCACAAACTGGGTCCTCATTTCACCTACCTTAGAAAGGATGGAAGGCTGAGTCAACCTTGAGCCTTGGAGAGATTCGAACCAGCAGAAATTGCAGGCAGCTGTGTTAATGACAGGGTGCACCAAACCACTGTACTATCAAGGCTTACTTCTCATTGAAGCCTGCAGGACAGTTCTGCGGGAGCACTTCCAACATGAGCTGCAGAGCATGTACTGTGCTTCTGAGAAGTCCTCAACTCTCCATTTCATCCAGTTTCATGGCCCCTGAACAGCACTTTCCACACAGCTATCGTCTTTGCTTGAGGAGCCACTGCTGCCTTTCTGGTCTGTCCCACAGTTTATGGGTAATTGCTCCTTACAACTGATGATGAGGCTTATTTCCTGCACTGCTGTACTTTTGCTCATGTGACTGTGGAATGCTGCAACTGGTAATAACTGGTAATAATATAGGCAAGCTGCCAAGTGCCAAAATTTTGATCACATGACTGCAAGAGGATGCTGCAGTGGCAGGAATTTTGAGGACCACTTGTAACTACTATTCATGAAGCATTGGCGTAACTTCAAAAAGTCACTGAACAAATTATCATGACCTGAGGACTACTTGTAGTAATATACCTGCACTAAAATGTTTCAAGCCATATAATTTTAATAGAAAGAAAAATAATAATTTAGGCTTCTTATTTCTGGATGCAAAATAAACTCATATTATTAAGTAAAATAAAAATATAGAGGTGGAAAAACCATTTTTGTATTCTGCAAGCAAATGATATAAAATCACGAAGATCCTTAAGTAAAGCAATTCATTATAAGTCGCAATTCAAAATTAAAATCATCAGCAAACTACAGGGAATAGAGAAATGAAATACATTCACACAACAACACTGGATTACAACTTTTTATAAAACTCACAATGTAGATATCTGGTGAGTATATACCTACATAGGTACAACAGATATATCTTCTTAAAGACATAGAAAAAAGCATCTATAAAATGGCTCATCTAGAAAGGCTAGAAAGAATTTTTGAACTAATTTCCTTCAAGAATAGTCATTAAGTATGTATCCAGATTGGAAAATACTAGTAACAGCAGCAGCTGCAGAGGGAAGTTTAAAAAGGCAAGATGGTGGAATTAGCATTGCAATTCAAGCCTCAACCCACTTTTGCCTGTGCATGGACACACTGGGGTTGTATTGCTATACTGAATCTGTTATATTGTTTTTGACTTTTCCCCTCATAGACACCCGTGATAAATAAAAAAAGAAATAATCCATTATTGAGTAATTCGTGTGGCCAGATTAATGTGAGCACCTAAGAAATAAAAATGAATCTAAAATAAAAGAGGTTGGAAGGCCTCATATGCAGTTCTGTGAAAGGTGTCTGCCCCTTTCAGTTTTTCTGAATTTTTATGTATCCTTACCATTGTCATGAAAGTTTCATAAGATCCTATTGGTACAATAAATGAAATTTGAGCAAGGAAAAAATTGACATCAATATTTGGTGCTTATTTAATTTACGTCATAAACAAAATCATCCTTCGTGCAAAGAAGGACAGTACTGTGAGAAATAAACTCTTTGTCATCTGAAGCTAAAACGCAAATAGATCATTCAGCAAGAAAAACAAGTCCACAAGTAAATGATTACAGTTATTTTGCAACAGCCAAGCCAATATTCCAGACATGTCTAGACCAGAACAAAAATTGTGGAAGGGTCTAAAAAGAACTGTCTGTGCTAGAAAACCTTCAGAAGTTATTGAATTAAAATTGAATTCCTCCATTACATGGAGGAATAGACCAAATTTCCATACAATGATGTGAGAGTCCGATCAATAGCAACAGGAAAATGTCTGATTGCAAATACTGACCCCCGGAGGGTCAGTAATAATTTTGGCCTATTTGTGCTGGCAAAAGAGGCCTACTATCAATTCCATCAGCCAAGGAATTTCTGCTGGTGAGATCCAGAAGAGCCTTTTCTGCCATGGTCCCTGAATTTTGGAATATCTTGCTGCAGAAGATCTGTCCCCCCTCTCTTTCAGCCTTCAGGAAAAGCCTTAAAACTTGGCTTGTTGACTAGGATTGGGTCCTGAAGGAGAAGCTACTCGCACATTGATAGAGAAGGCACCCCCCACACTCCTTTGCTTCAAAGTTTTTTATTTTAGTTTTAATTTTTTGTAATTTTAATCTGTTTTTATATTTAAAATTATCTGGGTATTTGTATATTTTTTATTACACTGTAAGCCAGGGGTGTCAAGGTCCAGGGACCGGATTCAGCCCTCGGGGTACTTAGATCTGGCCCACGGGGCCACCCTGAAAACAGCGAAGGCTCGGCCTGCGGTGCTTCTGCCAGAGAAAATGGGCTCCCAACCTCTGTTTTCGGCTGCCACAATCTCCTGCAATCCTCTACCAATGAAAACAGAGCTTGGGCGGCCCTCCCGAGCTCCATTTTCAGTGGCAGAGGGTTGTAGGAGGCTGCGGCAGCCAAAAAATGGAGCTCAGGACCCTGTTTTCACTGGCAAAGTGCTCAGGCCACAACAGGCCCACAACAGAAGTGACGTTGAGCTGGGCCCCCCTGCCCCCCGAGGTCAACACAACCCTGATGCGGCCCTCAATGAAATTGAGTTTGACACCCCTCTGTAAGCCATTCAGAGTTGCCTTGATCAAGAGATGGGAGGCAAATAAATATAATAATCCTGGCATACTGCTATTTGGATGAATATGGGTATGAAATAAATGAATCAATTTATGGTGTTATTGTTTACTCAAATCCCTTTTTAAACCAATAATGTATTAAGTTCTGATAACATTCATGCAAAATCGGAAAGGAGGCAAATGCTTTTTCACAGAACTGCATTAATATAGTATCTCTAAATTACAATTTTGTTAAAAGATTGCTATCGGAGGAAGACAGCAGAATAAATATAGTTTAAAATGTCATTTTTGATTCCACAAGAGCAATGCTTTTTAAAGTTTAAGAAGCCTACTATATTAGTTGCAAATGATCCAATACTCCAAAGGTTAATTTTCAATTTTCACTGTGAAAGGTTACTATTACATTCTGACCTGTAAATTGCATCTTTCCGTTAATACCCTATCATCTCATTTGTGCCCCATTGCAACGGAGGACTTGAATGTTCTATATTTGGTGACTCACATCTGTTTATTATTTAGTTTATGCTTGGCTTCACATGCTGGTTGAGTTGGCAGTTTATAGCACAACCTCATTTTAGATAGTTGTACCTGTGTGCACATAAAAATCAAGGAACCAAATCACCTGATTTTGAAATTATTAGATTACTCTAAAATTAAGCACTCAACACTTAACAAAATATATTAAACATATAAAAATACTTAGAGAAAACTGAAAATACATTATGTCTATGATTAGATAACCTGACAGTTTGTTGCTCCTTGAGGTAATCAACTCACCTGCCAGCACGGCAGTTCAGAGATAACTCAGTCAGTTGTATAATAGCCATTACTGGAATCTTCCCAGATGGAAGAGATTAGGAGACAAACATTTTTCAGTGATTAAAAAAGAAATGGCCCCTCAAATAAAGTGGGGATGGAGCTGTGAATCCACCCTTTTGCCATCTCTCGCCTGCAACTTCTTCTGTGTAGGCTGATAGCACAAAACATATAAATTGGACAGGCCCCTTTTTGCCTGCTTTGAAAGCAAAGAGAATTCTGAATTTCTGACATGGTTGACTGAGTTTGGCTCCAAATTGGCTATTTCAGGTTCTAACTGGGCTAGTTTTCAGAATTGATAGGCTGGGTTTGAATGTTTCCATAATATCCTACTCCACGTCTAGTTAATTGCACCATGTGAACCATGGCTATATAAACATATAACCTTGCATCTCACTTTTTTTTTTCTCTTGCTCATTAAAACAATGCTCACAGAATCCATTCATGAGCATGAAACAGGACCATAATCTAGTTTATTTTAAATGCAGTACCTCTGGACTACCACCAAAACATTTGGAGTAATTCTAGAAGCATTCTTTTATGCATTTTTCTAGTTCTTTGATTCAACAAGAGAAGTATTTTTAGGATTTTTTGATTCAATGAGAGAAGTATCCCCCCCCCCCCCCATGTAAACACCATTCTTGCTCTATTCTAGAGGTTTCTTTGAGCCATTAGATCCACACTGTTGATAAAGGCATAGAGTACAGAGGAGAGATACCACTTTGGAAGCAGATGTATCTCTTCCACTAAATCTAAAGAGACAAATGCTTTAATTTCTTTGTCTGGTCTAAGACTTGGGACATTGGATTTTTTTTTTTGCACAGGGAAGTCACAAGTCATTGTGACTTGAATCAGTCTTGCTCCACAGACACTAGAGACAAGTGCTCACAGCTACCATTTTGAACATTCTAACTATCAAAGCTGGTGCATGTACAGCCTTCAATTACCTTGCCCTTCTCCCCTTTACTGTACTTTTAATGCAACTAATTATTCAGTTATGAGAGGAAGTATTAGAAAGAAGAGCAAATAAACATTAACCACTCCTTCCCACTGATATTATCACATGCACCAATCCCACTGCTGTTCCAGAACTAGTATGAATTTGGACCATAAGTTTAATGCCTCTGTGATTCAAGAAAAGCATAGCATAAATAGTTAAGCCATTGTTAAGCCTTTGCCTCAATACATCCTGAAAAAAAAAAACTTTCTGACCACTCTGACCAAAATTGCTCTCCAAAATGGAGTCAACCCTACTCCAAATCTGAACTGATTATTCAATTTACAAGACTAGTTTACATGATAAAATCATCCTGTTTGCATAAAATATTAATATAGTGTTTATATGTTCCAATTGTTGAAATTATAAGTTAGTATAAATTAGACAATTAATTTCTATAATTTCTTTAAAATTTAAATTATGGTAATCAATCTTTTATAATAAAGATAGGGTTTTTTTGATGACAAGAATTATCTAGATTTTGTGACTTTTGAACCCATTGATCTGTCTATTTATATATTTTTACATTGTATATTTCATCATTTTAGCACCAGTTTAACTGAATATACACTACAGACAACTCTGCTGATGCTGTTTGAGTCTTCAACATGTTTGCTTTCTTTGCTATGCTATTGAGGGCACTAGGAATAGACAAATGAAACTCGATTTTTTCAGAGAAAATGAAATATTGATCACTTATCATAAGAAACAATGAGCCTGGCATAAGTAGAACTCATGCTATGAATACAGAATAAGTTACTAATCTGAAGCTACAGTAGTTATATGCATTATAATGATGCCCTGGTATTAACTTTCTTTAAAATGAATTAGGGTGCATTTGAATAGCTAGAGTTATAGATTCTAGGAATGGAAGAATCAGTTGTATTATAAACTGTATCTTGTATCTTTCCTACAGTTTGCAGTGAACTTATCCTGCAAATTGTTATAAACTCTAAGAATATTATTAGATACCACAATATACAAAATTGAAAATATTTTATTATTCAAGGTTGAATCCATAAAACTAGATTGTTAAAAGGTTGTTTATTAACTAAACATATTTTGATAGGTCACTTATAAAGTGAAAAAGAAAACATCAGTTGAGCTGTTTTGCTAAATAAAGCTCCAGGGTACAATATTCACAGCTTTATTCAATAAAATTACTTTTAAAATAGTAAGTGTGTGATTGGGAAACACTAGCATCATCTGTCAACCAAACTGCAAGAAAGCTAAATAATGAACCATTTACATTATTTTCCTTAGGCTCCAGTAATTTGCAGGCATTGCATCAATATAGCTCTTTTAAAAAAGTATGATGAAAACATGTTCTTTTAAATATAGTTTTTTTTAAAAAAAGTAACTCCTGCAATGAGTTGCAGGCTATTTTGTGCAACTTTGTCTTTTTTTAACAAAATTTGAAAAATCATTAGAAAAATTAAATTTATAAAAACATTTAGAAGACTAATTTTAAGGATTACAAAATGACGCTGATTAGTCCACGACTAAGCAATGTAAATCCTGATTGACCGTTCAGCCAAGATTAACTACAAATGCCTGCCTGAATAGAATGAAGCTATTTTGCTAAATAGTAGAAAACCAGGAGTAAGCGGAGGCAGTGAACAAAAAGCTGGGTTGACTGCATTTTAAATAGTCCAAGTCTTGGTAGAAAGAAAACAAAGTGCTGTTATTAGATATACAATCCAAAATCCATTTGCCTAAAAATCTCAAAGCACAGTAAGGAGAAATCAAGGCTTTTCTTTTTAAAATATAATTTTCTTGAAGTTTTTTTTAATAAAGATCGTAAAACTAATACAAACTAAGCTAGAAAAAAAATATAAATAAAAGAAAAATTCAGAAGGTGCAGAAAAAGAACAAACGGAGAAGAAAAAGTATAAGAGAAAAGAAAAAAGCTAACAAAGGGAATAATAAAGAAGTGGCTTTCAACCTTCATCACACCAAGCATAAGCTAATATGCTCTTTTACCCTCTTTTAAAGTTACAAATAAAAAAATCCCTTCTTCCTATACCCTAATTTTTATCTATAAGCAATCCAGAAATCATAATCTTTTCTGTCCTGGTTCTGAAAAAAAAAATTATCAGAAATACCAAATGAAATCCTTATTTCTTAATTTGATCCTTAATCAAATAGTCCAACTTTATAGTTCTTCTTTTTGCTTTTCATAATCTTAACCTTTAAATCATTTCAATAGTATCACAGGATTTGATCTCTTATCAATCTTTTGCATTCAAGTGGAGTCTTCAATGGTTTCACCAGCCTAAATTGTAAATCCCATTGAGGCGTCCTCCAGGATTTCTTGTCCTATCTGTTCCATGTTCAAATAGTTTTCTTTACATAAAGAGGCATCCTCCAAGATTTCTTATTGATTTGCCAAAATAAAAACACATCTCCAAATGATTTGTTAATTCTGCCATATCAGAAAACCTTTTGATATATCAAAACAGTTGATATATTCATTTGACAATTGTGCAATTAAATTATGGCAGCCTTACCTCATCAGGGCTTGAAGCTTGGTAAGTTCTATTTTCATCACTGAAATCCTGATCTACCTCTGCATATTCTGTTTCTCCAGTCACTCCTGTTCGGGATTCATACACAGGTGTAACATTGTGACACAATGCAATAGCTTTTACTGCTTCATGTATTCGATTGCTGACTGTTTTTCGAACTTTAGGGGCAGAGGACTGCATCTTTCTGGAGGGTGTTGAGCTGGTACTGTTTCCACTAGACTGTGTATGCATCTTTGAAATATAAATATAACATTAAGATAAAACAAAACTATCAATTTCTTTCATTTCATCCTAGAACAACTGGATTATAAAGTTCTATGTTTTGTTAATTTTAAATTTTGTGCCAAATGTTCTCTTCTTTAATTATGCATCCTCTTTTAATACCTAAGCTTAACTTTCTATAGGAAATTTATAACTTCAGACCAAAGTTTTCACACAGATGCACACAAATGTTATTCATTCCCTTCTTTTGTGAAGAGAAAGGTTGTGCAAATAAGAAACAAGATAAAACCATATACTTCCTTATACACGTGGTTTGGGAAAGAACACAATATTTTTACCATGTTTGGACTAATGTGAATACATGCAATAGGTAAGTGAATTGTTTTAAGGTAAAGATAATCTTGTAATAATCTTAATTCCCTTTTTCTTAAGGGAAACTTTTCATGTTACTTTTCCTGATATACGTCATCACCACTTAAGAACAACGGGAAGCCAAGTTGCAAAAGACAAGTCAGGCACAGGTGCATTTAGGAGTTATGTTGAAAATCTACAAAAGCTTGTAAGCTTTAAATTGCTCTCAACATTTGCCTTAATATACGTGCCTTATGTATTACGAAAAGTAAAATTATAATCATTCCTTAGAATACGGTTGCAAAAAAAAATGCCTTATCAAGAAATATAACTATTTGGGACCCTAGATCTCCTACA
This sequence comes from Arizona elegans, assembly GCA_022577455.1. NCBI lineage: Eukaryota > Metazoa > Chordata > Lepidosauria > Squamata > Colubridae > Arizona > Arizona elegans. The sequence continues at coordinate 52,972,244 of JAKOOJ010000002.1, read as the reverse complement.
AGTGAATGCTTCAAAATTTAGTCCTCTTTTATATTTTGAATGGCAATTAGATTACTAAATAATGTTTGCCTTGTCTAAACTAGGGCCTTTGAAGTGAGGATTCTTAATATTCTCTGTAAAGCTTGGTGTGAACTTTGATCTAGCAGAAATGGCACACACACATCCTCTACCTTAGGATACTAAGAGAGGATACACATTCATACAATTTTTTAAAAATCAACCCAAGACTTCACCAAAAAACATCGTCTCACACAAATAAGAATTGTAGGGAGTACAAACTGCTCTTATAGTACTCACAAAACGGTATATTTAAAAAGCAGGACAATGCATGCTAATGTTGCTGTTGGTACTGTTATAATAAAGAATTATATCGGATTAGCACTGCAAAACAATCTCTGTCATGTCACCGGTATTATAAAAACTAACCTTAGATTTTCTGTAGGGTAACAACATTGAAATCCCGTTTGGCAGCAAGCATTTTTTTATTCATATACTGAACACGGAATGAGAATATTTTACCCCTCAAATTACAGTGGAGTCTAATAAAAGGCTTAAGTTTCTGATCAGCTATTGCTTTAAACCTTTGCCTTTGCAATCTACTAACACTGATGCCATTGCAACTACTAATAAATTAAGCAGATTTACTCCTTCTGAATTATGTTATGTTTATTGATGCTTGTGTAATTTAATTTCACACAAATTCCATTAAAGATTATGCCCTCTATCACAAAATGCTTCCAGTGGGGAAATATAATCAGGTTATAATAGATTTGTGTGCTTCAGTAGAGGGGACCTACTTGACTATTGTCATCTTAATAAAACTGAACACATACAAGGTAGAAAAATCAATAGCATACAAGAACCACTGTATAACTGGTTGCATTAATAGTTATTGCTTAAGTAAATAAATGCACAACAGTTGCTTTTTGAAGCAACTATTAAGCAGCTATTTAATTTTTATGGAAGATTATTTTCCCCTAATTTATAACAAGTGGCAAAAATGAATTTATTATTGGGGTATTTAATAAAATAATTTACTTAAGAGCAGAAAATTATCTCTCCTTTAAAAATGCTTTACTATTTAGTAAGAATATTGGATTCTGCATCACTCTGTTGTGGTATTCTCACTTAAAGTGCTAGATTTATAACGGGAATGTATTGCATAAATTAAATAGACGTTATACTTCATTCTCCATTAATGCAATTTCTCTTTGTCTCTTATACTTGCATAGTTTTGTAACTGATATATTGTGATCTAAGAAATATGATATATAATATAATATAATATATAATATAAATATAATATATTCCAGTATATTTTATTATATTAGTGTTAAAATATTTTAAGTGTTAAATCATATTACTAATCATATTATAGCTCAATATAGGCAACTGCTCTTTCACATGTAGATGTGTTGTACAGAATGTGAATGCTAACCCATTTATAATTATTTTTAATAGTTTTGGCTTATTAATATCGTTATATATATATATATATAAGCATGTGCATTGGGCAACATTTGTTGTTTTTTTTAATTGTGGAAGCTGAAGTTCAGTAAAATAAGCAGAACAAGAGGTAATGTGTAGTAGACATGATTAAAGTTATTAAAACTTATCATGTAGCTGGTATATTACAATGGTGATGAAAATCATGGCCTGTAAACAAAGAGGTCTTTAGTTTAAATATTTTGAAAGTTAATTCAAAATTTTGCATAAAACATAGTAGTATCTTAGCTTTTTCCCACACTTACCAATATTATTATGAGTAAAAGGTAAGAAGCAAGTGCTTTTGTATATATAATCAGCTTTTCCAAATATGCTACTTTTATCATGGAAGTTACACTAGTATATTTTACACATTTGATGTAAGGATTCACAGCAATGATCTATGTGGTGCAATTCAATAAGGGAAAAAACCAAGAAATTTTACTTTATATCCCCTACTGCATTTATTGTTAAGTGGGCATATATTTATTTGGTATCAGATTCATGGTGAAAATATATTAATATTTTTACAAAAGAGTTTTAAACTTACATATAACTTATTTCAAGAAAAAGATATCTTGAAACAATGTTATTTACTATATTTTGATAAATTGTAGCATGCAATGGACACATAGAATATGAGGATGAAGCAGCTTTTACAATGAATAAGCTCCATCCATATGATATGGTGCATTCTTTTGAGGAAATCTCCTTTGCCCTGCTTCTCTCTATTGCCGTGATGACGAACCTATGGCATGTGTGCCACAGGTGGCACACGGAGCCATATCTGTGGGCATGCAAGCATTGCCCTATGTCAGCTCCAGCACGCATGTGTGTGCTGGCCAGTTGATTTTCGGGCCTTCTGGGCCTACCGGAAGTCAGGAAATAGGCTGTTTCTGGCCTCTGGAGGACCTGGGGGGGGGGGGAGTGAGGGAGGCTGTTTTCGCCTTCCCCAGGCTCCTAGAAAGCCTCTAGAGCCTGGGGAGAGCGAAAAACGGGCCTTCCGGTCCCACCAGAAATGGGACATTTCCGGCCTCCGAAGGGGTGGGGAAGGCCATTTTTGCCCTCCCCAGGCTCCTAGAAAGCCTCTGGAGCCTGGGGAGAGCGAAAAATGGGCCTACCGGGCCGTGTGCCAAAATCAGGGGGAACGCAGGGTGGGTGGTTCATGTGCGCATGCATGGGGGGGGCTGGGCACGGGGGGTATTGAATTATGGCTATCAGCACATGTGTGTGACCCCCCCCTGCACTCACCCTGCTTTTGGCACACGATGGCAAAAGGTTAGCCATTACTGCTCTATTACTTGGTTTCTATCTTGTCCAGGCAAACAGCAGACATTTAAATGACACAAGTGCAGGGCTTAGTGAACATTTCATGCCACTCAGAGGCAAAAACGTACTGTATGCTCCAGAGGCAAAGTTGACTTTATCAACTCCATTTGATGACTTTTGATTAACAGCATATGAGTTCAGATTGACAAAAAATGTGATGAGGCACAAATACATGGGCTGTCGCCACTGGTTGTTTAACCAAGAGGCATAGCCTCTTTTCAGATCTTTATAGTGAAAACAAACAAAATGGCTTTGTAATTCTTATGCAGTTGTATTCTGTCTGAGGGAACTTTGTTATTGTTTTATTGTTTAACTGTTCAAATCTGAACCTGAAATTTTATCTATGAGAACTAATACATGTTAAATCTTTCATATAGGTAGATTTGAAATATTTTTCATCATATAATCAAAAGTATAATTTACAAAATAAATAAATATCAGCTGCACTATTATATTACAGTTCAGGGTAGTCCTTGACTTGCAACTAGGTGCGACCAGAATTTTCATTGTTAGGTAAGGCGGTTGTTAAGTGACTTGTGCCAATTTTGTTGCATTTGTTAAGTGAATCACATGGTCCTTAAGCGAATCTGGCTTCCCTGAATAACTCTGCTTGTCAGAAGCCATCTGGGAAGGTCACATGTGCCCTGAATGCTGCAGTTGCCATAAATACATGGCAGTTGCCAAGCACCTGAATTTTGTATTATGACAGTTGTAAGGACAATAATGGTTGTAAGTCACTTTTTTCAATGCCACTGCAACTTCAAATGGTTGCTAAACAAATTTGTAAGTCGAGGACTACCTGTACTCTAGCTTTTTAGGTATTGGATTTTATTAACAAAATAACTTATAGTAAGGAAAGTAAGAATAAAAACTAAATACCTGGGAATATGAATTGATAATATGATTTTGAATTTCATCCATTGTGTCTGTTCCATATGAAACAGTACCTAGGTGGAGGCGCTTAAATATCATCTCATTCTGGGTTAGTGTACCTGCAGTACAAACATTGAATACATGCAACTATAAGTATGATGATGAAAATATTATTTATCTTGTAAGTTATAATAAATTCATTTGACCTACTTTATATTTAAGATATATTGCATAATCCAAATATATACACAATTGTAGAAATACAGTCATTTTTGGAATATAGAATTAACTGCTAGCATTCTCAAGGGGGTTACACTAAAGAGCAAAGATTTCTAATGGTCTGTACATTTCTGACCATATATACTGTATTAATATAGCACTAGCTCTTTTTGGCTAGTAGGAAAGTTCTGAAAGTAAATCCTAGAGTTTTCATCAAATAGTTGCCATAATGGGTATAACTAGTCATAAAACACTCACTTATTAGCACACAGGAATGAATATAAGGTTAATCCCACACAGGGTGTTTTCTTCCTCCAGCATTCCCCTTTCCCCCCTTTGCATATAAGCATACATCGAAATAATGAATACTTAAACCCAGAAGCATTTTTTAAAATAAAGATGATTGCAGAGCTACTAATTTTGCTTTCTAGAATGCCACAGGAATAATATACAACTTGACAACTATTGATAACACATGCTAGAAGAAAATTACTTTAACAACCAATTTGGCTATTGCCCATTAACTCTGAATTTCCAGAAGTGAAACAACTTTTCATATCTTTACTTCATTTGTGGTGGTCATGTGATCAGTTGATACTCTTTTGGCATGAAATTGGTGAGATAAGCATCATTACTAAATAAAGAATTGAATGCTTCCCAGCAATGTGATTACAGTACTTATTCATGGAATCAAACCTCAAGCTTAAAAACAAGGAACATATTAATCATAGCAGTTAAAAAAAGAATTGCCTAACATTGTAGATAATTTTAAAATTGAGAGGTGGGCTAACAAGGCATGTTCATGCCATGTTAGAAAATATCATAGTGTTAAATGAAGCACCAGAGCCAGGAATCACAATTCTATCAGTTTGGCTGGACTTTGTATTTTATCTTAATTGCAAAATATATTCTATTTGCAACTTTTACAAAAATGATAAATATGAATGTTTATGTGTAATAGTTTTTATTTATTATTTTTATGCATCTTTGATTTATGTTACTTGATAGTGTTTGTGAATCACAGTTCAATAACAAAAGGAAAAACTCCCCTCTGAATTCCATTAAATAAAATTACACAAATGACATGAACCAACATCAACAATGCTCAAATGCCAATTACATAATTATGCATATGAATGCTGACATAAATATATAAAATATTTCTATTGCATAATTTTAATTATATAAATTAAATTATATAATTAAATTATATAAATTATATAAAATGCACATAACACATCTTGTTCTGGTTTGGAAACCTTCATCTTTTTTTTCAGTTTAATTGACAATTTATACAGAAGGAAGTAGAACAGCTTTACTTTGTTCATTGTATTTGTATTGTAGTTCTCTTCTGCAAGATAGTACTAATATTTTATTGAACGGATTTGCAGTAATTGAAATGTTAGGAACTCAGTTTTAATGACTAGTATGTAACATGATAGGATATGACATGATGGCAAGCATTCCTTCTATCAAGGAAGGGCCTCTAACAGAAGCTTCCATGCCACTCTATATATTCTTTTTAAAAATAGGATGTATATTTTTGTTTATGCATGCTTTTGTGACTCATTTCTAGTCTTTCAATACTGTCAATATTAATAATGTCATGTGAATATTATTAAGAATTGCGGGAAATTTTTTTTTGTTATGAACTGTATTTCTTTAGAAAAAAATGGACTATCACTTGAAGAAACATTTAAAAAAAAACAACCATGTGGTAAAGCAGCTAAGCATGCTACCTCTAGTAGGCAACTGAAAATTATAACTACTTCCCATTTCCACAAATTTAGCCCGTTAATTGGTGCCAAACCTTGAATTTCAGAATCAACACAAATAGTATGCTTTTAGTATTACTTCCGATCTGCAAGAAACTATAGGGTGTCAGTCAAGGAGTGACATTATGTTCACCACTGTCAACAGTGACATCCTTGATTCCAAGAAAGCTTTAATTGAAGAGTGGATGATATAGGGTGTGATGATAAGGCAGACTCAAGAAGTCATCAATGGACAGATTCATTTGTTAATTCAGTCAAGCAAGTTTATATACATAATAATTAAGACTCAGAAAAGGGTAAAGCCTATTTTTTTTGGACAATGGGGATATTAAAATTACTCTCATTTTACCACACCCCAGAATATATTATCTTTATAGTCGCCATACTATTTTTAGATGTGTGAATTTATTATCATTAAATAGACATGTTCTATTTATATCCAACCTCCTTAGAAAGCATAAACGGTGTCTAAATGGTGTTAAATGATGATTTAAACAGGGATATGCGGATTTCAGAACTGAAAAAAAGATTACAGGTTAAAAACATGGATTTGGAATTGTGCTTGAATTGTACTTTTTAGAAACAATTTCTCAGCAGAACAAGCTAACATTTAAAACAATATTTAAAATCAAAATAGGACTTTATATTAAATCAAAGGGGAAATATTATTATTTTAGGGTTGCAGAAGGCAAAACCACCATCCATTGGCGGTGACTGATGGCTCAGGCACCACTTTTTTTTTAATTTCTGGCAAACCTAGACGTTTTCCAAGGTCAGCTCCTATTCCAAAGTTCCAATGGATATCCTCCTGATGTAACAGTTCCAACATCTGTTTTGCTTGGGGGTTTTACTCTATTAAATTGGGCATAATTATTCCTGTGTTTGGGTAGAAATACATCATGCTTAAAGAAAGAAGCATCAATGGGCAGATCAGATTGAGTATAGTAATATTATTTAATTTCACATAAAATAATGAAACTCACGGAAAAGGACTATTAAGAAAAAGCCAAACTATATAGATATCTAAAAGTACAGTCCAACACAATTGCCTAATCTAGTTTTCCTTATTCTAAGGCAAACATTGTGTTTTTTGTCTATTCTAATGGATGTGTCAACTGAGCTAACTCTGCTTGAGTCTTTTTTAAAAAAAAATATTAGTTGTTATTCAGTAGCTAAGTTGTGTCCAACTCTTCACAACCCCATGGACCATAGCATGCCATCTTCCACTGTCTCCCAGAGTTTGCCCAAATTCATGTTCATTGTGTCAATAACACAATATGTTGGGCCAAAGTATTTGAGCTTCGGCTTCAGAATTTGTCCTTCCATGAACAGTCAGGATTGATTTCCAGCCAGGAAAACCATCAATGCCAAGTATGAATTGTCTTAACTCAATAATTTTTTCCATTCTCTTCCTATCATAAATGTTAACATTTTTGAGAATGAATTTATTCAATGTCTGTTGTGCTTTAGGAAAAATAGTATAAACTTTGAAAAGAAAAATATTTCTTATTTTTATGCTTCAAAGAGCAAGGCAAGTACCAACCCACACAGTATTTCTTCTGGTTGGATTGCAGAAACAACCAGATGAAATGGAACAGCTGCAATAGGGAAGGAAGAATATATGTCATAACTACTTGAAAATAAAAGTTACAAATAAGTATTTATCTTTCTTCATCTCCATGCAATTATATATATTAGAATAGTCAGGCACTATAAAAATGCACTTTTTATTATTATTATGAAAATGCTTTTACTAAGCCAAGGTTTACCATATTTCAGTCTTCATCTGATTCATTAATGATTAATAAATTCTTATATAAAGGATTTCATTTTTCTGCTATTTGTCCATACACTGAAATATCCCGAATTTGAGACAGTTATGGGTTATAATTGAGACACTATGAAAATTTGACTTGGATTTTGATAATAATGAAAATAGTTTGTTAAAATAAAAACATCTATTATGGAATATCTGATTCTACTGCTTCTATTTTTTTATCACAGAATTTGCAGGAGTTGTGTTCCATCACCTTTTGCATGTGTAAGTATCTGGTCAAAACAGGTCAATAAAAGCTGGGGAAATATGAATCTGGTATCTGGCATCTCAGTGACAGAAAAAAAAGAAAAAAGAAAAAATGTGTGTTGCAAAGTCAGAATGTGAAACTCTGGTCTTTTTTTTTTTTAACCAATGTCCCCCTGCAGTCAGGTGATTTGCATAATTAATTGCAATGCACATTTTGCCATTTACCACTCTTGCCTCCTATGGATGACTATGGCTGGAGATCCAAACAGATGTGTAGGACTGTGGTTGCTCATATTTCATTTATCTTTGCTGAATTCAGGACTGCCCCCCGACTGAAGTAAACCTGTAGCAGTAGTACTGGGGTTAATCACATTAAGCAGTATAGAATCTTGTAGTATGTTTCAACAGACAAAGGAAATACTATTCCACTCATATATAGATAGTCCTTGATTTATAGCCATTAGTTTAATGACTGTCCAAACTTAGAATGACACTGAAAAAGTGATCTACAACAGGTTCTTGCACTTAGGACTGTCATGGTGTCCTTGCAATCATATTATCAAAATTCAGGTGCTTGGCAACTGGCATGGATTTATGACAGTTGCAACATCCTGGGTCACATGATCACCATTAACAACCTTCCTAGTGGGCTTCTAAGAAGCAAAGACAATGGGGGAAGCCAGATTTGCTTAACAACTATGTGATTTGTTTAACAACAGCAGTGAAATGTTTAATGACTGTTTAATGAAAAAGGTCAAAAAATCAGGTGACACCCACTTTACAATTGCATTGCTTGGTGATAGAAGTTCAGTTGCAATTGTGGTCATAAATTGAGGATTACCTGTAAAAGGATACAATCTGAAAAATGTAGAAGGGTGAACAAAAGGAAATATTTCTGATACATATACTGTTCTGTAACGGACCCATTTCACTTATGAAAAGGTAATAAGGTCAAAAAAAGATTTTTTCCTCCAATATGCAACATAGCTTGAGGGCTACTCAAAATTTCTACTACCGGTTTGCAAGAACTGGGGAGAACAGGTAGCAACCTACCACTGATTGAGTCACTAGGAGTGTGATAGCCTATAAATGATTTAATCCATCCAACCAACCAACCAACCTCTTCAAACAAATTTCACCAACAGATGTGAATGCCAAACATTTCTTGGTGACAGGTTGGAAGACAGAAATTAAGGATATGCAAAATAAATTTGAAATGTTATTTGATCCTGAAACACAACATTTCAAGTTTGAAACAGTACTTTTGGTTTCAAAATGGGTTATTCCAACCATCAGGAGCCAATTGAAGCTCAGAATTGCACCTGAAATAGAGCTGCTTCAAGCATTTCCAGAATGATTGGGACAACCCATTTCAGACTTGAGCCAGTTGTTTTGAACAGAAAATGTTTCTGCATTTGAAGCATTTTGCCTACTGCTAGCAGAGATAAATTTAGTTGGTAAAAGGAACCAAAATAAATCAGACAATAGGAGTCTTTTGTTAGATAAATCAACTAACAAAATATAGTCACCTGTGAAGAAAAACTCCTCAGAATAACTTCTCAACATTGTTCCTGTAGTGACAAAAATGGACCTATGCTATCTTGTCCCTTTGAGGCAAATGTATGTAGATTTTCTCAACATAGAGGAAAAGTTATAAACCCCAGCTTGTAGACTCCAGAACAGAGCTCTTTTATCACATATGTTTGGATAAAATAGTTATAATTTAATTTTCTGTATCATTTTAAAAATGGTTTTTGGAATTTTACTGATGTTTTAATTTTGTTTATGATAAGTAGTGAATTCCAGAAACTTTAATAAAAAAGATTTCTAAAATGCTATTTATTAAACATGTTCTCTATAGCATTAAATTTTTTTATCCGCAATTGTATCATTAAACACAGGAGAAAAAATATAGAGATGTTAGAGGACCTGATGAAAGTAAGATAGAACAGAATTGTAAATAGGAAGAGACTAGAAAATGTAAATTCTCTCTCAAATCCATGGTCAGTATACTAAAAAAAGGTTAAGGAGTTTTTGTGGCGAATCTGTACAACAAGGTAAAATATTTTAAGAACGTTTCCTTGAGATTTTTATGATCTGATGAGGAAATCTAGTAGTCTAAAATTAGGCCTGAAATTTGCTCTGTCTAATTTAAATGGTAGTATTGACTTGGCTTTTTATCTGATTAGGACAACTTTCAAGTTCTGAAGGTGGTCTCAGTAATTTGTAGTGAAAATGAAGAAAAATGAAGTTTCTTGCAAAGTGCATCAGCCACTACATTTGATTATTCCATTTGTGGAAATAAAAGCACTCATCCAATTCATAGAAAGAAACATCACTTTAATGGCATCCAGATGAAGAATGAAATATGTATAGGAATCTTTAATAAATATTTGTAAGGGATTTAAATGAATCCTAGGGGATTCCCATGTATCATTTCAGTGTATCAACGTGGAAGAATTGCATTTTAAGAAGGGCCAGCAGATCTTGGTCCTAACATGCTTCTCTTTATTTGAATAAGTTTGGGACTTGAAGCAATACTTATAAAATAGATCCTCATGTGGCCATACTGCTGAAATTGATAAATCCATTTTCATATGGCCTTAGATACCTCATGAAATAAGAAATGATGGAAGGTAGTTATCAGGAAAAGAGTCTTGCAAGGAACTAGAATTTCAAGTTTAAGTCTAATATTGAATCTTCCTCAGAAGATGTTCTTCCACATTTTATATATGTTACATGTAAATATATTTTACATACATTTACTTCTTCCCAGCTCCCTGGAGGAAGTATGATGAAGAATATGAGAACATGCTATATACAACATTATCCATTATTAAAGAAAGATGAGCAAGGTAAAGGGACTGATGATGTTTGCACTAGAAGCCATGCCAGAGTTCATAAAAAATATAGTTTAACATAAATGAAGAAACCTGGCACTGATCTAGGTAATAAGCTAAAGAAATTATGGTAAACATTTATTTATTTTAAAAAATAAGAAATATATTTAAAAATTTCTGAGTTGTCCTTAGCCCAAGAATGAACACTATACAATAGTGACAGTTCCTGACAGTTAGATCAATTAACCAGTGGAACAACTTACCTCCATAAATTGTGAATTCTCCATCACTGGAAGTTTTTAAGAAGAGATTGGACAACCATTTGTCTGAAATTGTACAGGATTTCCTGCCTGAGCAATGGTTTGGACTAGAAGACCTCCAAGGTCCCTTCCAACTCTGTTACTCTAAGATAGCAATAGTCTGGAACTCTAAAATTAGGGTGCAATTTTAGAAAACTGAACAAAAACTGAGAACTTGGTGTAGTGGTTAGGGCACCATTTTAAAAACCAGGAGACCTTGAGTTCTAGTCCTGCCTTAGCCATGAAAGCTAGGTGGGTGATTTTGGGCCAACCACTCTCTCTCACCTCACAGAATTGGTGTGAAGAAAATAGGAGGAAGGAATATTAAGTATTTTTTTTTTTGCCTTGAGTTACTTATAAAATAATAAAGGTGAAATAAAAATCTAATAAATATATAAATACAAACATACTACAGTTAGATCTCTTCTGGGAGAGTTTTACAATTGACAAAGAAGACTTTACCCAGATTCCCACTTATTTCGTATGCATAAATGGAAGAAGTTGATATTACAAACATATCCCAAAATATGGATAATTATAAGAAAATATACTTGGATATCCAAAATACTAAGCTTACTATCTGCATTAATTTCATGAAAGGACGTTCCTATTTTTGCCATGCAATGCTTGACATATGTTAACTGTAGATAAATTTTAAACACAAACCTCCAGTGTTAACACATTATTTCTTATTACAGGGCTTCCCCAGTAGATTATGAATTCCATTACTCTATGCATCTGTTCAACTATTACATGTGTTAAGTATCTCATTTGGTCCACACAGCCGCTAAAATGTTAATTACAGCACTCAAATGCGCGCATATGCATTAGTAAATAACTGTGCTTGGAAGATGGTTTTTATTTGTTATAATTGAATACTATGGTTGCTGTCAGGAAGGGCAGGGAAGTTGGAGTATCACACTCTAGATGTCAAAAACATTAAATAAATATTGCCAAGTATCTTTGTTTTTTTTCTTTGTTGTAGGAACTTTCATGCCCTAGAGAGACTGAAATGTCATGCTCAGCTGCCCTTGGAAAACACTGGAAACAGCATTCCCCCAATAATGGATGACGCCTTTCTGTCAAACTTATATGTGATTCAAGTCCAAACAACCTGGCACTTTGGGTAATGGATGCTATAATTAAAATGTGAGTCCTAAAGAACCTGTTGTTTTAGTGGGTGTTTTTAGTAATGGCTTTGTTCTACATGAAGATAAAAACTCTCTAACAAAGGAATTAATGTATTGCTTTAATAGGCTGCACCCTGAGTTAAGTTTTAAAATTTATGAGTTCTCTGCAGCATTGTTCTTTAAACAATGGTATTGTCAAATGCAGCCAGTGAGAAGATTAAAGTTCTCCCAGCAGATTAAGTACAAATTATCTGTCCTCCTGTTTAAGCATCATTTGTTCATTTATCACATAACGTCTAGTATTTCTGGTCAGTGTCAATATGCTCTGCATCCTTGCGGTTAACAGATGTCTTCTCTTGTCGAATGAATTACTTTATGTTTCACGCACTGGTGGCCGCAGATGTGTCACTATAGCAACATCATTAATTTCAGATCTTACCGGAAACATGCACTCCAATCAAACCTAATTATACCACATTGCTTTCTTGTCCCACAATAAGGAAACTATAATGCAATCATTGGGATACTTCATTTTCTATTCTGCTGTGGCAAATGAGAGAGCCACAGTGATGGACGCTTCTTGTCAAAAAGCTTATTGATGAAGCACAAACCCAATTTACAATCATACAAAGGACTACCTTGCAATTATGTTAGTAATGTAATGCACTTTAGACTTTACAAATAATTCTTAATCATTTCAAAAGAAACTAGAGCCACAGTAAGATATTTGTAAGCTTTTACTTTATTCTTTTAAAATTTTCAATATAGGAAAGCCCCCACATGGTATGTGATAAGAACATATAAACCTATCAAGAGACCATTCATAGAAATGGCTGAAAGAATCATAGCTTTTGAAATTAAGCAACCAGGTTTTAATGGGGAAATTAGATATGTTATGGCATAATTCAAGTATCTTTGAAACTATGTGGAAATACTAATGGATCCAATACTTGATGATATCCATTGCAACTTTTGTCTCTCTTATTTTATTTTTACCAGTTTAGATACAAAATACAAAATTAACAGCCTTGGAAATTTTGGCTTAAAATCCTACACATTACTTTCATTTTGAGCACAGTCTTTTAATTTGCACACATACTGCAGTTTTCCATTTACAGAGACATTCTGGTTAGTAAAATTCCATATTGTGTTTTTTCCCAGTTAATCACCTAAATATACCAAAAACAGTAGTGTTAAAAGGAACTAATTTGACAATTAGATTGAAGCACCTAATCAAGGTATACTGGTTAATATACATTGACAACTAGTGAATTTTCTAAATAAAGTTCATCCATAAAATGTATTTCCAAGATGTACCTGTTTTATCTGTCAGTAGATACACAAGGCGTCCCAATTCTTCAGGTATGGTACTTGTCCTGACAACTGTTCCAGGTATATTATCATCCTTCATAATCATCCAACCATATGCTGCTTTGCCCATATCTAGATTTACACGTAAACTGGAAAGAAAACAGACTCTCCTGAATTTAACAACTTTAATTTGAATAATAAAAAAAGGACATAGTGCAATTAAATCTGCAATTTTATTTATATAAATAAAGAATATACATGTTCTTAGACCCTGGAACTTCATCACTAGGAATGATTATAAACCATAAGCCGTGCTTTATTTTTTTTTCTTTGAAATCAGCAATATTATGCATACCTATTCTATCTTTTATTGTAAGTATGCCATCTCATAATTAATTCAATTTAGTATTTATACTTGGCACCTTAATTGTAAACTTCTGTAATGGCATATTATTCTCTTATGGTAAAGTCATAAGTTGTCACAGGAAAAACGCTCACTGTGAGCATTTTATCTTTTAAATTCAGAACTGAATTCTTCTTTAATATGGTTGCAAAATAGTACTTCCCAACTCCCAAACCTGAAGCAGGTCTAAAAGAATACCATGGCTGATAATACAGAATTCTGCTGAGAGATCGAGGAAGGCTAATATGGATGCATCAACCCTCATCTTTAGGTCATGCACTCTACAAGTCATCCACAAAGTTAGCCTGTTTTCTCAGTTCTGTAATCTGGCCTGAAACGTGACTGAAAAGGGTCCATATAATCCATTTTAACCAGGGCCTGGAACTGAGTACCTACCACTTTCTCAGTAATCAGCTCTAAAATGGAAAGGTTGGAGACTGAGCAAAAGTTGTCCAACATGGTCAAGTCCAAGGATAGCTTCATGAGGAGTGGGCATATCACTGTGTACTTCAAGGCAGGTAACACCACTCACTCCCACACTGAGGCATTAAGCATTGTTCCAACACAACTGCATGCCACTTCCCAGGAAGCCTGATCAATCAGAAAGGTCATAGGTCCAGAACATAGGTGGCAAAACACATAGCCCCAAGGATCTTGTTTATTTTCTCAGGAGTAATTGGCTCAAACTCTTCCCAGATAACCTCTATAGGGGTTACCCAATCAACATTCAACTTGAGCAACTTTGACAGACACAAGAATATTCTTTAAAGCAGCTTTGCAAGGCTGCCTTGGCCTCTCCTTACCCAGAAGGGGCCTGGGCACTAAATGGGATGCCAGCCGGCTGTCTGCAGACAGAATATGAGTAGAGTAGTGAAGTTGCTTCATTGTTTGCACAGGATGCTTGTCACATCTCATTCCAAGTTGCAACTAAAGTTTCAACCAGACTGTGCCCCAGAGATTTTAGAAAAACTTCAAATTCCTTCTGATATTCAATTGAGTTCACCAGCAACCCAGGGAGGCTAATCAAAGAAGCCTCACTTTCTTGCAATGGATGGTGTTAATATAACCTGAGCCCAGATCACATTGCTAAAAGACTAGATTTAATAAATGATCTCCATTGTGGGCTGAGTATTCAAGAAGTTGGCTTAGGTCCATGGTTGTTATGCTGGTCATAAACTTCTAAGCCATCGCTAACGGTGGGCCCAAACAAGTCAAGTTGAAGTCCCCCAGGACTAGTAGCCTGGGGAACTCCAGCGCAAATTTAGCCACACAGTTGAGAAACCTTGGGCAGGATGCCACTACACTGCAAAGAGAAAGATAAAAAAACAGCAGTCCCAACTGATTTATATGGCTCAATCTCACAGAGGATCTCACACCTTTCAATGTCTTCTACAGCTCTTTTAAAGGCTACCTAAAACTCCAGGATTAGAAAAGCCACTTTCCACAGGGATCTGCTGTGGATTTGTGGTTTCATAAATTTGTGGATTTGTTCTATACCTGTAACCTGGAGGGTACATTTCTAAGAGGGGATCCTCCCCCATGTCCAACTAGGTTTTGGTGTTGCAAGCAAGATCATCCCTCTCCTCCACAATCAAGTAATGGATGAGGGAAGTTTATTGCAGGCCAACCTAGCATTGGTAGGAATAGTTGGAGTTTAGAGCTGCCAAAGCTATTAGAACAGGTCTTGGAGTTGGCAGAGATCCAGAACATGGTTTTGTTTCAAATAACAAATCTACCTTTCTAGAGTGGCCTACCCAATATTTAATCGAGACATTTCTGATAATATGGTGGTTTGCTGTGCTCAATCTGGTGCATGTCTTCGGTATCAATTTGCAAGTTGTAAGTAATCTTTGACTTTGCTCTGTGCTTGAGTGCTCATGTTGACATAGTGGGGAAAAAAAGTTATGACTTGAAGATGAGTTACCAACTATGTCCTTTATTGTTACCAATATATTGATTACTTATTGATTTATATGAGATTGTACTCAATCACAGTACAGAAAGTCATAGATATTAATATATTTGGACAAAAGTCTCTCTTTAAGTCTTTTACTTCAAAACTTCTCTTCCAAATAATGTTTTCTATGAAGCTTTTATTATATAATCCCAGAATCCCTATGATTTACTGCACTGAAGCTGAAATATACATAACTGAAAATCAATCTCTTTCTACCTATATTCTTAAATCTTCAAACCTCTTCTAATGCTTTGGAAAGGAACTGAATGGACAAAACCATCCAGACATCTCTAAATACAGACCTATTGGAATTTCAGGCAACAAAAGCAATCATTAAGAATTTCAGGCATTATCCTTATGTCTCCGTAGTTAAATAGTGTATATATTTTATACACTGGGAGTAATGAACTGAAAGGAAAGTATATGTAATGCAAACCACTGTTTCTTAAGATTCATTCTGCAAAACAACAATGTCGTTCACACAAATAGGTGGTCTTATGTGAATTGTTCCCAAGATCTAAAAGATAAGTTTGGGGTGGTAGAGGGTTTATAAATTCAATTTTTAAAATCAAATAAGTAACTTAGGCATGAATAATATGGGAATTATTTTATAAAGTAATAAAGGCAGAACAAAAACCTAATAAATAAATAATCTCCCGCAGGTACAACATTGGAAATATTGAAGGGGAAAAAAAACCTCATCACTTAAAATTTTGTGGACTAATGTTCACATAGAATATAAACTTTTAAGTGAAGAAAATTAGGGCTACTACAGTACATACCTATAATACAGTATGTATTTTTGTGAAGACAGATTTTAAACATTCATTTTAATGAAGATAAATATTAATAGGCTGAATATTACACTGATTCCAAGTTTTCAACAATGGATAAAATTGGCATCACATGCAAATTTATATGGAATTTCAAAAAAATCAGTCTTCAAACGTTTGAAAAATACTGATCTAAGCTGCTTGGAAAAGTGCATGAAATCACCCTTAGGGTTATAAAAAGTATTATGAACTATTCTCAAATGTGAAACAAGTTATATTTTTTCAAGGTAATTCAATATTTACTCTTGATTGTATAAAAATGGTATGTTTTTAATCTCAGAATGGAAACCTAAAGAAAACCTTTCCCAATAATAAAACGATAAAGAGTTTTACTAATTTTTGCCAGTAAAAATGAAATATTTATTGTAATTTTGACTGGCTTATCTTGATTTTCTACCATTGTCTTTTTACAATTCGTACTATCTACCTCCATCTGAAGGTAATCTGTAGTCCAAATCATCCAAATATTCTCTCTCTTTCTCATATCTCCCTCGCGGGTCCAATAAATCAGAAATCAACAATGTGTAACTTTTTCATAAAATTCTAAATCTTTGCCTTCAGGAGACAAAGGCAAAGATTTAGAATTTTCTCACTATTTCTTAGTGAGAATATTAGTCTTGAAATTCTTTATATAATGAATCACACCTCAATGAAAACTTTGATAGGTTTTTCTTTTTAAATTACAGAAATTGTCACTAATGATAATTTGGAACACTAATTAAATGATCCTATGATAATCATTTATCAATGAACAGAAGTTCAAGTTCTTAGTACTGGGTTACAGAAAGGATCCACATTGCACAAAGCAGGAATAGGCTGTAAGAATCATGCTTGTTATAAAATTCTCACAATTGTCCGACTATAATGTCACTCTTCAGAGTAGTTACAACTAAAGTAGATGAGGAAAAATATTGTTTTCTCAGCACGAAATACTGTATCTTGCAAACTGAGAAAATGAGAGATCACTGAAAAAGCGCAACCTTGAGAAACATGTCAGGATCATGCGCAACAACTGTGCAATTAGCTGTGCTAAAAAAGTCATTTGGAAAGACCCTACAATAATGTTATGTTATCCTGTTAGTC
Organism: Arizona elegans; assembly: GCA_022577455.1. Taxonomy (NCBI): domain Eukaryota; kingdom Metazoa; phylum Chordata; class Lepidosauria; order Squamata; family Colubridae; genus Arizona; species Arizona elegans. The sequence goes on along the minus strand of JAKOOJ010000002.1, from coordinate 52,954,684 downwards.
ACTACCTTGCCAGCTTTGTAGAATGCTGATCTCCTGATGGGTTAATAGTATCCTTTCACCCAATGATTTACTTAGAATAGTTTTGTAGTGTCATGCACAATAATTTCCAGCTGCCTTTAGCCCAAATAAAATTCCTTAGGAGAATTTTTGACCTGTAGTAGCAAAAGAATTACAGGGGAAGTATAAAAAACCATTTATCTCTAACTAAGCTTACCTTATTGCTCACATTTTACTTGCTGTTACCCAATATTGGATGGATTGTAGATGTTTGATTACATATAAACAATTGCCAACTTCAGATGATCATTATGATCGTGTAGTTTAGCTCTACATTAGTGTAGCAATAACTGATAATCAGTAAAAAATCTAAAATATTCCCCAAGAGCAGTAATTTTTCAGATTCTAATGTAGACAAAACTTGATTTCAATAAATATTCATGAAGCTGAAATAGGCATCTATGAAATAATGCCAACTATAGGTTACCTAGTAAGATACAATCTCAAAAAAAAAGCCATGCACCATAAATATATCTTGAAAAATATAATCAGAACATTGCCATCCTGGGTTAAAGGGAAATCAAGCAGGTTCTAAACTCACTGAAGACCTAGGTTCTTAAAGTTACAATATCAAGTCCCTTTTTAAATTTACTCTATTAATATAAATCCCAAAACAGAAGCTCTCTATTCGCTTGTTTTGTTAACCATATATAATAAAATACGCATTAAAAACAAATAATTACTGAGCATTTTAGAATACTCTCAATAAATAATGAATCTGTCACCTATGTAAGTTAGCACAGTGTACCTGCTGAAGCAGCAACTTTTGCTGAGTTTCTTCCCAAGTGGAGCAAGCCAAGAAAAGGTGAGCCTCTTATAGTCTTGGGTCTTATCCTTTTAGCTTCTGGGACTAGAGAAAGGATGCACAACTTTTCCTGAACTAAGCTTACTTTTAGAGGCATATGAATGATGGTGCTCAAAATGTAGGTGGAGGGGTTATGTAAAGAAATGCCTGGGTATATAAACAGTTGCCTGGGTGTATTTAAAAATGGGCAGAGGAGTTGAAATGATCTAAAACATTGAAGACACATACATATCAAAGGCACGTACGTGAAAGAGCACACAAACTCTTACACATTCATTCAAAATCAATTGTGCCCATATATATTTATTTAATTCAGAATTAAGCAATTGCATATGCACACTTAAATCCAAACACTCCCCAAAACCCACCTCTCTCTTACGCACACTGACACACATTTATTTGTTACTGCATTTAGGCTGTATCTTTTTCTTAGACCTCAAGTCTGTTTTGCCCAGAGATACTTTCTTATTTTGTAATAACAAGCCTGTCTATTAGGTTATTCTGAGAGAAAATGGCTGGCCCAAAGTCACACAGTAAGCATGTCCATGGCAAGGTGGCAACTTGAATCTAGGTCACTACTGAGCTGCCTTTTCAAAGTCCAGCACATTCATGCAAATATTCACATTAATAGTTTCCACTATGGTCCCTCAGAATCTTATGCATTGCTGTAGTAGTACTTATGTATTAAGACATACAAGACTTATATATTAAGACACAAAATTAAGACACAAGTAGTACTTTTGTATTAAGATACAAGATGGAAGGTCAGGATGACAAAGAAACAGGAGCCCTTGAGGTGGGAAAGCCTATATTCATTCCCAAAATAGACTGTTTGGGAATACTGTTTTCTCTCCAATCCAATAATTCAATAGACATATGTACAAAGCCATCACAAAAAGGTTCCATTGCACATGAAAATAATGAGGAGTTTGCTCAGGGAATCTTCAATGTATAATGTTCTCTTCCCTTGGCATCAAATTGCTGTATGAAAAGTTATTTACAGTCTACTTCAGTTGCATATAAGTTGTTTTTGTTTATGTTTAGGAAATGGACAGCTTGCAGTATTAATCTGAAATCTGTGTTACTATATCAAATTTCTTGCCTGTAGTGTTAAGAGAATACATGCCCTTCCCATCAGATATATTCTAGTGAGTAGAGATCCAGCCTTATTTTTCAAAATTCTATATTTATGTCCATTAAGAGTTTATATATAGATCCAGAATCTCAAAAAGAGACAAAATAATATGTTTGCTAGCAATGAAGTTCCTTACAATTTACTTACAATTAAGTGAAATAAAATAAAATTGTCTACTTTCATGCAATGAAGTGAAATTCATGTAGTGGTTTAAATAACAATAGTTATTAAAGATACAATAATTTACATTCTTTTCTTGGGACTGTAACAAAATCTTTATGCATGGCAAAACAAAATTTAAAAGCTCCTACATTCTGAATATTGTAACTATTGCTTTTTATGATCAGTTAGTTTCATTTACACCTTTTCTTTGAGAGTTTAAAACACATCAGAGATTATTCTATAATCTCAAATGGATCAGAAAGTTGGCTACAATTATGTTCAAGAGCTAGTGAGGAAAACAGACTTCAAGAAGCTGTGATTCACATTTTAAGAAGCTGTATTTCCTATGCACAGAGCAAAATGCCTTATTATTTTGTTTGCTGACAAGATGGTTGCTTTAATTATAATTATAAAAATCTATTCTTTGTTCTTATAGAATATGATGATGCCCTTGAAGTGATGTCCCGGTGCCTGGAGGCCGTACGGATCTGGATGGGGAGAAACAGACTCAGGCTCAACCTATCCAAGACCGAGTGGCTGTGGTTTCAGACGTCCCGATATAGTCAGTTGGTGCCATCACTGACAATTGGGGGTGAGTCGTTGGCCCCCCACGGAGAGGGCTCGCAACTTGGGTGTCCTTCTGGACTCACGGCTGTCTTTAGAAGATCACTTGACGGCTGTGGCCGGGAGGACTTTCTATCAGGTTCCTGATTCGCCAGTTGCGTCCCTTTCTGGATTGGGACTCGTTACGTACGGTCACTCATGCCGTCACTTCCCGCCTGGACTACTGCAATGCTCTCTACATGGGGCTCCCCTTGAGGAGCACCCAGAGGCTCCAGCTGGTCCAGAATGCAGCCGCGCGGGTGGTTACAGGAGCGATGTGGCGCTCCCATGTGACTCCCCTCCTGTGCGAGCTGCACTGGCTCCCAGTGGTCTTCCGGGTGCGCTTCAAGGTTTTGGTTACCACCTTTAGAGCGCTCCACGGCTTAGGACCGGGGTATTTACGAGACCGCCTTCTGCCACCAGTAGCCTCTCACCGACCAGTACGCTCCCATAGAGAGGGTCTTCTCAGGGTGCCGTCGGCCAAACAATCGACTGGCGGCCCCCAGGGGGAGAACCTTCTCTGTGGGGGCACCTGCCATCTGGAACGAGCTCCCCCCGGAGATACGGAGGATCCCGGATTTGCGCACTTTCCGCCGTGCCCTCAAAATATTCTTATACCAGCAGGCTGGTCTGGCCTAACCTTCCTTTTAAATTGTTTTAAATTTGTTTTATAAATTGGGGTGTTTTAAATTTTTCTGTGGGCCAAATCATTTAATGTATTTTTAACTGGTTTTTTAATGTTTGTAATATGTGTAGGACGGTATATAAATTCAATTAATAATAATAATAATAATAATAATAATAATAATAATAATAATAATAATAGATGTACTGATCACTACCTTCACATCAAACCAACAATCAGAATATAAAACAAATAAAAAGCAGGTATTTAATACAGTAATTTCTCCATTTTTATGTAATCAAAATGTGCTTAAAAGTTGGTGAATTTTTGAATGTTCAATTGTCTGCATAGGTATGACCAAAACATGACCTATATCTACACAAGTCCTAAAATTAGAGAAGGATAATTCAATTAAACAAACGAGTCAAAAACATAATTATTCATTTACTTCTTTAGGAAAATGTTCCAAAGCTACATATTTGTATGTAAGGTATATGTACGGAAGATTATCAGTTCATTTGAAGGGAAAATTAGTGTATTATGGATGAAACAAAGTAGATTTGTGAGGGCAGTCTGAAAAACAGTTGTTAATGCTTACCAGCTCAGACAGGGTTACAAAAAGATTTCCCAAAAATTGTACTTCACCAGTTCACTGTCAAGCAGATTATTTACAAATGGAGGTAATTAAGACTACTATTATCTTTCTCAGGAAGATTGACCAATGAAAATCACATCAAGAGCAAGGCATGTCATACTCTGAGAGGTTTCAAAGAAACCCATACTAATATCTAAGGAACTAAAGGCCTGTTTTGCATTGGTGAATATCAGACTCATGATGCCATCAGAAGAACACTGAACAACAAAGGTGTGATAAAGCAGAGTTTTAAGGAAAAAACTACTACTCCAAAAATAACACTGCTGCCTGCCTAGTTTGCAAAACCCCACATGGATAAACCAGAAGATTATTGGAAGAATTTTCTGTGAATGGATGAGGCCAAAACAGACTGAAAAATGTTATACTGGAAAAAGGCAAACACTGCATCCCAGCATAAGAACTTTATTTCGTCTATAAAACACGGTGGTGGCATATCATAGTTTGGGGATGGTTTGTTGACTCTGGACCAGGACAGCTTGTCATCATTGATGGAACTACAAGATCTGAATTGTACTAGAAAATTTTACAGGAAAATGTCAAGGTATCTGTGTATGAACTGAAGCTCAAAAGAAAGTGGGTCATGCAGCAACCCAAAATAACGACCCAAAATACACAAGCTGTATCATTAAAGAATAGTTAAAGCAGAAGAAAGTTAATGTTTTGGAATAGCTAAATCAAAGTCCTGTCCTTAATCCTATAGAAGTGTTGTGGAAGGTACTGTAGCAGTTCATGAAAGGAAGCCCACCAACATTTCTGTGTTAAAGTTGTTCTGTAAGATTGAGCTAAATTCTCCAAATTATGTGCATGATTGATCAAATGTGTAGAAAGCCAATTTGATATAGTGGTTAAGACACTAGGCTAGATACCAGGAGACTGTGAGTTCTAGTCCTGCCTTAGGCATGGAAGTCAACTGGGCGACCTTGGATTAATCACTGTCTCTCAGCCCAATGCAACTCACAAATTTGGTGTTCTGGGAAAATAGGAGGACATGAGAGTTCAGGCGTGCTTGAGTTATTATAAAAATAATAAAGATGGGAAATAAATAAATATTTGAAAAGTTATCAGAAATCTTTAATTGCAGTTATTGCGGCCCAATGAAGGCACACCAATTAATGACAGCAAAAGCTCATTTCTGCCACACACAACTATGTAGCTTTGGATCATTTCCCTCAATAAATAAATAAACAAATATAATGTTCTTTTTCTAGTTTTGGGACTATGTGGAAAACAGATCACATTTTAGGTCATATTATGCAGAAAACGTAACAGTCAAAAGAATTCAAAATTAAACACCATTGCCTAATAAAATAAAACTATTTTTGAAAACCATAAGATTCTAATTATAATATAACTTTATTCCTTTTTTAACATTTTTAAATGTACCTGAAAGTAAAGCACAGACATTCTTAATTCAATAATGTATTAAGGTATCTAAACAAACTAAAATCTTCCAAATAAACACCTTTCCAGAAATTGTATTTTCTGGTAAGATTATGTTATAAAAATACATTCATGCAACTAAATATATTGTACAGTATAGATGAATTACTCCAGCAAAATAAATAAAAGATACAACAGCATGGAGTTTTATACAATGTTTTAACAGAATATATAGTATATCTTCTATACCTTCCTCTTGTTGAGATCAATTTTATTCACAATTAGAACTGTAACTACATTTTTAAAAAATTATATCTGTATTTTATTTCATTTTATACATACCTGATTGGGATTATATAAGAAAAAAGGAGAAGAAACCGAAAAAGATTGCGGTACCATGGTCCCACAAATCCTTGCAAGGTTACCATGACAACTGAAAGTGCAACTAGAGCCAAGAACAATGCTTTGGTCAGTTGATTCAGTTCAAGATCCAGCAAACCAACCTAAAAGGAAGCAATATATATTTAATAACTATTTTGCTAAATAACTAAATTTAAGCTACATAATTGAATTTCAAACTACATTTTGTGTTTATTTGAAATATCTAAATATAAACAATTAGAAGAATAGACAAGAATATGTGTAGCTCAAGGTTGAATTATGGAGCCCTTGATGCTCTCTGCGTTTGGCTGTTTTCTTGCAGATGTTTCATTGCTTGACCAGAGTAATATCATCAGTGCTAGTGAGTGTGGGGTTTGCTTCCTGTTAACATAGGTTATTAGAAGCTTATATTAAATTAGAAGAATCCACTGATATATTTTATAATATATATTTTATTATAAATATAATCAAATGTGGCTTCGTTGTGTCTTTATAAATTGGTTTGAAGCTTTTTAATTAATTAAAAATTATAGCTGTGTTTGGGCAAGTCTATTTAACCAAGAATAATAGATAAGAGTAATGCCATGATTTTATCACTTTTAAGCTTTTATTACATATAAAACAATTTTTAATTGAATTCCTAACTTTGAAAGTCCCTAAAAATACAATTTTAAATACTGTATATATCATTATACCAATATTTTATATATTAGTACATAGAGGGTACTGAGATCTTTATACTCCCACAAGACTTTAAATAGATGTAGGATTAAATATTAGTGAAATCTGAGATTTATCGTTCATAAAAAACATGGAAACATATTTGTAAGACCAATTAGAAATTATACAGTTATGCTTTTCACATTATAGCATGAGTTATTGGGTACTGTATCTATTAAATTTCTAGAGAGATATTGTTTTGGGAAGTGGTTGTACTGATATGCAGGTGACCAGAAGCTTTATTCTTCTTTTCAACTAATTTGGGTAAAGCAGTGGGTATTTTTAATTGTATTCCATTCCTGCCAGTGGACTGGATAAGAGTCAAGAAACTGAAGCACAATCCAACCTTCATATGGATTGCAGTTTTCCTGTAATAAAAGCAACCTATAATATGATTCCCTATGCAATTAGTTCAGACTGAATTTACTGTACTTCGCTTCCACTATTCTTTCATGGTTCCCAAGCCACATGAAGGAGATATACCGGTAAATCCAAAAATATAGAAGAATATTTCTAGTGATTGTTTTTATTTCTGGTTCTAATTTTAAACTTCATTCAATAATTACAAATTCCCCTCCCCCCAATTAATCTAACTCAATCCTAGCAGCTTGTATTACCTTTCTGTATCCTCTTGGATTATTACAGAAATCATAATTCATGTAAGAGTTAAATGATTTCAATAAAGTATTCAGGTTTGGATTATACTAAATCAGTGTATGGCAAAATGTGTGTAATAGATTAGTTTCAAATGAAATTAATTAGATTCGGTTGAACTATCTTAGCTTGAATTGATATATTTGATGTTGAAACAGTATATTTTAAAAAAAGGATTTACAAAAGTAAAAATTGTTGAAGGTATTTCTTCAATTACATTTCAATTACTTCTAGTTCAAATATCATAAACTCATACTAATTCAAAAACAGGTTATACCAGTTGACGCTTTGAATATGCGGTTCTAAATGACACTTTTGCAATAAGGTAGCCAAGATAATGATACCACACAGAAACACCAGAGAAAGTTTAGTTTGTTAAAAAGAGTAAGAGGGCATAATATTCCAAAAGGAGAAAAAAATGTATAAGAATAGAATTAAAGTTCTTCTGGAAAGTTCAGAATTCATTGTTGTTTATGAGCAGTCTCTTCCCCAGAGAACTCGGCAGCTGAAGACCACAGTGGCTGATTTATCAACTACATTTAAAAAAGCAAGCACAACGAGAACAAATATCTTACAATATCCGCAGCTTCAACTACTACATAGTTTATGCTTGAATTATTGAGAAAAATAGGTTTCTGGATTAAAATGAAGAAAAATTAAGCCAGGGAAGTAGAGCATGTTTCAAAGCCCTGATCTTTTTGCGTTGACAAAGGCAGTCTAAGTTTCAGGCCTCGCTGAGGATCAGATGAAGTCATTATTCATTCAGTCAGGGAAAAAAGACTCAATTACCTCAACCTAAAGATGCTATCAATGAATGCAAAGTGCATATTTTACTCTATTCATCCAAATCCCATTAAAAAGTGAAAGGAATGATTTAATCTGGCCTTCTAGAGTTGGGCTTTTTTTTTTGTAATACAATAAAGAATCACTGTCTTGCAATATGCATAACCAGTACCTCACACTTTTCTTGCTGCATCATAGCTCTGAATGACTGTAAAAGCCAAGACAAAACCTGACAGAAAAGAATACAAAGTTTCCTTTGAGAAATGGCATTTATGGGCCCAAATGTTATGCATAGTCTCTGAATACACATATGTAGATAACCAAAAGGATAAAAACTTCCCTAATTGATGGAGATAGATTTGGATGCAAGTTTGGAGCTCATTCAATAAGTTTATGTGCTCTTTAAAATTAATGTAAAAGGTTTTAGAGATACTTAAGTGCTTAGCTAACATGACTGGTTATGTATATTAACACTTCTTCCATTCACATATGTTTATGGTTTTATCATTTCTATTATGTACATACACGTACACACACACACACGGTTTTCTGATATGCCCTAAAGCAACCATGCCACATTGTCTAACATTTGAAAAAGTTGTTATTTGTTAAAAAAAATATTTAATACTAAAAAGGAATAAATTTTGTAATATAAACAAGCAAATAACTTCATCAAAAATAAATTTAATTCAAATTTAATCCTAATATGGCTGGTTTTTTTCTATCTTCAATACCTGTAGAATATTTTTTTCATGTTTACCATAATATTTGTGTTGTTTTAAACAACTATGATAACAAAAAGAAGTTTGAAACTGGAAATTTTTAATCTCTTGGGGAAAATTTGTACAAAACAGAATAGTTTTGTAAAGGGGGTGTTGTAGGATAATGAACACAATAATTGCCTCTATAATCTAAAATGCTACTAATGGCAACAATCACATATCCATTTAGATCTTCTTTAATTTATGTACCAAGTTTTAAGTAGCTAATCACTTTCAGTAAAAAAAAATGGATTATACCAACAATAAGGGGTAAGAATGATATTGCTTCGCTTAAACAAGGAAATATCTGTTCTCAATTATTCAATTATTTCAAATAATTGAATGAGCAAGAGTTTTAATTTCTGAATGATAAAGCTAGTATGATAGATAATTAAGAAACAATATAAAATAAAAAATATTTGATTACATCAATAATAAAGGGGAAGTTATTAAAAGGCCATCCAATGTAAAACAAAACCATTTAAGAGCCTAATCATATATACTTCTATTGAGAACTAATTAAAGCTGAGATCAACAGCTCTTCCTTTTAAATATATTGATTAGACCCTAATATCAAATTGTTCTGCAAAAGTGAAGCATTCTACAAAAATATTCTTAACTGTTATTTATGGAAAGTCATGTTAGATCAATTAAAATATTAATTTTATTAAAATGAAATTAATATATTGTTTAGAATATAAGATGGACACACTTAAACAATCTAAAAAAGGTATCAGAAAAACTGAAGAATGCCAGAGTTACATCTTTTTTGTAAGCGATCCACCTATCTGGATACTTTTAAAATTAACAATCAACACTCTCTAACCTATGGTTAATATTTCAAGCACTATTTTTTAAATTTTCTTTTAATTTTATTGTCAAATGTTATTTCAAATATGATTTTCAGTGATTCTTTCAATATTCTAACTAGTCTACTTTTTATTTAGAGAAATTATTATTAAACCTAAGCAATTTTTAAATATTTGCATATACAGTACATATGACTTGTATATCATATGGATATAATATAGTGATCACAAGAATAATATAGACATCTGTCAAAAATCTGAATTACACAGATATATATATTGCACAGAAGCAAAATATTTTATTGAATATGACAGCTATCATACAAAAACTAATACTAAACTAATACTAAATATAAAAAGTACATTAAAATTATAATTACCAGTATCATTCAAATTAGGTAAATTTTAAAATCAACTTTACTGCTTTATTTATCAGTTCATACTTGTTTGATATAAATATATATACGTTTATGCATATTTCATCTGTAGTCCAAATATCATTTTGCCTTTTGATTAATAAATACAAAGTAAAAGAATTTGTCATTATCTGTATTTTGCCCAAGGCATCTCAATTATTTAATTGCAAAGGAAAGCAATGGCGGAACATGGGAATGCTTCCCAGACAACTAAAAATCTTTTCCAAACCTTCTGTACTGGATTACAGTTATTAGAACAAATAAAAAAAAAAAATCTTGCTATATTTTAAGAAGACATAAATCCAAAATAACTTGACAACAGGATATTCAGTCTGGGTACTTACTGGAATAGATGTTTATTTTTTAAATAATTTGACTACAAAATGATATGTCAGCAGCTCTATTTCTATGTATTCTGAACTATTCATCAACTGTCAAAACCTAGAATTTAATAATACATTTTGTGTTTAAGGGCTATGTTGCTTTTATCTAAGTTCAAACCTTTGCAGAAACGAAGAACAACAGCCAAAGGCTGCTGTTCTTAGTTTCCTCAAAGCTTTGAATACGCTCCACTAAAATGACACTTTTAATTTAAATGAGTCAGAAAAATGAAGTGAAAGAATGTCTGTCTATCTGTATAGGAATTACTTGAAGCAAACCCATATAATGATGCTAACAGCTGGTTAAACAAATAAAGGGATGAATCTTAAAAAGTACAACTAGTCTTTAAAATGTTTTACAAAAAATATTAACTGAATTTCAACATCCAAGTTTACAACTATCGTGTCAACTATTTCACTGTTTTTCAGAAAAAATGTCAAATAACATTAAATGCATAGTAAGTGTGTGATCCTTGGACACAATCTAATTCATAGCCTAATTCAGACAGCAGAGGGTGCTCAAGATTGATACAACTGATCTATACTAGAAAATGCCTTGTAAAGTAAAGAACTTTTATTTCCATTTGGATGCTTCACAACTAGTCCTAGGGAACGTAACTATCCAAAAGCTTTCATAAACAAATAATTATTGAAGACAACTATATTTGAACACACATAGATACACATACATACTTGAAAATGGACAAATATTACTAATGTGGTCTTGATAGGTGTTTTGAAATACTTTCCTTTTGTGTTGATTCATCCTTCATGGTTTCCCTGTTTACCCCAACAGAATGTTAATTTCACACCACCTTTTCATGTATCAAGGCCAACGTTTCAATATGCTACCTACACATTTAGCTATACAGGTCCTTAGTGCAGTCTGATCTAAATATTGTGCACAAGATTTTTAATTAATACAGGTAATTTATTCATAAATTGTTCAAATCATAAATATTCAGAAACTATGGAATAAATTGGTAGCAGGGCTAAAAATTCATCCAATCAACTTGAGCCACGATTAATACAACCTGGGTTTATGTAAGGTTTCTGAGTTAATCCAGTCTTTTGAATAAATGATTATTTTAAATTGCATGCCTTCTATTATATTGGAGGACAAGCCTATCTGAATCTGACCTAACACAGGTGAGATCTTATATTAAGACCTACCTAGTGGCGATAAGAGCGGCGAAGTCTAGCTACTTCTCCGCTCTTATTGCATCTGCAGAGAACCTCTCAGCTGCGCTGTTTAGGGTGACCCGCTCCCTACTTCAGGTGGGGGTACGGGAAGATCCCTTAAAGGGTCGAGCTGAGGATTTTGTACAATTCCTGCATGATAAAGTCGCTCAGATTCGGGAAGGCCTGGACTCCGATTGGGTAGATCCAGGGGAGGGGCAGGTCTTGAGAGCGTTATCTGGGAAGAGTTGGACTCTGTGGCTCCTGAGAACGTGGACAGGATTCTGGGCAAGCTTAACGCTGCCACATGTTTATTGGACCCATGTCCCTCCTGGTTGGTACTGGCCTCCCGGGAGGTTACATGAGGCTGGCTCCAGGGGATTATAAATGCTTCTCTGAGTGAGGGTGTCTTTCCCGCCGCCTTGAAAGAGGCGGTTGTGAAGCCCCTCCTCAAGAAGCCTTCCCTGGACCCAGCTATATTATCAAATTATCGTCCAGTCTCCAATCTTCGCTTTGTTGCGAAGGTTGTTGAGAATGTGGTGGCACGACAACTACCCCGATACCTGGATGAAGTTGTCTATCTGGATCCATTCCAGTCAGGCTTCAGGTCACGATACAGCACGGAAACGGCATTGGTCGCATTGATGGATGATCTCTGGAGGGCTCGGGACAGAGATTG